>HG995303.1:18985181-20212904 GCA_905332915.2 Hecatera dysodea
AAACGAAAAGAGTACCATGTAATTCTACTTAATTTTATTTTTTTTAAAAACACAAAATTAAGAAGGAGTCTAAACTTGCTGTAGTTAATTAATCTATTCTAAAATTATAAAGAGGAATATTTGTTTTCGTCTGTTTGTTCGTACCGAATAAGCTCTAAAAGTACGATTTTAATCATTTTTACGATTCCTGATTTCCTTTTCAGCCACTGGCAAAAGTTAACTAGTGTTCCTATGTGAAATACTGAGATTGTTTCTTGCTTACTACAGCTCTCCACGAGATCAAAAAGGGCATCCAGGTTCCAGTGAATTCCAGAATATAAACAGCACTGTTTGGCCACTGATATTGATTCAACAACTAAACTACACAAAACCGTTACAATCTTCCAGAAAAAAAGACAGACTTCTTATCCAATATCAAAATTCCTGGACAAAATGGAAGCAATCAGGGTCCATACTAGCGACCTCATAACTTGATAGAACATAAATTTTTACAAGACGCTAAAAGCATGGAGCATGGCGGAGTGACACGTAAATTGTCATCAGACTTTTATGTTGCCATGAAACGTGCTCCGACATTGCTTCGGGAAACGTTTCATGAGGTCCTGGTGAGACTGCGAATGGTTGAGGGGATTTTTTAAAGATTGATATTTGGTAGGTCTCTGATTGCTGGAAAAGTGGTGAAGAAAAGTTATCAATTTTAAGATTATAGGCGTAAGGTGCATAAAACTATGCCAGTCTTACGGATTTGGTTCGGAAGAGTCTTCGCGGCCTTGGAACGCAAAAGGCATTCTCAGGATACTCCCTTCACGGTGGAGGTCTACCTTGCTTGGAGCATCGCCGTGTCCTCGTCGAGACGATCGGCGGCGGCGACCTCTCGCGTCCGGCCCTGGTTCAATCCATAGTCCGGAGCGAAGCAATTATTGCTTCGCTGGCGAAGAAGGAGACGGACCACGTGCGGGACCCGAACCTCACGCTCCAGACGCCGCAACAGTAGAAGATGCCCCGGGCGTCGGGAAACGCAATGCGATTTCTGGCCACCGTAGGCGCGGGTCTGTGGATGGCTATGGGTGTCTCGCCGTCCGATAGCAACCAGGCCCCACAGGGTCAGTGCCTGCTAGGGTTGCGGAATTTGTTTGAAAGAGTCACTGCGGCCCTGGAACGCAAATACACTAGAAGGATCACGGGTGGGTTTTAGTAAGTAAGAGTCTAATACTCCCTTCCGCTCCGCTCAGAGCGGGAGAAGTCATTTAATGATTTTTCATCCAAAGAAAAAGGACACTCCCTCCTGCTCCACATAGCAATAAGCAGAAGAAGTAATTTTGAAGTCACTTGAAAAAAAAAAAAGTTGAATTAAGCCAGAAAGTTTTAAAAGAATTAACACTACTTATTTGGTAAGTCAAGCAGCTGAGCGATATTTTTTCTTGCTACGAAATTCATACTTTACGTCACAATTTACTTTGGGCTGCAGAATATGATTATTTTTGTATAATTTTGTTTGAGGTTTTTACAGTGGCTGATTGGTGAACGTGTCTTTTTGGCAACCTTTACTTAAAACATGGACATCGCAATCAAACAAATTACTACCATTTAAAAGCTTATAATTTCTTCAAAGCCACAACCGACTAACACCAACAATTTTGTAGTTAAAACCGATGTTTTCCTTTGATAACAAGCTGATCTGTCGCCAAGACGTAATCTCAGACAGCTGGGCCGCTGTTTATCAACTTTCTTCACCTACTGATTAGATGGTGATAGTGAGGAGCACACTGATTACAGTCGTAGGCACTGTAAGTAGGATGTGTGGTTACTTGGTCGATGTTTTCTCTAAGTAGTTGTTGGTAATACGGATTAAATTAATGGTTATTACTTAGCATCGACATTAAAACGAAGTTGTGGGAATTATGTTCATGCATTTGTATTGGCTAGCTTCTAGCAGGAATCTGTTGAATGTTTTGAAATTCGGTGTTAGTTGCCGATGAAACATATTTGATTCGATTGATTCAATGTTCTACTGTAATAACTTATTAATTACTTACGGCTGATCACAACTCTCTATAAAATCGGTATTTATTATATAACAATTTAGCTGAAAAAATTATAGAAAATACTCGGATCCAAACACGGACAGAATTACGAGTAGGTACCAGACTATCAACAACTAAAAATTCATCTAAAACCAAATGTTAAGCAATCAAAATTGCAGAACTAAACTCAGTAATATAGTGCAATAACAATTCACCCGAAAAAAAAAACGATGAGTTACAATTCAACAAAAATATAATCCAAAGTTATCAATAAATACTGCATCAATATTTGATTTATTATTCGATAAAAGCAACGTTAGGGATGCGAGTAACTACAATAAAATAATAATCGTTATGCAAAAAACTGTAATGGAATCACTCAATCGGAGTAATGTAACGAACGTTTGATTTATTGCTTGTCGAGTAAGAAAAATGACTATAAAATACAGCGTGGAGTTTAGACAGGACGGGACGTGGACGATGCGGAGTTTTTTTACGCAGAGATTTTTGTTGTGACAGCAAAAAAAAGCATCTGTTAGTTCGTCGGCGATTTGATACACAGATGAGAAGGCCAATTCTAAAATTCAAGCCACAATATCATGTCAGTGACTATCAATGTCAAAAGCTTATGAAAATTAACGAAATTTGAGGCTTAAAATACCATAATTAGAGCGTTCTTTCCATGTTTCGACTGTACTTAATATGTTTTGATTCGTCTGTGTATTATGCCGTGTCCGTATATCCGTTATAAATACATATTTTGACCGTGAAACTAATCAGCATAAGTGAGTTTTAATTTCTTTCTGCCACATATGTGAATTAAGCGTTACGACAAGGTACACCATGATGTATTCTCGACCATGACCTGCTGGACAAGCCAGCCATCTATCATAGATAGGATTTCCTATGTAAAATCTTCATAGCACATAGCAGTATTTTTTTTATCGCTGCGCCCCGCGGTTTCACCCGCGTTTTTCCTGTTCCCGTGGCAATACAGAGATAAAAAATAATACCCTTTGTTACTCAGGGTGAATGTAGCTTTCTAATGGTGAAAGAATTTTTGGAATCGGCACAGTAGTTTTTGAGTTTATTCATTACAAACACACAGACATACACTTCCTCTTTATAATATTAGTGTAGACGATTCTCTTAAAGCTAAACACAACTATCAAGTTTAAGTTAACAATTACTTAGCCTTTCAAAAGTCGTTACTCGTATCATATAAACGGCCTATTTTCATTAAAATGTTAGCTCTTTAACAAATTATAAGCTACCGACTTTTTGAAGCGATTCCTTGCTGGTCATAATGAATCGGTAATGTGTTTTATGGCGAAGTGAATAAAGGTCGATGTTGATTGATGGAACATCATGTATTAAGCAATTTGAGGAACTTATGCGATCATTATTTTCCTGTTATGGATACGTGCATAATCACCCGTAAACGTAAATTAAATTGACCGGGAAAATGAACGATATTAAGGGCATTTGGATGAGCAGTAAACAGGAACAACAAAAGCAAAACTGATTTGTATATACAAAATAATCTTACTACATGCCTGGATTCTCCAAAGGGCTAGGCAGATATGCACACATATTATTTTCAGATATATTCAAGTCTTAATTAAAAGGAGGTAAGCCTATATACATCCACACGGCACCACTAAAGACTCGGAACTGAGAAATCGAATTGTCATTCGATTTCTCAGTTCACTTTACCGGCTTTACCGTCATGGAAATCGGGCTCGAGAAGTCGGCAGCAGCATTTGCGACCAGTAAACGTGACAAAACGTGTGAGGCCAAAATATTGTGAAGCTAAAATTAAAAAACAGAAAGGACACACATCCATTTAAAAGGCTAATAGTTTAAAACTGTATTGTTATTTTCTTAGAACCCGTTATAAATAAATTGAAAAGACTTTGAAGTTCAAGGTTCATTAATTCGAACTTATAATATACAAGATACAACGTACTTTTTTTAGGGTTGTGAAACGCTTTTGAGTGATAATATATCTAAATAGTTGCCATTTCATAATTGCCTGCCAAAGCCCTTTTTTTCCTGGATGGGAAATCATCAAATGAATTCTCCCACTCTGGGCGGAGTGGAAGGGAGTGTCAGACTCTTACTGACTAAAACCCACCCGTGATCCTTCTTGTGCCCTTTCCGTTCCAGAGCCGTGGTGACTCTTACGAACAAATTCCGCAACGCCAGCCAAAGACCTTGAACCAACGTATATACCACATGCGCCTATTAACAGCCCCTCTCAATTTTACCTTTGAAATGTCGCCCCAATAATTTCCAAGCTGTGTTTAAAAATGACAGTAAGTAAGTACGTAATGACAGGACGGCGGCCCATGAGTAACAAGTTCTATAATCAAGGATACCTTCGGTATACTTTGACCAGCCATGCGGAACGCCACACAGGATGGTCATATACAGAAACACTATACTTTTCTTGGAGTGAATGAAATATTTATTGAATTAAAAGGACTTGTTGGTGCTAGGTATCATGTTGCAAATTTTATGGCATTACTAGCTTTTGATGTCGGCTTCGCTTACATTCAAGTTACGAAGAAGAAGTAGATACATCGCAAAAATAAATATAATCGTCTATAATCGCCTCTAATAATAAAACATTTATTTCAGAATCAAGTTCCATAATTTGTTAGTACCAGTATAAAATGCCTTATATCTAGTGTTAGTAAATAAACTTATCTAACGGGTAATTATATAAATTTTAAACTAAGTACACCCGCTAGAGACTTTCCCATCCCAATCTACTTCACTGCATGGAGTCGTATCCAGCGTCCCAGAATCTCTGTACAAAAGATCATAAAAATCTAAGAAATCCTGCCATCGACGATACCTAGAAAGTGGCAATATTTCGGCATCACAAATTTAAACAACTGTCTCGCCAGCGACACGAAGAAAAAGAAGAACTGTATAGCACAAACAACACCTATGTAGTCCACCTATAGGATACATAACCACGTCAGTTCTATTGCTGTTCAGCGTGCCCGATTTTCAAGTCTCACAGTTTGATTGACTTGTGGTTCAAACTATACTATACGTTCTTTATACTATACGTTTTGACCTCTTGCAACAGAACGCTCGAACAAACGAAGCGTATTGTTAGAATGAATGTGAGCCATAATAAATACGTTACCAGCGTTTAATCTACTCAGATTGTACGAGATTCTGTGATAGATTATCTGGTGGGGAGGCTAGGATAACTATGGTATTGGGTATATTTTTTTCTTTCGAATTCTGTCTCGCGAAAATCAGTTGAACGTGGAATGAGACACATTTTCAAATCTTTCAGGCTTTGGTGGCAATGATATGATGAAATGGTGGGTTTGTTTAACTCATAAGGACCTTGAATCAGAGAAATTATCAGAAAATAATCGGTTCTGTCAGGTGTTTGTCAGAATGGACCTAGAAACAGATCACTAGCTTACTATTATTTATCTTATATATAAAATTCTCGTGTCATGGTATTTGTGGCTGAACTCCTCCGAAACGGCTGGACTGATTTACGTGTATCTTAGCGTGCATATCGGCAAGGGTGGTGAATCGGACAACATCTATGTTCCACCCCTAATTTTTATTTTGTTTTATGTGGCAAAACGACGTTTGCCGGGTCAGCCAGTTTTATATAAAATGTATATTATTTCTAGTAACTGCTTAACTGTGTTACACGCAAATTAATGGAATCGATCATACTATATTCTTTTCTTTTGTCATTTCAACATTATTCTTTGCCTGTCTACATCGCTGGGCAGACAATTTTTAATCATATTATCTACTGGATTTCAAAATAACTTATTGTGAAAGAATAAATTAGTCTTTAATTAGTCTTTTCACTGTATTTTTCACAACCCTAGGAAATCATCAAATGACTTTTTCCACTGTGGACGGAGCGGAAGGGAGTGTCAGACTCTTACTGACTAAAACTAATCCGTGCTCCTTCTAATGCCCTTTGCGTTCCAGGACCGCGGTGACTCTTTCGAACAAATTCCGCACCAGCCATATTTGGTCCCAAGTCCGCTCATTCAGTAGTGACAAACTCCCAGTATTTCACCTAACCCTATCTATCTCGCGGACCATTCATCATGGCTGGCTGTTTGTACCCCCTGTTTGCCGTGCACTTAACTAGTAACACTTCTCAAACTATGATGAATAAGTTTTTGTCTTCGTGTCCCCGATTTCACGGGAATTAAGGGAATATTTGGCTCTGTAGGGGGTATGTGGAAGTGTTTTCCTTAGCCAGTGACTTGTCGAGATCTGACGTGACGTTTATGAATCGTGGTGCATCTGAGCTGGTTGAAACAAGAAAGTTTAAAGCTGTAGACAATATATTAAGCTTTGAGAGTGTTTTGTTTTTATCCGAATGCCCCGGAAGAAGGATAGTGTATGTGTAAGAAAATGTGTGTATTTTGTTTCAGTTACGTGTATCTTTTTTTTTCTGGATGGGAAATCATCATAATGACTTCTCCCGCTCTAGGTGGAGCGGATGGGAGTGTCAGACTCATATTGACTATTACCCACCGTGTTCCTCCTAGTGCCCTTTGCGTTCCAGGGCTACGGTGACTCATTAAAATAAATTCGCAACCCTAGCAGGCACTGACCCTATGGGGCTCCTTGTTCCTTGCTGACACGGCGTAGAACACGAAGCGCCATTGATCCGGGCCTGGTTGTTATCGGACAGCGCGCCACCCATAGCTCGCCATCCGCGGCACCGCGCAGTGACGTTTATCTGGAAGATAGAATTTTCGCTTGCAAGTACCTACAAACTCCCCCCCCCCCCCCCAAGTTGTAGCAAGATTTTTTAAGTCCATTGCTTATCATCAGTTGTAATCAATAATACCAAAAAAGTGAGTACTACATTTTCTAGATAAGGCAGAAAAACACGAAACTTAATCCTCAGTTGCTTCGCAAATAAATACACAGAAATATTACCGGTGCAGTAAAATCAATGTTTTATTTCACAAAGAGGCTTAAAACCAATAATAAACAAAGTAAATGCGAGCCTCCCATTGTAAATCTCACCTACCATTAACCCTTCGACAATCACAGGGTTATAATATTATTTATACATTCTGTAACCTATAAATCCGATAAATGTCTCCGAACAATTCTGATGTTCTTGACGATATCATTTATAATTCTGTTGACCCCAGACCGTATAAAGAGCGCGAAGATATCTTAAGGTCACCCATAGATCAAGGGCCCAGTTCTCAAAATAACAAATATTCAATAAACATACAAATAAACGTATTTATTACGCTATTTAGATTTTTACTTTAGATTGAGAGTAAATCAAATTGTATAATCAAATACAAAGATGGTTTATTCAACTACTATAACTAAAAACCAAACAATATTACACCTTACAGCATCAAAATAAGATCTTAAGTTTATTTTTTCAACAGCAAAAAATAAGTTTGACGACGTAACAAGTTTTTTTTTTTAAGGCAAAGGCAAAGTATTCGGCCTACATACGTGGACGCAATTGTATTGTGTTAAAACAATAGCAATGTTAAGGTTACGAATTGTTTTTGCTTACTCGACTTAATCGGAGGGAAGTAATGTTTTTGGAGTCTATGACGTAAGCTCTCCTTAAAAACTGTTTGATCGTATCTTAGACCTTGAAGATGTGACGTAAATATTGTTTTGAAATGGTAAAAAAGGTCACCCTTTCCATAAACACTTCTTTTAATTAGCAACAGTCTATTGTCATATAATATAGAGATGTAATTATTGTTTGTAGCAGAAAGTCTCTAACTCCCCTTTCTCTTCTAATTGAAAGCAACGTCATCGCTGACCATAGATTAGACATCAACTTTTAATTCGACGAAGGGAGCAAAACCGCAGGAAAACCGATTACAATATGCAAAAACAAAATTCCTCCAATGACACCTGTCAAACGGTCATTGCTTCTTACAAGACCAATCATCCCATGACAGATGCAACGCAGCCCCAACAAATAAAACAGGCCAAAAGGACCACAAGCTCTAAAGACCAAAAAAAAAAAACAAATACAGGCAGTAATGAGGCCGTAACAGCTGATCGAGCCTATACTTGCTCAGAGCAATGGACCATTGTATGTAACAGGTAGGCATTGTGCTTGTAAACCTGTTTCATGTCAAAGGCCTTTGAGCACAGCACGTTACGGTATCAAATGACTTCGGCAAGAACCCTCAGGCCTTCGAAGTCAAAGTAGCTTTTGTGAGGGAGGCTAATCGGAATCCAGTAGAAACTAATGATAGATGGGTAGATGGTTATTGCAGTGTGCTCGATAAATACTTTAATTTAATTAATTTACAAGCTGACATTTTTCATGATTGCTCCGTTCCTATTGGTCTAAGAGTGATGATATATAGGCTTTAGCCTTCCTCGATAAATGGGCTAGCTGACACTAAAATAATTTTTCAATTCAGACCGGTAGTTCCTGAGATTAGCGCGATCAAGCAAACAAACAAAATCTTTAGCTTTATATATATATATTATACTCGTATTAGTACAGATTCGCTTCAGACACCAATATAGTTCGTTAGTAAAAATACCTTATATATAACTAGTGTTAGTATTAAACAAATTAAGATAAAACCAACAATAAAGTAGGTGTCTGAGGCAGGATATGTTGAGAATGATAAAGCAAGGAATAAGCTACCTGACCACTTAGTGTCTAAGACAGTGAAATAAGGACTCTCCACTTATGTTTTCCGAGTGTCACTGACCCGCGTCTTTAACTCCTTTGCTAAAGACAAAATAAAATCGAATATAATTAATGTAATTTACAATATAGGGAATATGCAATATTTTTATCTCGCTTTCATTTAAAAGAATTCCGTGCAAAATAGACCATACAAAAAATAAAAAATTATTACGCCTTAATGTATTGCCACATTGCGATTATAAACTGACTGTTTTTCTTTTCCCGCGAAAACGAATGATGAAGTCACTGATGTCTGCCAGAGATCATGAACTGTCATGTATTATATAGTTATAAGTATATATAAAGTTAAGTTAGTCTTTTCGTTGTCCTAACACCAGTGACGTCACTAGATGCTGATCGTTTACGTTCCGTTTCACGTTATATTAATTCGTAATAGTTGTTAAAAATCAAAATTAACTACAATAAAAACATTGCCGTGGCGTTTTTTTATGCTTATTTTTATCATTTCAATAACAAAATGTTTATGAATTCTGTAATTGCATCTTCCCTATTGGGTATAGTAGACAAAGTCAAACTTGTTGACATGTATGTGTTATATAAATGAATAGTTGCAAAATTTGTAAATATGTGAGTACTATGTCCCTCACTGGTAAACATATTAATTTTATCTCTATTTTTTCTGGATGGGAAATCCTCTTACTTCTTCCACTCTGGACGGAGTGGAAGGTAGTGTCAGACTCTTACTGACTGAAACCCACCCGTGATCCTCCTAGTGCCCTTTAAGTTTCAGGGCCGCGTTGACTCTTTCGAAAAAATCCCTCAACCCTAGCAGTATTTTTACCTCTGCTGGTACTATTTTGTACCTATTAGTAATATAGTACTTAATATTGTTATTTTAGGTACATCGTCTTCAATAGATTAATACACAAAATATTTTAATACGTACTTATATTTGAAAACTATGGAGTTTCTTGTCCGTTCTTCTCCATAAGAATCTACTTTTTGCGAAATGGACAACTAGAGTCACTATAATATTTTTTTTATTTTCAAACTGTTTTGACGTTCAAAATTACTTTTTAATGGTCTAGTTGAAATAAACGAATTGACTTTGACTTTGACTTTGCAGTGCATCATCGTCATGTTGAGGCAGGGTGGCCAAGGTTACAAGGTTAACTATAATGATACCACATTTAAAAAATAAACTGTAATCATTATTCATTCATTTTTATTTTATGAACTAAATCACTACATAGTATAAGACAAAGTCGCTTTCTCTGTCCCTATAACCCTATGTATGCTTAAATCTTTAAAACTATGCAAACGGATTTTGATGCAGTTTTTTTAATAGATAGAGTGTTTGAAGAGGAAGGTTTATATGTATAATACATGCATATTACAGTAGAGGAAACATTAGTATTTACATTGTACCCGTGAGAAGCCGGGACGGATCGCTAGTGATGGTATATAACGCAAGTTTTGTGCCATGAAGCATGCCTTATCAATAGTTATCATAAATCCCTAGTTATGTAGCAAAAGATAAAAGTATTAAGTCTTCAATAATCCTCATAATCCCAGTGAAGGAATAACACAAGCACATAAAAATCAACATTGTCGGTTGTTATAATATAAAATTGAAAAATGTGTTGCCGGTACGAGCGAAACGGCAAGAAATAATAATATCTTTGTGTAAGTTAACCAATCGTGACTCCGAGCTTTCGCGAAGTAGTGACGTGACTCGCATGCTCATCGATAAGTGCACGAATATTGTGCTGGTCCTTGTTAAGTGGAAACTATCATTTGTCTAGGGCAAATTGATAATATTGACCGTTGATAACGGCTTTTCTAATTTAATTTAGGATCGGCTGGTACAGGACTTCTTGAAGTTGGGAAGATTTTAGTGAATGATAGTGTTGGTGAATGTAATGATGATTTTACAGCCGATTATTAAGTATTTTGTTTAAGATCGGTTGATAAACTATCGATAAATGAAGTAGAAAATATTGAATTGGATAGAGCTGATATAGTCTCGGCTTTATTCTCGGCTTTAGTCCTTGATTTTTGTTTATATTTAAACTTGTACTTAGATTCCAGTGCATGAATATTGTGCTGGTCCTTTAAAGTGGGAACTTATAATTTGTCTAGGATTATTGGTAATACCAACCCGCGCTGGGCCCGCGTGGTGGATTACGGCCCATTCCCTCTCCTAGAGAGGAGGCCTGTGTCCCAGCAGTGGGAACGTTAAAAGGCTGATTATATTGGTAATATTGACTTTTCCTTTTTAATATAGAATCGTTTGGTAAAGGATTTCATTGCTTCACTGTTGCAGGATAATATATAGCTTATTTTTCCATGTTCCAGGCAAGTTAGAAAATTCATTGAACGATAATTTGTGAAAGAGTTGAATATAAAATACGACGTGAAGTTGAGAAGAATAAGAAAATGTTTGAAAGAATTATTGACTGTTACGATAATTTGAAAGCTTGCACAGTCAGTATAGTGCAATATCTTACCCAACTGCACGACGTAAAGGAGGGTATTGTGTTTATTATTCTAACAAGTCCTCAAGATTTTTATTTATTGATGTTTATGCTCAGACTATGATTGAAGAAGACAAAACCGAAATCATTCTTATAAATAACAACATAATCATCATCATCTACCGTTAACAAAACATACAAACTCAGCAATCCTATATGAATATTCAAATAATCACTACCCCAAAAAATCGGAATAAATAACAAGAATAACCCAAAAGATATCCCGCAGATGAGATAATTCTTTAATAGAATAAGTTTCAAGAAATCCTTTTGTTAGCCACGGGTCAGTAGGATATGATACAGTATCTTTGGGAGGCTGTTTGAATCCTTTCTTATTTATTCGTGTATAAGAAATAAGCGGCCTTATCTACTTACCCTAAATTTCTAGTTTTTCGGGTCGAGTTTCTTTGCTCGAACAATAATGAGTTTTGGAATTACCCTCGGTAAGTGAATTATTTACTGCAGGGGCACATGGACCCCCACCGAATGTGTCTCCACGTTGTCGTCGTGGTGGGGCTTGAGCGTCCCAATGATCTTGCGAGCTTTCCCGGTAGAGCCACTCATGCCGGAAGGTCGCAAGTGAGGGACCAGACCAAGAGAGACACACCCGCTCGCTGCCTTCTGGTACGCGTCTGCTCATCAGACGTGGCTGAGAAGGCAGTGAGCGGGTAGGAGGTGAGGCCCTGTGAGGGAGAAAGGGCGGAGGAGCAAGGGACCATACCCTCTAAAAGGAACAATATGGAAAAAGGCCGATGTAAAATAAGTCCCCAGGCGGGTCCCGACTGCTCAGCGGTCGGGGAATCCCGCCCCGCTTCGGCGGGCTGCCCTTCGTACTATGGGGTGGGCAACAAAGACCTTCCGCTTGCCAGTGGCAACAAGAGCCGAGGAGGCTCCGAATCGTCGTCATCCGGATCCGCTTCTTTTAAGGAGCTGATGGCGTACGATTCCGTAGTGGAGGGTTCGCCTGAGCGCCGGGGTGGTGCGGAGTCGGATTCCGGCTCCGCGCCAGACCTAGTAACGGTCAGCTCGGCGGGCTCTAGAGACGGAAGAGGGGGGGCTGCTGCGGAGAACGTCAAGTTCTTCCGCAAGCGGCCGCGACGGGAGGAAGACGGGGAGTCGACCTCCGAGGGCGAGTTTGCCTCCGCCCGCAAGATCCCCACCGCTAGGCGGGGCAGGGGCTGTGAGGCGGGGAGGGGGCTGGCTCCCTCTACCCGGGAGGTGGAGAGTCGTGCCGGGAGGTTGGTGGAGGAGGGGCGTCGCCCTGGAGGGAGCGGTCGTAGGGCTCCCTCTACTCTTCCGCCTACTCTCGACTCCGACGACTCGGAGCCTCCGGGAGAGGTGCGTCCCACGGTCGAGGAGCAGAGGGCCCAGTTCTCGGAGGTCGTGGAGGCCGCGATCCGCGCTGTGGCCTTTAAAAGGAAACAGTCGTCGAAGCGGGAGGCCATCAGCGCGGCCAAAGCCTCCATCCTGGCGGCAGCGGCGGCCAACGTTGGCGCGTCTCCCTCAAGGGAGACGACAGAGCTTCGGGCGGAGGTCGCCCGCCTCGCGGCCGTTACGGAGCGACTCGTTCGGGAGAATGAGTCGCTCCGGAAGGACCTGGCGGGGATGGCCAGAGCGGCCTCCGAGGAGCCGCAGGGGGTGCTGAGTCCGGCGGCGCTGGAGGGGAGCCTAGTGCTGAGCCAGGTGCGGAACCTGGTGCGGCAGGAGCTGGCTCCCTTCCGGCAGCAGTTCTCCACCCTGGAGGACATGGTCCGGCGGCCCCCAACGGCGGCGACTCAGAGGGCCCCGGGCCAGCAGCAGAAGGCGGCTTCGTACGCGGCCGCCGCGGCTGCCAGTCCGGGAACGTCCGGCAAGACGAAGGCAAAGGCCAAGGGCGGAGCAGCGCCAGCGCCTGTGGCGCCGGCGGCCGCGACGCCGGCGACGACCAAGTCGGCCCCGGCGAAGAGGGGTGGGAGGAAGGCTCGGGGAGGAGCGGCTAAGTGCCAGGCGCCAGTGGTGCCGCAGCCGCCCCCACCCCCACCCCCACCCTCGGACCCTCCTGCGGCCGGGGCCGAGTGGCAGGTTGCTGGCCAGAAGCGGAGGGCCAAAGAGGCGGCCAGGAAGAAGGCGAGGAGGCAGCGGCGTAAGGCCAACGCCATTGCGGCGAGGCTTCGCGCCCCGAAATCCGCGGCTGTAGTTTTAACACTGCAGCCGGAAGCGGAACAGAGGGGCGTGACTTATCTCGCCGTATTGAAGCGGGCGAAGGAGGCGGTGAGCCTCCAGGAGCTGGGCATCAGCGGGGGCATCGGGGTCAGGAGGACCTTGACCGGTGCCCGGAAGCTCGAGCTCGCCGGAGCGGAGAGTGGCCCGTTCGCGGACGCCCTGGCCGAAAGGCTGAGGGCGGTCTTACCCGCGGACGAGGTCCGGGTGTCCAGGCCGACCAAGCGCATTGACATGCGCATAGTGGGCCTGGATGACTCCGTGACGGAGGAGGAAGTTGTGGCCGCCGTCGCCAGGACTGGGGGGTGCTCTGCCGAGCTCGTCAAGGCGGGCGCCCTCCGGCCTGACAACACGGGCATGCAAACCCTTGTGGTGAGCTGCCCCGTGACGGCGGCCAGAACTGTGTCGGAGGGCCGAAGGCTCTTGGTGGGATGGGTGTCTGCGCGGGTAAAACTGCTGGAACCCAGGCCTCTGAGGTGCTACCGCTGCCATGTGGGCAACCACACGGGAGCTATGTGCCCCTCGGAGGTGGACCGCAGCGGACTTTGTTTCCGCTGTGGTCAGCCCGGTCATCGGGCCGGCTCGTGTGAGGCCACGCCGCACTGCAGTGCATGTGCGGCTGCTGGCAAGCCGGCCGAGCACTGGGCTGGGGGAAGGGCCTGCGCGCCATCCGCCCCGACCAAGGGCAAGAGGTCCGCCGCCGCCGCCGCCTCTGCCGCCGCCGCGGCTTCTGTCGCCGCCACTGCTGCTTCTGCTGCGGGTGCTGCGACTCCCAACACTCGGGAGGGTGCTGAGATGGAGTGCCAGTAATGGTCCCATTTCGGCCCCCTCCAGAGACAAGTCGGCCGCTGTGCTATTGCGCAGTGGCTGATGCCTGGGGACGGTGAGCGTGGGTGGCTCGCCGTCCGATACCAGGTTGAGTCGACGACGCGTTGTGTTCCACGCGCGCCGAAGGAGCCGTCAGCACCAACGACGGGACCCCATAGGGTCGGTGCCTGCTAGGGTTGCGGGATTTGTTCGAAAGAGTTACCGCGGCCCTGGAACGCATAGGGCACAAGAAGGATCACGGGTGGGTTTTAGTCAGTAAAAGTCTGACACTCCCTACCGCTCCACCCAGGGCGGGAGGGGTCATTTGATGATTTCCCATCCAGAAAAAAAAAAAAAAAAAAAAAAGGGGCACATGGACGGGTTTGAATTTAATTATTGAGGTTAGAATCGACTTTGAATTGTGTGTTTTGATGATTTTGGTAACAATAAGTTACTTTCTCTATTAGGAATTCAATGTTTTGACGGTCAACATATAATTTGTTGTACTTGTAAGAAAGACCTCAGCATATTGATAGTAACATATTATTAAATGAGGCAGTAGACTAAAAAAATCAAATTAGTCTGTCAGATGGATTTCCAAAAAATATTGAACACTTATTTTTTCACATAAACAAAAAACGAAGACGATACAGTGCGTTGAAAACTGGTGTGACGTCACTTCGTGCTACGATTTTTACCAAGCTGTGACGTCACAAGCCCCCACTCATGATCTTTGAAGCCTTTTTTTATCTTCGTCAATTTATATAGATTTGATAAAGCAAAAAATTCATGTCAAATTACAGCCAGAACCAATGATTAACATGCTTTCTAAAGCATGGAGGTAATTAGTTATGCCAAGGATGGACACCCGTATTAGGAACGACATCGACAAGCATTGATGTATTCGTTTCCATTGTAAAATTCTTATGATCAGTTTTGACAATTATCGCTAGATCCTGTTATTCCTTAGTGTTATATACGGGATTTACTTGCAAATTAGATAAAACAGATTCATCGACAACTCGACCACCAGCCTCAGCACTAAACGCTCGGAGCGATCAAATCGTATCCATACATTAAGAGCATTCATAGCTCGTAGAGGCCCTGTCGCTTAATGCAATTCATTGTACAAGGATCCTTGCACTACCCAGAATCACTGAACCTCCCGCTCCTCCCGCAAATCCTTTGCATCCGTTCTACAGAAGCGGGAAAAGGTTCAACATGAGAGCTCAGGGTATATTTGTCATCGGATCGCTTGCATACACTTCGACTCCTCTAACCTGGTCTTCCCTACCCTTCTTGTTCTAAGCGAAATCAGGTTTTAAGGAGCGAAACTTGGGAAAGGCAGGGGTCAAGAAGTTTTGGTAGACGTCAGTCAGATGAAGCCTGCACAGTGCTTCGATTTACAAACTTAAAAGGATTGGCGATGGCGTCGAGATTTTTAGAATTTTAAGATTAAAAGTTGTTTATAAAATGCTTACGGACTGCGAAAAAATGAGAAGCTTCGCTTTTTGTATTTTTTTTTTGTACCAATTTGTTGATGGATTCCAAACGATTTCTATGTAGGTACATATGTAGGTAAGTCGTTTTTTAATCATTGCTGGAAACGAGATTGAAGAATTTTTATTTGACTTTTTATGAAAATGGTAACAACAACTTTGGAAGAGAAAAGAGGATTAACTTCTATAGAAACATAATCCGTTGGATTTCAGCAATAAAAATAGTTACCGAACTATAATTTATTTTATTTCCTAGACCATTATCAAACTTATTTGTTTACAAGAAAAAAGTACAAAAAAGGAAATAATAAAAACCATGTCATCGTTATTCTACGATTTCAAGGTACGCACTAAATTAGACAATAAACATAAAAATAACACAACGCCACAGGTAATGGGCCGTAAATAAAATAAAAATAACTACACAGCACACATTGGAAATCAATAAAAAAGCGACTCAATAGCTCAATAAAAAAAAACTTATTTTGTCATATAAATCTTTTTGACGGGCTCAAATAGTACGAGCAAATGTTTTTAACCCCTGGCGAGACTTGCTAATCCATTTTCATCTATAGTGCTTCAGTCACAAAGTTGAATATTGATTTAGCAAGTATTTTTGAACGATTGTAGTAAATAGTTTTATGAAAACAGGCTGTTTTATGACCGCCAGCCGAATGTCTAGGTGGTAAGATAGTAGCCTCAAACCTCACACAACTTTCTACCTTATTCTGATTGCGTTAGAGTTCTATTTAGCTATGTTTATGCATTATTAAGGGGTCGTTTGGTAGTCTCTATTGTCAATCAATAGACCGACTGCAAGAATGTAAGGATTCATTCAGTGACTTTGATGTCTGGCGGCAAGGAACATGAACTTTGTTTAATGTAAAGAGCTCTGTGTATGAATAGTTGGCGGATGTATGTATGACTAGCTGCTGCCCGCGACTTCGTCCCCGTAGAATCCCCGATTTTAAAACATTCTTTATCGCTGCTCCGCTCCTATTGGTTTAAGCGTGATGATAGCCTATAGCCTTCCTCGATAAATGGGCTATCTAACACTGAAAGATTTTTTCAAATCGGACTAGTAGTTCTTGAGATTAGCGCGTTCAAACAAACAAACTCTTCAGCTTTATAATATTAGTATAGATTAAAGGGAATGGAAATTGTTTTTCTTTCGTATTTTCCTATTAAAATCTTCGCTCTACCAATATAATCGTCGTTTACGATGTCCCTCACACCGTTCTGGGTTCAACCACTCCTCTTTCTTTTTCCAGGCGATATTCCTTTGGAATGCGCTCCCTCTGAACATCAGGACGGCAACCAGTCGGTTGTCCCTTAAGCTGAAGACACGTGAGCTCATTCCAAAGAACTTGGTAGAATCATCACAGCGTTAATTCGTTGGATTCGTTTTTCTCAATGCCGTTGTTAATTTTACTTGTGCCCTAAGGTCGACTGGTAGAAAATGTCTATGGCATTAAGTCCGCCTTTGTACATTTTTTTTACTAGCTTATTAAGTTTTGGTAAATAAATATATCATACGTAAGGTGTACGTTGCAACATACCTATAAATTCGTTTACATTAGGGCCATCATCATCATCGAGGAATGCCTATGAAACGCTGGCATCATGAACGCTGGAAGCAGAGAGGTCAATACACCAGGAAGGAAGAAGATTCAAACGCTCTGGAGGAGAACTTTGCTCAGCAGTGGGAAAATGAAGGTTGAATAATAAAGGTTCGTTTCCGAGACGTCTCGACAAACGTAGTGTAGGACGTCCTCAGGCACTGTGGAGTGACGATTTTCGCAGGACGGCCGGCAGAAACTGGATGCGAGAAGCCGAAAATAGATCTAAGTGGCGAGCAATAAGAGAGGCCTATGTCCAACAGTGGACTGCAACAGGCTGTTGATGATTCGATGAATAAAGGTTCACGACCTAAGGCTTCAGTGAATGTATTGAGGTTTTGACAAAATCACATTCTATAAGCGATAAGGAAGATAAAAATGTACGAGATTATCACACGCTACCAAAATGCCTCGTGTTATAATTATTCGTATTTTGCTTGAAAGTTTTCTTCAAATATGTATATTTACTGCTGAAACATTTGCCAACTGATTTAGCCTTGCCTGAATCCACTGCTTCTATCGTTACTTTTTACAATACTGGCAAAATTCGGCTTATTTATTACATTTATTTTATAAAAGAACCTCTAGAGCACCCTAAAAGAAGATTTTGAGGTACAGGAAGTAAACCCAATTTCCTCACGGATATGCCAAAAACGTATATTTTTAAACTATCCAGGAAGATCGTATGGGTACTATCGGTAGGAGTCGATGGGGTGCCCATTTGAGTAATAGTGAGTGTACCCGTGCGGGGAGCGTCGGCAAAAAAAGCACATAATAAGAACATACCTCACGGCAAGATAAGTGCGGTCAACATTGGGTAAGATGTAGGGGCAACAGAAAAAGCTAGGTAGTTACGGATTTATTATTTTATTATAATATATAAAAATAATGTTATAAATGCAAAAGTAACTCTGTTTGTCCATCTATATACATATATTTTTGTTTGTTATTATATAAGATGTGGATGAAACTTAGCACAAAGTTATCGTGTCCTAGAATATGGAATAAAATTATTCATCCTGAAATCGTATCTATAAAAATATGAATGTACATACAATGGCTGACTTAAGATAGTTGGAGAGGAACTGAGATTAGGAGACAGGTGTTTTTGCTAACCCAACAATAATAGGATAATTTCCCCTAGATTTAAAATTATTCCTTCATACAATGGAAGCCACTGGCTTTAGCTATCTGTTGCATCATTAATAGAACAGGCATGATATTTTTTTTTGCTGCAGTTTCTAAATAAAGATAAAGAATTAGCAGCCAATCGAATAAGAACAACTGCTGCATGCTGATTGTCAACCAACATTTCTCATTAACCAGTGATTAAGCCATTAACTAAATTAGCAGACGGCCATTACTTAATCATCTAGTAAAAAGAAATAAACTATTGGTATTCAATGAAAAAGAAAAAACCCAACAGCATAAAATTGGCCGGAGAATTACCAGTCAAAGGAATAATTTCCATTATCTCTTGATAGTTGACACTTTGTGTCTACTGTTGCCAGGTTGGGCCTGGTCAATTTATTTTTGCAATTGTTTCACTAAAAAAAAATGGTATGGACACATACAAAAAAATAGCTGAAATCAATCACCTGTTCTAAAAATACACATAATCATTCGTTTTTGCACCCAGTACAAAGGTCCGCTGACCAAGCGAAGGGCGCGATCTAAAATAAGATATGTACCGGCGACCTGCGGACCGCATAAATACACCCAATATCAACCTTTAGCTGTATGTATACAAGTGTGCTAGTTCTATGTATAGGTTGTGTATCTTGTTGTGTGGGCCTTCAAAACTGAGGGAAATAATGCTGGCTCGCAATTGTCCCACATAGTGAAGAAACGAGCATTGAACTTGTTACATTTTAGAGTAAAACACTAACAGACTTACCTATTCATTGAAAATCTAACCACATGCTTAGTTTCAAAACTAATTAGCAGATTCTTTATTCAAAACTAGCTGTCCGCACAACTTCGTTTGTGTCACATTTTTCATGACTGCTCCGCTCCTATTAGTCTTAGCGTGATGATATATAGCCTATAGCCTTCCTCAATATATATGTATATAATATATATGATAAATGGGCTATCTAACACTGAAAGATTTTTTCAAATCGGACCAGTAGTTCCTGAGATTAGCGCGTTCAAACAAACAAACAAACAAACTCTTCAGCTTTATAATATTAGTATAGATTTTCTACCTTTATTTTTAACAGACTTCCAAAAAAGGAGGAGGTTATCAATTGGACTGTTTTTTTTTAAATAGGGCTGTTTATTTGTCTATATCTATACTAATCTATACTTAATATTACAAAGAGGAAAGATTTGTATTTTTATATGTAACAAATAAACTCAAAAATTACTGGACCGATTTCAAAAATTCTTTCACCATTACAAAGCTACATTTACCCTGAGTAACATAGGCTATATTTTAACCCCGTATTCCCACGGAAATGTGAACTACGCGGGTGAATCCGCGGGGCGCTGCTAGTATTTAATAATTAAGGTATAAATGCAATGGTTGCAATGCAATCATATTTTTTCCTTTTCAAGAGTTGAAATTCCAACTCATAAGAATTGGCTGTTTTTGCTTGCGATCAATCTGTTGTTAGTAGATAGGATGTTTGCGATTGGGATCCAGAATCCTCAGCTCTTTCCCCTTTTTGTATACATGCTATGCTACAATGACATTCAAAACTTTAATGAAACCCATCCATAAGCTGAAAGTATGTTTTCATTATGTATTCTTTTTTTAAATTATTGTATTCCATCTTCGAACCGATGAATTGCCAATGTTATGTACATACGCCATTATTGTCACATGCATCAGGCCATAAATTAAATAGTTTAAGTAAAACTCAATGTTAAATGTTTGTGATGTGGCAGTATTTTTTTTAAATAAATAAATAAATAAGCTGACTGTAGCTTTGCCTTCGTTTATCAATTTACTTGGGTGGTTGTTGTCATGAGCCATTATCTTACTATAATATTATAAACGCGAAAATTGTAAATACGGATGGGTGTTTGTTACTCTTTCACGCAAAAACTACTAAATGGATCTTGATGAAATTTGGCACAGATATAGATCATAGTCTGGAATAACACATAGGATACTTTTAATCCCGGGATTATGTTCCCTTGGGATAATTTCCGACATTCACGCGGGCGAAGCCGCGGGCAGCAGCTAGTATCTGAAGTAAATGAATTATGTAAAATAGTTTATCTTCTAAACTTAATCACACATAACCTCGATCTGAACAATTGTGTTAAGAATATACTTCCCCAAGATTACAACACCGTCTAAATTTTCATTAAAAAGGCCTCATTCTTTACGAAAGAAATATGATAATCTATTGAACCGCAGGTCGAGTCGTGATCTCGATATAATCGCGATACATCTCGATAGATCGTATCGATTTAAAAAATCGATTCGAAATCGTTCGACCTTGATATTGATGAGTCGTAAAGATCCCGATTCTAGATTAATGGTTAACAATACTGTTTTTAGGCGCATTAAAATTCTTTTGTAGTTTTTAAATTATGGTTTTGGGGCAGTATTGATAAGCTTCTAAATCTGGCGTTGTACATATTTAAAAACCAAGGTTACATGACCTGTCGCCATTTTGTCTAGTGTTGCATCTGGCTTTATTTAGCCATTGCGACTGTAAAATCTAAAAATAAAACAGTTTCTGAATAAGTTTTTAATATACATATCAATAACTACTTTTTAGTTTTTTGGGGTATGTGTTTGACAAACATAAACCACAAGAAAGTTAGAAAAAAATCAGCAACTAATCAACAAAATGGTTATTGATTCGTTGTTAATTTATTATTTTACTTAGTATAAGCACTATATAGCCTGAAACACAGGTTCAACCTAGTTCACGTAAATAAGTAACCGTGTTCTTTAAAACTGTAAGATATTTTATTGTATACTTATGTGCCCTGTTTTATAAATAAACAATATTATAAAAAAAAGATTATTACTAACGAGAAAACATTTAAACTAATCAAAGTTGAAAAGTAAAAAGTTTCTCTTCAAGAGGTACGGTACAATTAGTGGCCATATGTAATTATCTAAAAAAAAAAGAAGGCATAAAGATGACCATTACAATGGGCGGTCGTGACACGCGTTCGGGTCCAGACACGACTCGCGACACGCTGCCTCGGGACCGGCACAGCTTGCAGGCACGGATTGTAAAAATACAAAAAGAAAGAGAATTGGTTAACTAAATTATAAGAGTTTATTTCCAAAAGAATATCAATAGGAATGTTGCCAATAGGGTAGTTGACTAAAAAGAACTAATTAGTCCGTCAGATAGATTTATAAAAATCATTGGACACTTATTTTTTCTTTTTTCACGTAAACAAAAAACGAAGCCAACTCGCACTGGGCCCGCGTGGTGGATTACGGCCCATTCCCTCTCCTAGAGAGGAGGCCTGTGTCCCAGCAGTAGGAACGTTAAATGGCTGATTATGCTATTATGCTAAAAAAACAAAGACGATACAGTACGTTTGAAAACTCGTGTGACGTCACTACTCGCTACGATTTTTACCCAGCCGTGACGTCATAAGCACCCACTCCTGATCTTTGATTCGTTTTATCTTCGTCAGTTTCCATAGATTTGATAAAGGAAAAAATACGTGTCCAATATTTTTCCATAATCAAACTGACGGAAACATCCTTATTACTGTAACAGTTTTAGGAGGAAATAGAAAAATTCAAGACAAACGAAACGAATCAGAGGTACTAGATAATGATAAGAAGATTAACCACTCTCGTTGAACTGCAAAGCGAGGAACGAATCAACGGCATTTTCCATTTTCCACAGCACCGGCTTTGAGACCAAAATCAGAGCTAAAAAAAGAAAATAATACTAAATCCATGCCCCTAACCCACCTCCTAATTTGCAAACACGGCACAGTCACCAACTAAAAACAAAATATACAAAAATGACACCAAAAACTCGTGAGTCCGGTCCACAATCCATTTAGAGAGATAGCATCGCCTAGAGAATTATTAAGTCATTATAAGTACGCAGAGGTCACAACTTTGTATTATCTAAGACTTGGATCGTAAATGAAGCATTGTGCTCGGTAATGTGTGTCGCTATGCGGTACATTGGTGGGTTACTGTGACTATCGTATCTAAACACATCAAAAGTATCTAGGGATCAACATATATTTTTGCAATAACTTTTCTCCTGATTGATATTAATTAAAATTTTCTTTAAGGATTCATCAAATAAAGTGTTTTCGTTTGTCACAGTAACGATAAACCAAGTCACCTTTGCATTAATAAAGAAATTTGCTATTTTCCTAATAAAGGGATTTTTGACATTTGAACCACTAACATTAAAGTTCGAAAAAAAGACTGAAATAACAGTTTTCTTTAAAATTTTATTGGGTAACTTAAACAATTAATAATCCGTGTTTCTACCGCGAACACTAACAACACAAGAACATCGGTTTGGCATACTCAAAATGAGTTCATCCAAATCACGCTGTGGAATGGCCGCCCATGTTCGTTGCAACAACAAAAAAAGGTCTTCTTGCGACTGGATACCCTCCATATTCGGCAGAGCTCTTCGCTTACCTTGGCTGAGCGCCATGGAGGACGGTATCGCTGCACCACACGGAGACAAGACCGATACATTCAAATCTTAACTCGAAGAGCTCCAACAATAACCGCCATGATGTTAGCCGTGAGGCTTCATCACTCTTCAGGGAACTTAATTAGCGACCAAACAGTCAGAAACCGCTTGCATGAAGTGAACCTTCATTCCCGAAGACCGCTACGGGTACCACCTATAGCAATGCACAATCGTAGGATTCGATATCAATGGGCTCTTGAACACAGAAATTGGGCAGAAGAACAATGGCGTTTCGTGTGCTTTTCTGATGAGTCTCGTTTTGGTATGAGACCGGATACAAGACGTATACGACACTGGAGAACCCCTGGACGCCAACAGCGATTAAAATCCTGCCAGGAAGTCCATCCTTATAGTGGTGGAACCATCATAGTATGGGCGGGTATTTGGATCGGCGGAAGAACTGAGTTGATTTGGATCAGAGGCAACCTCAACGCTCAAATTTATGCTGAGACGATTGTATCAGACGTCATCGTTCCTCTACAAGTGCAAATCGGTCCCTTATTTCAGTTAATGCATGATAATGCACGACCGCACACCGCAAGAGTTGTAAGACAGACTCTCGCCGCAGCTAACATCAATGTCCTGCCCTGGCCTGCTCAGTCGCCAGACTTGAACCCGATTGAGCATGCATGGGATATGCTACAGAGAAGAGCTCTGCCGAATATGGAGGGTATCCAGTCGCAAGAAGACCTTTTTTTGTTGTTGCAACGAACATGGGCGGCCATTCCACAGCGTGATTTGGATGGACTCATTTTGAGTATGCCAAACCGATGTTCTTGTGTTGTTAGTGTTCGCGGTAGAAACACGGATTATTAATTGTTTAAGTTACCCAATAAAATTTTAAAGAAAACTGTTATTTCAGTCTTTTTTTCGAACTTTAATGTTAGTGGTTCAAATGTCAAAAATCCCTTTATTAGGAAAATGGCAAATTTCTTTATTAATGCAAAGGTGACTTGGTTTATCGTTACTGTGACAAACGAAAACACTTTATTTGATGAATCCTTAAAGAAAATTTTAATTAATATCAATCAGGAGGAAAGTTATTGCAAAAATATATGTTGATCCCTAGATACTTTTGATGTGTTTATTTGTAGCATAATTGATAAGTTATGTGTAGATAATGATGGCTTTGTCAAAATATTTAGATGTTTAAATTGTACATGAAGACGAAGCATCTATAAATACGCTTTTGTCTTGATGTAGCCAATATGCAATTTTGTTTCATACACAATTAGACATAGTTAGTATATTGACTATGTTTGTGTACTTACTATCAATAAATTTTAGAATACAAATGCATCTCTTTATTTGCTAGACATAAATTACAACTTTAGAATGTGCTTTTTGCCTAGGGCAATCATAAATTTACCTGCTGCTTCTTTTAAGATGGCTTGACTCTCCTTGAGCACAAAACTAACTGAAAAAACTTTTTACTAAAAAAAATCAACCGACTTCTAAACCAAAATCACGAAAAGTTTAAAATAACTTTAATTTCGGTGTTTTTGGTTGTTTCTTCGTTTTTTGAACACTGACTTCAGAAATTAAAGTTATTTTATACTTTTTGTTTTTTTTTTGTTTAGAAGTTCAATCACAGCGTACGTGTTATAAACATGCGTGTGAGTTTTCATGTTTGTGAACGCACCTATGATACAGGAGTAAATCCTATTATGGGGCAAAGTTTTCTTTAAAAAAAAGGAAACAAGTGTAAACAATAAACAAACAAGCAATTGCAGCAATCCTGGAACATAAAAAGAATCATCAAAATGACAAAATCGGTACACCCAGTAAAAAGTTACGAGGTAACACGAGAAAAAACAGTTGAATTGAGAACCTCCTCCTTTTTTGAAAGTCGGTTAAAACATATCTTCTCAGCGAACGCTAGTCAAAAATTTTGTTATTATAGAAAATGATTAGAATATAAGAATTTCTTATATAGACAATGTCAAAAAAGTAAGTATTGAGAAGACCATAATCAGCAGTAACCTTCAGTATTAAAAGCCTGATGAATCTTTTGATGAGTAGGTACTAAATCGATTTGCAAAATAATATTTTCTGAAGTGTCCATGAAAATTTTAGCATCTCTGCAGCGAAACCTTTGTGTTTTATGGTTAATAAAAATCTCGAGGGTTTCTATATATTTTTAATTAGGAAGATTTAAGTAGGCACACAAATAGTACATTTTTAATTAATAGCCGTCTGAGAGCATAATAAATTATTCAATTAGATAATGCGATTTATGGTCTTCCAGTTTTATGTTGTAAAATTGGATCACATCCATTGTGATCCAATTTTCGTATGTATTATGAAGATTAATTTTAGGAATGTGTTATTTTTGACGACACGGTTGGCGCAGTGGTTGAGCATTCGGATGCTGCGCCACGTGTCGCGGGTTCGATCCCCGCACGAAACAAATGTTTGTATGGACTACAGATAATTGTTCCGGGTCTGGATGTCTTGTGTATGTATGTCAGTATACATGTTTCTGAACGCACCTACGATACAGGAGTAAATCCTAGTGTGGGGCAACGTTAAAAAAAAACTGTTTACTATTATTAATGCAAAAGTTTGGATGGATCGCTATTTGTTACTCAATTAGACCAGAACGGCTGAACCGATTCGGATAAAATGTTGTACAACGATAGATTTTTGTTTGGAATAGCATTTAGGTTATATTTTCGTAAAGGGAGTTGTTGTTCCCTTGGGATAATTTCCGACATTCCAAAACTAGTAACTTTATATAACCTAACTATCAAAAGAATAATGTATGACATAAAAAAGCCAGTTGAAATTGACAGACCGCACAATCCTCGTAAGCCTCGTATATTACTAATTAAAATACGAGAATATTAAAATTAATTATAATTACTAGTAATACGGGCCTAATGAATTGTGTAAAGCTGTCCATGAATAAATTAATACCAGCTTTTAATTTTTTATTGGTATTAAGTTTCAAGCCCTTACGTTATTCGTAATGGAATCAGAGATGTTATCGGATGGCAATTACCCCATATAAGAAGTAAAATTCAATCGAGTAATAAATATATGCTTATTAGGCAGCGATTGAATGGGTTCTAGAGATAAATTTTGCAGCATTACTATAAACTATGCTTAGCAGCCTGTATCGCCTGCGTAAATGTTCCATTACGTTTAATTTTAGCGTAGTTCTTTTTTTTGAATGGGTAATCATCAAATTACTTCTTCTCCCGCTCTGGGCGGAGCGGAAGGGAGTATCAGACTCTTACTGACTAAAACCCACCCGTATTCCTTCTAGAGCCTTTTGCGTTCCAGGGTACGGTGAATCTTTCGAACAAATTTCGCAACCAATCCTCTTTTATGCTTTTTCTTGGTTTTTATACGTTCGCGATCGACCACAATCTAACTTAATAAAAAGCTGTGATACGGTCAAAGATAGAGCACACTTCCCTAGAAGTAATCTATTCACTCTTTTTAAGTCAAGACTGAAAAAGGTTGAATTGATTGAAGGAAGGTTGTAGGTAACACAGACGGCAGAGAATTAGGAAGCACTTTCTTTTTTTTTTGGATGGGAAATCATCAAATGACTTCTCCCACTCTGGGCGGAGCGGAAGGGAATGTCAGACTCTTACTGACTAAAACCCACCCGTGTTCCTTCTTGTGCCCTTTGCGTTCCAGGGTCGCGGTGACTCTTTCGAACAAATTCCGCAACCCTAGCAGGCACTGACCCTATGGGGCCCCGACTTCTTTGCTGACGGCTCTTTGAGGCGCGCGTGGAACACGACGCGCCGTCGACTCGGGCCTGGTTGCTATCGGACGGCGAGCCACCCATAGCTCGCCATCCGCAGGCCCGCGCCTACGGTGGCCGGGAATCGCCCTGCGTTTCCCGACGCCCGGGAGGAAGCTCTACTTTGCATTTATTCAAAAGAACTTAAAAAAGAAAAAAAGAAGCTTAAAAGTTTTGAGTTTGCAGATGTTCCCTTTCCTAGAGAGGAGGACTTTGTCCCAGCAGTGGGAACATTAAAAGGCTGATTATGCTTATGCTTATGCTAGACGTTAAGTATATTTGGAATAACTGTGTGTCACCTTAAAAATGACCAAATTTAACGCTTCTGGGAGGTTCAAATTTAAGCATTCACCATTAAAATAATGTATTTATTTTAATGTATTGCATTCAGCAATACATTAAAATAAATACAGCACTTTAAAGCGTTCTTATTTGTTCGTATTCAATATTTTAAAACACAATGCATTTTTGACATTTCACAAAGCTCCAAAATATTCATTGCCAAAGGACTGTCGTCGAAAAAACATAATGACTGATGGCAAAATCGTGCTGGATTCCACTCACAATGCCTCAATTTAAGATTCTCTTTCATAAATATAAACCGTTACAATTTTTGTGGAATTTTAAACGAAACCCAGTACACAGTGTTTTGGTAGATTTTTTTTCTGTGTAAAATACTGTTAAATTTGCATGAATTACGTAATTTATATCTTTTCCGCATTCATTGTCATTCGGATGTTGTACGATTTTAACAATCACGGCCTTTTGGTGTGAAGAATTTCTTTGCTTTAAATTTTTCGGTAATACCGAGCAGAACTTAAGAGCGTTCATCCGTAAAAACCACGCTGGAGTCAAAATTGATGATTTCCGACGGACAATAAAACGATAATCTATTTAATTCGTAGATAAGATATTGACGTCAAATTATTGAGGATTTCATAATCTAGTGCTTGGCTGAAAAATATTTTCAAATGATCGTAAAGTTTTCTCATTAGAACAGTTTTTACTCAATCCCTTTTTAAAACTAGCGGTCGATGGTCTACGCAAATGCTAGATAATAGTAAAACCATAAACGACCAACTTATAGAAATATTACTATTAAAAAAACAATAACATTTACTAGTGCTTGGCTGAAAAAAAAACGTAATTATTGTAAGTTTTTATACAAGAAAAGTATACTCAAAAGTGTCATTTTTAGCCACTTTTCGAGTTTTTAAACGTGTTATTTTAGGATGAAATCAAAGGTATTTTTGTTGTTTTTTAGACCTAGTAAATGAAGACATTTACGATCTAAAACATGGTACATTTTTTTTTAAAATAACTTCTATATTAATTTTACTATAAATTATTTAGTACTACTATATAATCGACGCGGAATCGCACCAGCGCTCAGTGCCGGCCTTTCAGAGGTTGGACGTGTGTCGCTCCCGTTGCCGCGTGCTGCGTAAAATTGTATTATAGTTTGTCGAGTTTTTAGAGCGACTAGGACGAATTGATACTTTTTGTTTATTTTTTTTTAAACGAAACAAAAGTTTGATGATTACATATTTTAAAGTAATGGAGTTCAAATCATGAAAGAAGATAACTCTTTTTATGTATGATTTCATTTTTTTTTTTCCGATAATTATGGGTAGCAATAGGCGCTATACGGGGCAAAAAGGAAAAGTTACGGAAATTTGACCAAGGCTAATGAAGCTAAAAAGTACGTTACCGAGGAACCACTTTTTAATGTCGTAGCTGGTTATAGCCAATTCGCATTTTTCTTACACGGGGATTTTAATAACCGATAAAAAATAGAAGGTCACATTCTTCAATATTAGGACATTAATAAAAAATATATATTTGTTACAAACATACAAATATTTCCTCTTTATAATATTACTGTAGATTGCAAAATAAAGCTTTGATGCTGACGGGGCCATTATTTCGGTGATACTGTAGATTTCACGACACTAATTATTATACGAAACAAGTTGCGCTGTACTGAAACTAGTTTTGTGAAATTAATTATTTCTTCTTATTCTATTATTCTTTCTAAACCATACAAAAACTGCAAGTCAATGGGGATATGTCACAAGAGAATGATACCGAACAATCACAGCTACCACAAGAGTTGATAAAGAATTGGAAATACTGGAATCGCAATCAGAAATAATAAATGTGACAAATGAATGCGATCTTTAGGTATAATTTTCCACTATTATTATTTATTTAAAAAAATACAATTCTTTCAATGTAATATGTGCAATTCTAAATTCGAACTGAGTAGTCACGATGTAACATAAAAAATAAACTAGGTAAATGTCAATGAAGGCACCGTGTCAGTAGCCATAATTTCAGGAATTGGCCTAACAAATTTGAATGAAGTTGTTACATCGATGGACTTACTGTTATGTCATTATTCACTTATAGTAAATGTCATGATAAAGTTGCTGAAATGTGGAAAAATTCCGCTGAAGAAAGTATGTTTGCATCAGCTCAGGAGGAAACAGCTGCTGCTCGATTACAAGGTGACACTCGTGACATTCCGATGATACCAGTGGAAGCAGACAGTTGATGGAGCAAACGCTCATATAAAAACCAGTATAATGCAATGTCCGTGTGTTGCAGCTATTATAGAATATCACACAGGAAAAGTTCTCTACATTGGGGTCCGGAATAAGTATTCTGGAATTTGTGCCCGCGCAAATAAAAAGGAACAACAGCCTGCTCCTCACAAATGTTCTAAAAATCACGTTCATCATCTAGTATGGAACCAACAATACTGGTAGAAGGATTCAAGTCCTCCTTAGAAACTCGGAAATTAAATATAATACATTGATTGCTGATGGTGACGCCAGCATATCCCGGCGTTCTAATTCAAAAAATTTAATGTACCAACCATCTCCTCCGCAATTGCAACGGAAAAAAATTATTGCTTAAAACTTATACATCTATCCCTCTGTCGGAGCGTAAATTGTTGACTTCTGAACTATTGATTCGGCTGAGAACAGCAGTAAGATTTTCGGTACGGTACTGGCAAACACAAACTTTAACCGAATCAGAAAAAAATATTAAAATACTGAGAGATATTCTGAATAGCGCCAAACACATCCTTGAAGATCAGAGTGAATGTGACTTGTGCTACTGCACCAAAGAGAGAAAAAGAAACAAACCAAACTCTCGAAGCCAAAACATTGATGTTAAAACTGCAACGCAATGTCTGGCAGCTGGCTTATCTTTCTCGAAGTCTGCCCCACGATTTTACCAAAAACCGTGCATAACAGTTCAACACCATAGTAGCAAAGACTGTAGGTGGGAAACGCATAATTCCCTAAAAGATTCATATTCCGTCCGTTGTCATGCCGCTTGGTTAGTTTAAACACAGATAAACCTCAAACTACCCTTTATAAACGTGCCTACCAGAAAAGTCCAGGTTTTTCTATAAATCAAAATCTGAAACGCAAAATACCTCGCCGAAAAATAAACTTTAGCACAGGGCTCGTGAACAAAGTCAATAACGCAAATGCATGTCAAACGCCTGTCATGAACCCAGACAATTTCAAGCAGGCACATGTAGTTTTCCTTGAAAATTTAAAAACACTGACCTTAAAACGGCATTTCATTGAAAGGGATACAGTTCTTCAGGCTGTGAGTGCCTTGTGACTCGAGCTGAGAAGAAGTATTTTAACTGCTTCCAATTTTGCCAAAATTTGTAAACAACGCCCGAATTTGAATTCAGCACTACTCGTTAAATCTATTTTATATGGATATTATTTTTATTTCATGGCGATAACGTAATTTTTAATGTTAAACATGACTGGTATTACCAAAATATTTCAAACAAAAATGTGTGTCTTTTTGCGGTGTACACTAGTCCTGAATTTCCAATAAAAGGTGTAAAAATTTACAAAGTTTTGTAAAGAATTTCAATTTTGTAAAGAAAAAATGATTCCTCGTTTAACAAAATTTATTATGTAGGTATGCGTTCTTCCCGAAATAATTGATCCCAGAAATAGCCGATCAATGCAATTGAGGGAAACTATTTTATGATTTATACAGCTTTTTTATCATAAATGATTTAGGTACTAAATATAACATGATAAATCTTTATTTAATTACCCACCTACTCATCCTAACCATAAAATGAAAAAAGCTATCAACAATCCACTAGAACTAATTACCAACACTTAAGTAGGTACAATTATTAATATTATTTTTCTCCAAAATAACTAGATTTCGTCTGTAGAGGATTTCATATATGAAAAGGTGTAAAGGCAAAATAATATATCAAATATAATTATTTATTAATCATAAATCTACAAATCATCAGAATAACAATAATTTGTATTTAACTTCCAGTTTAATTTTTTATAACAATACATTATTATTGCTCTAAAGCTAACGGATCAAAGTTGGTTAGTCGAAGTACAAAGAGAGCGCACGCGGCTAGTCTACGCACACAGTTACCCACGCTTCTGTGTGAGTGAAATTTGCGAACTATTTACCTAAACCTGACGTGCCGCGCTAGGCATGAACGCTCTTAAAATTTTTGGCGGTTTTCGAAGTCAGATTTCCCCGGTCTTTTAATAGTTACATGACATGGTGGCCACAATATATGTGTTTTATGCATTACTATTTTGTTTTTACATTAATTAAATGGCTGATCACACTAAATGAGACGACATTTTAATAATTTATTGAAAAATACCAACATTCTCTTGTTTTAATCACAATTTAATATTGCTTGTCGTTCTAAAATAATAATACTTCATTAGTACCGAAAAACGTTTATTTTCAGACATTGAAATCCTTGAAAAGTATCTTACGAAATATTAGATTTTGCTTTTGAAAATTTTCCTCTAATTTTGTATTCAAATCGAAAGAGAATAGGGTAGTTGGCTAAAAATCTAATTAGTCCGTCAGACAGATTTACAAAAAATATAACGTATTTTTCTTTTTTCATGTAAACAAAAAGACGAAGACGATACAGTGCGTTGAAAACTCGTGTGACGATACTACGTGCTCCAATTTGAAGAACACCGTGATGTCACAAACCCCCACTCCTGATCTTTGATGCTTTTTATCTTCGTTAATTTTTATAGATACAAACAATACGTGTCAAATATTTTTCGATAATCTTACTGACGGACTAAATAGAATCTTTTTTTTTTTCCTCAGGAAACATCCCTATCCCCACCGAATGTGTCTCCACGTTGTCGTCGTGGTGGGGCTTGAGCGTCCCAATGATCTTGCGAGCTTTCCCGGTAGAGCCACTCATGCCGGAAGGTCGCAAGTGAGGGATCAGACCAAGAGAGACACACGCTTGCTCGCTGCTCTCTGGTACGCGTCTGATCATCAGACGTGACTGTGAGAGCAGCGAGCAGGTGGAGAGGTGAGGTTGGGAGAGAGGGCCCTGAGAAGGGGCGGAGCGAAAAGGGACCACACCCTTAAAAGGAAAACCATGAAAAAAGACGCTTGCAAAATGAGTCCCCAGGTGGGTCCCGACTGCTCAGCGGTCGGGGAATCCCACCCCGCTTCGGCGGGCTGCCCTCCGTACTCTGGGGTGGGCACCAAACGTCTTCCGCTTGCCAGTGGCAACAAGAGCCGAGGAGGCTCCAATTCGTCGTCGTCATCCGGATCCGCCTCCTTTAAGGAGCTGATGGCGCACGAATTTGCAGAGGAGGGTTCGCCTGAGCGCCGGGGTGGCGTGGAGTTGGATTCCGGCTCCGCGCTAGACCTAGTAACGGTCAGCTCGGCGGGCTCCGGAGATGAAAGAGGGGGGGCTGCTGCGGAGAACGTAAAGTTCTTCCGCAAGCGGCCCAGACGGGAGGACGACAGCGGGTCGTCCTCCGAGGGCGAATTTGCCTCCGCCCGCAAAATCCCCACCGCTAGGCGGGGCAGGGGCTGTGAGGCAGGGAGGGGGCTGGCACCCTCTACCCGGGAGGTGGAGCGTCGGGCCGAGAGGTTGGTGGAGGAGGGGCGTCGCCCTGGAGGGAGCGGTCGCAGGGCTCCCTGTACTCGTCCGCCTCCTCTCGACTCTGACGACTTGGAGTCCCCGGGAGAGGTACCTCTCGCTGTTGAGGACCAGAGGGCCCAGTTTGCGGAGGTCGTGGAGGCCGCGATCCGCGCTGTGGCCTTCAAGAGGAAGCAGTCCTCGAAGCGGGAGGCCATCAGTGCGGCCAAAGCCTCCATACTGGCGGCAGCGGCGGCCAACGCTGGCGGGACTGCCTCAGACGAGGCGTCGGAGTTGCGGGCGGAGGTCGCCCGCCTCGCGGTTCTTACGGAGCGACTCGTTCAGGAGAATGAGTCGCTCCGGAGGGACCTGGCGGGGATGGCCAGAGCGGCCTCCGTGGAGCCGCGAGGGGGACTGAGTCCGGCAGCGCCGGAGGGGGGCCAAGTGCTGAGCCAGGTGCGGGACCTGGTACGGCAGGAGCTGGCTCCCTTCCGGAGGCAGTTCTCCATGCTGGAGGACATGGTCCGGCGTCCCCCAGCAGCGGCAACAGCGGCGACTCAGAGGGCCCCGGGCCAGCAGCAGAAGGCGGCTTCGTACGCGGCCGCCGCGGCTGCCAGCCCGGGAACGTCCGGCAAAGCGAAGGCAAAGGCCAAGGGCGGAGCAGCGCCAGCGCCTGTGGCGCCGGCGGCTGCGACGCCGGCGACGATCAAGTCGGCCCCGGCGAAAAGGGGTGGGAGGAAGGCTCGGGGAGGAGCGGCTAAGGCTGCGGCGCCAGTGGTGCCACAGCCGCCCCCACCCCCACCCTCGGACCCTCCTGCGGCCGGGGCCGAGTGGCAGGTTGCTGGCCAGAAGCGGAGGGCCAAAGAGGCGGCCAGGAGGAAGGCGAGGAAGCAGCGGCGTAAGGCCAACGCTATTGCGGCGAGGCTTCGCGCCCCGAAATCCGCGGCTGTAGTGCTCACACTGCAGCCGGAAGCGGAACAGAGGGGCGTGACGTATCTCGCCGTATTGAAGCGGGCGAAGGAGGCGGTGAGCCTCCAAGAGCTGGGCATCAGCGGGGGCATCGGGGTCAGGAGGACCCTAACCGGTGCCCGCAAGCTCGAGCTCGCCGGAGCGGAGAGTGGCCCGTTCGCGGACGCCTTGGCCGAAAAGCTGAGGGCGGTCTTACCCGCGGACGAGGTCCGGGTGTCCAGGCCGACTAAGCGCATCGACATGCGCATAGTGGGCCTGGATGACTCCGTTACGGAGGAGGAAGTTGTGGCCGCCGTCGCCAGGACTGGGGGGTGCTCTGCCGAGCTCGTCAAGGCGGGCACCCTCCGGCCTGACAACACGGGCATGCAAACCCTTGTGGTGAGCTGCCCCGTGACGGCGGCCAGAACTGTGTCGGAGGGCCGAAGGCTCTTGGTGGGATGGGTGTCTGCGCGGGTAAAACTGCTGGAACCCAGGCCTCTGAGGTGCTACCGCTGCCATGTGGGCAACCACACGGGAGCTATGTGCCCCTCGGAGGTGGACCGCAGCGGTCTTTGTTTCCGCTGTGGTCAGCCCGGTCATCGGGCCGGCTCATGTGAGGCCACGCCGCACTGCAGTGCATGTGCGGCTGCTGGCAAGCCGGCCGAGCACTGGGCTGGGGGAAGGGCCTGCGCGCCATCCGCCCCGACCAAGGGCAAGAGGTCTGCCGCCGCCGCCGCCTCTGCCGCTTCTGCTGCGGGTGCTGCGACTCCCAACGCTCGGGAGGGTGCCGAGATGGAGTGCCAGTAATGGTCCCATCTCGGCCTCCTCCAGAGACAAGTCGGCCGCTGTGCTATTGCGCAGTGGCTGATGCCTGGGGACGGTGAGCGTGGGTGGCTCGCCGTCCGACACCAGGTTGAGTCGACGACGCGTTGTGTTCCACGCGCGCCGAAGGAGCCGTCAGCACCAAGGACGGGACCCCATAGGGTCGGTGCCTGCTAGGGTTGCGGAATTTGTTCGAAAGAGTTACCGCGGCCCTGGAACGCATAGGGCACAAGAAGGATCACGGGTGGGTTTTAGTCAGTAAAAGTCTGACACTCCCTACCGCCCCACCCAGGGCGGGAGGGGTCATTTGATGATTTCCCATCCAGAAAAAAAAAAAAAAAAAAATAGGAAACATCCCTATGTTTGTATTACAATAGTTTTAATTTCGATTTCAGTCAGAATTTTGTGAATAAGACATAACTAGATTTTAATACTAAGTTATGGAAATATTTGAATGAAGTAAAATTAATTTACATTTGACCTCAAACTCTGAAAAGACACAAAAACATTTTTAGCTCTATAAACATTTAACACCCCATGTAGTCTATTACGATTAAAAGAACAAACTAAAGTACTGACTTTATTATTTTACATAAACACCAAAGTTTGACCACAAAACGGTTTAACTGGTGGACCACAAACGAACAACGAGTTGAACAAACTGTCCGTGTGTACTAAGCCGTCTAATGAGTCCGGGACACTTTAAAACTAAACAAAACTAAAATAGAACGGCTGTGTGTAGTCAGCATATATTTTAAACTTATCATTTGCAAATCTATACTAATATTATAAAGAGGTAACGTTTGTGAGGTTGTGAGTTTGTGACGTTTTATGGGGTAATCTCTGGATCTACAGAACCGATTTTCAAAATTATTTCACCAATAGAAAGCTACATTATTGTAGAGTGTCATAGACTATTTTATCTCCGTATTGCCACGGGAACGGGAACAACGCGGGTGAAACCGCAGAGCGCAGCTAGTTTATAATATACAGCTAATCTGTGAATAGCATTGTGGACTATAAAAATGTTATGTTGTATCTCATGACCTTTTTTAAGTGAGTTCAAAAATGTGAGGAGGTTCTGATCTTGTACTTGTTTTACAAAATGGTAGGCAATATTTAGAACTTTTTATTTGACTCTTTTGGGAATTAACTAGGTATGCAATGTTAAGTTAGGAACGTTTGCTGCGGAATTTGTTCGAAAGAGTCACCGCGGCTCTGGAACACAAAGGACGTTTTGAGGAACACGGATGGGTTTTAGTCAGTAAGAGTCTGACATTCCCAGCGATAGGCGGAGCAATAGGAATAATTTGATGAATTGCCATTCCAAAAAAAAAATTGTGACGTTCAAGTTTTCGCGTTTGGTTAAATAGTCCCTCGTGTAGGTACGTGTAGATTCGCTATAGAACACAGTCAACTTTTGCCACCCATAGATACTCAGTCACTAGCACAATAAGCATAGCATATCAGCCTTTTTAATGTCCCCACAGCTGGGATTCAGACCTCCTCTCTAGGAGAGGGAATGGGCCGTAATCCACCACGCGGGCCCAGTGTGGGTTGGTGAATGTCACATGTCTTCTTCAATTTTTGGTTCTAAGACATGCCGGTTTCCTCATGATGTTGTTTTCCTTCACCGTTTTGAGAGCAGTGGTGATGAAATAATTTATACAAAGTAATGCGCCTGGCTAGGTTTGAACCCGTGTTTTACAATACATAAGTCGGGGCCGTTACCACTCGGCCACCACTGCTCTTTACACATTTGCTCTTTTCACAGTCACTAAAGCAAAGGAAATTATATTTAAATATGATATAACGATTTTAAACCAACCAAACTGTGCGGTTTCCGTCTGAATGGACCACCATGTTCGTTCCCATCGATGTCAAGAGAGATAATTGAAGCTCTGTCAAATGGTATGGATAGCATCATAATATTCCGTGTGGTCCAAATCTATCTGTGATTTGAACACTATGTAATGATAGCTCAGTTCCTATAGAAAACATAGGTACCTTTTTTGCAAGGAGTACTGTGAACTGAAGGCCAATTGTTGTACTTGAAAAACGTTCAAATTCAAGTTGCAATACCATCTCGGCAACAATGTATAAACTTGTCAAGATTTATATACATTATAGGTATTTTTGATAGCGCTGCAAAAACAAAGGCACCTTAAATATACGAGAAGCACCCCTTTGCAGTGTCTTGTCGATTTTGTTATGTTTTCTATTACAAATCTACATTTATACCTACTAATATATAAAGCTGAAGAGTTTGTTTGTTTGCTTTAAAAGCGCTACTCTCAGGAACTTCTGGTCTGATTTGATTTTTTTTTTTTCAATGATAGATAGCTCATTTATCGAGGAATGCTATAGGTTATATTTCATTACCAACCAATGAGATACATAGTTACTAGCTGACCTGCGCAATTTAGTTTGTGTCACATTTTTCATTGATGCTATTAGTTATTATTTATGCCTATTGGTCTTAGCGTTATGATATAATGCCTTTCTCGATAAATGGGCTATCTAACACTGAAAAAAAAATTCAAATCGGACCAGTATTTCCTGAGATTAGTGCATTCAAGCAAGCAAACAAACAAACAAACTCTTCAGATTTATACACATCTATACTAATATTATAAAGCTGAAGAGTTTGTTTGTTTGTTTGAACGCGCTAATCTCAGGAACTACTGGTTCGAATTGAAAAATTCTTTTTGGGTTGAATAGACCATTTATCGAGGAAGGCTTTAGGCATATATCATCACGCTTAAGCCAATAGGAGCGGAGCAGCGATAAAGAATGTTTTAAAATCGGGGATTCCACGGGGACGAAGTCGCGGGCAGAAGCTAGTATTATATAAAATTAAACATGACTAAATAAAAACGATAAACCCAGTGTTATACATCTTAGGTATAAAAGATTACAATGGCACGAGTAATCATAGACTTTGAGATCTCGCTCTACTTGCCTGCAATATGTATTTATATCGAGTGACTTGCGTGGGAAAATATTACGCACGGCCGTATTGTCACGATGGAATACAAGTGATTTATTGTAACGGAAAATATCTTGAAGATTAACTGGACTTGATAGTTTGACATTACCAACAATAAATGAGGGTCAGTAAAGTGTCATTCTGTCAGCCGATTGTCATAAAGTCAAAAATTGGGATTGACATACGCTATCCAAATATCAAGCGATCGATTCCAATTATTTTGGACTTACTCCTGTATCGTGGGTGCGTTCACAAACATTTATAACACTCACAATACTCACATACACAAGACACCCAGACCCGGAACAATTATCTGTAGGCCATACAAACATTTGTTCCGAGCGGGGATCGAACCCGCGACACGTAGCGCAGCTGCCGAACGCTCAAGCACTGCGCCAACTGTGTTGTCAAATTGCCTCATTTTAACAAATTGCACTATTTAATATAATAATTATGTTTCTTAAAGAAACTCAGACATACATTACGAAGTATTTTAACAGGTCAGATTAAATGGTGTAGTCATCTGTAGCCAAATTAGGCAGAGCCTGTATTTCGGCTATCAGCGCCAAACCCCTTGAGAAAATGAAAGTGACCTATCTCCAAATTCCTATAACTTCTGATTTTGCCATAAAATACTCTCTAAAGCCTTTGGTGAAACACGATTTGATTTGTTAAAATACTAATTAGCTGATTCGAATTTGAGTAGTTGGAACCACTAACCGAACCAGTAAACTTTTACATCTTCAGACTGCAGAATGTCTAGGAGCTCAGGCATTCTGCTCCAATCTACTTATCGGTTCTTATGTATGTACAGGCATATTTTCAATTCAAATTCTCTATGGGTTCTTAATAAAGAATTAGAACATTTTTTTATTATTTTTATATTTTTGTATGTAACAAATAAACTCAAAAACTACTGGACCGATTTCAAAAATTCTTTCACCATTAGAAAGCTACATTCACCTTGAGTAACATAGGCTATATTTTATCCCCGTATTTGGGGACGGATCTACGCGGGTAAAACCGCAGGGCGCTGCTAGTTTGAAATAATCTAACCATTCATTATAGTCTAAAATATGTTCTCCAAAATATGTATAAGAAAATACATTTTACGTTTGATTTGTCTCAAGTAAATTACAAGGCAATTAAAATATTTAAAAAGTTTTGTTTTTCGAACAAAGTTGTCTATGCTGTCATCATTATAAACTGCCCGTAAACTTTTCCAAAATATAGACGCTGACATAGATTAGACAGGGACAGTTGAAATGACAATGGATTTGATAGTTAGTAAATCGATTAGAGAACAAGAAAAAATAAAAAATATCGTGTTTAGCGGGCGGTCATTTTGTTTTTGTATGTTTAGTTTTAGCCCTGGCTGGGGGGCCTTAAATTCATTTGAGGTCACCACAGGAAAGTCTGGCTGAGTAATAACACCTTAGAGTGTTGAACTGCGAGCGACCCAATGAAAAAAAAATACAATGCGTAATTTAATACTCACTCAGAGTTGACACATCCAGAAGGAAATGTAAGAATCGATCGTAAAAATGAAAATGAAAGTTAAAAATCTCTTTCCAAAATTAGCAGTAACGATTTACGCACGTAAAACTTCACAGTCTGACGCCTCAATCATTCGAATCCCCACCAGCTAAGGACAGTAAAAATAATTTTAAACGGCTCGTAAAACTGAAATCGAATTTCAAAGAACTTTTCAAATACATACGGTACAGAACAAAGATTCTGAAAATATTATTTTTATGAGTACAAAAGTATAATACAATTTTATACTGCGTATTCTCCTGTCGCTCATAAGGCGGTATTAGCGCGATAATTTACGATAATTTTTGGCATTTATCGTTCTATGTCAACTTTGGGTCGATGAGTTTTTATGCGCGAGCGCAACAGTGAATCATTCGCGGGACACAGATTATTTATTTAGAAGCGTCTGTGTTATAAATACAAGATTTTTTTTGTAATGTGGTATTTAATACGAAATATAATAAATAATATTGTAGAAATATATAGTTGTAATTGAAATTACATTTATATCAGAAATTTGGCACTGTAATTTAGTCAGACAAAGACAAATAAATTCCGATCAATCGTTAAACTTAAATTTCTACCACATACATAGTGTAGGTATAAATAAATTATGAAAATCAAATATATTCTAAGATACCAATTTCTCATTTACTTAAACAAATATTACAGTAGGCTGATGCCTACTATTATATGTGTTTCAATGCTGGCAGATCTAAAAAAAAGTCTAAAGTTTTTGTTGTGCAAAATAACAACGACACAAAAAAAATATCGCAAAATTCCTGTCTACAAAAAAATAATATTATTCACTCTATGCCGTGAGCTTTCAAAACATGAGATTAATCCATGTCAGTGTAACCTCTACATTGTAGCCCGCGGAAACTTTACGACATGCCAGTGTTGGGTAAAAGTACAATTTATTCAAAAAAAGTTGAATTTATTCGAAAAAAGTTGAATTTATTCGAAAAAAGTTGAATTTATTCGACTTTTATGCCTAACAGTTTTTGTTAAGGAGTGTACTCGTAATGCTGAGGAATCCCTTTTGTTCGAGACGTTTAGTGTGAATGTAAAATGCTACAGCTGCCACACGTATCGAAAGAAAGGTCTTAAAAATTCTGAATATTACCAGATGCTGGCAAAAAACAAAATACGGACGATTTTAAAAAGAATGTTGTTAGGTGTTAAAGAAGTTCTTCCAGCATATAGTCTGACATAAACTGGAAAGCTCCTAAATTGATCAATAATTGTTAGGCAGACAGAGCCCAGGCCCCAAGTCTGCTATTTTTATAAATTCATCATTCCAACACGATCCCATTGTCATTTTGCTAAAGAATCGTAATCTGCTAAATTCATTATGGTCGATCATTGGTCGGTCGATGGTCTCGCAATACTTTTTGAAAACCGAGTTATTAAAAGCCATCACTGCACAATGACGTTCTAATGGTAGGTCACTGATCAAAGGAACTGTCAAAAGTTTAGCAGATTACCGCATACGTATGTCATTCATTTGTCATTATGTACGAGATTACCATTCTATGCCATTTCTTTCACTGGAGTGTCAGTGGTTGACCATTGGAAAGTCATAGTGACGCTTTTATATTAGTAGATTACCAAACTTGTCAAAATCACCCGTATGAAATCAGTTATAGACCATTCTGACACTATTGTAATCGCAGACTTGATACCCAGTAGGGTCAGTGACTACAAGGGTTGCGGAATTTGTTCAAAAGAGTCACAGCGGCCCTGGAACGCAAAGTACACTTAACTAGGAGAAAGACGGGTGAGTTTTAGTCAGTAAAAGTCTTACACTCCCTTCCGCTACACTCAGAGCAGAAGTTATTTGATGATTTCCCAACCAGGAAAAAAAGTTACGTTGAGTGTTGAAAATCCTACAGACAAATTCTATAAGGATTTATGTAGCGTTAGTGAAAACCGGTATTTTTGGTACTGAACAGTGCATCAAAGACAATGCAATTAAGTTCGGCAAAAGTTAAGAGAATCGCGTGCGCCGCTATAAAAGCAAAATCCTTGCGTAAAACTCAGGAAAAAATTGGTGTTGAATTAAAAAAAAAAATCAAATTACTCATACGTATTAACAGTGTTTATTCACTGTTCAAGGACCACCTGCAAACCGCTCGCATGTTATATACAGTACATTGCCGGCTACAGAGATATAATGTAATCAATTGTTCCATCTTGCCCCGCAATCTAATCAAACTTGCGTGCCAGTTGCTAGCAGATTGAAACGAGACCTAATAAAATTTAAAAAAAAAACAAACCTCAAAGACAGGACAATCTACAGACTGTCCCAAATTTAGCTCCTGTTTTCTGCAATCCATAAACCAAAAAACCCATTATCCAAGGCACCTCCAATTCCCTCACATTCACAGCGGGAACTCATAAACTCTCCTTCATTCCCCATTATCACTTCACGGTGTAGTAATTCGACTTATCCATTGTACAATCTAATTGTACAATCTTTACTGTTTACACTTTTATTGTTACATGTTATACAATTTATGATGGCCGGCTTATCATTATGGTTTGTTGGCAGTTCTATGGGTGTCGTAAATTAGAAGCTTTGTCAGTTTGGTTAAGGGTAGTCTTCCAATGGGATGGGTGGGATTTGAAGATGGGTGTGGTGGGATTGTGACGGTTTTGTGACAGTGTGGCTAAAGGTTTTTTTTCCAAATTGTTATAGAAATTCAATAGCGCAGAGCAAATTTACATTTAAACCGAACTACTATTATTGTAAGGTTTAAAAAATTGGTGTTATTGTTTGTTTGTTTATATGAGGTGATCTCTGGGAAATCTGACCTGAAAAGTCCATTTTTAACCTTTTTTAATTATTATGGAATCAACCGAATTTTTCTGCTGTAGGCGGAATGGAAGGGGGTGTCAGACTCTTACTGACTAAAACCTATCCGTGTTCCTCATAACGCCCTTTGCGTTTCAGGACCGCGGTGACTCTTTAGAACAAATTATGAAACTTACTTTAAACCCTAAAAACAAAAGGAAGGTTATTAGTTCGACAGGTACGTATGTATGTATTGTACGTCATTTATGTATATTTTGTCTAATGTTCCCGGTGAAAGGCACGGTTGCTTTGGCCTAGGCTATGAGAATGAAATCGCTGAACATTCTGAGAGTCTTAGTACTAAATAGTCTTAAACCAGAAATATTTCAATTAAATATACATTGACCTAGTTTGCTGTTTTCCTTCATCAAAGATCCTTTATTGTTCTTGAGCATTGGGTGAAATTAAAATGAGGTGGAATCGTCTCAATAAAGCTCTAGCTTCAGAATCCGTTTCTCTATTTGTATAAGCGCTCAGTTTCATCATTAAACATAATAGACCCTAAATGTTAATGTATGGTTCTTCGGCGCCCTTCGCTTCATGGTTACCAACTACACAAACAAACTAACACACCTCGATCAATACAATTTCAACTTTACTCCAACTGCTGAAAGGTTACAGAAACCGCAATAAAATTTTGCTAAAGTACCAGAATGCAAAGTTAACAGTTATCTGTAATTTATGCAATTTAAAGCTTTGAATAGTTGTAATAAGGGTGTGAATGAAGGAAGCTGAATGTTGGTAAATCAAGCAAGGACATCGGTTCGGTATTGGCAATAGAGGTACTTATAACAAAATAATTGTTAGATTGTTTGTACTATATACATAACTAGCAGCACCCCGCGATTTCACCCGCGTAGTTCCCGTTCCCGTGGGAATACGGGAATAAAATATAGCCTATGTTACTCAGGGTGAATGTAGCTTTCTAATAGTTAAAGAATTTTTGAAATCGGTCCAGGAGTTTTTGAGTTTATTCGTTACATACAAAAATACAAATCTTTCCTCCTTATAATATTAGTATAGATATAAATATGAATCTATGGATTATTTATATATTACTAGTTATAAAGTTACAATTAATAGTTTAGTACATTTTATTGTTAATCATTTACAAGCTAAATGGTCATTGGTAAGCCAGTAGGATCAAAATGTGAGCTGTGTATTAACTAAACGCAAAGTAGATACTCTTAAAATATGAAGTCGGACTTTGGGTGCAGATGATAAATGTGCTGATTGTAGGAGGTATCCTAGCTTATAGGAAAATCAGTTTTCTAAAGTTTGATGATAACCAATGATTGTATTCGTGACATGTTCGTAGTATGGACATATATACCCGGGATCTTGTTAAGTTTGGTAATTATTTGATAAAACTAGGTTTTATCATAGCATGAAAATTATAACATTATTATAATTCCTAAGCATACTTAAAAAGGGAGTAAGGTGGATTTTTCATATAGGGTTCGGTAAAATAAAATCGAAATCAATTTTATTAAGTAAAAATGTATTTTAGGTCCCATACTTTTTGCCGTAGAATTTAATAACTTTCGGAATCCAAACAGCTACAAAAACAGAAATACTTTTTTTAGAAATCCTTTTTTTTTAATTTTCCTATATATTTGAAATCCCGGATCCCAGTATCTTGTACATATTAATTATATTAATAAGTATATTTGAGGTCATTGGCCCGCAATAGCTCTACCTACTCCGATCATTCGTGATAATCATTTCCCCTATAGAACCCTATAGTTTATTATAACAGGAGTTATTTTATCACAGAAAAAACACATTCCTTTTGAACTGGTATGTTCAAAAGGAATGTGTTCATGAGAGAAGCCGGGACACAAACCTAAGCTTGAAATTTATTACACGTTTCCGTATAAAATCAACAAAAACTGTTTCATAGTAATATTGAAAATTTAGAAGTAGTAGTAGTAGTAGGGAAGGGCCCAAAAATAAAACCTTGAAAACGAAATAATACGCTAAGAAGTTTCAAAAACGTAATCATGTTCACACTGAAAACTACAATTTAAATCAAAATTGTAATAACAAACCGAACGGACACATGTCAACAAAAATATTCGTTTGAACCAATGTTTGTTTGTTTACATAAATTATTTTACTAACTTTAGCAGAAAATACAGACAATATTATTGCAAATAAATATATCTATGTTAATGTTTTGCTAAATAAGCATAGTTGACTAATGTTTTGTGGTCACAAAATTGGGTTAGATACCCTACTAAAAAAGAGATATTCTTTTTGTAATAAAATGGCTGACATATCTCTTTCGAAGTGTAAACTATCAATCTTCTTATTTTCAGGGGAGGTCCAGTTCAGAAAGCTTCTGCTTCTTGGTTGTTGTGTTCACCTCCCGCAATCTCGGATTACGGGTAAGCCATCTCTCATCAAAATTCTGCCTTTTTGCTAGCATTTAGGGTTTGATTCTAATCTAAATACATATGGCACCAGAAAATGACAAACTCCATAAAATGATAAAATATCTTTAAAGATTGTCAACTTTCAGTAAATTTTCAACTGAACATTTGGAATACTTTTATACGCATAAAAAATTGATAGTCTATAATCTCTCGAAGTAATTCCGTGGAATTTTGGAATAACAAGTAACGAAACATTAACGCTGTGCCGGGCTCCTATTTCTGTCTGCAGGGTTTATAAAAACTGAACCTATCCGTGTCAGGAAACCCTAAGCTCCTTATAATATGTATCCTTATGTTCTGCTCTTAGTTTAGGTCTAATAAATTGTAGAACCGTATACCGATAGGTCGCCAACATGTCTTCAGTTTATGTCGGTTCACAATTTCACGGAATGACTTTCAAATTTTGACGCGTAAGAAAATATTCCAAATTTTCAGTTGACAATTTATATAGTGTTTACAGTGTCTCAACAAATTTCATAATCTTACAGATTTTGCAAACTGACGAATGTATGCAACGCAACACCAGTATTTTTTTCAAGCGTCGCGTGCCCTATCTGACCTCTCTACGTGACTATAGGATCAGAATAGCTATCAAACTCAATTATACGACAGTGAATGTGTTCCCAAAATGTTTCTTGTCACTACAATCGGCGGTTGGTCACCCATCCACTAACCGACCTCGTCAAGCGTAGTTTGGCCTTGATTGATCAAACCATGTAGTTGTTATTTAACCACAAGATAACAAGCCCTTTCAGGTTTCAATAAACAATTGAATTCAGCACATTGAATCTGCCTAGTCGTTTCCCAGCTATGTTGGGGTCGACTTCCAGTCTCCTGATGTAGCTAAGTACTGGTGACTTACTATCTTACCTTCATAACCCAGTAACTGGGGAATATGATGCATTGCGGCAAGACTGGTTTCAGATTTTCTGGTCTCTAACTATCCACAATGACTGTCGAAGATATTTAAATTACAGCCTGGATCAACGGGACATGGTGTGATGGAAGGTGGATCAATATGAGAAAAGTGGTGGACGAGTGGTAACGGCCACGACTTACGAATTGTAGGTCGCGGGTTCAAACCCAGACAGGCGCATTACTTTGTGTAATTGATTTCTTCACCACTGCTCTCAAAACGGTGAAGGAAAACATCGTGAGGAAACCGGCATGTCCTAGAACCAAAAATTCGAAGACGTGACATTCACCAACCCGCACTGGGCCCGCGTGATGGATTACGGCCCATTCCTTCTCCTAGAGAGAAGGCCTGTGCCCCAGCAGTGGGAACATTAAAAGGCTGATTATGCTTATGCTGGATCAACGGCTTTACGTGCTTTTCGAAGCACAGTCTTGGTACATAATTAATGGTCACCCATCAACGAACCAACCTCGACAAGGGTAGCTTAACTTTGATCGTTCCACTTGTGCAGTACTAAGCAAAAACACTGATAACCCCTTTCAAGTTTAAATAAACAATTGAATTCGAAACGTTTGTTTGTAAAAGCCGATCAACAAGGAACCGTATACTAAGTCAGAGGTCAATTAGAAGCTTAACATTATAAATGCAGGCTAATTCAATAATCACACGCTAGCAAACAATACGAGTGGTAGTTAATATTCATGATACATTAATATAACAATACTGTGTTGCAACAACTCTGTGGTCTAAGCTGAATACTAGGTAATAAGGCTTTTGCTTCTTCTTGTTGATAATTTCTTGGTGTACTTTGATCATCTTCTGCAACTCTTATTCTAGGTTGCTTGGGGTATGTGCTGAGCGTTTTATTCTATTATTCTAATTTGTCAATTCTCACTTTTTCTCACTCCATTTTATTTCGTGACATTTCTCACAATATCCATCTTCATCTGTTTCTCTTTCTTCTATTTGTGATTCACTAACATAACAATTCTGTGTTGCAACAAATTTGTGGTCTAAGCTGAATACTAGGTAATAAGGGTTTGCTTCTTCTTGGTGTACTATAATCATCTTCTGCAACTCTTATGGTTGCTGGGGTCTGTGCTGAGCGTTTTGTTTCAACCTGTCAATTCTCACGCATTCTCACTCCATTTTCTTTCGTGATTTTTCTCACAATATCCATCTTCTTTCATTCTTCTATTTTCCACTCAGTGTTCTTTACAGTATCCATTCTTAAAATGTGTGTTGATTTTCTGCCAAATATAGTGATATTCAAATATGCAATACAAACAATGTGCATTGTCAGTACATTGTCTATTGCTCGATATTATTTCAATAACTTAATGGTCATGTATCTTTATTACATCTCTACTGACTCTTGAAATTACAGTCGCAGTGAAAAGTTTTATAAAACGAAATAAGAAAAAATATTGATAAGTAGAATTGAAATGTTTAGCAAGATAGTGTCATCTATCTCGCCTTTTCCCAACTATATTAACATTGGCTTCCAGTCAAACCAGATTCAGCTGAATACCAGTATTTAGCCAAAATTTATCATATCACACAAAACCCGCACGAAAAGAAGTTTCGCTCTTTATTGGGACAGTTCCCCAGCAACAAATAAACCATTGCAGTTGTAACCTTTCGTTATCCAATTACGATTACTGACAGGTTGCACGCCCAGTCCAAAGGTAAATTGTTCTCAATAAAGTTATATAGAAATAAGTTAACAATCTACAGTTCAAGTTATATGTTAATGATACTAACAGTAACTGTAGTGTTGACTCGATGTTGGCAGTGCAAAGAATATTTTGTACTGAGTAGTAGACAGGACAGCTAGGATTTGAAGTAAAAATATTGCGTTGCTTTAGTTCTCGAGAGAATTTTCGGTAGATGCAGCAAGCAAAGTGTCCCAATTTTGTGATTATAGGTAGATAATAGTTAAAGATTTTTACAGGAATGTATTAGTTATATATTATTTATTTACGTAATGCACTTAAACAACAAAATTTTGTAGAGAGTAAAGAACACAAAGGTACTGCTTACTTCGCAAGAACTACGACAGAAGAGTGGGATAAGAAACGTAGACACAGTGTGTAAAGAGACAGAGAAAGAAACTTAACTAAAACTTAATATCGTTTATTAATACATATCAATCGATTAGAATAAACATACAAACAAAATATTATCAAATGAATATACCTGAATAAACATATGTACAAACAATATATACTAAAATAAATATACCTAAATACATACTCTTAATAAAATAGTGCATTCCTATAATACACACAAAATCACAGTATAGTGGTCAGATGCTCTTCTTCTTGTGTTTTTGAACAGAAAAATATCTTTACAGTCTCTTATTTTAGGTGGGAGTGAGTTCCACAAACATACTGCATGAAAAGAAAATGAGAGGATGAGAAGTTTAGATGATGTTTAAAGTGGGATCTACAAATCGCATATCTTACATATTTAATGTATATCTTTACAGCAAAAAAAAAAAAGAAAAATCAAACCAAGCCAATCTGTACACCGCATTCAACCCTGATCTCTTCAAAGTGAGAGTGAACGGCTTCTTCTGGGTAAGCTCATTCCATCGTCGACTTTGTCTCTGTCACCTGCGACCTAGACTAGAGTCAAGAGCATATCCATCTGACAATAAACAAAAGGAAAATAAACTACCATTTCATAAAATTGACTTAAACCAATGGACCAACAAGAATAGGATACAACTCTTTCCATTAGGGTCTGGTCCCACTGTAACTAAATCTAACTTACACTACTTCTTACTACAAGCCCACTGGAATCATAAAAGAGATATGTTACATAAAACCCAGGAAGAAACCAGAGCAACCCATGTTCAAATAAAATAAAATAAAAACTGCACTGTAGTGCAAACCAGACACAAAACGCTTTTATGAAATTGGAAAAATACTAGGAGCACATAACTACTATGGAATAAAACCCCGCTGAAATAAATATTGGAAAATAATTCCAGGAATTCAGTCCGGTACGGCAGCTATTGAAAATATTAAAATTATTGTCCTGTGTATAAAAGTTTTCAGGGCCCTCTGGTTACATTGTAGCGTTGCGTGTTTTTGAATTTGAAATGGAGACGGATTTTATATTTTTTGTATTTGTTAGAAATATTGGTTTTCGAGGCGGTATATTATATAGTTTAACTAGCTGACCCAGCAAACGTCGTTTTGCCACATAAAAAAAAAATTAAGGCGGTATATTCTACAGTTTAACCCGGCGAACGTCGTTTTGCCACATAAAAAAATAATTTGGGTTGGACCACCACTAACATTCAGGGGGATGAAAAATAGATGTTTTCCGATTCACCACCCTAGCCGATATGCACGCTAAGCTTCACGAAAATCGGTCGAGCCGTTTCAAAGGAGTTCAACCACAAACACCGTGACACGAGAATTTTATATATAAGACTAGCTGCTGCCCGCGACTTCGTCCCCGTGGAATCCCCGATTTTAAAACATTATTTATCGCTGCTCCGGTCCTATTGGCTTAAGCGTGATGATATATAGCCTAAAGCCTTCCTCGATAAATGGTCTATTCAACCCAAAAATAATTTTTCATTTCGAACCAGTAGTTCCTGAGATTAGCGCGTTCAAACAAACAAACAAACAAACAACCAAACAAATAAACTCCTGAAGAGTTTGTTTGTTTGGTTTTTTCTTTATAATATTAGTATAGATGTACGAGTACAGTCGGTGATAGCAATTAACTGACCCCCTAAAAATTAAACGAATTTGAACCTTTTGCTTGATAGCAGTAAGACAACTGGTTCAACGTCTACGATCAATAAAATAGTTATTCGAATTTGATCTTTAATACGCAGTGTTAAGGTAGGTATGATCTTGAATATTATTTTAACTTGTAATATAATACGTAATTTCGATCACGTTAAATATGTTTCGAGTGGTCTAGTGGTGACTGTAGTGAGCCGACATATCGAGGTCGTGAGTTCGTAACCAGCGTGATTTACGCGTTTTTTTCTGTTTTGTAAATTTATTTTAATTTATAAATAATAAATTATAACTTTAGCACCAAGAAAAAAAAGAAAAACGAACAGAAATAAAAAAACCAAAATGATGGTAAAAACGATTATATTTTATAAAAAAAAATATTATAAGAATAACATAAATGATATTGATGACGACACGAAGATGATAATATTTACCTACTTACTATTTTACTAATAACGTTGTTAACTGCACTGAGTTTAATGTAGTGAATCAGCATGTTATAATATTTAGAAATATAGGTATGTATTTCTATTTCATAACAATAACATCACCACATTAAATATCATTTAACTAAATAAAACGGCAGTATATGTTGAAGTTCTACCTAGTATATATAAAGTAAATTTGTTTTGTGAGTAGTTATTTTAGTTATAAGGTTTTGACAAAAAACTAGGTAAGTATTCGAAACACTTCGTTAGAAATTATAACAATAGTTAATTTAACACACACACTGACATACGTTAGTATCATTATACACATATACACAAGTCATTTATAATATGCTTTTAATAGCGAAGTGGAGCACCATTTTTTTCTATTACTTGTTGCAAGCGGTCCCGCATACCGCGCACCATATCCAACAACAATCACTTCCTCTCATGAATGGTTTTGGTTCAGGACGATCTTTTTGAATATTAAAACCACACGTCAAACGCCTTAGCCACAATCTGACTGTATTTATCTGAAACAACACAATAAGCATAATTTTAGTAACGAATAGGTAAACATAATTTATCGATTAAGTTTGCAAAAATACGTTTATCAATTTAGATAATATAAATCAAATTAGACCTATAAATGATCTCAAATTAGACTCATAATGAAACATAGTTAATTGTCTATTATTCTACATTCATCAGCTTTTAAGCCAACTAACGAATTAAGGAATAACTATAATTATAAATGAAGCATAAAAAAGAATACACTTACCGCTATATTAAGTTTCGTAGCAATCGCTTTAATACCAACATTCTCCTCATGCAAATAGATTATTTTGTATTTTAAATAATCACTCAACTCAACTTGGACATGACGATTAAACTATCAAAACTGATAACAATTAATAAAAAGGAAAAAGGCGTGGATTTTTACAATTTAGTAAGGCAAGGTAAAAATGTTCACGCGTATTCACTGCTATTTGTGCATAGAATATCTTGTTCAATTTATTCTTCTACCCCATATTCCTAATGTCATATCTATAGCAGTTTTGGTTGAATACGCATATTGACGTCTAACTACCCACTTATTAAAATAGGTGAACAGTCTGATAAACTCATACATATTGAATAACGTTTAATGTTATGAGCATAGGGTGTAAAATCGAGTAATTTTTAGGGGGGTCAGTTAATTGCTATCACCGACTGTACCAGCTGCTGATAGAACTATTGTAGGAAAAAGGCTTCACAGAAAAAATCTCATATCTTGCCAACGACATATATGATATACATATATGATAATAATAATAAGTTTTAGTTAAATTAGTGTAGTCTATTTTAAGTTTCCTTCTCTGTCTCTTTACACACTGTGTCTACATTTCTTATCCCACTCTTCTGTCGCAGGTCTGCTGGAAGAAATTTCTATTGAAATAAGCAGTACCTTTGTGCTCTTAGTTTCTATACAAAATTTTCTATTAAGTATGTTGTGTGTACATAAATAAATAAATTGCAACTACTTAGACGCTTGGATAAATAATAGGTTACTGCCAAACAGTTCTATGTTCCAGGTTAAGCAAATCTTGCCGAGGTTATTTCATAGATGGATTAAATACCGAGATTCTTCCGTGCTTAGGAAAACAGGTCAAGCCGTTAATCCAAGCTGTCTTTTGAAGATTTTGTCTTTCGTTGCGGAAAGACAGAAGCCAGAAAATCTTTCACGTCTTGCTTGGTTTTAGAAGGTCTGGGAGAGATTCTGGTACTCAGCTTTCAGTTTGACTGTAAGCCCAGTCTAAAATAAATACGATAAGGGTAGGCAGATTTACTCTTCTCTATACTATGAGAATATTTGTAAAGAAACACTCATCGGTTCTAATAACCAAAGCAAATGTTATGAAAAATCTGCTAACCCAAATTAAACGTGTCACCCAATTAAAACAATACCTAATCAAAACATACGACTGAATGAATACACTATCAAGACGTGACAATTGCCCGGCCAGGTGTGGCCATATCGAGCGCGTGCGCCAATTGTGACATACTGAGATATTGATATTACACGTGTTTGTCTTGCTGACCGTACGATCTGCACGTAGGTACGGAAGTGGGGGGAAGTGGGGCAGTGGGGTGGCGGAAGTACTTAAGCATCAACCTACAAACAATCTTATTGTTATGAGAATAGAGATCAGTATGTGTCAGAAGTATTTCAGTAACTCTGATTGTACTGTGGATTGAACGTGGTTGAAGGGTTAAACATGGTTCTGAGGTGGTTTCTGGGTGGTCAGTTCTTGGAGAAAAGTCTTCTTTACGTGTATTTTGGGATGACATCTGATCTTGATTCTCGCATCTGACAAAATACCAAGCATTATCGTTATTTTAAGCTGTAGTTATGAACGACTTAAAGACTTATCAACAGTCCAGATGTGTCATATAAAGCTTCTTTCTTTTTGATGAAATCTTTCTTTTCGTAAACTTGAATTTTGATGGATTTATCAATCAATAGCCCGCCATTTCGCTCGAGTTAAATAGTATATAACTGAATCTAGGGTCAGATCTTCCTTTTGAACCAAAATTTATCAAAATCGGTTCAGCGATTTAGGCGTGAAGTTTTACAAACAACAAACTATTATCGCTTTGATTTTATTAATTAGAATAGTTAACTGGAAAAAATCATCAGGTTAACCTGGATATCTGTTTGTACTTAAAACACACTTACGAGACACATGAAAGCTATAAACTATGTACATATTATAGTATCTTTCTTCATAATTTAGTACTTAGAATAAGTATACCATAGGAGCTGGTGGCTAAATAATAACAGCCGCACGGGTTGATCTACAAGGTTAAGCCGAGGTTGGTCTGTGGATTGGTGACCATCTCAACATAACAAGACTCCTCCGTGCCTGAGAAAGCATGTTAAGGCGTTGTTCTCGGCTGTTATTTGGAGAACTTTGGCAGTCGTTACGGATCGTCAGAAGCCAGAAAATCTGACACCAGCCTTGCAAAGAAGTGTTCCCCAGTTAATGGGTTGTAGAGGTCTGGTAGGCAGCCGCGTAAAATGCTGGTGTTCAGCTGAGTCCAGTTTGACTAGGGACCCGGCCTCGATACAGTTAGGAAAAGGCTAGGCAGATGATTAATAAGTATACCATAGAACTGCTTTACTCTACATCCACAATTTCCTAGTCTATGGTTACGAATTGATGCCAAGGTCGGCTGAGCTTGCGTATCTTGTAAACTTGATACTTTCTAATTCGAAGCTGCGTTTGCGTCGCTTGTTGCTAACCTTAAGGCATTGTTTTATTTTTTGGTTTTTAGTACCTTCTGCAACAGTTTAGAATTTTATGTAATCTTTAAAGCAAGAGAGATTTTCATTATCTTTAAGAACAATGTTATTTTTGTTTAAGGTTTCTGGATTATGTCTACTTAATTTCTGCTATGCTTGGATGTTTTTTAAGGCTATTAAGGGATTACAAGATGGGAATAAACACCGTACTGAGTGTGGGTGTGTTCATAACTTTTTACTGCGATTATAGATGCTTTATTTTTATTATCTATCTATCTAACTATCGCATTCTTAAAATTAGCTAGCTTTTCATTTCTTTGAATCCTGGATTGTAATTCACAAAATCCTATTGTTGTTATTTTATTGTGAATTGCAGCCTATTGTGTTAAAATAGCACCGTATCTCCTAGAATTTCTTATATACCAGCTGGGTTTAAAAAACGTCTCATGAAATGATTGACAGTATAATAAGTCAGAGCCTACTTTAGTATTAAAATATTGTGTTGAAAAGAGAGATAGAGGAAATAGGCTAGAATATAGCCAACACAAATCTTTCCAGGAATTCGTAATAAGTTACAGGGATGCGAAATTTGTTCGATAATTTTTAGTAAGTAAGAGCCTGACACTTCCTTCCGCTCCGCCTAAGCCGTGTGAAGTTATTTGATGATTTCCTCTCATCTATATAAAAAGACACAAGTCTGTGACCTTAGATCACGGCTTCTATTCACCCCACGCAGGTAGCAAACTAGTTATCATTCGTGTAGGTGGACCCAGCACCTGCCGGTATCATGCCTAATTACCATCGTGAACTCTGGCCTTGGAGGCATGAATGCCTTGCTTGTGTTGCTACGAAGACGAATATAGACTAGTCAATTTCCTTTTATGATTTTGGATGGTGAGTGAGCAATTGTATTTTTGTTTCCGGTTTTCCTGGATAGTCGTTCCTGTTAGAGACTGCTAAGTGAAATTATCATCATGATCAACTGTTATGTTTTATTTTATGATACCACTTGCTATGTGTTATTGGAGTTTTTCAGTAGCAGTTAGCTGCCAGGGTTGCGGAATTTGTTCGAAAAAGTCACTGGGGCCCTGGAGGAACACGGATGGGTTTTAGAAAGTTAGAGTCTGACACTCCTTCCGCTCCGTTCAGAGTGGAAGAAGTCATTTGATGATTTCCCATTCATAAAAAAAGCAGCTCAGAGAATATGGTTTTTTTATGGACCCAAACGTTAAGTTAGTAACCGACAAAAATGTATGATATACGTACATACATACATCCACGCCTGGTATACACAGGAGCCGGCATTGTTAATGATAAAATTGAATACATAACATAGGGAATAGGGTCTACATTTCAAAGTCAAATAGAGCTGGGTTCATGTGGAACAACTCTGTTAAACCAACGAGTGTGAACAGCATAAAACCTTCGGGACTTCACCAGAAAAACGCGAAACAAAAATGTTCATTAAATTTTACAGTCAATGAAAGTTTCGGGACGAAACTCCTGTCGGTACCTGCGTTCAGGTATTTTAGTGCTGAAATACATATTTCTAGTAAAGCGCCAGAGGCCGCAAAACGGCGAACTATTCAAATATGAGCCGGCCAGGAATGTTTAAGCGTTCGTTTTTTACATTAAGTGTGACGTCAGGTTTTTGGTTTCGCGATGCGAGTCCGATGCGACTCGGTTTTAGTTTCGAAGGGTGAGAGACAGACTTTTAGTTGACACTTTGCGTGACCCAAGGGCTGGCTTTTACCGTGGACAAGGGATAAGCATGGTGGGGGCTTACGAATTGTAGGTCGCAGGTTCAAACCCTGCCAGACGCATTACTTTGTGTAATTAATTTTATCACCACTGCTCTCAAAATGGTGAAGGAAAACATCGTGACGAAACCGGCATGTCCTAGAACCAAAAATTCGAAGACATGTGACATTCACCAACCTGCACTGGGCCCGCGTGGTGGATTACGGCCCATTCCCTCTCCTAGAGAGGAGGTCTGTGTCCCAGCAGTGGGAACGTTAAAAGGCTGCTATGTGTGTGTATGTGTAACCGTTGCTTAACCTTAAAAAGATCGAATTGTTCGTCATTTTTTATTTAGCTAGGAACTGCTAAACTGATCTGCATCTATAAAAGTCAGCAATAAATAAACTCTACCTCCCGACGACTTGTTAGAATCGTACCTTGTACATTTTCCTACTCAACAATGCACCTTTGAAACCTTCAGCAGAACTAATTCAGTCCCGTTTCAATAACTGGCGATGAGTGAGTCATAACGTTAATTGAAACAGTTCACTTGTTCCAACAATTTCCAATTATGAATTCTGGTACTGTGATGCGATTTTGTTTTTATGCACCGAGCGAGTTGTAACTCTAGTTAGCTTTTTGATCATGAAATTCATTATGATCCCACATCAACATTTTATGCTCTATTATGCTGTATTGGGGTATTGCAGATGGCGAATAGATATCAGTACCATAGTACGAAGTGTGTACTAAACAATCATCCATTTGAGCGAAATTTACATACGATGACATAGAACCGCTATTTAGTTGTAACAGGACAAGGTAACAAGTTTCAGAACATTTTGTACCTAAGTTAATGCGACATGTTCAATATCATTACTTTGTTCAGTTTTTGTTCAATTTATGCTGAACTGCCCTGTGGCTAGGTCGACATGGTTACTGGTTTATACTACGAATAGGGCTGTCAGGTGGAGAAGTTTTTAAAAAAAATATATTACTAGCTGACCCGCGCAACTTCGTTTGCTTTGCTTCCTCGCTCCTATTGGTCTTAGCGTGATAATACATATCTATAGCCTTTCTCGATAAATGGGCTATCTAACATTGAAATAATTTTTAAATCGGACCAGTAGTTCCTGAGATTATCGCAGCAAACTCTTCAGCTTTATATATTAGTATAGATATAGCAACTAGCTTCTGACAGTGACTTCGCCTTCATGAAATATAGACATTTTACAAAGGAACATACTCACATGGGCCGTGAAGTTACGACGTCAAAAGGGAACAAACAGAAACATGGATGTGAGCTAAAAATACACATACACATTTCGGGATTGATGGGAAATCGCATGTTTGTTTATTGTTTACACCTGATTGGTACGTTTAGGTGGGGTGGGAGGGGTGTACAACTAAAAAGTGAAAAATTAAAAAAAAACTTTTTCCAAAAAATACAACCGACTTCTACACAAAAAAAAACAAAAAGTACAAAATAACTTTAATGTCGGAACTCGGTGTTTTTCGTTTTTTGCACACCGATTTCCGAAATTAAAGTTGTTTAGTACTTTTTGTGTAGAAGTCGGTTGTATTTTTTGGAAAAAGTTTTTTTTAATGGTACACCCCTCCCACCCCACCTAAACGTACCAATCAGGTGTAAACAATAAACAAACATGCGATTTCCAATCAATCCCGAAAGGTTTGCTATCATTTATTGAAGAGTTCGTTTCCTATCATCTCTGTTCTTCATCAGATCTTCACCAAACTAGAAAGGACCACGTTTAAATACTAAAATCTCTTCAAAACCATCGTACACAATTTTATTTTTTCATTTTACATCGACAAGAAGGAATGAAAACGTCGTCAATGTAAGCTAAGTCACGCATTATTAGGGATAACTCAAATACTAGTCGTCAGATCTCAATCAAATTTAAATGGGACCACACGACAAGCACCAGCTTTCGAATATAAAAATCGGTACACCCAATACAAAGTTATGAGGTAACAAACATAAAAAACAAAAAAAAAAATACTGTCGAATTGAGAACCTCCTCCTTTTTTAGAAGTCGGCTGAAAATTATCGACACTATTTCACTAAAAGTAGAGAGTACTGAGAGTTGAAACTAAATCTTGAAGACCTTTTTGTGAACACGCTACATCAAAATTACTACATTGCTCCAACGTTTAAGTTTTGCATTAAGTACGCCCATGTTTCTCTATTGTAGGTACATAATGTTTGAATGAATAAATAAAAGAGTTATACGTGAAAGCTGAATATATTGGCTTTGTAATCGTTATTTAAAGCACAGCAATAAGTCATTACAACAGACAATACCACGCAATAAAAACAATGAAATAACGCTATTTTGTTGTTAGTTCAATTATCCTCATAAATAGCTTTGCTTTTGGACAGATCTTTGCTAGCAACGACGCAAAAAGCGATGTTCAAAATAAATATTTTACCCAGTAAGGAAAATCGTGCACCATTCACACCTTACCATTTAAGTGTGCACACGGAAACAAAACAAAAAGTACTTCAGCTCACTAATGTCCTCACTAATTCTCTTTAAACTCCAACCAATTGTAATTCACGAATGTGTTAACAAACTCTTTTTTACGTTTTCGTGCCATCCTTATTGCTCTTGGTTCGTTCGGGACTCACAAAGCTCCGAACCTTGTACCATCGGCAAAAAAAAAAACATCGACGTAAAAAATATTTTTTCGAGTACCAATGCTGAAAACAAATCCCATGCTGGGAACAGAGACAGCCTAGTGTCTCCGTATTGCGATATTTTGGGGATTTTCCTTTGGTATGAAATTCTGTTACACATTCTGTATTGTTTTACATATAGATAGTTTGGTGGAGATCAAATGTTGAGGTTATGATAAGCTGGGACTTTTTGTGTTGTGATTTTTTTCGGGTGATAATTCTGTAAAAGGTTGGGTTAAACCTGATGATATTCGGCCTTAAAGATGAACAAACTATCCAAAGAAGTGAATAGTTAGTCACAGTTTTTTATATTATATTATTGAAGATAGCTTTGCCTTTTTTTCCTATATTTCTTCTATTGTTTCTAATTTTTACTTCCCTCTGGGAATATTAATACTGGTACTCTAATTATTTCATTTATTTTTGCGGTCATACCTTCATATTAGCAATTTTATTACAATAACCATAATACCAAATAAATTTCAAAAACTCCAAACAAAAGTGGTCCCACAACGTCCCCTAGAAAGCACCAATTATAAAGCCAGCCGTTCATCTATATATAAAGACGTTGTACCTATCCGTAATAAATGAACAGACGGACGGACTAATTAGCGACGACCAATCGGCTCATTTACTGACCATATACGGACGGAAACACACGAAGGCTAGCAATATTTAGCGACCGACCCAATAGTTTATTGGACAAGATATACATTCAAAATGAACTTATTTAATTAGTAGTTTTTACGAAGAAAGCTATATTTCTTGTCGGTTGAACGGCGATTAATTTAATTGAAAGTTAATGTTGTGAAGTAAATAGCCTTTAGGCTTATTCATGGCCGCTTCTTAGTGATAGACTAGCTTTTTTCCCTGGATTCACTCTCATGGATCCACGATACAGCTACAGGAACCGTTTATTTACCCGGGATAATCCACAAAAATTGACGAATTGACTTTTTGTAATGTTAAAACATTTTTTACTATAGCGTAATTTTTTTTTTGTTGAAAATCAAAACCTAACTCCTTTTATTTTGTCGTTTCAATTGTCCACGAAACTTGACCACAAACCAGAGTTTAAGAACTACAAACAATTTTTTCTCGAAATCATAGCTGTGGGTTAAAATGCTATTGCTCATTTGCGTCTATTCAAAGACAGTAACAATCGGTGACAGTGCAGCTTTGTATCAGCGATAAACCTTGTTATTACGTCTGTACGATCGACAAAATATTATTTTAGGTTATAAGACACTTAAGTACGTAAAATGTTCTTTTATTTTGATGCAGGATATATGATTTTCGTAGTTCCAGTATTCATCATCATTATCCTCATCATCCACAGCCCGATGTTGCCCACTGCTGAGCACATACCTCTTTTTTCTTGTGACAATCCCCACGCTCCTGTGCCAGCCTCATCCAAGCTCTACCCACGATAGCAACAATATCGTCTACCCATCGACGACTCATAATTGCTCTTCTAGTCCTCGGACGCCACTCAGTCACCGCCTTACTCCACCTATCATCACCACGCCTTGCCAGGTGTCCTGCCCTGCTCGAAATCTGTTTCGTTATACGTTTTCCGATATCCAAAACTTTCGTACGGCTTCGAATCTCAACGTTGGGAACTCTGTCTATTATCCGAATTCCAGTCATCATCTGCCTAGCCTCTTCCCAACTATATTGGGGTCGGCTTCCAGTCATACCGGATTTAGCTGAATACCAGTATTTAACATGGAGCGGCTGCCAACCAGACCTCCACAACCCATTAACTGGGGAACACGGTACTTCTTGGCAAGACTGGTGTCAAATTTTCTGGCTTCTGGCAATCCGAGTAACAAGCTGAATTCCAGTATTACTCTATATAATTTTGTGGTTGACCACACCCGTCTGGTGCCGGATTCATACATTTTCAGTTATAAGTTCCTCAGATAAGAAGTTATGTTTAAGACGAGGACACAATCGGGTGTGCTCTGCAGTGAAGGTATAATTTTCTAAAAATATTATTCCAGCCTACAGGGCACCTATACTCCATTCACAATAAGATTAGACATTTAAACAAAATTGTTTACAGTCCGTTCAACCGATTTTTAATTCTATTCCGTAGGCTTATGCCTACGGAATAGAATTAAAAATTACTTGCCTTATGAAAGAAGGACTGTAAAAAAAAACATTTCAATATCTAATCTTATTGTGAATAGAGTATAGATATAAAACTTATAAATTCTTTGTTATTTCCGAAGCAGGTGATAAATGGTTATATTTTAGTATTTGATGCTATCGTTTATCTATCCTGGCGAACTCATTAAGCTTGGAGACAGTCTTTAGCAGACGATTAGTAGTTAGTTTGTTTATAATGTTATTGGGTGGCAATCTAGGAGACATATTTCTACTGCCTGAGGCAATGCAGGTGCATTGCGGTTCTTGGGGCAGATCAGGGCCTCAAGGCTGCTATTACAATCGTCTCAGAATGGTCTATCATTGATTTCATAATGGTTGATTTTTGCAAGTTTAGTAATCTACTAATATTAAAGCGTCATCTTAACTCACCAATGGTCAACCACTGACACTCCGTTGAAAGAAATGGCTTGGAATGGTAATCGTAAGGAACTGTCAAAATTTTAGCAGATTACCGCATAATCTGCTAAAAGTTTGACAATTCCTTTGATCAGTGACCTACCATTAGAATGTCATTGTGCAGGCATTGCTTTTAATATTTCGGTTATTGAAAAGTATTAGAGAGCTTACATTGACCGACCAATGATCGATCATTATGAATTTAGCAGATTACGAACTTTTAGCAAAATGACAATGGGATCGTGTTGGAATGACAAATTTATAAAAATAGCAGATTTGGGGCCCTGAAATCTCTTACGGAAATGTAAATGACAAAATTTCAGCCCAGTCATGCCAAGACGAGGCAGGTTACCCAGTTACTGGGTTGTAGATAGTAAGATAGGCTGCCAGTACATGAGACACGTTTCCAGATAATCTTCATCACAAAAAAAAAACTACTAAATTACTTAGACGAGTTACTTAGAGTACCGATACGACACGATAGGACCGCCGATTGTATGCTTGTATTTATAAATATTCGAGCTGTGCTTACTAAGAAGTATACAATAATTTAGTACTGATATACACATAAATAAAAACACTTAACTAGCAAAAAAAAAGTAGTAAAAAAATGGCGTTGAAAAATTCCACTGGAAATGTTCCCAAAAGGCTGGCAGCATTACCACGCTGCGAGGCAATGCTTATCCTCTGTCCAAGGTATCTGGCGAAGTGTCAACTTGAAATACTGATAAAATGTATCTCAAATATGATTATACATTTCGCTCATTTAAATAAATTCTATTTAAATAACCTACTACCTACCCACCTAACCTACCTACTTTAAATCGAACAATATATACAATACACTTAAACTAAAAATAAACTAAAATCCTCCTAACTACAAAATGGCATCAAAAAACTCGTCCGCATCGCTATCGACTGGGCGTGAACCCAATAGACTGGCGGCATTGCCACGTTGTATGGCAATACTTATCCTATCTCAAATTACTATAAGTAATCGAAAAGTCCCCATTCTTTAACAAAAGATATCTCTTTGATTAAATTTTAATCTTTTTTTGCGACATACTTATGCATAATATCTCAGCTAAGACATTACAACACATTACAAAAAAAAAATCTCAATACATAACAATTACCTATTAGAAAGAAACCTTTTTATTCTCAAGTAGCATAGTATTACATAAGGTAATTACCATACAATTGGTTATGCAAGCGGGTTCCGTAGAGAAACTTGTTATAATTACTGACCACAAAGTGTGAAAGCGTCATTTTGACCGTGGTCCCTAAGACTTGCGTGTTGAATCGTGTTATCCTTTTTCTATTATAAAGGGGAAAGATTTGATTGTGTTTTTGTTTGTTTGTTTGCATTGAATAGGCTCGAAAACTACTTGACCGATTTGAAAAATTCCTTCACTGTTGGGAAGCTACACTATCTCGAGTGAACATAGGCTATATTATATCCCCATATTCCCACGGAAACGGGAATTACGCAGGTGAAACTGCGCGACGATGCTAGTTTATTATAACATCGCATGCGTTGCCATGTAAGCATCAATTTTTTCTCCAAACCAAATGATGTTTCACCATATAAATAAAAATAAATAAAATAAAATAAAATAAAATAAGCCTTTATTGCTGTTAAATGTTTACAATTACTTAATATTCTTAAGCCTAATCTATAAAAACTGTACAAAATGAGTTTATTATTTGACATCGGCAAACAGTTCCCTCTTCTCAACAGCTTGTCCTTCGACAAAGGCCTCCTCTAAAGATTTCCAAGAGTTCCTGTCCCTTGCAAGACGTAACCATAGCGGGCCAGCAATTTTCTTAATATCATCTTCCCATCTTTTTGTTTGTCTTCCTCTTTTTCTTTTACAACCTCTTGGGTACCATTCCGTTACTGACTTAGTCCATTTCTCCTTGCTTTCTCTTATCATATGCCCTGTCCATTGCCATTTTAACCTTCTGTAGACTTTGTATGCGTTCTTAAATTTTGTTTTTCTTTTTATGTCAGTTAGTTTCACTCTGTCTCTTCTTTTTATTCCTATTACACTTCTTTCTATACCATTTTGGCAAACTTTAACTTTGTTTTCCATTTGCTCTGTTAGAGCCCATGTTTGGCAACCATATAACAAACAAGGCATAATACACGTTTCAAATAGTTTCTTTTTTATTTCCATTGACATTTCTTCATTTTTCATAATCTCACTAAGTGACCAGAAGCGTTTCCAAGTGTTAGATATTCTTCTTTCTATTTCTTTATTCATACACTCTTCAGTAGATATTAGTTGGCCTAAATATATATATTCTGTAACATATCCTATTTCTTCCTTATTTACATATATAGACTCTGTTTGTAATGAATTCGTCAATATTTTTGTTTTAGTCAAATTCATCGACAACCCAGCCTTAGCGCTTTCATCTGATAGATGTTGTAACATCTCTTGTAAAGTTTTTGAATCTTCTGAAAATAATATAAGATCGTCTGCAAAGCGTAAGTGACTAAGAATTTCTCCATTTATGTTTAGTCCAGTGTTATCCCAATTAAGATTTCTAAAGATCATCTCTAACACGGCCGAAAAAAGTTTTGGTGATATAGGGTCTCCTTGACGAACGCCTCTTTTGATTTCAAATTCTTCGCCATTTGATTCTAGTTTAACCTGCGCAGTACTTTTTGTGTATACGTTTTTAATTAGGTTAATGTATTTTTGATGTACTCCCTGTTTTCCAAGAGCATTCCATATGAACTCGTGTTCTAATGTGTCGAATGCCTTATTAAAGTCGACAAAGCCAATGTAGTATATTTTATTATATTCTTTGTATTTTTGTAAAATTTGTCGTAAAGTATGTATGTGATCTAGAGTTGAAAAATTACTTCGAAAGCCGGCTTGTTCTTTAGGTTGGTTATCGTCTAATATATTTGAAATTCTTGATAATATTATTTTTGAAAATATTTTATAGATATTTGACATCAAACTAATCGGTCTATAATTGGCTATGTTATCTTTGTCGCCTTTTTTGTGTAGTAGTATAATTGTCGATTTAGTCCAGTGGTCTGGAATTACTTCTGTTGTTATGATTTCATTAAACAAGTTTGTTAGTTTAGGAGCAATCACAGGTAGCGTAGCTTTTAATAACTCGTTTGTTATTAGGTCTGATCCTGGAGACTTATCCACCTTTTGACTATTTATTGCCTTTACAGTTTCTTCATTTAAAATTGGTTCTACCTCCTCAGCATCAACTGCGTTACGATCCATAATTTTATCAATTTCCTTGTGGCTCTGATACAAGTTGCGGTAGTATTTCGTAGCTGTTGCTAGAATTTCAGGTCTTTTAGCCGTTATTTTGCCGTTTGTTCGTTTCATATTTGGTATCCAGTCTTTCTTGCTATTTAATTCTTTATAAGCCTTTTTTACTCCACCTGTCTTACTAATGTGTCTTTCCAGTATTTTCATTCTTTTTGACTTTCTGTGCTTTCTAAGTTCTTCGTTTATCTTTTTACTTAAAATCGTTATTTTTTGTCTGTTAATCTTTATTGTTTTTCCATCCCTTTTTTTAATAAGCTCTTTGCGTTCTTGTAATAACAGTTTTATTTCTGGTGCAATTTCACTTTTTGTCATTTTATTTGCTTTTTGGGACTCATTTCTTAAATGTTCAAGTAGATTATCGTATTTTTCTTGGATTGATGTAAGTTGTTTCTTCTCATTGGTAAGGGATATACGTTGGTATCCTTTGCAATGGAAAACAAACTACTTATATTAAATAGCCTATATAAAAAGAAACCATCAAAAAAATGGACATGGATTTCTCCAAATGGTCTACATAAAAACGAAATCGATTATGTAATGACTAATAACACAAAGGTTTTTAAAGATTTAGATGTTATAGCTAATTTAAACTTCAACTCAGATCATAGAATGGTAAGAGCAACACTGTCAGGAACACATATTAAAAAAGCAAGAAAATTCCACAACAACCTAAAAGCTATGGAATTCACAGGTGATCCAGATATTCTTACCAGCAATCTAAGTATATCCCTTTCACCATATAAGGAACATCTAATGTCAAAAATATTCAAATCATATAATTAATTACTTCAAAATGTTTCCTACAACCTGTCTTTACTAATATAGATGTATTAAATAAAACAGGAGTGTATGTGGCCATATATGTCATATTGAAACTCGAACCTTGAATTGATAAGCTGTCAAAAGTGGTACTGCCCACACAATACACTGTAAATTTTAATAGCCATTCAAAGTAGAATATTCTATGCCTTATTTGGTTAACTTTTTTGTATATGCTTATTAGCGTTTAAATGATCAGTTTTGACGCTCATGCAAGACGAATGGTTTAAGATTGTTTATGTTATTTTTATTTTATTGCTTTGTTTTTCAAAGAAAATTATCATTCTATGGATTACCTCTGTTTATACCACCTGACGAACACCCAGGTCGGTGACCCACAAAAAGATTATAATATTATTTTATTGTTTCCCACTGCAAGACAAAGTCCCAGCCCTCTATTCCTTTCAGAGGTCACGATTTTGCGCCCATTCCTTCTGATTCTTCTGGAGGCCATTCAGATCCACTATCTTCTTCGCGATCTCCCAAACTGTCTGTTCAGAATAAATTTATCCAAAATTAAAACTACTCTGTCACCTTATTTGAAAATCGAATCCAACTTTACAATCAAACAAATGAAGATCCAAAGAACAGCAAATATTTTTTCATTTTTTTTTATCGCTAATGATACGAATAATAGTTGACTAATTAAAAACATCCGCGTTCGTTCGTGACTGCGGTAAACATAAACATCACTCGACTTTGGCTCAACATTACTCAACATAGCTCAACGGTTTCAGGCTCAACTTGTCTCGAGTGCCTGTTCATGGGAAAAAGTTCCCTTTGTTTTTAATTTTTAAATACTTAACGTTAAGGGGACTTGTCGGAGTGCGGGATGTCTTTCTAGATGTAAGTGGAAGATATAAATATTCTGGAAGTGGTAGGAAATGCAAAAATTCTTCGTCTAGTAGATTATTACCAAAATTATTTTAATGATGACGTAATAATGAGAAGCAGTGCCTGACAACATGTCTTGCCCAGTTTTGACAGGATAGTTAGTCGTTCTACTAAATATTATCACCAATCTGTAGCAGACTTAAAGATAGAAAACCAGAAAATTCCTCAAATATCACCACCACTTTGTCCATCACCACCATCATTACTAGGTTCTATTTGAGGAAAATCCATCTTATTCATTTTATAAAATACCTTTGTAAGTCGGACAAAAGTATATTTGCTTTAAAATCATAAACATTAAATTACTTACGAAGGGGCCACTCGAACTTAAATTCTCGATTTTTCAATATAAAAAGTTCACTGTAAATGGTAATCTTTTCAATAAACAGTTTTGAATTTTCTGCTTTCCATAAAAATACAAAATACGAGTGTTACATAAAATAAATGTTTAATTCTCTTTTGATACGTTTTAATCCTCGCTCTCAGAATATCTTTTATCTTTATGTAACATATTTAAGCCTCTCATTTGCATAACTCATTGGAACAAGCATTTTTTTTTTCTCTGGTTATTTTTCTCTACTCATTTTTCTGCTGTTTTAAAAGCTTTTAACATTTTCTGTAAGCATGCGTTGACATATTTCCGTCATGCAATTATTTTTGGAAAATAATTTCCTATATATTTTTCGTAAACACGGATTAATTTTCGAATGAGAGCACGCGTTTAATGAAGTGAAAATTATTTTGTAATTTTAATATTCGATTGGAGTTTTTGTTTTCTTAATTGGGACTGGAATATTTTGTTTAATGCTGTTTAATTTTATTTGGATACCTTATTAACATAACTATTTTTTGTTGATGCAAGCATAGTGATTTTTTTTTCAATAAATTATTATTAATGTATCTCATTAGTTGACTTAACATATAAGCTGCAAGTATCTGATAGTTCGTCAGAGCATTTCGTGTTTGAGGCATAAAACTATGACCAACATCTCCAAACCCTATAAAATCCACACTCAGAATACTTGATCACGTTCGAATCCCCAAAAAAACCATAAGGCTCGTGGTAAACCAAAAAACCGCGCCATTCGCTTTTTTTGCAAAAACGTAGCGTCAACCCATTTTCTAAGCCAACTTTTACGCGCGAATAAAGCAGCACCATACTCTATTTTCACCCTCACAAAAACCAACACAAAGCGAATATTAAATATTGTTCACGATCGATTTAATACACTCTTTCATTTTGCCCATATCCGGTCGCAGATCCGGATAAAAAATGTTATCCGTGTACAAAACAATACGTGCTTTTTTTGTTTTGCGTGCAGCATGTACAAAGTAGGTATTGATTAACGCCCAGCTCTCAACGGACCCGGGTATAAAAAATAAAAAATCAACAGGACTGCATAGCCTCCGGTTATGCACTCGCGACCGTTCAAACATAGTACGGACAGAATGTATACTGGAAGCGGCTAGCTTACCCTGACCCGCCAACTTCCCTTGTCTTGTACCAGACCCGGGTATAATGGTACAGAGCTGTCAGAATAGCCGGGTTTTTCAACAATTGGTACCTTTACATGGCCAGGAGGCATGGTAAATGGATTTTTTATTTTCATTCGACGAATCATATGCGTTTATTATTTTTATTTGTTGGGTCAACAGTACAGAGAATCTATATTTGGCAACAATTTGTTGAGTGTATTCAGTTTTCATTTTTAGTTAATATTGAACTTGTATTGTGTTTCCCATTGTATTTTAACTTTAAAACCGATATGAGATTGATAAATTGATTTCCATTCTGAAATCGTATTGTTAGTAGGTACGCTCAATAAATTTGCTTTAACGTGGAATATCATTATCATTCTGGTATTTTGTATTTTCGTTTCATTGTTTTCGAAAATTCATTTTATAAAAGTGATGATAAATTTGTCAATGTCTGGCACGAGTACAGTATCATTGGAAATTTAATTTCCACGGAATCACAGACACTCGTTGGGATTCTTCTGATATTATAGAATAAACTATAGCACTTACATTGTTCCGCTATTAAAATTATATCGGTTTCATTTCTCGGAACATTTTAGTTAAATACAATGAGGAACAGAATCTAAGCAAACAGGTTATACAACAGAGTTTGGGGAATTTGTTCGAAAGAGTCACCGCGGCTCTAGAACGCAAAGGGCAATAGGAGGTACACGGGTTGGTTTTAGTCAGTAAGAGTCTGAATACTCCCTTCCGCTCCACCTAGATCGGGAGAAGTCATTTGATGATTTAACATCAAGAATAAAAAAATCTATACAAAAAAAAACCTGGTAAGCAAATATCCCTAACCCCATTAATCCCGAAGACAAAAAGAGAGATGAGCAGTTCACGAGAAGTACCAGGGGCCGTACCACGAAGTGCCAATGCCATCATGATATCTGTGTGAAAAAGGGATAGTGCTATTTGTCTTGTATAACTCCGTCTCTCTCAGACACAGGAAGTATGATGGATTTAAGACGTCATGGTAGAGCTACAGATCTAGTACAAGCACAGGACGTCAGCGCGTGTAGACGTAGTCGGCTTGGTGTGATCAAGCCGACTAAGTCTACACGCGCTGACGCTGTCCACTCGAAGGCATTCAAAAAGCATGAAGGAGAACCCAAACACACCCCGATCCAGTCGATAACACCCATCTAGGGCCCCAAGTCTGCTATTTTTATAAATTTGTTATTCCAACACGATCCCATTGTCTTTTATTTTGTTAAAAGTTCGTAATCTGCTAAATTCATAATGGTCGATCATTGGTCGGTCAATGGTCTCGTAATACTTTTTGATAACCGAGCTATTAAAAGAAATGACTGCAAAACGACGTTCTAATGGTAGGTCACTGATCAAAGGAACTCTCAAAATTTTAGCAGATTACCGCATACGTCTGTAATTCATTTGTCATTATGTACGAGATTACCATTCTTTCAGTAGTGTCAGTGGTTGACCATTGGAAAGTCATAATGACGCTTTTATATTAGTAGATTACGAAACTTGTCAAAATCGACCATTATGAGACCAATGATAGACCATTCTGACACTATTGTAATAGCAGACTTGGGGCCCTGTACAATATTTTATCATCCTACTAATTCGAATATTCTAACCTCAGCCGGCACAATACAAACACAATACGTATAGATACACTCATTAGGGTTGTCGCGTGATTTTAATATATAACCGCCGGTGGTAGGATTGCAATTAAGCGGAATGGTTTCCGCGACGGTGGTTCAATTTACATATTTTTATTGTGGCCGGAAAGCGGTGTCCTCACGAAATGTCTCCGCTAAATATTTTCTACGCATTTAAGTTAAGTATTTTGTGGTTACACACCAGAAATTGTAGTTGGAATAGCTCGTGGCTAAGTGGTAATAGTCGCACGTGTTCGTTTTCAAGGTTCAGCAAAGCTTGTCAAGGTCGACCAGCATTGTGGGACTGACCCATGCCTCAGAAAGCACGTTAAGCCAATCCTGGTCATCATATAAAGATCTTTGGCTGTCGTCAAGGTATTCAAAATCGATGAAATGAGCCAAAAATCTTGCAGAAACGGTATCTTGATACCCAGTTACTCGATCATGGAAGTCAGGTCAGCAGTTACTCCCTGTAAAATAATGGTACCTACCCCACATCATCCCTGGCCTTTTTTACGGATGGGAAATCATCAAGTGACTTCTCCCGCTCTAAGCAGAGCGGAAGGAAGTGTCAGACTCTTATTGACTATAACCCACTCGTGTTCCTCCTAACGCCCTTTGGGTTCCAGGACCGCAGTGACTCTTCCGAACAAATTTCGCAACGGCTGATCCCAGCCTGTCGTTGGGAATAAGTTATACAGGTTGATTCCACTGGAAGTTGTAGTTGTTTTCAAGGTCGAATGGAAAGTGTTTATCGCTTATAAAACGTGTCTTTAGTATCGAAAAACCTTGGTTCTGCAGTGGTAATAACGAAGTTTCCCGGAGCCATTAATGACTTGGACACGTAAGTGTCAATTTTCATAATTGACTCATTATTTCATCGATATGTTGTTATGCTGTTGGAAACACATTTACGCTGTTTTATGGTAGAAAATGCTGAGAACAGTTGCGTCCCACATGTGAAGTGTTTAAAGTATTACACAATTCTGCTACCTACTCGTATTTTATTTATTTTGTTTTTGTTTATTTAAGGAAAAACAAACAGTAGCACAATAAAAAATCGTAATAATATCTTAAATACTTATTAAATTTTAAAAGAATAGGGATGTTTCCTGAGGAATAAAAATGTGATGCTATTTAGTCCCTTAGTTAGATTATCGAAAAATATTGGACATGTGTTTTTTGCTTTACCAAATCTATAAAAATTGACGAAGATAAAAAGCTTCAAAGATCATTAGCGGGAACTTGTGACGTCACGGCGTGATAAAAATCGTAGAACGAAGTGACGTCACACGAGCTTTTAACGCATTATATCGTCTTTGTTTTCACCATTCACCAACCCGCACTGGGCTCGCGTGGTGGATTATGGCCCATTCCCTCTCCTGAAGAGGAGGCCTGTGTCCCGGCAGTGGGAACGTTAAAAGGCTGATTATGCTATATTATGTAAAGGAAAAATATAAGTACCTAAAATAGGGTAGTTGACAAAAAAAATCGAATTAGTCCGTCAGATAGATATCCAAAAAAATATTGGGCACGTACCTATTTTTTCTTTTTTCACATAAACAAATAACGAAGACGCTACAGTGCGTTGAAAACTCGTGTGACGTCACTACCTGCTAAAAATTTACCACGGCGTGACGTCACAACGTTTATAGATTTGAAAAAGCGAAAAATATGTGTCCAATATTTTTAGATAATCTAACCGACGGACTTAATAGTATCATATTTTTTTACTCAGGAAACATCGCTATTGTGTTGTCAAGTACATTATTAAACGTGTTGGTGTACGTTTCTCAGATCTTGTGTTTAAAAGAGTGTGAATCTTCTTCTGTTTGCTCCAGCTGCAGCCTCCTGAATGTGATTAACGATAGGTTTGATGAGAACCCCATAATGAGGCATCTTATCAAGACAACATTGTCTCGTATAAGAGAGACTAACATAGGTAAAAAGCTTTTTTTCTTCCTATACTTCTAGTATTTTAATTGTTAATGTGTGTGTGTGTGTTTGTGTGTCTAAAGACTATGTTGTCGGGATTTTTTTCAATATCTCATCTATACCATATATATGTAACGTAACAATCCTCCAATCATAATTGATATCTTACTATAATTATCCCTTTTTATTAGTTTTACCCGTATATGTTTCAGCTTAGTTCTATATCGCACGCCGTTTATGTTTGTTTTTCTTTTTTATATTACGTGGAAAATGTTGTTGGTTATACATTTATATTCCCATTAGAGTTTTAAGTTCTGTGCCATAACATTGTAATGTGTAACCGTTTATTTTCCCAAATTAAATTTTAAAAAAATACCAATCTATAAAGCTGAAGAGTTTGTTTGTTTGCTTGTACGCTCTAATCTCAGGAAGTTCTGGTCCGAATTGAAAAATTCTTTCAGTGTTAGATAGCCCATTTATATCATCACGCTAAGACCAATAGGAGCAGAACACCAATGAATAATGTTTAATAACTATTCCACGCGGACGAAGTCACGAGCAGCAGCTAGTAATACATAAAACTGTTGTTTTGTATTATGATGATTGTGTAAGATTACCTACAGCTTAGAACTTAAGTGTTTCTGAAAGTACCACCACCTGCACTGATTAGCATATAATTATGCAAAGAAGGTATTTCTATGTTTTCGTATCTCGCTTTTTTTTTGCAGTTCTTTATTTTACTACCTATTTATTGCCATGACATTATTACGTTTTTTTTTTTTTTAATTTAGACATTTATAATAAACTAGCAGCGCCCCGCGGTTTCACCCGCGTAGTTCCCGTTCCCGTGAGAAAACGGGGATAAAATATAGCCTGTGTTACTCCGGGTGAATGCAGCTCGATGTAATTTACTAGTATTCAGCATCTGATAAAACTAATTTTTTTTAATACCTTTAATTTAGAACTCTGTCTTTTCCGTTGTGTTTTATCGTCGTTCGTTTTTTGAACACCGACTTCCGAAATTAAAGTTATTTTATGTTTTTGTATTTTTTTGTTCATAAGTCACTTGTTTTTTTGTTTGTAAAAATGATTTTTTATTTTTAACTTTTTAGTGGTGACACTTATATACACTAATCACAGCATACGTGCTAAACAAGTCTAAGAAACAGGTAAGTGGCAGGTGGCAGGCTGTAAACAATAAACAGATTTCAGCAATCCCGGAAGATTTGCTATCATTAATCTCCGTTTCCTATCTCAGTTCTTCATCAGATCTTCACCAAACTAGAAACCGACCACCTCGAAATACTAAGATGTTCTTTCACATCGACATTGAGAGAAGAGAACATTATCAACGTAGTCAAAGTCACGCATTATTAGGGATAACTCAAATATCCGTCGTCAGATATGACTCTTTAAATGGGACCACACGACAAGCACCAGCTTTCGAATATAAAAAGAGTCATCAAAATTGGTACACCCAGTAAAAAGTTATGAGGGAACAGAAACAAAAAAAAAATACAGTCGAATTGAGATGCTCCTATTTTTTTGGAAGTCGATCCAAACACAGTTGGGAAAAGGCTAGGCGGATTAAAGCTGATGTGCAGTCTCTAATAGTCAGTTCCTTTTCAATACTTCAGCTTAGCAACTGCAAACTCTTATGCAATTAAAAACCTTGTCTCCATTATATAAGGTGTCATTATCCCATCAAGCCCATCAGACAATCCTTAATCACCAATGTGCCGTCCTTCACTCCTGAGTAAACTCATTCGTTCCCCAATCACGGCCAATGATCGTGTGTCTGCCAATTGTTCCTCAATTCTGTAACGATACGAGTTGTGTAACACGACATGTTCGTGTAGGTGTAAACGTGGTGTTTAATATGGGTTAATAAACTGTTGAGTCGGTAATTCTTGTTGTTACTAGGTCAGTTCTTCATTTTTTTTTTTAATTAATTGTATTTTAAATCAAAATTGGTGCCGCGTCGTGTTCCACGCGTGACTTGAAGAGCTGTCAGCAAAAAAGACGGGGCCCCATAGGGTGAGTGCCTGCGGAATTTGTTCGAAAGAGTCACCGCGGTCCTGGAACGCAAAGAGCACTAGAAGGGTCACGAGTGGGTTTTAGTCAGTAAGAGTCTGATACTCCCTTCCACTCCGCCCAGAGCGGGAGAAGTCATTTGATGATTTCCCATCCAGAAAAAAAAAAACAAAAAGGCAACATAGCTGCCAAATTTATTTGGAACTGGGCAGGTCACATCTGCCGCATGCCACATGAGAACTGGGCGAAAGTAACCTTGGGAGTCGAGCTGGACTCCTCCCTGAGGGATTGGACTTAGACTGCTCAAGATAGATTGAGGTGAAAAAAGAAGGACAGTGTTGCCATACAGTAGGTCACTAATAATAACAATTGTAATAAGGGCTTATAATAACAATTATGATTTTTAATTGGCTTATGCTAGAAGTCGAAAATTAATGTAATTTATTATAATAAAAAGGTATCCATTGTCCATTGGTGTAAATAAGTTGAGGTATGAAGAGTAAACAAACAAACATAATTACTTTCGCATTCATAATATGCGGGAATAATTTGAAGAAGACTTGGTAAGAGGCTTTAAAAACATAACTAAACAGAAAAAAGTGTTTTGTAAAATCAACTTAAACACCATTGTTTTTCTCGATCGTATCTCGATAATTGACGAACAAAATAACAAAATTATTACCGAAGTCACCTTCTCACTAACACCACCTTAAATCCCCTACAAACGGTTTCGTAAATATCAATTTAGTTAAAAGCAATAGAAAATTGTAGGGAAACTTTATATTGTTTTGTTTTATGCTCGTAAACGCGCCGTAAACGCACAGTATTTAACGTGAGCCGTCGGCGAATGGGACATAGTGACAGATATGGGATTATATCACGCTACCAGAGGGGAGCTGCTGAAACTTCGAACCTGGGACACTTGATTGATGAATCGTCAAACCTGGTTTGGCGAATCAATTTTGTGTTTGAGCGAAAAATTCATCGGCCTGCCTTATTGTTTTGCTACCGTGTTGGGTCGGGTTCAAGTCAAACCAGACGAAGCCAGTATATTACGTGGAGCATAGTTTTAAAGTGAAAAATGTTACAGCTACATAAAATCCTACCCTCGATTATTTCACCGAATTCGAATCGGTACTTGAATCTTTGGGTTCGGAGTATGCACATCATGTCATTATGGGGGATTTTAATACCAACCTCCTTGCCCACAACTCCCCTCGGTCCCGCAAACTCCTATATCTTGTCGAGTCAGCCAGTCTTCACGTACTACCTCTCCAACCCACGCATCACAACAAAGTAGGTGATGATACTTGGCTTGACTTGATCCTTACTTCTAATCCGTCCCTCGTTTCCTCACATGGCCAACTTGATGCCCCTGGCTTTTCCCATCACGACCTTATTTACCTTTCCTATATCCTGAAAACTCCTAAGCCCAAACCCACGTTCCAGTACAGGCGTGCCTTTGCTCGGATGGATAATGAGCAGCTCCAAAAAGATGCAGCTAGCATTGACTGGACATCCTTGCAGGAGGCGGCTACTGTTGATGACAAAGTTTGCGTCTTCAACACTTTTGTAACCAGTCTGTACGACAAACATGCTCCTGTTAGGAAGGTTAAGTTGAAGCGTCCACCTGCACCTTGGATGAACAGGGGAATTCGAATGGCAATGCGACGGAGGGACCGCGCGTTTCGAAAATTTAAAAAGGATCGTTCTGAGGACAACTGGACCTTCTTCAAGACTGCCAGGAATCGGTGTAACCAGATGATACGTAACGCTAAACGCCGCCACATTTTTAGTAATATCACTTCTTCTTCTTCTGCTGATATCTGGAAATTCCTTGGAACTCTAGGTATCGGCAAATCGCGTTATTCAGACCTTCCTAAAACAATTGGCTTGGACGATCTAAACCGCCATTTCTCTACTGTCCCTATGCTAGATAGTCCAACCGAACGTCAAACTATTAACTATCTTGCTGGTCTGACGCGTCCTAATATTGCCCCTTTCATTTTCACCCCAGTCGATCCGGGAGAGATTAAAAAGATCATCCTGTCCATTAAATCCAAAGCCGTGGGTTACGATAACATCAGTCGTCATATGATCGTTTCGGCTTTGGATCAACTTCTTCCTGCCATATCCCATATCGTTAACTTTTCACTCTACTCAGGTACATTTCCTTCCCAGTGGCGTAAAGCCCATATCCGGCCCCTTCCTAAGATTCCCAATCCTACTCTTTCCATTCACTTTCGTCCAATTTCCATCCTTCCGTTTCTGTCCAAAGTTCTCGAGGCCTGTGTTCATAAGCAGTTTTCGGAATATATTTACTGCAACTTGCTCATTAGCCCATTTCAATCTGGGTTCAGGCCCGGGCACAGTACCGTGACAGCTCTCCTTAAAGTGACTGATGATATAAGGCGGGGAATGGAAGATACTAAAGTTACGATTTTAGTGTTAATCGACTTCTCCAACGCATTTAATACTGTCAGTCACGAAGTCCTCTTGTCTATCCTCTCATATCTTATGGTCTCTCCCGAGGTACTGGAATGGTTTTCCTCTTATCTTCGAGGGCGTCAGCAGTCGGTTCATGCAGGGGACTTTTCGTCCGGCTGGTGTGACCTGGCAGCTGGCGTCCCTCAAGGCGGTATTTTATCTCCTCTTTTGTTCTCCATTTTTATTAATCTTATTACTACTGAGCTTCAGTGTGCGTATCATCTCTATGCTGACGATCTGCAGCTTTATTGTCAGGCAGGTGTTGACAATTTATCGTATGCAATCGAGGAGCTCAACCGGGATTTGAGATCGATTAAGAACTGGTCGGATCGATTCGGGGTGGCAGTTAACCCTCTAAAGTGTCAGGCAATCATAGTTGGGAGTCCCCATAGCTTGAGAAAGCTGAATGGCTTAACTGTACCACCCGTAATCTTTGACAATACTGTCATACCGTTTGGCTCCGAGGTTAAAGATCTCGGTCTGCATGTCGACACCTGTCTTGACTGGCGAAAGCAGGTCACGAGTGTCAGTCGAAGAGTTACCGGAACGTTGCGGTCGCTGTATCGACTTAAAAATCTTCTCCCAGCTCACATAAAGGCAATGCTTGTACAGGCTCTAATTTTCCCCATAATTGACTACGGTGATGTGTGCTATTACGACCTGAATGCAGATCTCCTCAATAAACTTGACCGCCTTCTAAATAACTGCATTCGATTTGTCTTCAATCTCCGCAAGTATGATCACGTATCCGCGCATCGATCACTATTAAACTGGTTGCCCATACGTCAGCGCAGGGCGCTGAGAGCCTTGACTGTTCTGTTTTCTCTTCTTAATAATCCTTCTTCTCCGTCTTATCTAACTTCACAAATTAAATTTCTTTGCGCAGCCCACAGTAAAAATCTTCGCTCTACTAATAATCGTCTTTTACGATGTCCCCCACACCGTTCTGGGTTCATCCACTCTTCTTTCTTTGTCCAGGCGATCTTCCTTTGGAATGCGCTCCCTCTGAGCACCAGGATGGCAACTAGTCGGTTGTCCTTTAAAGTGAAGGCGCGTGAGCACATTCGCAAGAAGTTGGAAGAATCATCACAGCGTTAAATCGTTGGATTCGTTTCTCTCAACGCCTTTGTTAATTTTATTTATATGTATGTATCTATGTATTTATGATTGTATATTTTTCCTCTCCGTTTGTTTTTCAGTTAAGTTGCACCTGCCATGTTGTCTCTGCACTACCCTAAGGTTGACTGGTAGAAAATGCCTAAGGCATTAAGTCCGCCTTTGTACAGTTTTTTTACTAGTGCATAAAGTTTTAATAAATAAATAAATAAAAAAATAAAATACTTTTTATTTGTGGTGTTAGATACAAGGCATACTGCAAAACTATCTATAAAATATAGGCTAGAAATGTGATCAAAACATTTCACAGTCAAGGCCCATTGTGACTTTCTAATTTCTTCTGTAATTTTCGTTAAAAAGCTTAGTTATAATTTACTTTATTTAAGGAGTTTACAATTTATATTTTAATTCAGATACGAGATAATTTAAAATTTTTGGAATAACAAATTCTGTGTCACACATGATAAAGTACAAATTCCATTGCAACCCATACTTTTAAGGTCTTTTCAATCTAATGTACGAAAATAACTCAAATTACGATGCGGCAATGGATTCAAACAATGTCGAATTTATAAATTCAAATATAATAATAACGTACTAATATTATTAATTGGAATAAGTATGTGGCGCTTTCACGCGTAAATCGCTGAATCTATTTTGATGAGTTTTACAACAAAGATAGATGGGACTCTGGAGATATTTATATGCAACCCTTGTGTTTGGGAAAATAAGATTTAAAAGCGAGCAAAGCCATGGGCAACAAAGCTAGTATTCAATAAGTAATTATGTGCCTTTCTAAATCTAAATAGATACATTTGATACTAAATGTCTTCTTATCGAATTCCTGGTAGTTTGATAACATGAAAATAACCAGCTGAATACACAACTGAATTCAGTGTTGGAATTTCCAGGAAATTCTGATTGTGTACTCGAAACGTGATACTCCATGAAAACCTTGATATTCGCAGGAATACTGGGCTTTGTTAAATATGTTCCGTTGTACTGGAGTTACGTAACCGTTTTTGTTATTGTGGAATTTGTGTTGGCAGGGCTTAAAGATAGAATATTCCAAAAGAGATTCTAAAACAAGAAATAAACATCAAACATTTTTAAAACAAACAAATTTTCTTTTTAACCGACATCCAAAAACTGGCCTCCTAGTTTTTGGATGTCGGTTAAAAAAAGAAGACTATATTGCTATTTTATTTTTTGTATTTGATAGCTCAGATAATTTATTCTCTTATTATGAAAAAGTTATACATATATACACTTAACCTAAAAATAAACTAAAATTCTCCTACAAACTACTACAAAATGGCATCAAAAAACTCGTCCGCATCGCTATCGACTGGAAGTGAACCCAATAGACTTGCGGCATTGCCACGTTGTATGGCAATGCTTATCCTTTGACCGAAGTAAAATCCAGCCCTTGGGTCACGCGAAGTGTCAACCAAACGTTTAGCAAGTTCTTTAAATAACGCATGAGCACTCGGACCCCACGGTCCGAGTGCTCATGCGTTTGATAGCTCATAACTTTTTACTATGTGTACCGATTTAGATGATTCTTTTCATATTCGATTCACATTTAAATGATGAGATTGAGATCTGACGACTAGTATTGAGTTATCCCTAATAATACGTGGCTTCGACTACGTTGATGATGTTCTCATTGTCTCATTGTCGATATAAAATGTAGAAAAAATACTGTATACGGTGGTTCTGAAGAACATCTTGGTATTTCGAGGTGGTCAGTATCTAGTTTGGTGAAGATCTGATGAAGAACAGAGATAGGAAACGGAACTCTTCAATAAATGATAACAAATGTGTCAGGATATCTGAAATCGCATGTTTGTTTATTTTTTACACCAATTTATACCGTATAGTCTGTGATGTGTACGTTTAGCTAGGGGTGTACCATTAAAAAGTGAAAAAAAAAAACTTTTTACAAAAAATACAGCCAATTTCAAAACAAAAACCACAAAGATAACTTTAATTTCGGAAGTCGGTGTTCGAAAAACGAAGAAACAACCAAAAACACCGAGTTCCAAAAATAAAGGATTTTTTTGTAAAATGTTTTTTTTTTTATAAACCAAAAAACATCAATATTTAAATTTAAAAAAAGTAATCTATCCCAATAAATATTCAATTAAAACTAGCTGACACGCCAAACGTCGTTTTGCCACATAAAATAAAATAAAAATTTGAATTTAAAATTTGAAAGTGACACGGGAATTATACATATAAGATTAGTTACGAATGATTACAGGTTTTGATTGTTTGTTTGTTATGCTTTCACGCCTAATCCACTAAACCAATTTCATCAATGAAAACCTACATTATCAGCTAGTAACATAAGCTATATTTTAACCCCATATTCCCATGGGAACGGTAACTACGGGGGTGAAAGCGTGGGGCGCTGTAAGTGTATAATATTCCAAAGTCCCTACTCTAGTTAGTCACAGTATCAAGCAAATACATTAAAAAGTTTAACTGCTAATTTCGGGGCCACACCGACGTTCGTGACTGGATTGATGTGAAAATGGATTTCCTTTACTATTTCCACACAAGTTGTTGTTTTTACTTTATATGTAAATAGTTAAGACTGTCATGAATGAGCTTAATTTATGCCTCTTCAGTCTTATTAAAAAAATACTGAAGATGCATCTAATTTTAGAAGGTATCCAGGACAGGATGTAAAGTCCCGCAAACTTCCATGAAAAATGGAAGATCCTCCGACCAGAGGGATGTTATATCTGGTAGGCAACTGTCCGATGATTAATATTGACTCTCGCTCGGAAACCTCTGATACCGCGATGCAGGATTTCGTTCAGTAGTTCGTTGATGCGGAATAGATGGCGCTGCATTAATTTTTGCTGCGGCACCGATTTCGCTACTTAGATTTTTGTGGCAGTTTTGATGCCGATACGGTCGTAAACCGATACCGAACCTATAATTATTATTTTAACTAGGTAATGACTATACATTGTCAGTTAATGATCATCATCTGCCTTTTTTTTTTTTGAATGGACTACTCGCAGTTCAGCACATTGAGGCTGGTTACTGCTCAACCGGGCAATCCCGTGGTTGCCTTAGATTCTAAGGCCCCCAGCCGGGGCTTAAAACTACTTAAAAACTAAATGGCCGCTCGCTAAGGGCATCCCCTGTGGGACACGGGCCTCGGCTTAGCGGGGTCATTGAGGGGGGGGCAGCAAGGGACAGGCTGGGTCTGACTGAATCTGATAGAATCATCTGCCTTGCCTTTTTCCCAACTATATTGGGGTCAGCTACCAGTTAAGCCGGATTCAGCTGAATACCAGTATTTTACGTGAAGCGGCTGCCTACCAGACCTCCACAACCCATTAACTGGGCAATACGGTACTTCTTCGCATGAACTGGTGTCAGATTTTCTGGCTTCTGACAATCCGTAACGACTGCCAAAGATATCGAAATGACAGCTGGGACCATCGGCTTAACGTGCTTTCCGAGGAACGGAGAAGTCTCGTTATGTTAGGATGGTCACCCATCCACAGACCACAGATTGTTAGTTAATGATATGAATGATTAAAAGCATTTTGTTGCATTAATTTTCCTATCGGCTGTTTCCTATGATGGTTTTGAAGAATCGCTTAAGTCAGTGTTCTGCGTAAAATATGACTGATGTGCAAAATAAAAGAAGATTTCTCACAGAACATCATTACCATCCATATCCAATATGATTTTTTTAAAGCTTTCGTTTGAGCGGATTAGAGTGTAGATGGCAATGTATCGTTAGATAATATCATTCAATACGACTGGTCTTAATTCCTGTTATTCGAACTAATTCTAAATAAGCTTAGACCTTTATTAGCACCTCATCTGACGTTCATTTATAGATGCTTATAACAAATTGAATACCGCGGAAACCCATCTCAAACAAGAATTACTAATAGGAGTACACAATTATACAAACCAAGATTAGTTCGGTATATTTTACGAGATCTCTATAAACTGCGAACTAATAAACTTATAACCTCCATGAGAATTCGCAAAATCGTCAACGTAAAGGCTGGTTCAGATGAGACGACACAACTTTCACGTTTACTTCCCATCAATATTTTACTAGTGAAATAACCTAAGGGATCGTACTCCCGAGATAAAAATATGCATAATATGCTATTCTAGAATATAATCTATCTCTGTGCCAAATTTGATCTAGATACTTTCAGCCGTTCTAGTGTGATTGAGTGACAAACATCCATACATACATCCACCCATCCGAACTCGGAACTTTGGTTGGATGGATTTGTTTAAACTGGAAAAAAGCGAACATTAATAACAGTAGTAAAATAGTATTATGTAAAGTTCTGAGGTAACACAACCTAAAAAAGATACAGTCGTCTTAAGGACCTCCTCCTATTTGGAAGTCGGTTAAAAATAAAGTCCTTATTAGGTGACTCTCATCTGTCTGTCTATCACAGTCAATTTCCTCCAAATCTACTGGACCGATTCTGTTGAAATTTGGTACACATCACGAATTTTTGTGACCCAAACACGGTGGCTTTACGTTGATATGAAATAAATCTTAGTTATGGAGGTCACACTAAAATTTCAAACAAAAAGTTTTTCTGTGTATCGTGTGACACATCAAATGAAAGGGCTTATCATGAAGATTACAAATATACTTTGAAGTTATACAATAAATAAGATGAAAATTACCTAGCTATCACCGAAACTATTGAACCTAATTGTTTTTAATAAAAATGCGGATAATACTTTCGAGATATTATATAGGGTTTCGAGTTAATAGAGCACTGATTAGATAATAATTTCGAGTTATAGTATATAGTTTCGAGTTAATATAATATTTTAGAGTTCTATAAAAAAAACATTTGAGTAGATATGACCTCCGCCTTTTTTGAACTCGTAAATAATTAAGATGCGTCTTGAACACACGAGTCTGACCTGCACATGCCAGTTTTTTTTTTAACTATCTCACATATCAATTTGTACCTATGTATTTTACGCAAATGGAATATTAATGATAAGGTTAATTACTGAATGAATATAATATGGGTTCAGCTTTTAATTTCTGTAATAATTGAAACAACCGAACTCAATTACTAAAAAAAAATGAAAACGCACCATATCTGCTATTATTACCCTCATAAAAACCACTCAAATATACTACTTTACTATCTTAATTTAATAAAATGACATAACTACATCCGTCTGAACCGGCCATTATTCGCAATAAAACGAATCACGCATATAATTCCAGAATAATTTAATTTGTTAACCCTTAACCCGTTTTATGGTTTACGGTGGAACTTGGGTTAATTGCACAACATATACATATTAGGATATATGTACTGTTAATATATAGGCCTCTTGTTTATGTCAGGTGGTTTTCGTTAGTGCTCTCGCATTAACTTTCAGTAATTATATTCTGCTTCATTGAATCACAGAATTCGTTATTTCCAATTCGTCTATATTAATTGTGGCGAGGTTGATAATTTAATTTAATGTCAAATAACAATGATCGATAATGGTTAGTAACAACTAACTTTAATTTAACCTTTAATTTACCTATGCTAGCAGAGTAGGAGATTATTGCTACCATTGATTTTATTTTAAAAAGGTAAAACGATCATCGTGGTATGTGAATGTTAATTTGACATCATCAGCCTCCTTTTTTTCTGGATGGGAAATCAGCAAATGACTTCTCCCGTTCTGGGCGGAGCGGAAGGGAGTGTCAGTCTCTTACTGACTAAAACTCACCCGTGATCCTTCTTGTGCCCTTTGCGTGCCATGGCTGCTGTGGCTCTTTCGAACAAATTACGCAACCCTAGCAGGCACTGACCGTATGGGTCCCCGTCTATTTTGCTGAAAGCTTTCAAGGCGCGACAACGCGCCGTTGACCCGGGCCTGGTTGCTATCGGATGGCGCGCCATCCATAGCTCGCCATAGAATCGCCCTGCGTTTCCCGACACCCGGGGCGTCTTCATCTGTTGCAGCGGCTGGAGCGTGATGTTTCCCTCTCCCGCACACGGTCCGCCTCCTACTTTGCTAGCATTACTACTTCGCAGAAGAAGGTGACCGCTTCCCATGCCCCCTCGCTCCGGACCATGGACTGAACCAGTGCCGGACGCGAGAGGTTCCCGCCGCCGATCGCCTCGAGGAGGATACGGCGTTGCTCCGCCCAATCAGGGCAGACCTCCACTGTAGCCTCCGGGCGATCCACACAGAATCATCCGCCTCCTTCGTTTGGCGTTTACGATAAATATAACTGATAACGGGAATTCTTTAAAAAATACATGACAATTGGTAAAATCCGGTCAGATGCTGTAAGCAGAAAATTTAAGAAAACAACTTACAAAGTTGTCGAATTATCAGACTGCTTATTCTAATATTTTTAAGCAACGTTTGCATTCGCATCCCAGAAGCAATCTGTCTAAAATTTCTCTTTTTGTCGGGTTGCGACTGCAATGTAAATACAAACGTAAAATAAAAATTTATAGAACTAGCCCCTGATGGTTACCAGCGGGTTTCATTCAATAAACCCTTGAGCTACTTTTAATAATGCCCACAACAGAAAAAGAACTTTTTTACAAAAAAAAAAAATACAACCGACTTCTTCGGAAATTTCGAAATTCGGTACTTATTTTTTGTTGTTTTTTAAACACGCGATTTCCAAAATTAAAGTTTTTTTTTTTTTGTTTTTTAGAAGTCGGTTGTATTTTTTTGCACAAAAGTTGTTTTTATTTTTCTCTTTTTAGTGATAATACCACCACAGCTAAACGTTTCCATCACAGCGTACGTGTTATAAACTGGTGTAAATAATAAACAGACATACGATTTGAACAATCCCGGAAGGTTTGTTATCATTTATTGAAGAGGTCCGTTTTCAATCTCCATTGTTCTTCATCAGATCTTCACCAAACTAGCAAGAAACCATCTCTGAATACTACGATGTTCTAAAATTGATTGAGTCAGGCGTTACTTTGCGGAAATCCATTTTAAATTTGAAATTGAAAACAATATATCTAGTTTTAATTTCCGCGAATATTAGTGGGTTGCAGGTATGCACCTCCCTCCCGCCCGCTATATTATGCACATGCAAGATTACTGGGCAAATGCAAGGATTTTAAGCACATGCAGGAAGGCAATGCAAAACCCAACACCATTACCGACACGTGTTTCGCCTCTCCACGAGGCATCCTCAGGGGACGTGTTGACACGCTGACCGTTGAGTTGCCCAGTAATCTTGCATGTGCATAATATAGCGGGCGGGAGGGAGGTGCATACCTGCAACCCACTAATATTCGCGGAAATTAAAACTAGATATATTGTTTTCAATTTCAAACTACGATGTTCTTCCAAACCATCGTATACAGCTTTTTTTTTCATTTTACATCGACAAGTGAGAATGAGAACATCATCAATGTAGTCGAAGCCACGCATTATTAGGTATAACTCAAATACTTAGTAGTCAGATCTCACTCAAATATAAACGAGACCACATGACAAGCATCAGCTTTCGAATGAAAAAAGAATCATCAAAATCAGTAGGTACACTTAGTAAAAAGATATGACCTCCTCCATTTCTGGAAGTCGGTTAAAAAGAAAAGAATTCTCCTGTCTCATAACATGCCTTCTTATAAAGTGCAAAGGTCGAACAGCAGCAATTGTTGGCACTCACAAGATAGACTGTCTGAAATATAGCAGGCATTTGTCATGAAAATATTCGATACAGCTAAAATGAAACTGATTTCATGGACCATTTGGAGTTCGCTTTTAGATTTGTAAGGCGTGTTTGTTGTTTCATATTTTAGCGTTTAGATTTAATTTTTATTTCCTTAGTTGCAGTGATTTTCATTCGAAAGGTCCTACCATGACGTCTTAAATCCATCATGATTCCTGTGTCAGAGAGAGACGGAGTTACACAACACGAATAGCACTATCCCTTTCCCTCACACTCATGATAGCATTTGGCACTTTGTAGTACGGTCTTGGATTCAATTAATGAGTGCAAATTGTTATTAATTTGGATTATTTCAACTAGGTTTTGTATTTGTGTACGATTTATTGCAATACGTTTGTCTCTAAGGGGTCCTCAATATAGAATGGATGTGCAAATGGTATCCTCTGCCTAAGCCTTCGGAAAATACACGCACCATGTTGAATTTATTTTAGGGGACCGTACCTCAAAAGGAAAAGACTATAGGATCACTTGGTTGTCCGTCTGCCCGTCAAGACCCTTTATCTCAAGAACGCGTGGAGGTAAATTAAAACTATAGACTCAAGTCAACAGTCCCTTGAAGCTGTGAAAATATCAAGCTTCTAAGTTAACGATTAAAAAAAGATACGGCCGTTTATGCCGGAAAAAACGTATATTCCGACACTCTGAAGTGAATCAGTATTTATAGGGTACTTTTCGTTGACCTGCGGGCGTACCATGAGGTGTTAAAACGTGAGTCTTCCGAGCGAGAAAGAGGGACAGAGTTATACACCTTATATAGCTCCATCCCTTTTTCTCGCTCGGAAGACTCACGTTTTAAGACGTCATGGTACGCCAGCTGAACTATGAAATTTGGCAAGAAGACACATCTCACAGTACTAGAAGCGGAAAAAGTTAGTAGTTTTATCATGTAAAAAATATTTTATTCATTGAAAATTAATATTTTCAGTTGCAGAATTGACTGTGGTGTATGGGAAAATATTTTGTTCAGCAAAAAAAGCTTCTTTTTCGATTTTACCTGCTATATTTTATTTTTTTATAATTTATGAACTCCCGTAGGTAATTTATATTCGGAAAAAATCAATGCTCGATCAGAACCCTCGGTGCGTGTGTCCGGCTCGCACTTGTCTAGTTATTTTCATAGTTACAAACGATCTCACAGAAAAGGATAAGGCATTCAAAATTAAAAGGGATTAGGCGAAAGTCGATAGTTTTCGTGTACAAATCACAGTTACAAGTTGCAAGATCACAGCTACAAGGAATTATTTCAAGTAACATAAAATTATTCCTAGCTTCAAATATGTGCCCATGTACTAAATTAATTATTTACGAAGTTCATGGTGCTTCTTGTTTAGGAACTAGCGAGCATATTTTCAACAACACATCTAATACCTTTAACTCTGGCTACACCAAAAAGACTACAACAAAAAGTCCCACCACACCGCGGGCTATACTTGCATTAATTTAGATCTGAGCGCAGATTGTATTAAGTAAAGGGCCCGATTAAACTGTCTGTCTTCGGGTGCTATCTCATCACTATGAGGAGTATGGTTTGGGTGCTTAAGCGGAGCGGTTAGCGGGCTAGCGATTCTATTAAAAGTAACTACAGTGATTTCCTGTTTGCATTGCTATCTGGGAAAGATTATGATCAAGTTGTATTTTGCTGTAGGGATATAATGTATTGCTGCCACACAATCGTTTCGTTTTTATTGAAAACTGTTCCAAAGTGTTTCGGTAATCAAACTTTTACCTTCTTGAATACTGCTACACGGCTGATGTTATGAATCCTAGAGAGATCTGAGTGCCAAAGATATGAAAAAAAACTTCTGAAAAACGGGTTTTATACTGAAAAACCCACGCAACTTCGTGTGCCTCACATAAGAGAGAAAGAAAAAACCATTTTTGTAACAGTTTTCATTGATGCTACGCTCCTATTATATAGGTACATTGTAGCGTGATGTTATGTAGCCTATCCCAGCCTTCCTCAATAAAAGGGTTATTCAACACTAAATCAATTCTGAAACATTGCGAATGGAAACATTGCTTTCAAAATTATAGAAATGGCTTAAACAATAGGGATTGAAATGCTTTAAGTATCGTCATTTATTTTTCTTTTATGCTTTTTCTGGCTATTACTCTCTTGCAAACACTAACTACAAACAGGACAAGTTTACCGAAAATATGTATAGTGAACTCACGTTATAAAAAAACTTGAAAGAACTTGAAAAAAAATTGTAAATCGCTTTATACGACACTAAGTGTCCACCCTATGTTGAATTTGATGTATCTACCTGACCGCTTAGAATTTAACGGAGTGCTGGTTTGGTTTACTTTAGTAATTAAAAATGGCTACCGTGGATGTATTCGCTCGTGATTGTTGCTTCTAAATGACTTGCATTTATCTGCTGGCTCCAACCTACTTCCAAATTTTGAAGATAAGGTCATATATGTACAATTGTATATATACACTGGTGGATTTTCTGCTTTCAAGTTTTTATACTATAGAATACATACTTCATGAACAGTCGAAATTTACCACGAACATCACCTCTTCTTTTATTTAAATTTCGAAATCTATCTTCATCACTGCGGGTAAAACCGCGGGGCGCTGCTAGTTATGAATAAAACTAAACTGTAAAACATTTTTTTCAAATCGGATCAAGTAGTTCATGAGATTAGCGCCTTCAAGCAAACAATCAAACTCTTCTTCTTTTTGTAGGTATAGATGAACGAAAATGTTTTTCGATAACAATAAGACGTATTATCAATAGTTATTTAGGTTTAGGTTTTAACAACTAGGTCTTAAGACATAGTGCGCTGTTGTCAAATAGTATATAAAGAAAGAACGACATCATTTTAAAATCTTTTATTTAACTTGCAATGTATGTATGTTTGTTCGGGTGGAATTTTGCTTCTCAATTTTGAAGCAGATATCTTCAACCAATTGAGCTGAAATGTTGTATACAAGTTTAGTTTGTATGACACGTGTATTGTCATACAAACTAAACTTTAATACAACATTTTCATAAGTCGTCAAATGTGACGTCATTCTAAATCTAATATGGCGTACCATCCAAGATGGCGGAATAGTTATTTTTAATGCATTTCTACAATATGGGTATCAAATGAAAAGACTTGTTTAGAGTAACTCGAAAAATAATGTGACGTCATTCTAAATCCAACATGATGGACCATCCAAGATGGCGAGGTATGCGTAAATACCTATAAGTATTTAATTAAAGAAATGAACTTAGCAGATTAAGTTATTCGATTAAATAAGTACTAGTTTATTTACACAAGTAAATCGCGGGACAAGCTTTTATGATCATATAAATTGTGTATAATGAGGCTTATAGTAAAATTTATTTTCTTCTTTTTAGAGCATTTAAATAAAAGCTTTTCTGAAAAAAGGTTTTTATGCTTTTAATTTTTATTATTTATACAAACTACTTCAACACAGTTCTAGGCCAGAAGTTAGCCCACTGCAGTATGAATAAGGAATCTCAGGCAAACGTCGGTAATTACTGACAAACTAACTGCTGGTTACCGGCCTATTACCTGATCAAATATTTATACAGTCACTACAGCTCCGCGCGGGGAAAGTCGGGCGTAATAGTAGCTAAACTATAGCGTAAGGTTGAGGATAAATTGCAAGTATGATTGCTGATATGATTCATAATTTAAACTTCTACCAAAAGATACAACCGACTTCCAAATAAAAAACTTTTTACAAAAAATAAAACCGACTTCTAAACAAAAAAACCAAAAAGTATAAAATAACTTTAATTTCGGAACTCGGTGTTTTTGGTTGCTTTTTTGTTGTTGAACACACCGACTTCCGAAATTAAAGTTATTTTATACTTTTTGGTTTTTTTGTTTAAAATAATTTAATGAAATAATTTTAAATTCAGAAATTTAAAATTATTTTACACTTTGTCAGTTTACATGATGGGTCATACAAGTGTGCTGGGTTGGAGGGTTGAAAGGCGACAAGATACTGTCACTGTGATGAAGGTGTTACCACGTTACACTGATGTATTCAAATGAAAATACTATTTCCACTATCAATGGTAGCGAGTACCTTCCCTGCTGAGCCAAGTCCTATGTCGCGTAGCAGATTTGTGGTGTTAAATAATTTTAAATTCAGAAGTTAGTGTTTTTCGTTGCTACTTTATTGAATTTTTAATACCGACCTTCGGCAATTAAAGTTATTCTACACAGTGATAACTACCGTATGGATCCAAGCTTTATGTTTAAGCAACGCTTGTTGAGGTCGGTCTATGGATGGGTGACCATCTTAACATACCGAATCTTCCATGCTTGGGGAAGTGCGTAAAGCCGGCTACAATATGTAGAAGTTTGACAGTCGTTACGGATTGCCTGAAGCCACTATTGCCAAGAAGCACCATGTTACCCCGTTACTGGGTCGTGGAAAACAGATAGGCAATCAATCCACGTAAAATACTGGTATTCAAATGAATCCGATTTGACTGAAAGCCGACCCCAACATACTGGAAGAATGACTAGGAAGATAATGATGGTGATTCTGGCTATTGAGGAAACATGATTTTTGTTGGCATAGGCATAAGCATAATCAGCCTTTTAATGTTCCCACTGCTGAGACACAGGCCTCCTCTCTAGGAGAGGGAATGGGTCGTAATCTACCACGCGGGCTCAGTGCGGGTTGGTGGAGTTTTGCTCGAATAATCATCAAAATGGAACTTGAAGCGATAGACATTTACGAAATAATATGTTGATTAATTATATGTATAATAATCACAAGACCGGTAGCTGTCATAATTAGCACCAGGCTAACTAATGGCTATCCCTCAGTTATTCACTTAATAAATATGTAGCAACCTTCTAGAGCCTTGAGTGAAATAAGTCGAGCATAAAAAATCAATTTTGCTAAAGGAATATCGCTTTTATGTCACTGGAAGGTACACGTGTCTGGAAAAAAATAAAAGAAATAGTACGACTAGAGCATAATATGTATCTAGTACAGAATTTGATCCTACTAGCATAGTCCTGTTTATAATTTTCCTATTCCTATTTCCTACCAATGATCCCGAGAGCAGTGGTGGCCGAGTGGTAACGGCCCCCACTTACGAATTGTAGGTCACGGTTTCAAACTCAGCCAGTCGTAATATTTTGTGTAAATTCATCACGTTTATTCATTACCTATAAATTAAATTCATTACCTCCGCATATTGTTCCCTAAATAAAGTGTCACCTGTTATAGTGCACTTTTCTGGATTTTTTAATCGACTTCCAAAAAAGGAGGATGTTGTCAAGTCCACTGTACATTTATTTTTTTACATAATATTTTTATAATTATTGCCGCTTTAACAACATATAAATAAGTAAACTAAATAAAGGGGGCTCTCATTAAAAAAGAGTTTTTTTTTGTTTGGGTAGAGTACAACTCGCAATAGTTACAATATAACGAGAGAAAAATATCAATAACCATAAAACAATTCAAGAATGTAAACAAACCATTGTGTTTGTCTATCATCCAGATTAGATGATCATTTCATATTATCATTTCATTCTGGAGTGTTACGCAATTGGTAGACTAAAAAGTCATTTATTCAAACTAGGCGCTCAGCCTAGTTGTACTTGTGATCTTGATTTTGATACGAGAAACAGGTGAAAAATCATCAACCGTATTGACAAAAACAAAATGGCTGATAAAGTAGTTAAATCATTTTAAAAAATCTGTATTCACACGAAAGAAGTCGCGCTCAAACGCAAGCTTATGATGTGAAAGTTCAACTTTTTTTAGATTTTTTTTTGTTTCAAAGTTGAACTGAAAACATGGAAAAGGAACTTATAATCAATCACCTTGATGTATTTTTAATAACTGTATTTCTGTTCCATTTTGATCCCAAAAACTTTGGGGTTCAAATTGGGTTGTTTTCAAGTAATCCCATTTCAAGCAACGCACTAAATGTTGACTTGTTAAACTGAGAGGATATTAAACGTTACATATTAAAATGGTACTTTATTGCATCAGTGTTATGCCCTTTGACGTAAAGAACTTAAGTTGAAGGGCCAGCCCACGCCGACTGCGCTGTTATATTGTGTCAATAATCTTGGGTAACAGTTTTCAACACGACCCACTTATGTTACGTGTTGTGTCGTTTGAATATGAACTGTTGTTTGTATATTTTATCACTGGTATGTTTTTGCAAATACAATATACCTATCTATATCTATACTTAGTATTATAAAGAGGAAAGATTTGTATTTTTGTATCTAACGAATAAACTCAAAAAGTCCTGGACGGATTTCAAAAATTCTTTCACCATTAGACAACTACATTCACCCTGATTAACATAGGCTATATTTTATCCCCATAATCCTACGGGAACGGGAGCTACGTGGGTAAAACCTCGGGACGCTGCTAGTGTAGTATATTTTGATGGAAGTGGGCAAACTATGTAATTGCAAAACGAGTCGAAATACACGCCCGAGTCGAAGGCTGTTGTAAAGACGAGATAGTACCAACAATTGATGAAATATAATATTCGTACCTATGATTTCGTTGTATAATTTATTATCCCCGTTTAAATATTCAAAAAACTGTAAGGCCTCATGAATTGGTAGCTTTATTTTGTGTAAGTGTATTGAAAAACGTTGTTTAACTCCTTTGTCATTGAAGTATCGAGAATCTCGAGATCGTGATTTCTATTCCAGAACATGGAATATTCCGGTGTTTCATCCAAATCCTTTTAGTTGTTAAGACATGTCGAGGTGATAAACTTACTAAGAGACAGCTACTTACGCATGTTCTGATATTAGTATGAATAATCTATAGGTAGGTACTTCTATGCTAATATTATAAAAATTTGATGGTTTGTTTGTATTGAATAGGCTCCTACTGAACCGATTTGAAAAATTCTTTCACTGTTAACTTTTTCACAAGCTACACTATTCCCGAGTGACATAAATAAGCTTTATTTTATCCCCATATTGCCAAGGAAACGGGAACTATGGAGGTAAAACCGCGGGCGCTGCTAGTGCATTATAAAAAGAAGAGATTTTTTTGGTTGACCAAATAAGCTTCAAAACTACTAGACTAATTTTAACCATTTCTCACCAATGGCAAGGTACTTTACCAGCGAGTAACATAGTCTATATTTTAACCCCGTATTCCCATGGCAACGGGAACTATGTTTGCAAAATCGCAGGTGCTATTAGTGTGGTGGTGGGTCTTTTGTCTGCGTAGATATGTATATAAAAAATATATATATACATAAATGTATAGTAGTTTATATAAGTCTTCTACGCTTAACTTCATCATGCCACGTCAAATCTGCGTGGACGTCACCAGCCATCTGCGACAGAACCATTACAATAAACAACGCATTGACGCGGACAGGCGGCTACAGAAGTGATTCATGCCGTGATAAACCACGTCGCACTTGCGTAACGACGGTACAGTCGCGCACAAAGTACGGAGACAGCTGATTATGTTATTGTTGAATTATTGTGGTTGTAATTGTTTTAAGTGCTGCGCTACTGATAATTTTGTTCGGTCTGGTTTGGCTGTTATCAGGGATTTGTTGCCTCGGTCGGTCCTTAGTCAAGGGCTTAATAACTCAGCTAGTACTAGCTATTTGGGTCTACCTTTTCCAGTATGTAATTATTTTGTAAGTCTATCAGTGCAAATTACGTAAATGCCCTGATCTATATATGTGAAAATTATATTTCCAGAAAATAAAGGACTCACTGTCGAAAAAAGACAAAAAAGAATAATTAAAATAATGATTATATTATTACTAATACCCTACGGTAGAACATTACAAAAAAAAAGTTAAATAAGGTGCCGCGTACTGTTAGTAAACTCCTACATATATAGGCCTATAATCACGAAACTCTTTTTACATGGTAACGAACTCCTGTAAATTTCATCCAAAACAATATCAAAACTCCAGCCATAGCTAAAAATTGTGTTCCACCAGCAAAACAGCATTTTTCCCCAATATTTTCATACATGTTACATCTTTATTTCCCCCTCGTTGCCACAGCCGAGAAAATCTACATTTAGCGGCTACCTAATATTTTTTTCACACAACCGAAGGTGTTTTCCCCTAAAAACAAAAAAGTTGGTGGAACGCACCCCTTGTGACGTGTGAAAACCGGATCGCGCCGGATTAGACCAGTTCTAACCGCAATGTTTATTTTTTAATAACATTATATTCTACAGGAGAGCTGAAGGAAAAGGTATTTTTGTTCATTTACTGTTTTATGAAATGAGTAATGAAATGTATGCTCTTCATTATTGTACAAAAGAAATAACCCGTGTTTTCAGCAAATTAGAGTGGAAGCTCGCTTTTGTCTGTCCGAATGAGTAATAAAGGAGAGGGTTTTATGTTTTGCCATCATAATGTTTAATATCTGTTTTTGTTCATTTGAACTAATTACACATGTATACGTATTGCTAAGTATGTACCGTACAGGAATTACCAAGACCTGATTTTTCATAGGGTGTTAGACATGTGCTAAATAGTGGTACTTTGCTAGGGTTGCGGAATTTGTTCTAAAGAGTCGCCGCGACCCTAGCACATAAAGGGCATTAGGAGGAACACGGATGGGTTTTAGTCAGTAAGAGTCTGACACTCCCTTCCGCTCCGCCCAGAGCGGGAGAAGTCATTTGATGATGCTCTTAATTAAAAAGTTCCAGCTGTATAGATGCTGCCTAATTAATTCATGCATTTTATTCTCTTTGCCGTCGATAAATTGTCAGGATATCAAGTGACATAATTTTTTGTTAAGGCAATCTTAATAAAAACTTATGTTACCAACACATAATTTTGACAACTCAAATGTTATTTTTTAGGGTTCCGTAGCCAAATGAAAAAAACGGAACCCTTATGGATTCGTCATGTCTGTCTGTCTGTTCGTCCGTATGTCACAGCTATTTTACTCGGAGACTATTAAAGCTACATAAATGAAAATTGGTAGGTAGGTGCAACCTGTTAACCGCTATTCAATAATACTGTAATATTATGAAAAAAATAATTACAGAGGTGGCACTGCATACATGTAACTAAGGGATGAAAAAATAAATTCCAACAAACATATATTAATCGTAACAAAGATACGTGCTTCCGAATGCGTAAAAAATGTGTCCTCTAACTTTTAAACGATGAAGTTGAAAATTCTTAACAAAATTGAGCAAGTAGAACTTCACAGAAACTGCCAACGAAAATTGGTTTGAACATTACAGCTTACTTATATACTTTTAGAGATATGAGATTTTAACAGTGAACTACGGAACCCTTCGCTATGCGTGGTCTGACACGCACTTGGCCAATTTTTTTCTTTTGACAAGGAAAAAAACTGGCATTCAAATTCTGAAAAATAAAATATCGACATATTGAACACTGGTCAAGTGTTCATTCTACCAATTAATGTTCAAAAATACGCAACTAACGCGTCTTTCAAAATTGCTAGTTCCAGAAATTGGGTCTTAGTTCAATATTAGGACAGATCATAAATTGTTTGCCGTAGCATAAATTTTACATCAACTTAATTAAAATCCTTCCCTCCTATTACCTCAGTCTACAGAGTTTAGAACTGAAACAGATTAGATCACAAAATAGACCACGCAGCGGGCCAGTAGAGGAACATAATTGTTATCAACATGACTCACTGCCGTGCTATCGAGAAATCTCATAAATGCCTTTATTGCAACAGCTTTAAGTTTCAATTTGTTGGCTTGCTAATCAGGATCGTGGGGTTTGAGGGGTGAGAAATTAGCGGAATAGAAATATTAAAGTGCAAATGAAAACGTCAAAAAAAGAAAAGAATTCGGTTTATACCATAAAGCGAATCGAATACGTAACACGTAGGAAATTGGTCTCTTCAAAAATGAAAGCAATGAAGTTTTATCTATACTTAATATTATAAAGCTGAAGAGTTTGTTTGTTTGTTTGAACGCGCTAATCTCAGGAACTACTGGTTCGAATTGAAAAATTCTTTTTGGATTGAATAGACCATTTATCGAGGAAGGCTTTAGGCTATATATCATCACGCTTACGCCAATAGGAGCGGAGCAGTGATAAAGAATATTTTAAAATCGGGGATTCCACGGGGACGAAGTCGCGGACAGCAGCTAGTAGTTAATAATTATACTACATTATCACTACATAGTACAAAGTCGCTTCCCACTGTCCATATGTATGCTTATATTTTTAAAATTACGCAACGAAGTTTGATGTTATTTTTTTAATAGATAGAGTGATTCAAGAGGAAGGTTATATCTATACTAATATTATAAAGCTGAAGAGTTTGTTTGTTTGTTGGTTTGAACGCGCTAATCTCAGGAACTACTGGTTCGAATTGAAAAATTCTTTTTGGGTTGAATAGACCATTTATCGAGGAAGGCTTTAGGCTATATATCATCACGCTTAAGCCAATAGGAGCTGAGCAGCAGTAAAGAATGTTTTAAAATCGGAGATGCCACGGGGACGAAGTCGCAGGCAGCAGCTAGTGTGTAATACTTACATAATACAGTAAAGATTTAGTATCAGCATTGCACCCGTGCTAGTTATATATAATTTTATATCCAGTTATCCTTAGAAAAAGAGGTATTTTGAAGTGTTGAGATGGGTAAACAACATTATTACATTACCATCGAAGGTAGAACCTGGATGAGCTTGGCGCAGGATTGTGGCCAGCGGGTGATGGACATGAAGAAGTCCGTCGTCGAAGCACGGAGACCCGAGATGATGTCCTGTTGTGTTCCGCGCGTCTCTCAAAAATGATGAAAGGGTCAGGATAAGCTCACTCCATCCCGTGAGAGGGTTTGCAAGTGCAAAATGTCACTCCCAGGGTGATGTGGACGTTGCGGAATTTGTTCGAAAGAGTTACCGCAGCCCTGGAACGCAAAGGGCACAAGAGGAACACGGGTGGGTTTTAGTCGGTAAGAGTCTGACACTCCCTACCGCTCTACCCTGGGCGGGAGGGTCATTTGATGATTTCCCATCCAAAAAAAAAAAAAAGGGTGATGTGGACGCCCCGGGCGTCGGGAAACGCAGGGCGGTTCCCAGCCACCGTAGGCGCGGGTCTGCGGACGGCGAGCTATGGGTGGCTTGTCGTCCGATAGCAACCAGACCCGGGTCAACAGCGCGTCGTGTTCCACGCGCGCCTCAAAGAGCTGTCAGCAACGAAGACGGGGCCCCATAAGGTCAGTGCCTGCTGGGGTTGCGGAATGTATTCGAAAGAGTCACCGCGGCCCTGGAATGTAAAGGGCACAAGAAGAATCACAGGTGGGTTTTAGTCAGTAAAAGTCTGACACTCCATGATTTGATGATTTCCCATCTAGAAAAAAAGGGTGGAGAACGCGAACGTGTTCTCGCACGTCAGCCAAAAGTGATGAGGTGGAATTCCGTGACTTTAGTTAGTAGTAGCCTGACAGACCCTCCGTCTGCCCTAAGACGGAGGATATCCACAAGGACTTCTACACTTAAAAAAATAAAAACAAAAGAACATGAAATTGGCACTAGAACAGAGAGACCAATACTCAGCAGCCGCCGAGTGGTGAGGTCGTGTGGATGATGAGTCTGAAAATCTAAATACAGAGAAAGATCACTCATTGTTTTTTTTTTTAATTTGTAACATAAATCATCCACTTCAAGAAAAATAATTGCCTAAGTACTAACGGCGATTCCAGAAATCAGATCAACCAAATTTGTAAGTTTATAACTTGTACCACGAACTAACGGTGCTAGAGTTAGTCATAGTGGCTTATCGTCACGTACGGAGTAACCTTATCAAATGTGGGCCACAGATCTGCTCCCTGGACTAGGGCTATCGCGAGTCTCTGGTGACGAACCGTTTAGTTGAGATGTGCTAGCAGAAAGTTTGGGAGGGTTAAAGGTATATGAGATGGCGATGGTCAAATTGAGGTAGATGTTTTACCGTTTAAAACATCTACCTCAATTTGACCATCGGATTCAGTTTATGATGTCAATGGAATTAAATTGATTGATTTATGTATTTCGAAAATTCTACGATAGCTAGGATTTTGCAATAAAAAAAATACAAAGAAATACAACCGACTTCTACACAAAAAAACCAAAACGTACAAAATAACTTTAATTTCGGAAGTAGGTTTCGAAAAAGCGAAAAAGCAACCAAAAACACCGAGTTCCGAAATCAAAGTTATTTTGTACTTTTTGTTTTTTTTTTTGTGTAGAAGACGGTTGTATTTTTTTGTAATTTTTTTTATTGCAATATCCTAGTTATCGAAGAATTTTCGGTTGTATTGTTTTGTAAAAAGTTTTTTATTTCATTTTACATCGACAAGAGGGTATGAAAACGTCATCAATGTGAACTAAGCCACGCATTATTAGGGATAACTCAAACACTCGTCGTCAGATCTCAACCAAATTTAAATGAGCACCAGCTTTCGAATGTAAAAAGAATCATCAAAATCAGTACACCCAGTACAAAGTTTTGAGGTAACACACACAAACAAAATAAAAATAATAATACAGTTGAATTGAGAACCTCCTCCTTTTTTAGAAGTCGGTTGAAAATGAGTTTTCTTAACATTCAATAAATTCCATTAAAATCAGTTCAGTCCAAATAACATAACTGCTGTACATAATGCTTCCCACAGGTGTCGCCAGAACGACTGATTCTGTGTTTCTTGCAGTCAGCGGAATCTAACGGCTCCTTTTTTTAATGGATCATCAAAATGACTTCTCCCGCCCTGGGCGGAGCGGAAGGGAGTGTCAGACTCTTACTGACTAAAACCCACCCGTGCTCCTCCTAATGCCTTTTGCGTTCCAGGGCCGCGGTGACTCTTTCGAACAAGTTTCACAACCCTAAAGTTCCCTACTAGAAGTCATTGGGTTAGCTTGTGTGAGAGGAATTTCAGTTGTTAATAAAGATAGACTTAATTAATTACCTGAAATAATAATTTCTACATTTACTTATCACACTAAACGTACAATGACACCTGAGTTTCGTTTGCAATTCCAGATCTAAAATTCTCGAAAGTGGTAAATCAAATCCTGGATCTGGCAACAGGCGTTAAAACCACTATAACCGTGAGGCGTCTTCATCGAAATTCCAATTTACAACTTCGTAAAATATTAACTGTCTAACATTTAGAAAAGGGTTGTTCGAGTAGATAGGGCTGCCACGAATACACCACACGTCATGGAATAGAATAGAATAGAACAGAATACTCTTTATTATGTACAACATACAAGTAACAGAAAATATAGACAAAGAAAACAGTACATAGGGTGGCACAATGGGCGGCCTTATCGCTAAAAGCGATTTTTTCCAGACAACCTTTGGATGGATTTGACAGAGAAAAAGGATATACAGTACTGTAGGAAGTCTTAGCTGTACTAATTATATATACAATAAATACATTATAGATAAATACATCTTCTATACTTATAATAAATCCGTAGAGAGGTGAATTCTGTACAGGGAATATATTTTCAAAATAACTATCAGGGGGTGATTAGTGATCGATACTGGTGCCAAAAATGCAATCAGTAAAATTTTTGTCTGTCTGTATGTTCTTTATAGAAACAAAAACTACTCGACCGATTTCAACGAAACTTGGTGCAATTATTCTTCATACTCCTGGGCAGGTTATAGTATACTTTTCATCACGCTACAATCAATAGGAGCAGAGCAGTGAAGGGAAATGTTGGGAAAACGGGAGAAGTTACTCCATTTTTTAAGCTTCCGTCGCGTGTGTAGCCTTAATGGTTAAAGTTAAATAGAAATCATGTATGACGGAAATGTTCTACATAAAATTATCTAAAAAATATCCCACAACAGCATATGTCTATCTCTTATGGTTGACTCACAATAACACGTGTAACTCCCGATAGCTTAGCAGTTCGGAGCTTTCTGATTATATTTGTTTACTCTTACGTTTATAATACTCTCACTCATCCCTAATTAAAAAAAGTTAACATTATTACCTATTCAATAAAAAAGAATCATATAAATCGGTATAGAAACACCAAACTTATACATGAATACAATAATAAGCCATCGCGCCGTCGCGCTTTAATACTGAATCATGCTGTAAGATGTTATTGTGATTATTTTTGAGTAACTTTTGTTGCTATTTAATAAAATAGGTACTTATTAGTTATTTTGTTAATGTTTAAATATTCGTTCAAATTACAAATTATTAATAGTTTCAATTTTATTTCTTTTTAGGTAAGTAGTAGTAGAAGTAGGAGCATAGATTTTTAGATACCGATAGGTTAGTTTTGGCTAATTTATGTTCTGCTTTTTTAGTATTAAGTAGGTAAAAGCGTAGATACTTTTATTAATTAGTAGTTATTTTATTAATTAGTTATACGTAGTTATAGGTATTTATTTTTAAGTGAAGTAGGTATAGGTTATTATAATATATTTTGCACAGGCATTTCAGCTTTACTTTCATTTCCTTTTTTGTTGTAAGTTGTACATATTTCACACACACAATAGTGATCTATCAATGCACAGCCCAAACCACTGAACGGATCGGGCTGAAATTTGGCATGCAGGTAGATGTTATGACGTAAGCATCCGCTAAGAATGGATTTTGATTAATTCTACCCCCAAGGGGATAAAATAGGGGATGAACGTTTGTATGAAACTTTGTCAATTTTAAACCGATCGGGCTGAGAGTTTCAAAATCGGGGGTAAAGTAACTATTCCACGCGGACGAAGTCGCTGGCAGAAGCTAGTACAATAATAATTATGAAACAAAAAGCATAGAACCCAAATAAAAACGATTAAAGAGAGAGGTAGTGATTTTTGATCAGTGTCATTGTTTGTTGTGTGTTGTTGTTTTGGTTTGTTGTAACTGATTGTAGAAGAAATTGACTATTTTAAAATGTTTGAAATGAACAGCAACAGTTAGAAACGTTCAAAGGCTTTTCTAAAAAAAATATAAATATATTTTTTTTAGAAAAGCCATCTTTGATATATGATTCAGAAATCATAATTAAATTTAGTTTAAAACCAATGCACTGAACTCAACTACTCATTTTCAAGGATGCTCAATTTAATTAATACTAGCGACTCGCCCCGACTTCGCACGGATGCAATGTAGATACTAATGTGTTCTCTATAATAATATGCATGTATTATACATATAAACCTTCCTCTTGAATCACTCTATCTATTAAAAAAACCGCATCAAAATCCGTTGCGTAGTTTTAAAGATTTAAGCATAGATAGGGATATAGAGACAGAGAAAGCGACTTTGTTTTATACTATGTAGTGATGAGACACGACAAATTAATTCACATTCTGAACATGACAACCCAAACTTTACAATAGTTTTCTTTTCAATCTCGAAACAAAATAATATACATACATACAACATCAGAACATTTGCAGTACCACTCAAATTCACTTCCCCAAAGTCCAAGCTGACATGGAAATAACAGCATTAGAAATAATATTGAGTTTCAACCCCGCGTCTACCCCTGTGATCCCTCGTTACCCAACCCCCGGCGAATTTCATATATTATGTATTACAGTGGTATTTCACAGACAAGTTTTCACGCCACTCTTGACACTAATTATATACTACGAAAATGTTTCGGAGTGAGGCTTAAATTTTTTGGAGAAAACCTTGTGAATTTGGATGTTTGAAACTATTTCGGTTTAAGGAAATTATTATTATTTTTTTTAGCGGTAAGGCCGCCCATTGTGTCACCCTATGTAATGTTTTCTTTGTCTATATTTTCTGTAACTTATATGGTGTACATAATAAAGAGTATTCTTTTCTATTCTATTCTATTCTCATAAAAGACACATGAGAAATATGGTTTTCAAAACGAAGGTACCTACTTAAGTAAGGAATTGTCTTCTCTAATTAAAATTATATGTGGGTACTTCTATAATGCATTCAAAAGCAATGGGGATGTTTACTGAGGAATCAAAATATGATTATATATTTTAGTCCGTCAGTTACATTATCGAAAAATATTGGACACGTATTTTTGGTGTCATCAAATCTATAAAAATTGACGAAAATAAAAAGCTTCAAAGATCATGCGTGGGGGCTTGTGACGTCACGGCGTCACATTTCAAACACTCGATATTTCGTAATATTTTAACAGTCCCTCGAATTTCGAATTAACGAGAGTCGACTGTATTTTGAAAAAAACGACATTCTTACGTATGACGTAGGTACTTGAACAATATCTGGTAAAAATACCACTTCTGAAGAACCATAGTTCTGTAAATAAGAGTCTTCTTTAGGCAGGAATAGATAACACTTTAATCACTTTTAATAGAATATAAGTAACACTTTAATCTCTTTTAATTAAACACTAAATAATGAATTAATTACAATAATTATCATGACAAAACTAATGACATAAATTGATGTTTATACGACGAAGCACGAGTGAAGAAAGAGGCTCAGTCCACTGAGCTCGGGGTTTTTAAAGACTGGTATCCCCCACCGAAGTGACATCATGCAAAGCAGCTAGCCAGTGATTCGCCAGCAATGTTTCAACGTCCGGTCCAAGCAGGTGGCAGCACTGGACCCACGGTTCGTTTCTTGACTCGGGATACTGGAGTTATGTTTGGTCACCGGAAGCAGTAGCGCCAACATCCGGCCCTCCTGAACTGTGTCTGTCCCTAGACACATCGTCATCTGTAATGAGAGAGTAAACATGTTAGCTTCGATAATTATAATTGGTATTATGGTACGTTATGTTGAATGAGTTCCCACCACTGAGCCAATGAATAGCTCATGCAAAAGTGTGATCCCTGACTTCCCACCACCATGCTCAGACTCGCAGTCCACATGATAGCCGAAGCTTTCCAGTTCATCCACTTTATCTGCATGAAACACTATTTTCGCCCACAACAATCTCAAGGTCGAACCTCACTTGTTGCTGTAGTGGAAACGCCATTACAACTGCAACATTTATATTCTATGAAGTGTTATTTGTTAAAGTGATTATAGCAGAACACAATGTTATACAAGTTTCATTCTCATAATAATAATTTAAAACAAACATGTAAACCTGTATTATTAAACAATAATTTTACCTTTTGACTTTTTATTAAATAAGTAATTTGTACATACCAACCACGCCAACATCCTCATCCCAATCGGTTATCTTGATCCATGGTTTCATGTTTTCTACACAGGTTGTGCCAGAATATTTCTTGTGCGATCGCTCGCTGCCTATTATGTCAACTATGTGGTACCTATCTTTGCCGAGTATTTTTGTAACTTTGAAAGGGCCTTTAAACACCGGTAGGAGTTTAGTACTATTGCCATTACCCGCCTGGCTAGACACTTTTACGAGAACCAAGTCCCCAATCTCGTATTGTTTGGCCACACAACGTTTTGCATCAAAACTTTCTTTTTGATATCTGGCATCTAGTTGTATTCGTGTGTCGATATCTCGTCGCAGCTGTGTGACATCTATAATTTCTTGTTGCTCGGGTAAAAATATGTCGCTCTCTGTTCTAAGGCGGTACCCAAAAAATGCTTCACTGGGAACGGCATTGATGGTTTTCTGCAATGTGCTATTGATACCTTGTTGTAAACACGTTAAAGCATCATCCCAGTGTGTGTAGTCGTTATCTGCACCCAATGAACGCAGTGCCTCTACTATTGTTTTATTGTAGCGTTCCACTTGTCCGTTCGACCTTGGCATGCCAGTTGCTATAGTGTGTGCACGAATGTTTTTGCTATCACAAAATGTTTGAAATGCTTTTGCCGTAAAAGCAGGACCAGCGTCAGTAATGAGTCTTCGCGGATTGCCGAAAATTTTAAATAAGGGGTCTAATTCTTTTATGACGCAAGCAGTGCTTGTATCACGCACCGGAAATACAAAGACGAACTTTGTAAACGCATCAACAAGTACAAGAATATGACAATTGCCTTTTGATGATTTTACAAATGGACCCACATGGTCCATATGGATGGTATGAAAGGGGCGAGCATATTTTGGAATTGGAAACAACTGACCCTCCTTTTTGCCACTTTTATTTTTATTGTATAGGCAGTGTAAACAGTTTTTTATGTATTTGGTTACCGTTTTTTTCATTTTTGGAAACCAATATTTATGTTTAATTCTCTCTAACGTTTTATCGACAGCGAAGTGACCTATTTTGTCATGATTGTACATAATTACTTGCCAGATACAATTTTTTGGCACAACCCATCTACGACCTATTTCAGTACGGCGGTAGATTTTGTTTCCCAGCAACTCGTACTCATTAAACACATTCCGATTCGCATCGGCCTCACCTGACAGTAGAATATTTCTAATTTTACATAGATTTGAGTCTTGTTCCTGAACACTCAAAAGCCAGTCAGCTTCGGTGATGGACATAATTATTCGTTTTTCACATACTTCGCCACTATAGGATGGGTTTCTGCTAAGTGCATCAACATGTTGCATTTTAGCGCCGGGCCTATGACAAATCTCATAGTCAAATTCTTGAGTCAGGAGCACCCACCTGGCTATTCGTGGCAACACTTCTTTTTTTGTAAGCGAATATTTGACGGCATTACAATCCGTGATTAGTTTAAACCTACGGCCTAGCAAATACAAACGAAATTTTTGAAATGATGCCACAACAGCAAGAAGCTCGAGCTCAAACGAGTGGTAACGTTTTTCCTCGTTGGTTGTCTGCCTGCTATAGTAATATATCGGTCGCTCACCATGTTCATACACTTGTACCATAATTCCAGCTATTCCCTCCCTACTTGCATCTGTATACAGTATGGTTTCTTTTTTAGGATCAAAGATAGCCAAGGTAGAATCGCAAGTTAAGGCTTCTTTTAACAGATTTACCGTGCGATCTTGTTCGTTTGTCCATTGCCACCTTTGTCCTTTTTTTAATAATTTTGTAAGTGGGCTACTTAGTATTGCACAGTCCTTAATAAATTTACGGAAATAATTAACTAACCCTAAGAACTGACGTAGCTGATGAACCGTTTTGGGTACTGGGAACTGCTTTATAGCATCAATTTTCTTTGATGTAGGTTTAATACCATTGCTATTTATTTCATATCCAAGGAATATGATTTCAGTTGAAAAGAAAGAACACTTTTTTAGGTTAAGAGTCAAACTGTGTTCTTTAAATATTTTTAGTACCGATTCCAGGATGTTTACGTTTTCTTCAACTGTTTCTGTTACGATTAACACGTCATCTAAATATATGATGACATTTTTGAAACGTAAATTACCCAAAATCTGGTTCATCATACGTTGAAAAACCGATGGTCCATTCGACAGCCCAAATGGCATGCGCAAAAACTCGTAATGCCCATCTTCCGTTATGAATGCAGTTTTGTTTATTGAACCCTCATTTACACGTAACTGGTAATAACCACTTTTTAAATCTAAGCTAGTAAAATATTTGCAACCTTTTAATCTATCTAACAAGTCCTCTATGCGTGGAATAGGGTATTTTTCTTTAATAGTTATTTTATTCAATGACCTGTAATCCACGCATAGTCGCTTTTCGCCCCCTTTTTTTTCTACTAATAGCACAGGACTAGCGTAAGGGGATTTGCTTTCGCGAATGATGTTATTTTTAAGGAGCTCGTCAATTATTTTACGTAACAATGTCCTATCAGGCTCTGATAACCTGTATGGCCTGGTGTAAATAGGCTTGTTCGATTCAAGTTCGATTTCAATTTCAAAATCTTTAACTTTACCTAATGAACTTAAATCGGCCGCAATTGTTTCGGGATATTTCCCCAATAAATGCTTTAAAGCAGGATGATATTTATCCGGTACGTTCAATTCTACTTCATTAGACAAAACTGCAGACACATTAACGGTTTTCTGAAAAGTCAGTTGATTTCCTATTCTCATATACATAACTGACGTATCTTCGGTCACATTCCGGCCTATCAGGACGTCACAGCCAGATAACTCGTCAATAATATAGAAGTCTACACTGTCGAATTCTATTTCGTCCAAAATCAGAGAAGTCGTTACGTAATCTTTTACCAAAACCACAGAACAATTCGAGAATCCTTGCAAATGAATCGGTACTAGCAATTTTCGTTTTGTTAACTTTAATTGTTTTACTAAATCTGACGTTATTAAGGAGCAATCACTGCCCATATCAATAAAAACTTTTTGAGAAAAGCCCCCTATACAGGCAATTTTATTAAATTTATTTTTATTTTCACACGACTTTATCAATTTTACTTCTTTTTTTACTTCGTCAGATTTTTTGTTTCGGCAATAGTTTTCTGAATGTCCCTTCTTACTGCAATATTTACAAATTTCTGTACACTCATTTCTTTTGTGATTACCCCCACATCCGAAACAAGTTATCTGCTTTGTGGTTCTGGCAACCGTTGAACTTTGATTTGACATAATAATACGACTCGACTGTTCTGATTTTAAAGAATTTCCTAGATCGATTCGTTTAGACAAGGATTGAGGCACCTTATGTTCACTGACAGCGCCGTGACTTGTGTTACGAGAACTACTTAACCGACCGTGGAGAAAAGATGCGAATTGGTCGCATGTATTTATACTTCCGGCATCCACTGACGCACTTATGTTAGGATCGTCAATGTTGCCCGTAATTATAGAAATTATGTCCCGATCAGAAAAATTCACACTTAACTTGTCAATTTTACATTTTTGTTGAAAATAAAATTCATACAAGTGTTGTTGTGCTGTAGGTTTGCTATCAATAATTTCTTTAAGTAACGCGAACATATTACGTTTTGTTTGAAATGTAAATGATATTTTATCTCGCCATTGTTTCCATTTCCAACTAGCCCAACTACTCTCATTTTTTAAAAATGAGTCATACCATGTTTTAGCCGTTCCTTTGAATTTATTGACAGCCTGATAAATGATCACCTGATCTTTCCAATTAAATGTTTTAGCATGCAAATCAACAATATTGAGCCAATTGTTTACTTTATCTGTAAGGGGGTCAAATTCTGGTACCATCGAGTTCAAAACCATACTATAGCAACCCGCTACTTGACTATCGACTGATTTCTTTGTTTTTTTACGAATGGGTGAAGGCGTGTAGCTTCTACTGGACTTACTGCTGGACGAAGATGATGAAGATCTTGTATGTTTCCTCTTTTTCCGTCTCTGTTGACGGGCACGTGAGTTTCGACCCATTTGTAGGCTTGAATTCGTAGCACTTCTGATGTAAATAAGAGTCTTCTTTAGGCAGGAATAGATAACACTTTAATCACTTTTAATAGAATATAAGTAACACTTTAATCTCTTTTAATTAAACACTAAATAATGAATTAATTACAATAATTATCGGGCAAAACTAATGACATAAATTGATGTTTATACGACGAAGCACGAGTGAAGAAAGAGGCTCAGTCCACTGAGCTCGGGGTTTTTAAAGACTGGTATCCCCCACCGAAGTGACATCATGCAAAGCAGCTAGCCAGTGATTCGCCAGCAATGTTTCAACGTCCGGTCCAAGCAGGTGGCAGCACTGGACCCACGGTTCGTTTCTTGACTCGGGATACTGGAGTTATGTTTGGTCACCGGAAGCAGTAGCGCCAACAGTTCCTTCAAATGCTAAGTCCAAAGCTTTTGATTCCCCATATAAATTACAGAACATAAGTTAACATTAGAATACACGGAGACCATAGATGAAATAAATCATATTAGGGGTTATTTTGGTCCATATTAGGAACGCGTCCTTCGTCCCGTTATTATGCAGGACGGCTTGCCGAGGACTTGTTAGGTAATTGTATAATGGGTATATAAGTTTACCGCGCTCACGTAATAGATCATTATGTGGGTACGAATATGACACCTTTGTATCTCTGGGTTTGTCAGAAAATGTTAAATTTAGGCACTGATGAATTAAATGCTTTTTTGAGCTTATAAGTATACTAGCTTCTGCCCGCGACTTCGTCCGCATGAAATAGTTACTTTACCCCCGATTTTGAAACTCTCAGACCGATCGGTTTAAAATTGACAAAGTTTCATACAAACTTTCATCCCCTATTTTATCCCCTTGGGGGTAGAATTAATCAAAATCCTTTCTTAGCGGATGCCTACGTCATAACATCTACCTGCATGCCAAATTTCAGCCCGATCCGTTCAGTGGTTTGGGCTGTGCATTGATAGATCACTATGTCAGTCAGTCAGTCACTTTTGAGTTATCTATATTTAGATTAGGTACTGATGACTTGAATGCTTTTTTGAGCTTATATGTATATATTTTTGTTGCATAATTTGTTGCTCGTGGATAAAAAAATTACAGCCGCACGGGTCGATCTCCAAGGTTAAGCAACGCTGGCCAAGGTTGGACTATGGATGGGTTTTAACATGCCGAGTTTCCTCTGTGCCTCGGAAAACACGTTAGCCGTTGGTCCCGGCTGTCATTTGTAGATCTTTGGCAGTCGTTACGGATTGTCAGATGCCAATAAATCTGACTCTAGTCTTGCCAAGAACTACCGTATTACCCAGTTAATGGGTTGTGGAGGTCTGGTAGGCAGCCGCCCCACGTAAAATACTCGGATCCAGCTGAATCCGGTTTGACTTGAAGCCAACCCCAATATAGAGGGGAAAAGGCTAGGCAGATGATGAGTGAGTCTAGGTACATAAGGTGAGACAAATTGAAGGAAATATACAAGTATTGACCCAAGAAGCACTTTAATACAACTAATAGATAAATATTTACAGAAGAGAATTTTGGTCAAGGCGAGTTGGAAAAATCGTATAAGATGAGAGTTCCATAAACTGAACGAAAAGTTTCATATATTAATTATGACGGCTTTTACTTTTAATCAATATGGTTTTATTAATACATACTGTGAAACTTTAAAGTGTCTATCTATAACAGTTCATGTTATACAGCCCACTGATAGACAATAAGACAGACAGGCCGCATATTCTTGAGAACTTACCCGTACATGTAGACAAACATGGAATAAAACGTTCTGATGAAAAACCACCCCATAACATCCCTGGTTATGAGTGCTAAAGTTTGTAATACACATGTAACTGTGATGGAGAATCTATTCCTCAAGTGTTGTCAGCAAACGGGCCATTTCTGTTGTTTATGTGGATGCCGTAAAAGGAATTATGACATCAGGAAGGATGCCCATATTCTCGTCAGTACCAGTTCTATCAAGTAGTTTTTATTTTACGTGTTTTCTGACCGATTCCTGCCATGTGCATTTCTGCCCTAATTATTAAAAATACAGAAATTTCAGCAAGTTGTTACTGAAGTTGAAGTGTTTTCAGTTGCTATTATATTTTTTGTTTTTGACTTGGCAGGTGTGTTTTTTATTTTTTTAATTATTTGGTTTTTATTACATACCTTTTTTGCTATATACTAAGCAAGCTTGAGACGATGAGAGTATCTATACGTAATCGTAATTTTCATGAAAACAAAATGTTTTCGTTTTTATTTCACTAGGCTATGTTACCCGGGATAACTCAACGCTTCTAACGATACCACATACATTGATATCCGTTAGAAGTTATGGTGGAATAAACAAACTCATACATACATACATAATCCCTAAAAACATAACACTTCTTTTTTTGGGCAGTCGTGTAAAAAAAGCTGTATACGAAGGTTTGGAAGAGCATCGTAGTATTTCGAGGTGGTCCATTTCTAGTTTGGTGAAGAGCTGATGAAGAACTTCGGAGGTAGGAACTAAACTCCTCCACAAATTATCTAGCAATCCCCGATTTTTGAAATCGCATGTCTGTTTTTTTTAAGTTACTTTGTGTGATATCGAAACCCGCCAAAAGGCCAACGGAACCCCAAAAATTCTAAAATTCTCTGCCACCGCGACACAAGTCACACCTATTTAAGTGAAGCCGGGTGACACGTAATAGTCCTGAATGTTTTACGAGCCAACCATCGAAGTGGTCGTAAACTGGGGGGTAGAATAATTGAGCTTTGAATGAGGAGCAGGAGAATCAGGTGTGCAGTTATTGCATTTTATGTTGGTAAGGTAAATGATGGGTATATATTTATATAAGCATAATCAGCTTTTTAATGTTCCCACTGCTGGGACACAGGCCTCCTCTCTAGGCGAGGGAATGGGTCGTAACCCACCACGCGGGCTCAGTGCGGGTTGGTGAATTTCACATGTCTTCGAATTTTTGGTTCTAAGACATGGTGGTTTCTTCACGATGTTTTCCTTCATCGTTTTGAGAGCAGTGGTGATGAAATTAATTACACAAAGCAATACGGCTGGGTTTGAATCCGTGACTTACAAATCGTAAAGTCGGGGCCGTTACCACTCGGCCACCACTGCTCTGCTATGCAATGATGGGTAAACGGAACAAAAGTGTCTGGAAAGATCTGGAAGAGGCTATTGTACTGCAGACACACAAGAAAAAATTGTGGAGTTTCGAGGAAGAGATTTTTGTTAACAGAGATTTAATTGACAGACTGGTTGACTGGTAGAGAATGCCTTGTTGCATTAAGTCCGCCCATGTACTCCTATTGTAGATAAAATATAAATGAATAAATATAATATCAGACTGCTTACAAAATTTGTAAATATGTGAGTACTATGTCCCTTACTAGCAAGCTTATTAATTTTACCTCTGCTGGTATTACTTTGTTGTACCTATTAATAGTGTTATTTTGTGTTCATCATCCTCAAATATAATCAATTGATTAATGTATACAAAATATTGTAAAACTTATATTTGAAACGAGTTCTATATCCTTTCTTCTCCATAAGGATCTACTTTTTGCGAATGGATAACTAGAGTCACTATAATATTTTTATTTTCAAAACGTTCAATGGTCTTTATTTATTGATTGACTTGGCTGTTGCAGTTGAAGTAAACTATGCAAATCATATATAGCGCTTTCCGAATGATTTGTAAAGAAGTTTGTTTTGTTGTGTTTTTTGTAAAGATACAATATCCTGAAATCAACCACTAGGGAACTGCCTAAGGAAGGATCTTTCTTGTAGGAGGATCCTGCCTTTTCAGTGAATGTATCCGGGACTTTACAACCTGTTCCACTAATTAAGTTCTGTGAACTATACAGTATGTTAAATAACAGAGGGCGTTCCCTTAAACTCAATAATCTATAACATTAATAGATTAAAATAAAAATATCAGCATAGAAAAATAAGCACGAAATAATCCGAATTCAAAAAAATAATTAATTGACAATAAATTCGACACATCCTGTTTAAAATCAAAATAGTAGCGCGGAATAGTACTCGTAGTAGCAATGCCCAAACCAGCAAGTACGCGTGTACAGTGTTTCTTTAACGTATCAATTTAACATTTTTAGTGAATATTTTAATACATAAAAAAAAACATTTTGTTTTCGAATGGTAATTTTTTTTTATCATAATTGGATGCTATACTATTGCGGATTAACAGGAATGCCCTCTGTTAGTTAACATACTTTATTTTAGGGAAACGATTTTTTTTTTCTGAAATGTTCTTTATTTAAATCAAACCAGTAGATGGTTTTATTTCATTAAAGGGAGGACGAAGACTTTCATAATTTAAAAACATGAGTAATTAGTTATAATTGTTATGACCTAAACACTGCGTACAAAACGTTTAAATAACAACTTTAGACTACAAAACACAATAGTCCATAATATCCATTTTATAATCACAAAGAGATCATTTAAAAACATCCTTGTAACATAAAGTACCATAAACATGCTTAGTTATTTACAAACTTTAATAAATTGCGTCGAAAAAATCGGTTCGAGGTAAAACAATACAAATCAAAGTGCGTATAAACTAAATGACGATAGACGCAAAAACATTAACTAAACATAAATGTAGACAATGGATTATTGTACGAAGAGATATCAACAATAAGTGTGTAGAAGAGAGCTTTTTTAGTACTAATGGATATCGATCGAGAAGAGTGAATGAGAAGTGAGAATGTAAAACCACGAATGTTACACGTTTGCCCAAAATCATGAATGTTATGTCTTCATGGTTCGTTTTTGTAGAGAAGGAAACCTCACGCCCCAGCCGCCGCAACAGAAGAAAACTCCCAGGTGTCGGGAAACGCAGGGCGATTCCCGGCCACCGTAGGCGCGGGCCTGCGGATGGCGAGCTATGGGTGGCTCGCCGTCCGATAGCAACCAGGCTCGAGTCGACGGCGCGTCGTGTTCCACGCGCGCCTCAAAGAGCCGTCAGCAAAGAAGACGGGGCCCCATAGGGTCAGTGCCGCTAGGGTTGCGGAATTTGTTCGAAAGAGTCACCGCGGCCCTGGAACGCAAAAGGCACAAGGAGGAACACGGGTGGGTTTTAGTCAGTAAGAGTCTGACACTCCTTGTCATTGATGAGGGGTCATTTGATGATTTCCCATAAAAAAAAGGGTTCGTGTTTGTATGCATGGGGTCTTCAATTGGTGGCCTTTAGATGTCATAATTAAAGTTTTCTAGTTAGAAAATCATCAACCAGTGTTCCTGTAGGGATAGATAGAAGTGTAAAAACCTAGCTTTGTATGAACCTAGGTATTATTTTAGTTATGTTCAAGTAATATGTGGTGAGCAAAATACGACCAATCGGGCCAAAATCTATAATTCGACCTACTACTAGAACATTTTAATTAACGATTTAATTTACTAAATATTTATTGGCAAAAGATAATCAAGCTAAAATTGTGTTTAATCTAGTTTCTGTATATAATCCCTCTATGCAAGGCTCATTGAAACAAATTTAATAGTCAAGTCGACATTTTCACTCACAAGCCTTATCTTCTACACGGTGGATTCTACGCCCAAAACTCGCACACACAAACATCCAGACCTGAAACAACTATCTGTAGGCCAGACAAATATTAGTTCAGTTCGGGAATCGACTCGTGTGCAGGAGGGAACCACTCAACCACTTCGGAAATTGAGCTGGCTGGTGGAGGCTGCTGTCTATGAAGCCAACTATTATTACTATATGTTCGTGGAAACCTTTCATTGCATTGAAACTAACCAATAATTGAAGGAAGGATGAACTTTTTACAAGAAACAAACAGAAACTACACTTATAGGTAGACAGGTTCGTTTATTTGCCTGAAGTATTTATTAATTGGCTGCTGGGGAGTTGCTTGCGCCACTTCTTCCCAGCTAAAACATTAGGAAGTGGTGACGGGTGGGCGTTTTGGGGGACTATCTTTATGTAAAATTTGACGTTCAAACAGTGCTGTCTCTCAGCCTAGTTTGAATAAATGACTTTTGATTTTGATTTTGAATTGACTCATTAATTGTCACGTTCTTCATCTCTCTCGTCACAGCTAAATCATTCCTACGGAGTGTTGTTTCCTATTAGCTACAACCTTGGAGTCTTCAAGTAAAGAGTGAACAGGTTATGTACTTATAAGCAAGCGTACTGCATCGTCAACCACATCATTGCTTTCCATCTGCTGAAAATACAATCAACAAGCACCTTAGTAATGTCAGTAAAAATATAAAAATTGAATATATTTAAAAATAAACTTAAACAATACCTAATCTATAAATGCTATTATAATATTAATTATAAATTAAATGAATATCAAAAATAATAAATAGTAACAAAATCGAAGCGAATAGTAGAAAAACATTTACATTTTTTAAATAATATTAGCCTTAATATTAGCCATTTTTTAATAAATAATAATATTATTAAAGGATAGAGGAAGAGTCCTCTATCCTTTCGTACTTTGCCCAATAGGGTCCACATTAATCTAAACTTATGTATATTTTATATGTACCTACCACTTAAATGTACGTTGACACACTTAAGTGGAATGCAAATAAATATATTGAGTATTGAGATTGTACTCAAACCCGAGTCTATTGATACATATTTTTGTTAACTTTGGCTCGTTACGCCGTTATTATCAACAACGAAAATTATCATATTTATTAAAAAAATCTGATTAGTCCGTCAGATAGATTTCCAAAAAATATTGGAGACGTATTTTTTCTTTTTTCACATAAACAAAAAATAAAGACGATACAGTGCGTTGAAAACTCGTGTGACGTCACTACCCGCTACAATTTTTACCGGGCAGTGACGTCACACGCTCCCACTCCTGATCTTTGATGCTTTTTATCTTCGTCAGTTTTTATAGATTTGATAAAGGAAAAATACGTGTCCAATATTTTTCTATAATCTGACGGACAAATTAGAATCATATTTTTAATCAGGAAACATCCCTATTGCTCCTTTTAATAACTCTCTTTGAATAAGATGAACCCTTGGTAAGGGTGACAGTATCACAACAACGTCACTTGTGGCGCAGTTGAGCATCGGGTCGGGTTTCTATCGCAATATCACTGTGATACTGTAAACATCGCTATTTATGTTCAATATACTTTTTTGCTTTGTAAAAATTTAACAACTGGACAGTGTCCGGTTTACAAAATCCGAAATACGGTTTGTTTGTAAAGTTTTTTAATTTATGCTCATGTTTTGTATCGTATTGATGCTAGAAATGTTGCAGTATTTTTTTTTTGTTGTTGATTTGCATCCAATAAATGTGTTTCGATTTATCTAAATACCGTATGCATTTACATATATTGTAATTTACAATTTTATTAATAAATCAATTAGTTACAATAACTATTTATTATTCTTTCTTGATATTTATTCATTGTTTTTCTACTATCTACCTAGTCATTTTAATTTTGATATTTATTTTTAAAATTAAAAAAAGAATACCTATTTAAAATAATAACTGTTTTTCATAAAACAAAAATCCTGAAACGTTCCAATTCTTGATTATTTCACTATAATTTCAAACTTACCAAACATTACTGACGTTTTTGTGCAGTCTTTCAAAGCTGTAAACATAGTTTTACACTATTGGTATCTGAACAAAAAAAAACAATATCCTAAAACGGCAGTGTATTATTTTTCGACCTAAGTTGTACTGTCGGGTGTAAACTTTTTTATCATATTATGATTATACACGCTAGTCCATAATTGTCTTCTGCGATCATTACTTAATGCTACTGCTCAAACCAACCTATTCCTAAACATTAATTTCACAATCAATCTACAAAGACAATACAAAAACATTTTACATCCGACAAAGATAATGATCAAAAAGAATCGCACACAATATAAAAAGAATTAAAAAAGAAAAAAAAACAAAACTAAATTTATGATCTCACTAACATTGCACAAATGTTGACTGCCCAAACGCGGTTTGTGGTTCTACACTACGGCTCACCCCCCAGTGTAACAAGCTCTCCCCAACCTCCCTTTACCCTACCAAAAGCTCAAAGAAGCAGGGTGTTTACACGCGTACTAAAGGATCAAGTTATTCTGGCCGTTAGTCAGACTTTGACGATTTAGTACCCACTTTGATTTACTTTTAATGGGACTGAAGTAAATTTACACGTGATATAAATCAATACCGTGCGGCTACGTTTTGTAAATGTACGCCCTTTGAGTTTAATTGAGAACATTTTTATTTCAGGTTTCCGGTTCCGAGTTTTATTCATGTTTTTAGTTGGTAAAGGATTATGGAACGGCGCAGCGGACCACCTTGTGGAAATAAAATATTTAGGGATTATATGTTACGTAATTGTACTGAAATACATAATATATGCAACACAATATGCATTTCGTTGATAATGTGTGATAGGCTTCTGATCGTAACATAAGATTAGGGTGAAGAAAACCGTTTAATATCCTGAGTATAACCGTTTAAAAACGAATGTTTGTTTTATTTAGCTTGCTCTGTTTGTTTATTTTTTGTTTGGGTCAAATCTAGTAATTGAAATTTGACCCCGTTTCTGTTGACAAATTGATCTGAAATTTGGTACGCACTTTTATTTCTGATGACAATATAATTTAATGTATTCGGTATCACTGTAAATCCAATATGTCCGCCGCTACAAAATGGCGGATTACATTTATTTTATCACTACTTCCTCAATATGAGTATCCAATGAAAGGGCTTGATTTTTAGAATAGAGTTCTTTATGAAAATAAAATGAAGATTTTTTTTTATTGATTGTTTTTGAAGTTTTTTTTACTGTACAAAATTAAATTTATCGTGCGAATTGCCTTTTAATTACTTCATCTGGATATATGGAGCAATCGACATATTATATCGAATCAGATTATGGAGTTTTTGTGGCGGAAGTAAGAACAAAATTATGCATCTTACCTTTCTTTAAAATCAGTTAATGTTTCATTAACTCCTTATTGGCATTTACGAATAAATTACCACCATTCCAAAAGCAGACTTTGATCTACATCGTAGTTACCCATTACAAATCAGGTATTTAGCAATAAAATCAATCAACACAGCGATAACAGCGCTTTAATTGAAAATTGACCTGTCCAGAGCAGAGCGTGTGTCTTGTTCCACCCTGTCTGCAGTTAAACGAAGACATGTTTGTTTCCTTCGAGTAGTCTGGATGCCGAGCTGTTGGATTCTGTTGGTTCAATATAGTTCGAGTATTTCTCTAGCCCGATGAAACGTAATTAGGAATGTTGTCTGGATGGCTTGAACTTTGCTTGGTTTTATAATTGAAATGTTGCTTTAGAGCGGATATTATGACGTTAAAACTGTTTATAATATTTTTTTCGAAATACAGACTATTGTATGTTTCGTTGATAAAAAGCTACATTCTTACCGAGTACTTAATAATTACGTTTCACTCAATTCTGCAAGGACGCTCCCGTACATACTTCCGAGATGAAAATTATACTATTTTCTAACCCAGGACATGGTCTACCCGCGTGCTAAGTTTTATCCAAATTCGTAAAGCCGTAGACGTGCAGAGGTTTCAACCTTTGCATCTATAATACATATTAGTATGAACTTAATGAGTGACTTCAATGGGTACAGAAGCAAGTAATTATAATTTATTTGTCCATGTCTTTTTTAGAACTTTCTTTAACGGCGAGACGATTTATATATATTTTTAGTAAATAGACTGAATATTTATATATATTTTTAGTAAATAGACTGATTATTGTTAGCGGATAATGCGCTGAGAGTTGCAGTCACCTACACGAGCCATCATCATCCTCTGCTTAGCCTTTTCCCAACTATATTGGGGTCGACTTCCAGTCAAACTGAATTCAGCTGGATACCAGTATTTTACGTGGAGTGACTGCTTACCAGACCTCCACAATCAATCAACGGGTATCTCTATACTTCTTAGTAAGACTAGTGTCCGATATTCTGGATGACAAATGACAGCCGGGACCAATGGCTTAACGTGCTTTCCGACACACAGAGGAATCTCGATATTTTACGATGGTCACCCATCCACAGACCAACCTCGGCAAGCGTTGCTTAACCTTGAAGATCGATCTATGCACCTAGCCACGAGCCCATTGTGTCACCCTATTAATGTTTTCTTTGTCTATATTTTACTGTTACTTGTATGGTGTACATAATAAAGAGTATTCTATTCTATTCTATATCCATGCTTAAAAGATGGCTTTTTACCTCGCAAATTAATGTATTTATATTTATTGAAAGAGCTTTTTATGTGTCTACCTCCAAATGAGCTAGCGGTTGGGTTATTATTAAAATGAATATTCAATTTACCTTTTCCTATGTGAAAGGAGGTCTTCCTATTTATATCCAGCACTTATCTCAGAGTACGTCAGTATTCTGACACTAAAATAAGAACCTAATTAAATACTTCTCGCGTTAACTAACAGTAAAGTTTAAGAGAGCCAGTTAAGACGATGAGCCGTAAATTGAACACTTTACAGAGTTTAAAAGTAGGACACAGCATCCAGCCGTGTACTGACAGCACGTGTTACAGAGATAATAGATTTTTCTTAGATGTTACCAACTTATTGGAATCGATTTTTTTACCAAGATTACTCCTTGCTCGTTGAGAACTAATGTTCTGAACGAGCAATGAGTATTGAAGGCACTAAAAAAATGTATTAATATTGAATGATGAATTTTATGTTAGCACTGCTTCAAAATATCTATCAGAGTATCTATTAAGAATCAATTACACAGACACAGAGAAGCTATTGGAAGTTCTAGTATGATTTTAAGTTTAATTCGTAAGTTGTTATTCTATAATTTTTATATTCATGTACCATAAATGATAAGTCTTGTTAAGTGATGACCTGAAACACAGGTTTTATAAACCTAGCTCAGGAAAGTCGCTATTATACATAATTGTAGTTTAAAATAAATTTACCATAAGTCCTGAAATATTGATAATTTAGTAACATACATACTTATTTGTTGGATACTACCATAATTATTTTATTTAAGATTACTTGGGGCTATTAATCTGTAACTATATTGTGTAAAAGATTTTTAATATATATTTTTTTAAATAAAGAACTAAATAGCAAGAACTAAAATCAATAATTATTTTACGCGAAAAAAGTTCACTGATGGATATTACCCACCCCCGAGGGTCATCTCATCGACCGGTCATGATCTTCTCATATCCAATGGACTCTCGTGGCCTTCATCAGGTTTGGACAGCCTTCCAAAGCGATATCTTTTAATTTATTTATTTATTTGTGTCTGTCTTTCGTGATGTTCTTGTGATATCGATAGTCCTCCGTATTTTTACTGCCTGTATAGTTGGTATTATGTATGTTTGTTATATTATTCTTGAATTGGTTTTGGTACACCAATGACAGCCCCATTTTATGTCCAGACATACACTGTCCATGCCAGGTTGTCTGGAAGAGATCGCGGAATGCGATAAGACCGCCCATTGTATGTGTTTTAGTTTTATGTCTAATTTTTGTATTACTTTTGGTGTAAAATAAAGTATATAATAAATAAATAAATAAATGTTCATCTATCTCAAGGAAAGAAAGCATGACGCATACCAAAAATACTAAACAAAATTACAAAAGTTATGCAAGTTGGGAAGATATGGCGTCACATTCGGCAAATCACTCAGCATAGTGGAGACACATGTGCGAGATATAGCCATAGCGCTGGTTTTCCGAGACAGCCGGCACTGTCAGAATGACGTCGATCGGAGCAACATAAAAATAAATAAACATTTATAAAACATAAATATAGTTTGGTGGAAATATACTACATAAAACGTTTAGAAGATGGCAACAGACTGTTGCGCAGACGATGGAACGTGGACTACTAATAAGCGCGCACGACTTTAAAAAGTTATGTTATCTTTGCCCACCAAAAAACGTTAAAAATCCGACAATGCGCATGCCCATAATGGCAGCAGATAAATAATAATTTATTTAGTAAAACCCTTAACACAAAAACAGATCAATGTGTCTTGAAATTATTGCACTTAAATGCAAGTCAATAAGTTCTCTCTTTCCTTTTGTTACTTGTTAATTGCGGTAACTTTACTATGTAGAGAAAAGCAGAAGTAGTCAAAAAATCTTTCAATCAGCAAAGCCTACCAGAAAAGATAATCTATTAAATCATTTTCGATTACAGAAACCTGTAACCTTAACGAATTATTCCCGTTTGCTAATAGCTCCAAATATAATAGGGATACCATGAGCCCAAGGATTGGTGCGCTTAAAACCGGTGGTGAAACTCCCTCCCGCTCCGCCCAGAGCGGGAGAAATCATTTGATGACTCCCATCCAAAAACAAAAAGATCACTATGGAGAAGAACGTGCAAGAAATTCTATGGACACTTTTAAATCATGTGCAATGCACTCCAAAAAACAGACAACCCCCTAAGTTCCCTCAATATCAGAGATTATTGTTCATTCAGGTTAAAATTACAATGTAAAACCTGGCATTAATTGGTTCGCATTCGCGAGTTAATTGCGAATAGCTGTCAAGAGCCGTTCTACCCGGGACTCGGAAGCGAAGCCGGGATCGTTACTTAGTGCCTGTGCGTGTAACTTGCATTGTTACCGGGGTAAGCAGAGCCGCAAGTCATTTGTACAGAGATTTGATTAAAAATTGTAAACGATTTATTTGGTATGTGTTTTTTTGTAAGTCTGGGGAAGTTCATGTTGTTTACTTGTTTGGATGTTAAATTATATTGTTTATATACAATATATTATGTAGCATCAAGGTTAAATAAATCTTAATAATGTATGATCTTATATTTTATAATGATTATTATAATTTTAATAAATAATGTATAATAATTTAGATACTTAATGGTATCTATTTCTTCTGATTCGCACTTATATAAACACACATACACACACGCAAAACACACATACCCGTACACAGAAGTTTACCAAGAAATATTTTAATGGTGAAACTCACTGAAAAAAACAAAAACGAAACAAGTTCATGTTTTATCAAAAAGACGTTAGAAAACGTGAATTATTTTCATAACCAAATAAAAATTCATTATTGAATTTTATTTTCACCTCATAATCTTCATAACCACGCTTACAACCTTAAACATCCCTAAAAAGAACATGACTTCAAACACTAAAGACTAAAAAACGACCAAAAAAGAAAACAACCCACCAGCGAAAAAAAATCCTTTTAAACCCCGCTTTAAAACATTCTACCACTGAAAGATTTCAACTGAACCCGCCAACTTTATTAAAATTCAGGCTGCGTCAGAAACTTACATTGCTGCAAACGTCGTGTTTCAACGTGTTTTAAAACATGATAAGAACTCGTAATTTCCGGAATTATGTTAGATCGTATCTGGTTGAGGCATTTGCTGTTAGTTTAAACATCTCTGTGTACTTTTTCGGGAATATGTGACGTCATAACTTATGCTGTCTAGACACTCGGGAAAAAATGTTGGTGAACGCTGTTTTCTGTATTTTGTTTGTGCAAGGTTTAGCGCATTCTTAAAGTAATGAGTACGCAGATTAAAGATATACCTACATTGTTTTTTGTTGTTGACATTGTTTTTTACCGGACTATGGCAAAACCTAAACCTAACTTAAACCGACTAATCAATAAATTCCGTTTCACATTCGTACTTTTTTGTAGAGTAAATTTAATGGACACAATATTGAACCTTGCGGAACGCCCATTGTCAATTCAGACCTTAATGAGTTTACACAGTTTACCTGGGCTTAAACCTGTCCGTCTTTCTAGTGTGGTCTAAGTAAATCAAGGGATGTATTCCTAATCCAATAATGCTCGAGTTTTAACAAAAGCATCTCGTCGTTAACGCAATCAAATGTCTTCGAGAGATTGCTTTTTTTATTTATGGGTTTGCGTTCAATCTACCCCACTTGATAGTAGCAATCACAGAATCACTAGTGGTCGACAATGCCGGACGCTTGCCTAGAGTAACCTTTTCACTCTTGGCTTAAGACGATCGACGATTTAAGAAGATCATAGTTATCCTCAGGTTATATTATAGCTGGACCATCCAGATCCCGACTTTGCTGTGCATAACCCACTTTTTTCTTTTGCGAATTTTATGTTAAGCTTTTCTTAATTAAAAGAGATTAAACAGCCTTGAGTTGAGTGGTCAAGCAGTAAGTCCTTATCTTAATGTTCATTTAACCAATTAACCGCTCTTCTTAAACTATAAAATAAGTCATCACCCTCCTGTACCTTACCAATATTAATTCCTCTCCGATCTCTATATCAAAATTTTCGACGCATCAGTCACCCCTTTGAGCGCACGCAAATTCATAACCTAGGTGTAGCAAACATTTGCTGGGGGTAGGGTTGGCTCTCCAAAGTTATTGGTTTTGTTTTGGTCTTTAGATCAGAAAGAGCTACAAGCAGAGGCTCTAGAAAAGTGTCACTTTATATCCGGTATTGTAGCGAAGTCGACCGTCAAAAAATCGAAAATATACGAGATTGACAATTTAACCGCTATCGAAATATCTCGAGATCATTCCCTTATAATTTATTATAGCATTTCGACAGTCACATTTGCTGACAAAATGACACTTTGCCGAGAAGCTCAAGTTTCGGCTGGCATTTTTATCAGGATCTTTGACAGTCATTACTGTATAGTAGAAGCCCGAAAGTGTGCGAAGATGTGTCCCAGTCGTTGTAGGATATTTAATAACGGGTCGATGACAAATATACATAGTTATATTAAATTGTATGTTTGTTCCAGTACTCAGCAACGACAACGCCACTCGTCGACGCGACCATAAAGACCTCACATGTACGGGTATCGACACAGAGTTACAACTTCAAGCTGAGTAATATTACGGAAACTTTCATCACGATGGTTTATACAAAATTTTGCCATCGACTACAAATATTATTGAAATTTTCTTAACACAAAAGTGATTCCTAAATTGCTATTTTCAACGCGAAAACAGCTTACTTGGTAAAATATTACTGCGGTGTTTAGTTTTGTTTTCAAAGAGTTCCAGTTGGACTTCCAAGAATTAATGTGAGCCTAAAATAACATCTCGAACTTTAATGAGGCAACCCTACCTCGAACCAAGTTTGCGGAAACGATATCAGTACACACGGCTATCAAAGAGATATACATACACACGAACCGGTAAACATATTTATACATATCTTTTGATCTACAAACGTACAACATATTTATTTTATTCATTACCGTATTTTAATAGTAAATGCTGGAAGCTTATTTGGGGATGAAAAAGGGAGGGCTGTTTATTTTATCAAGTTAAAATATTTTCAGTCACCCTTTTATTCATAAAAAAGTTGACATCAATGTTTTATAAATAAAAGTGTGTATATAAATAAAATAATGTTTGTTTTTGGTGTTTTAATGGTAATCAGAATCGGATGACACTAAGATTATAAATAAACCATTAATTTTCAAACATAATAAAACAACTATATTTTCCGGGGGGTTAGGGTGAGGTGTACCTGGTTTTGATATCGGTTTATTGCACAAAAACCTCAAAATGAAAGCTAAACATTTTTAGAGAGTTGCATAGTGTACTGTCATTTAGAACATCTAAATGAGTTTTAACTAAAACGAGCATAATTTCCATCCAATATGAGACGAGGATAATCATGCAATGGGCACAGATCTAGACTCCAAGCAAGAGGAACTCCTCCGGGCATTAAACTCAAGACGATATGCTCAAAATTAGCACTCTGAACATTAGATCTTGCCGGGGAGTTTGTTGTGTCACTTGAACTTCCCGGCTAAAACATTAGGAAGTAATGAACGGCGGGCATTTTGGGATTTTTTTTTTTTTTTTTTTTTGGGAAACAAACAATCTTACATTGTATATTACAAAGATACAAAACATTATATTATAGGTAAATGTACAATCCACTACGTTTCCACATGTTACTAGCTAATATTTGATATAGTTTTTGTAGGAATTGAATAACAATCAGCATTAGACTACAATACATTTTTTTTTCGTTATATGAAACGCTAATAGTGTATAGGTAGGAACTAAACGATACATAATAATTAAACATTCTGAGCGCTTAACAATTTGTTTTTTAAATTTTTGATTCGACAGGGCAAATATGTCGATTTCGTTAAAATTACGATTGTATGTTTTAACCAATCTTTGGAGGGAATTGTCTTTTTGTACGTTACAGACGTTTTAAAAGAGCTGATTTATATTTATCAGCCTAGTTTGAGCAATCACTTTTGATTTAGATTAACGAAGCATCCAATTTTCAAATCACGTTTTTGAACATAAGGCAGGCCACACCAAATCCTTGATAGATTATTGTGCTCAGTACCTTCAATAATAAATTTGCCACGGTTTTTATTATAATATCAATGATCGATGGCAACGGAAAAGCCACAACTGCCCTCCAAAACCTTATTGAAACTAATGGTCCTTAGAAACTTGGGCAGAACCAGCCCCCTTAGTTCTTGTGGAGCGATGATTAACGCACCCAGATGAAAGATCACGAGCGATTGTAATTACTTCGAGCTACTTACAGATTGCTGAGCCGTTACTTGCAATATTACTTAAGTAATAGGTTTGCCTCGGGAAGTTACCACAAAACTAATTTCTTATGTTCAGAAGCAAGCGATAAAGGGTTTGAGGTCACAAGAGGACAAACTTAAAAGTAAAAACGAATCATTGTCCACACTCCTTATATTTATATGTACATTAAATTACTAATTAATACGAATTGTGCCAAAATACCCTGCTTGACGATAAAGAGGGCGGACCCGTTGCCACATTGTATGTAGATAAATTAGCCAGTAGTCTATCTGTTGTTTACGCTGCTATTTTTAACCCCTGACGCAAAAAGAGGAGTGTTATAAGTTTGACGAGTCTGTCTGTCTGTCTGTCTGTATGTGGCTCCGTAGCTCGTGAACGGATGAAGCGATCTCAATTTTTTTTTTTGTATGAAAATTGAGTTGCGAGCAAGTATTTTTAGACATGTTTGATGAAGATCAATTGAGCCGTTTAAAAGTTGTGGGGGTGAAAGCGGGGAAGAACAACTGAATGTCTGCAAATATACTCGAGTGGGGCATCAAATGATAGCGCACTGAAAGAAAATATTGACGATGACTTAATCGAGAGTATTCTTATAAGTATGTACCTATAAAAAGTATAAAATTTAAGAAACCCCGGTTACAAAAACCTAACTTCCCTTTAAAAAGTAAAAAAAATACGGGGACCGCGCTGCTAAGATAGTTAATAGACTATTTGTTATTAAATTGTTTGGTTTGGAGCGGTCCCCCAACACGACGTATTTTTTTAGAATAATTAATACATACTTACATAGATACTTTCAGATTGAGTTTTTTTTTACTTTTTAAAGGGAACTTAGGTTTTTGTGTCGTTGTTTTTTAAATCATTTATTAAATTTGCATTTAATATATGACTTCTCGTATTAATATTACGTTAAAATTGATACCAATAATCTTTTATTGTACGTTTAAATATTTATTTTCCTTATTATCAAATGAAGAATTCGGAGTGCCATACATGAGCTTACGTCAGTATCGTACTGTATTCGTACTGATTGTTTCATAGTTGTTCGTATTCTGTACAAGTTTGTTATTAAAATTGGTTTATTACATAAACCATGTTTGCGTAATTATATCTCCATCATCATAATCATCATTTTCCTGGCCTCATCCCGTGTTACTTGGGTCGACGCAACACGTTTTTGTTTCCCTATCATCCTTTCAACTGTCACACTATCTACTTACTTTATCATTCATACTAGCTGCTGCCCGCGACTTTGTCCCCGTGGAATCCCCGATTTTAAAACATTCTTTATCGATGCTCCGCTCCTATTGGCTTAAGCGTGATGATATATAGCCTAAAGCCTTCCTCGATAAATGGTCTATTCAACCCAAAAATAATTTTTCAATTCGAACCAGTAGTTCCTGAGATTAGCGCGTTCAAACAAACAAACAAACAAACAAACTCTTCAGCTTTATAATATTAGTATAGATTACTGCTCACACAATCCATCCATCTTTTCTTTGGTCTTCGTATCCAACATTATTCTACACATAATTGAGACTTCCATTTCTATCAAAGCATGTACACTTGAATAGAGGTTATTTAATAACTAGCAGTACCCCGCGGTTTCACTCGCATAGTTCCCGTTCCCGTGGGAATATGGGGATAAAATATAGCCTATATCACCCAGGGATAGTGTAGCTTCCCAACAGTGAAATAATTTTTCAAATCGGTCAAGTAGTTTCGGAGTCTATTCAATGCAAACAAACAAAAAACAAACAAATCTTTCCTCTTTATAATATTAGTGTAGACAACTGTGCACAACAACAAACACAGTGATATCAAAGAAATTCCTAACTCAAACTGGAATTCCGCTAATAAAAGCAAATCAGCACAAGAACTAATCAATAGTCTATATTCACCGGAGCTCATACGAGCTGGCTGACATCAAAGGATAGAACACAAGAGTGCAGCAATATCTCCAAAGCACATAGTTCCAAGAGCATTGGAAGCCGGAGTTGAAGCCGTCAAAGTCAAAGCCTGTGAGGCACGAAGCCGGAATGGCACAGAAGCCGATATGGCATTTGTTTATTAGACAGGATTGGGTCAAAAGCAATTTCTCTATACTAATTGTGCAGACAGAGGCATTCTATTGTAAACGGTATTGTTTTACACGAGCGGTATCTAACCCTGTGTTTTGGGGTGTGGTTCAAGTTACAAGAAGACAGTGGATTTCTTAATTGCCGCTCGCGTGCATGTCGAAACTTATCCCAAGGGAACAAACTTAACATAATCTTGGGATATTTTTTTTGATGTGTTATTCCCGACTTTCATCTACCTCTGCACCAAATTTCACTAAAATATGTTCGGATATTCTGACGTGATTGAGAATCAAACATCCATCCAAACTATCACATTTATATAGTTTGATAGAAAAATATATTCAGTTTCTCCTGATCCATGTCAGTTAGTGTTGTAAGTATCTCAGGATCACTTTCTTAAGTTTTTATGAAATGCTAGCTGAACCGGCAAACGTAATTTTGCCACATAAATATAAAATTAGGGGTGGACCACCCTTAACATTTAGGGGGATGAAAAAAAGATGTCCGATTCGCCACCGTAGCCGATATGCACGCTAAGATTCACGAAAATCGGTCGAGCCGTTTCGGAGGAGTTCAACCACAAACACCGTGACACGAGAATTTAATATATTAGATTTTTACCATTGGTGGTTGCTTATTCACAATAACAAAATAGATATAAATATATAGTTCGAATTCTATTGACTAAAAAGTATTACAGACGCGTTATTAACAGTCTCTTTAGAAAACCTTCTTATAGCAAAACTTGAAATTAAAATAAATATTAGGTTAGGTTAGGTTAGTACGTAGACAATACGTAGACAATAAATGTAACTAAAACTAATCTCTACCCGCTACCTCCTTTCCCATATCCCCAATAACAATACGGGTTCATTATCATTACATGGCATGTGTCGGCATGAATATTTCTGTGTGATTAATTTGCATGGCTACGACACTCGGCGTTTATTAGCCGTCATAGGTGAGCGTACTCACTGCGTACCCGCTGCGTATGCACGGCGTATACTGAGCGTACATGCGCCGTTAATCTTTGAACTAATTAAGCTTTACACGTGATGTTTGCTGTTCAATTTGTGTATCGATTTTGTAAGCAGGTGTGTTTTATATTAGAATGTGCATTGTAAGGATTTATGTTTTTAAACCGGATTGGAACAGAAAACATGTCTCATAGAGTATTTAACAACATAAAAACAGGAATATAATCTTTATCCATGAATATAAAAGATGAACGGAATAATAAGAGGGAGACATTCAAACGCAATTCCCAAAATTATTCTCTATTTCTTGGAAAGTGCGTTTTGGAAACTTGGTGAATTTATCAAAGATTTTCAATAACAATGGGTATTGATTGAATCTGACATATTTTCAAGCCTTGTTACTACGTATTTCATGAGTATACCTACATAGGCTCAGTTTTTGCAAATATCTCAACTGATGGTAAGCAATGGCGGTTGCGGAATTTGTTCGAAAGAGTCACCGCGGCCCTGGAACGCAAAGGGCACTAGAAGGATCACGGCTGGGTTTTAGTCAGTAAGAGTCTGACACTCCCTTACGCTCCGCCCAGAGTGGGAGATGTCATTTGGTGATTTCCAATCCAGAAAAAAAAATCTAAGCAATGGTGTCGTGATGATGGGACGAAGGGACACGCATGCCCATTTATTCTTGAATTGACTCAAGAATAAATGTGCAGTAAAAGAGCAGTGGTGGCCTAGTGGTAACAGCCCCGACTTACGAATTGTAGGTTGCGGGTTCAAACCCAGCCAGGCACATTACTTTGTGTCATTTATTTCATCACCACTGCTCTCAAAACGGTGAAGGAAAACATCGTGAGGAAACCGGCATGTACTAGAAATTCGAAGACATGTGACGTTCACCAACCCGCACTGGGCCCGCGTGCTGGATTACGGCCCATTCCATCTCCTAGAGAGGAGGCCTGTGTCCCAGCAGTGGGAATGTTACAAACCTGATTATGATTTATGCAACCGATGCTGCAATTAAAACGCACATTACTTGGCCCAAACAATCTGAGGAGAGATTGCAAAAAAAAATAAAGGAGCTTTTATAAATAAACAACAACCACGATTCCGACTTCACAACACTCATTTCCCAAGCGAAGTCGTCGTGTTGTCACCCAAACCCTTCAGTATACACCATAAAACACAAAACGCAGTACATAAAGCATCCCCCGCCCCCCGCACATCTTAGGGGGCGCGGAAACAATCTCACCATGACTGGCCTCCATCGGATCATAATTCATCATCGTTATCCGCACATTTGGCATCCCTGCCCTCTCCAGAATTCATTTAGCTACAATATGTTTTTATATTGTGAGGAAAACAGATGGAGTTTCTGTAATTTACGGAATGTTATTTGCCTTTTTAACCAACTTCTAAAAAGGAGGAGGTCCTCAATACGGTTGTATTATTTACACGACTTCAAAAAAAGGAGGAGTGTTTCAATCTGGTTGTTTTTTTATGTTAGTTACCTCATAACTCCGTCATTTATGAACGGATTCATTTTTTCATGTACTTTCCGATGGATCATCAAAATCAGTACAATGTTTTGTTTATATTTAAACGTAAAGTAGGTACTTTATTTTTGGACATAAGCATAATCAGCCTTTTAACGTTCCCACTGCTGGGACACAGGTCTCCTCTCTAGGAGAGGGAATAGGCCGTAATGCACCATGCGGGCCCAGCGCGGTTTGGTGAATGTCACATGTCTTCGAGTTTTTGGTTCTAGGACACGCCGGTTTCTTCACGATGTTTTCCTTCACCGTTTTGAGAGCAGTGGTGATGAAATAAATTACACAAAGTAATGTGCCTGGCTGGGTTTGAACCCGCGACCTACAATTCGTAAGTCGAGGCCCTTACCACTCGGCCGTCATTTATTACTCATTAAGTCCGTCTATGTACATTTCGATCTGTTTGTTAGGTACCTCTTCAGGTTTTCACCGCTGAACGGATTTGATAGACCATATCCTAGAATATAAGAATCTTCATATCCCGGGAGTATGATCCCTTTGGATAATTATCGACGGTAAATGCAGGCGAAATCGCTGACAGAAACTTGTTAATAAATATAAAAGTTAAGCTTTGTAAGGAATAGAATAGCTATCAAATACCTAGCTTGTTGCTAGAATAGAATAAAAACCAGCAATGAGTACTGATATCGATCCATATAAGCATTATAATGGGTAAAGTGATTTTTGTAATATGGAAGTCGTATGTAAGAAAAATACTGGAACATGGCACCTCATTTCTTCTGACAATCATACTAATAATTCCCTATCAATCATTCTTTCAATGAGTCTAGGTTTTTGGGAGGTCTATTACGTACCCACATCGTTTTTCGCCATTTGACAAGAGGGCCAATCCTATAAACATTCGCATTCAGATCTCATTCGCAATCGGTTCAAAAAATGATAAAATTTCCATACAATGTTCCTTACAAATTGCAACTGTCATGCGTATGCAACATTTATGGCGACAGAGCCACCTGCATCCATATCACGCTTAACCTAACACCATCTTGATGAAAAAAGAAAAACACCCACGCATAATCAATTCCAACCCCCAAATCCGCTCTTCAAGCCGAAGAAGTCAGTAACCCTCCAAGAGAGATCGAAGCCACACTGCACAGTTCCATCTCATCCATTTTACTTTACCATCGAGTATCCCATTAGTTAAGGTCTCCTTAACTGGTCCAAACTGCATCTTAAACCGTACATTAATTGTAAATTAGTGGTAGACTCAAATACGGCCATTAGTTTCAAGTTGTTGTTTAGATTTGTTGTCGAGTTAGCTATTTGTCGTTGTCTCTTATCTAATTGTGGAGTTTTAACTGCTCTCGGTATTTATGTAGCGTTTTTATGTGGTTTCCTATTGTCTGGGATATAAATTAGACGTTATCGTAAGAGTCAATTGGGGAGCGTGTTCGTTCCTCCTGGAAGTTGTGGCATAATTTTATTTTAATAGAGATAGTTTTTAGTTGATTGTTAGTTAGTGTTCAGATGCTTTTGTTGTTAAGGTACTGAATAACACGTTTATGTTCCTACATTTTCAAATAAATAGAATACTGTTTAAATTGTACACCGTATTAGTAACAGATAATTTAGTTGAAGAAAATGATATATCCTTTATGGCAGAATCTTGACGTCACATATTATTTTGCATAAAAACGGATTTTTGCAGAAAATCGTTTGGCATATACTCATTTATCATAAATATTAAAAACTCATCATCTTGCAAGTCAGAATCCTTTTTAGGCATACATTTCATACCTATACTATTTATGCTTATTAATATTGTTGCGCGCCAGAATTAAGTTAGGATGATGGCGGCATTCGGTACCACTAGCGCCATCTAGTATCGAGTAGCAGAACTAGTGAAGTCAAGGACCTTCGAGATTTATCTATGCTAGAATTCTCGGACCTTCGTCGGTCGCGACCGATATGTACGCGAACTTTCTGGAGTTCTACTCGGCACCCTATATAAGGCCGGCACATGTGCCGACCGAGTCAGTATTGGATTTGCGATACAAGTGATAACTTCGAGAGCGATCTTCGACTGCGAACTCAAGCGATTAATAGTGCGATTGTGTTTTGTTATTAGTGAGTTATAGTGTAATTAGTGTTGTGTAAATTAAAGTGTCATCTTTGTTTATTTAATCGGCTGATTTTAATTGTAACGAAACCGAAGCTCGTAACAGTTGGTGTCAGAAGAGGGGATTTAAAAGATGCCGATTCTACCAAAGGACGACACGGAGGGTATCCGTACCCGTAGTCAACGCCAGCAAGAGACGGACCAGAGGCGTTTTGGAAGTGCAACGCCGCAGGCTACGGAGAGACAGCTGGCGACCTTAGAGGCCGGCCCGTCCACCGCCGCTCCAGCATCATCATCAGCACCAGACTTTGCTGCTCTGATGCTGATGCTGTAGGAGCAGGCCCGCCGCCAGGAGGAACAGGCCCGCCGACAAGAGGAACAGGCCCGTCGTTTAGAAGAGCAGCTGCAGCATGATAAGAAGGAACAAGCCCGCCGCCAGGAAGAACAGGCTCGCCGCCAGAAAGAACAGGCTCGCCGCCAAGAAGAACAGGCTCGCCGCCAGGAGGAACAGGCCCGTCGGTTGGAAGAACAGCTCCAACGTGACAAGGAGGAGCAGGCGCGCCGCCAGGAAGAGCAGATGTTCCTCCTGAAGGATCTGCATGCCACTTTCGGCAAAGAAATTAAGATTGTTAAAGATAAGGTGGTTCAGCACGAGAACCGCCTGACGGAAGCTGACCAAATTAATCATCGAGTGGACAACGTGATAGTTGACGTGAGGAAAACGCTGGACAACCTTAAAATAGGAGATGGAATCGCAACCTCTATAGCTACTACACCTTCTCTACGTGGATTCAAAGTGCCGCCGTTCGATGGAACATCTTCCTGGTCGGCATACAAAAAGCAATTTGACGCTGTTATGAAGGTGAACGGGTGGAGTAAGGACCAGGCCATGACTGCTCTCACCCTAGGCCTCCGCGATCAGGCCCTCACTATCCTAGAAGCCCTCGGTAACGAGGTCACTTACGAGCAGCTGGTTGAGGCACTGGAAGCTAGGTATGGCGACGCTCATCTGGAACACGTGTTTAGGGCGCAGCTAAAGGATCGCGTGCAACGCAGCGGTGAAAACCTGCAGCAGTGGGCCCTTGAGGTGGAGAAGCTTGTTAGAAAAGCATACCAGTCTGTACCTGCGCTCATTCAAGGGAACCTGGTGCAGGCATTCATTGACGGCATCCGCGACCTTGAGCTAGAGCTGCCGTGAGGCTCGGGCACCACGAGAAGCTTAAAGACGCCTTGGCACATGCATTGGAGGTGGAAGCTGCGCGGCAGGATTATCGTTCCCATTGCGTCAGGGAGGTTGCAGCGGCTACAGTTCGCGACCGTTTTAAAGGATATAGCCCTAGATGCTATGGTTGTGGGGAAAGGGGCCACCTACGGTCCAGTTGCCCTAGGCGAACTTCAGAAGGGGCAGCTGTGCGGCAGAACCATCGTTCCCACTATGGTAGGGAGGTTGCAGCAGCTGCAGTTCGTGATCATTATAAAAGGCGCAGCCCTAGATGCTACGGCTGTGGTGAAAGGGGCCACTTGAGGCCCAGTTGCCCTAAACGAACTGCTCAAAGGGCAGATAGCCGACCTCTAGCAGGTAGAGCGGCTGACAATCGCGGACAGCGATTGGAAGAATACGATTATGTGATTGAACATCGCAGTGGGAAAACTCATGGCAACGCAGATGCATTATCAAGAAGACCTTGCCCTGAAGACTGCAAGCATTGTACTCGGCAAGAGGGTAAAGAAGTCGTACCTGTGAGGATGATCAAGACAGATCTTAGTAACGAGTGGAAGGAAAACTTGGAACGTGCACAGCAGGATGATTTGGACATCAAGCCGATCTTGGAGTGGATGAAGGCCAGTGTTCCGAAGCCTACGTGGAGTGATGTCTCAGCGATGAGTTCAATCACAAAAAGCTATTGGGCCCAATGGGACAGCTTAGTGATTCAGGATGGAGTCCTGTGCCGTAAATGGGAAAATGCTCGGGGAGACAACTGTCATTTGCAAATGGTTGTCCCTAAAGCTAAAATACCGGATGTTCTACAGCTGTACCATAATGGTTGTTCAGGAGGCCATATGGGAGTTAAACGGACTCTACTGAAGATACGGGAACGGTTTTACTGGGTCCACTGTCGTGACGATGTTGAGGACTGGTGTCGCAAGTGTACAAGTTGTGCGGCTGTAAAAGGACCTCAGACTCGTAGCAGAGGTGCATTGAGATTGTACAATGTTGGTACACCATGGGAAAGGATAGCGCTAGACGTTGCGGGACCGTTTCCGAAAAGTGAAAGTGGTAACATATATTTCATGGTGGTAATGGATTACTTCACTAAGTGGCCGGAAGTTTTCGCTATTCCAAATCAAGAAGCTTCAACAATCGCGGATAAACTGGTTCATGAAATCTTCTGTCGTTTTGGAGTGCCCTTGGAGATTCACAGTGATCAACCCGAAGCTCGTAACAATATTATAAAGAAGTAAAGTTTGTGAGGTTGTAGGGTGTAATCTCTGGATCTACTGAACCCCTATTGAAAATTGTATTATATTTAGAAAGCCAAATTATTTGTGAATGTCGTAGGCTATATTTTATTCCCGTATTTCTACGGAAACAGGAACTACGCGAGTGAAACCGCACAGAAAGCTTACAGTCTTGGAACATTAAGATTCTGCTGGATCAAGGGAACTTGAAGAAAACATTATAGGGTGACACAATTTTTAGGTTACCTGTAGGCAGATTTAAATAAGTGATAAATGATATTTATTTTGTAAGTAGGTTAAACATAACACTTTTACACGTCCAATATTTCTTGTCATTTTAAGCTAGATGAAGCCGGTGTTTCCTAGCTGACTACCCTGAGAAGAAACACCGAAACAAACTCAGAGGTCAAAGTCTCTTTTAAAGTCCATACAATCCGTACTGGTCAAATAGGCCATGTAGGTTAATGTCTGAGGTAGCCTTTTGAGGAAAGTGCCACACAGATTTGAGTGGACCTGTCCAGACAGTGCAAGCATTTGTCAGATACCGTGTAGCTCAAACTTAAAACTTTATGGAGCTCAACGGCTTGACGAACAATACCAAAGTAAGGACATTTGGGTAGGCCGCAAGAATTACTCAAACTGCCAGACAAACTGAAACAAGACCCTAATATGGCGATCTACATAGTTCCCATTCATAATATGTTATATGAGAACTATGCAGATCTGTGTCTGAAATGGTCTTTTGAGGAAAGAACCATACAGATTTAAGTGGGCCTGTCCATTCAGTGCAAGCCTTTGTGCAAGAGGAGAGAGCTCTCTCTCTCCTACTAGTAGATTTCTTTTCGTTGATTGTTATGATATTTACAGATTAACTTAGTTTATTGGAAGGCAAAGACCGGTTCGAGGAGACTCAGGAAAAGAATATCTGGAAGAATTTGGGGGAGACCTTTGTCCATCATTGGGTACATCCCGGATTACAGAGAAAACTTAAGACCTTCAAAAGCTATCTGAATTATGTCATGTGTTCTCATAACTGTCCGTTTGAGTGATTTATAAGACGAACCGCATTCAGCTGCCGAGTCATTGCAATTAGATTCGAATGAAGTGATTATGCAGATAACATTACCCATTGTAAACACACACAACAATCATTTATGAGCAAAGCTGCTACCACAAACAGCCACTATGTTTGTCTGCCCAAACAATTTAAACAGCACCAAAACACAGTGACACGCACGGAATTAACTACCAATACACTTAAACATTCAAAGACAACTCGATGCATTAATAAGCTGCTATGCACAGTTCTGTGCAAATTGTGCAATTAAGCCAGAGTGCACAACCGGCGCAGTGCGTCGTTAAGTTCACAATAATTTAAATTGGTTCTTACAGTCGATATGTACTTGTAAATGAGCTAGAGTACAACTACACAGAGTTGTAAAGCAGTTTTACTCTAGACATCAGATGTGGGAACTACGAATGGAGTGGAGTGGTTATTACAAGATATTGTATTTGTCAAAGAACCATCGGAATCAACCCGGAAGATGGTTTGATGAACGGGACTCGTATTTATTTGAGTCCAGAAAATATAGTATAGTTGTTACTGTGCATGCAGGAATAAATAATTTGTGATGGTCTCTGGATCTACCTATCTCCCAAAATCGAAGGTGATCCGGATTATATAAGTCGTCCGTACTTAAATAATATCAAAAATATCTGATCGATTCCTTCAGATCATTCCAATTCATTCCCTCGCAATATTATTGAAAAAACTGAATAACAATTTACACAGATATACTCGTACAGTACTTTGTCGTAAATATGTAGGTATCTTAATATGTAGATATCGTAATATTTTCATCTTTTTGGGGAGTCCATACCCAAAGGGTTAAACGGGACCCTATTACTAAGACTCCGCTGTTCGTCCGTCTGTCTGTCTGTCCGTCTGTCATCAAGCTGTATCTCATGAACAGTGATATTTAGACAGTTGAAACTGACATTCACAGATGATGTATTTCTGCTGATGTGTTTCTGTCTCTAAAAAACAGAAAAACAAATATTTAGGTGGGCTCCTATACAACGAACGTGATTTTTTGCCGTTTTTATAGATAATCGTAGGGAACCTTTCGTGCTCTCGGCCGGTTTTTTTTTGGTAAATATTACACATCAACATATAGGAAAAAAAAGGATACATAAGTCTATTTTATAAGCTCAATGTTTCGTAATTAGAGTTTCTTATTTATCTTTGTTACTGTTAAAAAGTAGCTCTCTTTAAAGTTCAGTCAAAAACCGAAGCAAAAATAACTACACTAATCCAAAACAGTTCCTCCACAGGATTCGTAACTCCGCGCCGCGCGACACTACTGCTTGCCCCGGAAAGTCCCTTCAATTAATTGGCGTACCGTTTCCCCGATTTAACTTGTAAACGAGTGCAGCATACAGTGCTGACTCTGCAAGCAGCGCGCCAATTAGAGGATAGGCAGATTAATTGTTAATGCGACTGATTTGTTCACTACGTTACGTGGTAAGGTTGAAAAGTGTATGTGATTATGTAAAGCGTTTCGTCTGTTACGTGAGTGGAACTTGGTTGGAGTGTGGTGATTTTTACTTGGTAGTAAAATGTAAAGGTTAGGCATTTTTTTTCTGACGGCTCGTATGGTCCATAAGCTCAAAGTCACTCAGGGGGCTATGGAAAGGGCTATGCTCGGTGTGTCTCTGAGAGATCGCATCAGGAATGAGGTGATCCGTCAGAGAAGCAAGGTCATCGATATAACCCACTGGATTAGTATGCTGAAGTGGCCATGTTAGTCGTAGAACCGACCACCATTGGGGTAAACGAGTCCTAGAGTGGAGACCGCGTCTCGGCAAACGTAGTGTAAGACGTCCTCAGGCACGGTGGAGTGACGATTTGCGCAGGACGGCTGGCAGAAACTGGATGCGAGAAGCCAAAAAAAAATAGATCTAAGTGGCGTGCAATTGGAGAAGCCTATGTCCAGCAGTGGACTGTAACAGGCTGTTGATGATGAGGCATTTTTTTTTATGGGTGGGAAATCCTCTAATGATATCTTCCGCTCTGGGTGGAGTTGAAGGGAATTTCAGACTCTTACTGACTAAAATCTATACGCGTTCTTCCTCCTTTGCGTTCCATTGCCGCGGTGATTTTTTCGAACTAATTCCGCAAACCTGGCGGGCAGTGGCCCTATGGAGCCAAGGTTTGTCAATTCTGGCTTCTTAATACTGTTTAGCACGCCAAAACAACTTTCAAAGCAGCATGATAATAAAGTTCATTTACATAGGCCAGCTTAATTCAAAGTTTTCTGCTAGCAAAGTTTTAGAGAGAGATCGGGGTCGGGGTCTTGATCTTTTGGCAATTGAAAATTGACAGCGGTGGTTGTGAACTAGTGGCGCCATCTATCATAAATCTGATGAAATTAAACGCAACATTAAAATTTTTGTATATTTTTTTTATCCGTAATTTTGAAGAACGTTCGCAGAATTATTGTGTTCAAATATCTCCATTTCCCTATTGATTGGCACGTTCTTGATATTCGATTGTCGCTGTAATGCAAATACAACTTAAATTCGAACACTAATAAGTACGAGAATTGAACTTATGATTTTAGTGCAAGCTCTTTGAATAGTCCCTACTGTTTAGCTCTTAATCCAAGGGTTACATTCGTGGGTAATGAAACTATTAAAACCGTCTTTACACTCAACTGACTTTCTATTCTTGTAACGAAAAGTCGCTGACATTCTCATATAGTTTCATTTCATTCCCAGATCATTAAAATGATTCCAACATTTTAATAAAAGGATTAAACGTCCAAAATTATTCATTCCCATTCATACACATACCCCTTTATTTTTATGAACAAGCTTCTAGTCGGAGTACAAAACTAACGCGAGCCGGACCATATTTCAACCGTGCTTAACAAAGGAAATGCGACTGTACGACGTGGTGATAGAGTTAGCAGGAACTGCAGCAGTAAGTTTGTCTGGCTGTCCATACAACAGATGTTACAAACACTTTATAGAAGACTAGTTGAAGAAGTTGGCTCAACTTTCTCTGTTCGTGAGATGAAATTTTATTTGGCAAACCTTTTTTGAATATTCGCAAAAGTTTTGAAGCTTTCAGTGGCTCTACGAAGCGTCTGATTTTGTCCAAGTTTGCAAGTCGACTGAATTTTTGGCAGTCAATGACTTTTATTGGTTTCCGAAATCTGTTTGTCTGGCTTGTTGTCTTGAATGCTGAGGGTTTCAATAGGACTTCTGTTTTGTTAGCTCTGGTATGATACAATGCATCCTGTGCAATGTTTTTTGGGATTGTTGTTCTACGTTTTATCATAGCGTTACTAAGAAGATAAGTTTTTTTGTTTGGATGCAGTGAATAACGACTGTTTCGTATTTTTAAACGTGCATATTTTTGGGATACAAATTAGCTGTAGTTATGAAATTATAATATCTCATTGAACAACTGTAGATTTTTCACAATCAAATCAGGAGATATATTGTTTAGTTTGGTTGCGGATTGAATAGGTTGGTTGGTCGTTTGGTTGGTTTGTGGTTATTTGTTCAATCAACCGCCACCACCACTCCGGTGGTGGCGGTTGATTGAATTGGTATAGCTGTTTGTGTAGTCTGATTTTAGAATTTTAAGAAGTCTTTAGAATTCTAAATAAAAACACAAGCAGTACTCATAGTCTCATACACAATAATCGAATCAAAATCAACAAAAATTAGGTACAAAAACTATATGGCAATTGCTTTTCTTAAAACTGCAAAAACTATAAATTTCAAGAATATAAAAACTAGTCATCCACTTTCTGAAGAATACATTGAAGTGGAAACAGATGTGTCAGATGTGCACATCATAGTTGACGGAACTCAAACCACTTCAGAGGAACTGTACTGTTCAATTTATTTGGGTCTTTTATTTTATTTTGCACCTGTATTTTTACTTCCTTTCTTTTCAAGTGGTATTTACTTTAGTTTTGTGACAGGTACTGTTTTCTTCGAATTTTTACATTAATCCATTTCTATTTATTATTTTCATATTTTAAATTCGAAAGTATTCTGCCTGCCTGTTTGTTTGTTGCCTCTTTTCAGGTTTATGGCCGAACGGATTTTAATGAACCTTGGCATACGTGTAGACCGTATCCTGGTATGTTCTACCGACAGTGTGTTATTTTTGGATGGTTATCGTTTAGGGCGAATCAGCTGTCAGAAACTAGCTTCTTATAAAAGAGAAAGATACAGGAAATCTGTATTATTTCCGTAACAACTAAAGAATCAGCAGCAGAGCAGGTAGTGGCCGAGTGGTAACGGCTCCAATTTACGAAACCCAGCCAGGCGCATTTCTTAATGTAATTAATTTCATCACCACTACTCTCAAAACTGAAGGACTGAAACATCGTGAGGAAACCGGCATGTCCTAGAACCAAAAAATCGAAGACACGTGACATTCACCGACCCGCACTGGGCTCATGTGGTGGATTACGGCATATTCCGTCTCCTAGAGAGGAGGCCTGTGTCCCAGCAGTGGGAACATTAAAAGGCTGATTATGCTTATGCTTAACTAAAGAATCAGTTCAGAAGTTTCTGAGAATTAAGGTAAAAAATCTGCTGCGTTCGATAGAATAGATGCATCGTTTGAGATTGATTTTAGTTTTCCTGTTTCTTTGATACATGAGGAAATCTCTTTATTATATTCAAAATATAACTTAGCCTTCAAAATGTAAGGGAAACTAGATTCCATTACACCTTCTACAAAAAAAAAAAGAATTTAAATATTATTTTGTATTGAAATCGCCTAGAGCATTAGTAGGGAGCATCCATCTTCCAAAAAAAAAGTTATTTAAGCGTCTATGGCTATTCGACTCTGTATTGATTTATGGAGCCCTCAAGCTCTGTGATCTTTACTTTTGTTTCATTTCTTTCCTTAATTTTTTTCACCCATCCCTTATTACATAACACCCCAAAAGTTCTAATCACGCTGAATTCAACTTTGTTCCTTTCAGTTAAGAGTGGGCAAGATTTTTCAGAGTTGCAAAATTATCTTGGTATAAGCAAAATAATAACATAAAAACACTTTTGAGCGTTAGCAGGTAGTTCCAAGAAATTCTCGGCCGTTTCTTGGAAGTTTTTTGAGAGAGGATTTCCTTGTACCTGTTTTTGTATAGTTTTTGGAATATATTATTTTGTACAGGTGTTACTTTGAAGTTAGGTAGGTATGTTTAAAAGTTGGAAGTGATAGTATTTGTAAAAGCTTCCTCAGGGGCCTCCAGATGACTGTTGCAACCCAGCGCTGGGCACGCCACCATTGCGGCGATAAGTCCCCTCTTTGAGGAGCGGTTGAAGAAACGCCACGGCGGCCTCACCTTCCGCCTGACGCAGGTGCTCATCGGACACGGCTGTTTCGGGAGGTACCTGTGTCGGATCCAGCGGGAGGACACGTCCGGATGTCAACACTGTGTGGATCGCCCCGAGGATACGGTGGAGCATACGGTAGAGGTCTGCCCTGCTTGGGCCGAGCAACGCCGTGTTCTCGTCGAAGCGATCGGAGATGGCGACCTATCGCGTCCCTCCCTGGTTCAATCCATGGTCCGGAGCGAAGATGCATGGCAGGTCTCCATTAGTTTAACTTGTTCAAAGAATAAATAATTCATGCGAACTTTAACAGATAATTGAAGTGCAATAAAACAAACCAGATTTTGAATTACAGGAGTCTTTCACCAAAACTGTGCGCAATTTCATTCAGCACATAGTTCTCTAGTTTCACAAAAACTTAGGTAATTGATTGACAGAATCCCACAGTCGAATCCTTCCGCTTTCATATTTTTTTAACATGTAAAGCAAAACTCAAAACCTTTGAATATATTGAAAAATAAGTTTAATGTAAGTATCTTACTTTCGTAAGCTGAAACAAACACACGACAGCATTACTAAAAACTTTCCTTCTCAATCAAATGTTTTTACGACCGAGGCCGCAGAATATTCTTCTCTTCGCCAAAACTGTGGCCAAATGAACTTGATAACAATCTTGTCTGTCATCCAAAGTATTAACTAGGTTGTAAAATCTTAATTCCTTTTTTAAGGTTCCTTAGTTTTATAAGAAAACCTCTCATCATAGCATCAGACACTAGTTACAAATCTCAGATTGTTTTTTTTTTTCTGGCTTAGTAATCGTCTGCCCTGAATAAAAGTTTTTCTATTCTATTCTTTTTTTTTTCATTAAAAAGTAGATTCGTACGGAGAAGAACGGACAAGAAACTCCAAAGTCACTCTCATACTCTACCTACACAAACCGTTTGTCTATACGTCTATCAGCCTTTTTATAACCTCTTTGTATCTATACGCCACGATGGATTTAGCTGGAACTTGGCACACACCATGTGCTGAAATAAGGCATAGGATAATATTTTTAATCCTAGGAGTATGTTCCTTTTGGATAATTTCTAACATTCATGCTAGTGTTGAATATTTACATACATTGCCAATATACAGAACCCTACTTTACACATCCTTCACCATCTGGCATATTATTTTTAAATTCAAGAAACAAGCGTTTTTGTGGGTTTTCATTTCTTGACACGTTTCATAATCAAAATCCGAAATCATTTGTTTGTAGGTGTTGTATTACGCGAGTAACGTTATTTGTCCGACTTTGCCCACCAGTTTGGTTGTTTTATGGCCGCGGCTCGTATTAAACACGTGATGGCTGCACGTGGTATAAAGGCCTGAATGTTTTACGCGAGCTGCTTGTAACATTCAGTGTAAGCATAAACTCTTATTCGTTAAAGATGGTGAATAAAATATGTAACCACTCAAATGTGTTTGAAATTTTCGAAGAGTAATCAAAAATTCAAATGAAAAATTTGTTTGATTCGCAAAAAATAAAATTCATTAATTTATGTAGAACTGAGTGGACTGAGCTTTTCGCTGATTTACAACAGTAGAAATTTATGTTTCAACACATGAAATCAAAGTAAAACTAACAAAAATTACCAATATCAAAGTAAATTCCGTTTATATTATACCTAAAGCGACTACAGGCTAGGTCCGGTATGTCCTGTTTCTCACTAGGCATTTTTGGCCAACTATGCTCTGACTCGAGCAAATAAAATGGTCCCGACCACTAAGCTTATTCCTAAGCAAGTTGATCAACGAACAATCCCTGTCCATTCGCCGCTAACACTACCGTCCTTACAAAACACGTGGCCGCGGCTCCCTCCCGAATAACTAAACAATAGCCCTTTAATACTTGCCTCACACCATACACCATTACTTGTCACAGTATCCAGCCGAACCATACCACGCTGAGTTGGCTGTACCGGTTGGCAACTTATGCAAATGGACTGGCCATTCTCCGATCCATACTCTTTGGTGAAACACAATAGTATAATGCTCACTGTAATAATCCCTATACGAGAAATACAATGGCAAGTTCTATAAAGGAATTAATGGCGTGGACTTGTGGAGTAGGTCAGTTTGGACATAAATTAGAATTTTTATTTCCTTGGGGTGCTACCCTTGGTGTTGATACTGTGATTGACATTAGTATTGTATTCTAAGTAAAAGCTTTCAATTCTAGTACCCTATTTGTAAACAAGTCTTTTGAAATAATTCTTGTTAATTTTGTAGAAAAAGCTAAAAGAGAAAATCTAGGTGTTATGTAACCGGAATTAACAACGCGTTGTGTTCCACGCGCGCCTCACAGAGATTCATTTATTTCTGAGTTTTCGGTACATACAAGTCCTTAAAATTAAAATGGATCACGTACACTACCATTGCAGGATTTTTTTTTATTGAAGCCAGCACAATTTTGTTTTATTATATTATTATAACTAGCGAGCGGCTTCGCACGGGTGCAATGTAGATACTAATGTTTCCTCTACTATAATATGCATGTATTATACATATAAACCTTCCTTAAGAATCAGTCTATCTATTAAAAAAACCGCATCAAAATCCGTTGCGTAGTTTTAAAGATCTAAGCATACATAGGGACAGACGGCGGAAACGAACTTTGTTTTATACTATGTAGTGATGGAATGAAATGTCAAAATTATCACACAATAATAATTATAACTATATGTCAATTACTTAAAAAAAATGCAAGTCAGCAGGTATACACACACAAAATATTAATAAAAAATATATTTTTTTAAAGTCAGTTAAATGTAAAAAACAATAATAATAATGCCAGCATAGTAAACATAGGTACGCTAAGGCCAGTCCTTTCCAGAGTTGCTGAATTTGTTCTAAAGACTCACCGCAGACCTGGAACGCAAAGGGAATTAGGAAGAACATGGATGGGTTTTGCTTAGTAAGAGTCTGACAGTCCGCTTCGATGAGAGCGGAAGAAGACATTCTATGATTTCCCATCCTTAAAAAAGACGTTATGAAACAGATATAATATGTACATTTACATAATGTATATTTAATTATGCCTACATGTATTACCTGCTTATTTTGTGTGATATTTCAGATCAGTCTTACCGAATGTGATGGTATTCGTCATAGCTGCTGTAAAATTTCAAGGAGTGATTTGAAGTCAAGTAACAAGAAATTATTCTAAACAGGTTCCCTTTTTTCAATCCTACCTCAGATCTGCCCTAATCGTCTACCTACACACATACCTGGTCAATTACAAGAGACGGGGGATTACAATACAAGATTCAAAACCCGACCCACAATAGAACCATAATAAAATCCAAGACGGATTGTCCAAAAACGTACAAAAAGTACAAATCAAAACAATACATCTAACTTATGCAAGTAATGCGTTGTAGTATTTGTATGCCCACCCTTTCTTAGAGGACTGGTATGGTAAGACCAGAAAATAGAAAAAACCGAAGGGCGAACGCACACATGCAAACATCTCACACGTGAGAGAGCAAAAAATAAACGTCGCTGGGTTGTTTGGGAGCGCGTAAAAGAATCCGAACCCTAACATTTTACGAATAGAGCTGAAATTTCAGTGAGGTTGTAAATATTGTTTATGATAAAACATCAGCTGTTTAGAGTAGCTGCAAAGGGAATATGGTGCAGATAAATTTGTGTGCGCATTTGGTAACTGTCACGTCTATTACGGGGATAATATTGCTAGAAACGGGCGATGAAGGACTGCTTATGTGTTTAGCTAAATTGTATTATATTCATAATGTTTTTATATTAAGGGGAGTAGTATTCCCTGTTGTAATTATGTGAGGAGCGTTAGAAGCAGTTACGCACTGCGTCGATCGAGGATCGCAAATTGTCTGCACACTTTATTTCTGTTCTCGGATATTCATTTCATAAAAATAAATTCGCGTCTGCTTTTACTTGTCTATCTATAGAGTCGATATTATGTCTGTATTTGCATCTATCTCGAAAGCGACTTGATGGATTTAGATAGTGTTTTGAAGTTAGTTTAATGTGAGTTCTGATTTACGCCGGGGTGTTATGTGATTTGCCTCGCAATATTATTTATTACAAACGTCTTGAAGTAGATGTTGCAACTTGTTAACGTTTTCATATTTTCTTATTTATCTATTCTAATTTCCTTTTGACATAAACTTTGGTGCTTCATTATAATAAGGCTCAATTATCTGTTTCAATTCTCAATGGTGATAGTAATAACACTGTGTTATATAATTACCTGTTATATTACCTATCGTCTTTTAACTGTTCGTTCTTATTCCCTGTCATTAAAGTCTACATTCCATTACTTAGTTTATCAATCGCTTAAAATAGATGTTGTTACTTATCAGTATTTTCTTTGATTCTTGTATTATTAACTTCTGTTTCCTTTTAACTTAAGCATAAAATTATCTGGAACTTCCAATTTCAAAGGTTGATAACAATTTCATTCAAATCTCTAACGTCTTTATTGCTTATCGCCCTTTTGCTGCCAGACTTAAAGTCGACATTCCATTATCAAGTTTATCAATCGTGCAAATAGAAAAAAATCTACCTGTCTCTTCTGCTTTATGTTGCAAGTTTCTTCATAAACTGCTTTAGCTTTTTTTGCAATACATCTTAAAGTTTCTTTCACGTGTTCTGCTACATTATTCATGGTATACTCAATGTATTTGGTTCTAGGAACATTGTATTCAGTTATTGAGGTCTGTCAGCTGATCAGCTTAACTGTCTTTTTGGATCTTCTAAGAGCGGTTTTTTTGTATTGAAGTCAAGGAATAGTTTTTCCTACTTACAAACAACAACTAAAAACTACTAACGAACAATAAAATATATCTGACTAGTAGCGCCCCGCGGTTTCACCCGCGTAGTTCCCGTTCCCGAGGGACTCCGGAGATAAAATATAGCCTTTGTTACTCAGGATGAATATAACTTTCTAACGGTGAAAGATTTTTTGAAATTGGTCCAGTAGTTTTTGAGTTTTTCGTTACATACAAAAATACAAATGTTTCCTCTTTATAATATTAGTATAGTTAGATCTACATAGCATCAATACCGGTCCCACAAAAGAGAGATTTTGTCCATTTCTGAGTATATCAAATCCTTTAATTTTTGTGCTTTCTTCAGACCAATTTAACTCAAAATCTTTAACTCATTATGATGAAGAACTTACAACTTTAACTTTAGCATCACTAACCACAGTAAGTTCCTAAGTATTTACTCATACATATTATGCAGTAAGGTGATAAAGCAAGGAGCTCGTGGCTAAATTATAACAGCCACACGGGTCCATCTTCAAGGTTACGCAACGCTTGCCGAGGTTAGTCTGTGGATGGGTGAACATCTTAACATAACGAGACTCCTCCGTGCCTCGGAAAGCACGTTAAATCGTTGATCCCGACTGTAATTTGGAGAACTTTGGCATTAGTTAGGGATTGACAGGAACCAGAAAATCTGATACTAGTCTTGCAACAAGTACCGTGTTGCCCAGTTAATGGGTTGTGGAGTGTGGAGGTATGGTAGGCAGCTGCTTCTCGTAAAATACTGGTATTCAGCTGAATCCGGTTCGACTGGGAGCCGATCCCAATAAAGTTAGGAAAAAAGCTAGGCAGAAGATGAAATGACGAATGAAGTACATTGCATATGTACTATATTAAATTCGTTTCAATTTTTCCGTACACTGGAACTGGAAGCCACGTCTCTTAGGAATATGATAAAGATGGCGCAAATAATTTATTGATATAAATTGAATAAGATATTTTTTGCTATTCCAACAAACCTTATTCAAAATCACGGTCTAATAATTAATTTAATTAACAAGGCAGCTTTGAATGTCAAGGTTTACAGTTCAAAAATATAAACAGTTCATAAATATAATAGCAGCGCCCCACGGTTTCACCCGCGTTGTTCCCGTTCTCGTGGCAATGCGGGGATAAAATGTAGCCTATGACACTCCACAATAATGTAAATTTCTATTGGTGAAATAATTTTGAAAATCGGTTCGGTAGATTAAGAGATTACCCCTTACAACGTCACAAATTCACAAACGTTACCTCTTTATAATATTAATGTAAATTTGTAAAGTAGTTTTAGTTTTAATGTCAAGTATGAGTATCCTAATCGCTGAAAGTGAAATAATTTTAGAGTGACATTTCAAGTCTAATTTAATGCTACAAAATTATTCTAACTTAGATGCCTCACATAATTATGAAGAATTATGAGTAGTCAATGGCAGATTTATCACCAAAGCATGCCTGTTTTAATATCTACCCCTACTTGAACGTAAACAAATGACGTGTAAAATGAGACAGTTAATGTGACTTCAACCCCTTCACTAACTTGACTTTAACAAATGAACCAACAGCTGACATATTTTTTTTTATATACTCGTATTATTGTCCGAATTGTAGAAATAAATTCCCGTATTCTTGCACACAGAATTTTTGACAAAATATTTAAGTTTGAAGAGAAAACGTCTAGTCATTCCGCAGTTGGCTTATTGTAAATATATTTTTGACTGATTACTGTTTCTCGAAGTCCGTCGGTCCCTATTGGGTGATTAATCTAAAGCAATTATTTCGTAGATCCTCGTTATTGGTTTCAATACAAACTTTATGGCAGTGACACTTTTTGTGATGAGAAAAAATTGTGTGTCAATTATGTTTGAGTTAAATTGTATTGCTGTTTGTGTGAATGTGTTCATGTCTGTGACAGGGCACAAATCTTTTGAACTGTAATGTGGATATTTTGAAAGTTTTAGGGTTTTGAAAAGGAATTCATTATGCGTACAGCTAAGGAGTGGAGTTCCCTGCCAGTCAAGAGTGAATAGGTTACTTCTAGACAAGCGTGCTTCATCTTTGACCACATCTTCGCTTACCATCAGTTAAGATAGTGGTCAAATTCATGCCTATCAATAGTAAAAAGATAAAAAAATGTATCTGACGTTTATCGAACAATGTTCTTTTTACGGGCACATATTGGACGCTTGCACAAACCACAGCTTTCTTTTCAACTAGTTTAGAACCCGTGAGGCCGTGACTATTTATACTATATGAAATAATTATCATTTTACTTCATATTACCATCTAACTCAGGCTGCCTATTATTTTCAGCAAATAATAGGCAGTATAGACTCAAGGATCAATCCAAACATAACATTATTGGACTTCTATAACACATCAGAATACAGACTATTAAACAATTCTTCAAAAGTTATCTGTTGAAGCATCTCACTCGTACACATACTCATTACATACTACCCTAATACATGAAAAAGACATACAAAGAAGTACCAGTTCAAACAAGTTGGAAAAAGGCGATATAAAAAGCTAACGTAACCACTTTGGTAGGCAATCAAGGAACTTGCTAGGGTTTCGGATTTTTGTTCGAAAGAGTCACCGCGGCTGTGGAACGCAAAGGGCATTAGGAGAAACACGGGTGGGTTTTAGTCAGTAAGAGTCTGATACTCCCTTCCACTCCACCCAGAGCGGGAGAAGTAATTTAATGATTTCCCATCCAGAAAAAATAAGGTAGCCAAGAATGTTTTCTAGAGAAAAAGGCGACATATTTCTACTGTATTTAAATTTCAGGAAGGTGCTACCGAAATATATTAGTACAGTTTGGAGCAAAATATTGGGTAATATATTCATCAAAACTTAACCAGTCTGCATAAAGCTGTATTCATGAGAAGAAGATGAACCAATGAACCTTCTGTAACATCCTATCTACTTGCTAATATTTAAACTATTCTTCGAAAATTATCTGGTGGAACATCACACACATACACCCTCCGTTTCCTATGCGTGTGTAGGTGTTGCGTACTTGTGTGAGTGCCGTCAGTGTCAGGTAACATCAGCTGTTGCGCCGGCGCAGCCCATATGACTTCAAGGACATCTTGTGGCAGCTTTTTTTTATAAATTCCCTAGAAATATGTATGCCGACATAGATAGGAAGGTAGTTTGATGTTAATTGTAGATGTGCTATGGTGGAGTGTGTGATATTGTTACGTATTCTATAATGTAGTTACTAATGAGTTTTGATTTTAGTAATAGTATCTATATTTTACGAATAAATACTCTCAATGCTAAGTATTTTTTGCATATTTAATATAAGTTTTGTTGAAATTAAGTTGAATTATAATATAAAATAGTGAATGGTGTTTTCATTAAAATGTGAAACAAAAACTTAATTTGAAATAAATTAGGTTTCAATCAATAAGGCTGGTTTTTATTAAGTTATCTAGGTAGCAATTTGGCAATTTATATACGAAGATTTAATTTGATACTTTAGCAATATTTATCCTTGTGTAAATATTGTTAGTAAATATTCCTTTCAGAATAAACTTGAAAATTAGATTATTTAAATCAGACTTTCGATAACTAACGCTTGCGTATTGATAGATAAGTTTAAAAAAAATACATCCCAAAACTATGGCGTGTCATAATTTCGTATTTATAAATACCAAAGGAGGTACAAAACTATGTGTTAATGACCGGATACTAAAGAAACCGTTCATTTAAATGCTCAAGTTAACAAATACACGTTTACACACTAGTTATGATGATTGATAAGGAGTAATTGGCTCCATACTAAAAACTACTAAACTCACATTCTAAATGTTAAGTTATTTATTTGAACAGTCAATTATTTTCATTGAAAATAATCATTCAATGAGCATACTCAATAATTATGTCACGCAAAGTTATAATAAACAGACGCGAAAATGAAATGTCAATTTACTCGAGACATTTGAGACTTCAAAAGGATCCAATTAATGATTACAGTGTATTGAATTTATGTTGTCCTAGTACACGAATGAGTTTAGCGAGAGATATAGTTTTCGTTTTAGTCCAGTTTTGAACTGAATTTTAGTAAGGGTTAAGTTATTCAGTTAGGTGCATTCTACACTAAAAAGTTTTTGAATTGAGAAATCGAACAAGAAATGTTGTTCAACTCTGCATACTTTTCAGCTTGAATACTTGTCTATTTTCGTAACTTCAAATTCTCAATGCAGAATCCAATGTTAATAACAATTTCTTTGACAAAATGTCGAAGTTCATGTGGTATTATTATCAGTATTCGTTTCGATAATTTTACTTTTATCCCACACTGAGTTTCTGTAAACGGAACTACAAGATTATTATTAGGATAACCGCAAACAAATGCCTTTTAAATACCCAAACTTCAAAAGCTCAAAGATCTTATGAAAAATCATCTAAAATTACATCTCCCATCCTGTACACTTCGACACCTAAACAAAACGCACACACGCACACACTCAAGACACGTGTTGCTTCAAGGATTTACTCAGCTGACTACCCACACATACACACGAACACAACACAAATAAACAAACACACTGTGTTTACACAACCCATGCTCATGTGTGTGTAGCCGTACAGTAAGGAGAGGGTTTCGAAAAAAGTACAAGAGATATGGGGTGGAGTGACAGAGACAGTCCAAACATGTGAAATGGACAGTACCTATGTGTCAGAAAGAGATGCAGTAGTTTTATTTGTGCGCCGTCAAAACGTTCCTTTTTTGTAAAGCTCGCCGGGAGGCAAGGTGCACGAATGCATTCGATTTTTAAATTGTGACCAGAGTGATGTTGATGTGTGACGTTTAGTCATTTCGAATGAGCTCAATAGATGTACTAGGAATGCAAAAGTATGAAAGAGTTACAAGTAGTCTTATGTTCGTCTTGGGAAGAAATGAATAAAAGATAATTGTAGAGCGATTTAGTTCGTAATTATCGTATATACAGTTCATGAAATATGATTTCCTGGTTGCTGTTAACATGAAATCACTTGTTCCTGAGATTTTTTGGACAGTTAATAAAATAGTAAGTAGCAAGGCACATTCTAAACAAATGACCAAGCTTCGTTTTATTTCACGTTTTAACAAAAATACTAACTCCAGAGTTCATATTCCTTGAATCGTTCTAACCCTTTCTCATCGATTTTTGGGTCACCTTTTCAATCCTAATTTAATCCTGTCCTAAGATTTTCCATTTCAAACAAAACATTGTCATCATCAGCTATTCATCATCGTTCCTCCACTGGACAACAACCACATAGGACGCGTCTACAAGTCATGCGGTCTTCTGCAGTTTGGACAACTCGATCAATGCTGCCTCCATGAGCATTTGTTGTATCCATCCATCTTGCCGATTCTCTGTCTTGAGCGCGTTTCCCTTCCACCCGGTTCAGTATATTAAGCTTTAGCATTATGCAGTAAGTATTGCCTTTAAAGTAAGGAAACATTACAATTGAGCTTTCACATGTCAGATGGAACTGATTGGTCGCTACCGGTCAAAATATAGGGTTTGAGTGTTTTAAACGCAACTGAGATCATTCGCATCTCAGTCGAATTCCGTCAAAAACACTCAGAACGAGCGTTGCTTAAAATATAGTATAATTAGACCTCTGGTATTTATATTGCAGAATTTCCTAAATAGCTAGATGTAAATTAATACGTTCAGGTAAGCTCAAGTTAAATGGAGTTAGTTCAACTAACTTATAGTTTAGTGTATTTAACCGGCTGGCCGCCACAGAATACTAAGCTTTCGCTATCAAAGCTTGCCGAGATTTTAGTGGTAAAAACTTGATCAAATAAATGTTTGTTTTATTAACAAACATCCCTTGAATAAATTGACGATTATCGTGGTATACTATAGTAATAGAAAGTCTGACTTTAGGTGAATTCTACCAGTTTTTATACACTCAGTTTTTTGTGTAATATTAGCTTAGTTTTTTTGGGATATCCAGTAAAGTAGAAACCAACATATTATTATACACTATCAACGCCCCGCCGTTTCACTCGCATAAGTTTCGTTCACGTGGGAATATCTGGGTAAAAATTATCCTATATATATGTTAATCCTGGTTATAAACCATCTGTGTGCCAAATTTCATCCAAATCTGTTCAATAGTTTTCCGTGAAAGAGGAACATACATCCATCCATCCATCCATACTTACAAACTTTCGCGTTTATAATATAGTAGGATGATTTTGAAACTAACTAGTATAATATTTGCCTTGCAATTGCGTTTTACTTCCTTCATTTACTTTATAAACTCAATACTATTTAGCTCCGTTATTTATAAACGATAATATTGACACAGAATCGAAGAAGAACGGAATTAAATCTAGAAAAAAAAAACGTAAAAACTACATCAGATCTTGGAACAATTTCAAACTCCTACCAATTTTTTTTTTTCGGCAATTTGACTACCAGTTTATTAAGTCAATGGGTATTAATAGATACCCAAATATTAAAGAAGGTTCAAACATAATGATAGCCTAGCTTGAGTTGCGGAATTTGCTCGAAAGATCACCGCGGCCCTGGAACGCAAAGGGCACTAAGAGGAACACGGGTGGGTTTAGTCAGTGAGAATCAATTGATGATTTCCCAGCCTAAAAAAACCTAACCTTGGAACAGTCTGAGATCAGTCATACGTACTATTAATTAATTACTGACCACCTGAAAAAACTTTTCTTAATATCTTAAAAAAAACATTTCTGTATGTAGGTACGGTAAAAGCAAACGTGTGTAAAACACCTACAATCATAATTTAAAGGAAAAAGTTAACCCTTTAAACATTTTATTTTTACACGTTTTTACTTTATCAAACTAACGACAGTGTTTTTCAAAGTAATAAAATTAATCGAATATTAATGCAAGCTATTCAGTTACTTGCGATATTTTATATGAACACCTTTCACCTTTCGCTATGTTCCCGGCATTTGTAGAAACTATCACCTGCTCCCCAACTTGTTTAAGTCAAAGGAATTGATATTTTTCTTTTATTTTTAACAATAAACTAGTACGTAAAATAAATATTTAAATATTACTTTTACTTTAAACTAATCTGCGCACTTGAATGTCTATTTGTTAACTTTCAAAAATAAAACGTACGTTAAGTAACGCCATCTATCGAAAAGATAAGGGAAGTATTTTTGTGTGCTGTGCAAATAAAAACTTTTAATATAAAGTGGTCAATTAATAAAGGGATTTGAATTGTATAGAAATGTTTAAAATATGTATATACATTAAGTAAGCTTTTGTAAGTGAGTTTGTTGTTCAACTCGATACATAGGTAGATAAAACAAGTCTTCGTTTATTTTACCTGAGGCTAGCACAAACTTAGTTAAAAGCTAGGTGAATATATTAACTAGTGCTTATCTTACTAATCTTCACTCCTTGCATAAAAGATGTTTGACTAAATCCTATCCTATAAAAATATTTAATTAAGTAACAAAAAATGTCACCATAACATGCGTAGAATGGAACACACCTTATAAGTAACCATTCAAACAGTCAAAAGAATAATTATGTTCCATCCACATGAACTTATGAACCATTTAGTCACATAATCATATTAAAACAGTTTATACAAAAACATGATTACTCCATGCAAAGTCTATGCCAAAAATGTAATTGTTAAATTACTCTATGACGTAATTCCTCCACTGTAGGTCGAGTTCCAAATGCAGCGAACACCTGGTGGTTTATACCCGCCTGGTACCTCATACTTGGTTCCAGGAAGGAACTCCTAAACTGTTCATTCGTTGGTCGTAAAAGTGTTAGTTATTATTACTTGATGGTGGCAATTTTGATTGCCTTTGCAATAAGTGTCATTATTTGGCGGTTATTGCGCCTAAATACCTAATTTGAAATATTGAAGTGAGAGTTGAAATTTAGATTTGCATCAACTTCCTGAAAATCTTACTTTATGTCCAGGCAATTACCGTCCATTCCAGGTTGCCTGGAAGAGATCGCGGAATGCGATAAGGCCGCCCATTATACATGTGTTTTAGTTTGTAGTTTTCATTTATTTTGTTATTCCCGGTGTATAATTTAGTATATAGGTAATAAATAAATAAATAGAGAAAATAACTAGTGACAATAGTGAGTCTAAATTTTATGTAACCGGTAAAAGCTTTATGTAAATCAAATTTAGCTTATTTGTCTGGATTGGTATTCCAAAAACAAAGTAATAAATGATTCACGCTTGCTAATACTTAAAACATGTAGGAACAAATATGGCAATATTCAACAAGCTTTTGTCAAACTTAGACAAAAGCTTGTTGAATATTGCCATAAATTAGCAAGATGGCCTGATTGTCCAATTTTCACTACTTTAATTACTATTGACAACTCATTTAATTCGAAGACATGTGACATTCACCAACCCGCACTGGGCCCGGGTGGTGAATTACGGCCCATTCCCTCTCCTAGAGAGGCGGCCTGTGTCCCAGCAGTGGGAACGTTAAAAGACTGATTATGATTGCTATTGAGTGTATCATAAAAGCTCTTCTAAATCATTATCAGGTACCTCACATTTCGCAGGTATTTTATCTACTACTTCATACTTGCTCGTGCAACGAGACTCAAAGCACCTATCTAAAATACCATACTGCGACTTACCAAAAAGACCATAACATCAATTAGACATCCAAATTCCATCAATCCTTCCGTTCCCTTGAACATACCTCAGCGTTTCCTCGCATACCGGCATTACGTACAAACCGATTGATCACACTACAGCTGTTCCGTCAGCTGATCACGCACACATGCACGAGTCACGCACACTACGCACGAGCTCGTGTGCGTGGGTCCGAGGCCGTAGGGGCAAAAAAAGTGGGAACCAGTTTGACGGGCCCGCTTTTGTGCATCCGCTGCGGAGGGCATAGAGTAGCTGAATGGGATGCAGATGCGACGTTTGGATGAATTGAATAAGGCAATGCGTTTAGGTAAAATGTGTGGACAAAAGTAGCATCACGGGGAGTATAAGTATCAATTGCCATTGCTATGTATATTTTATAACATCAAAAAATGTGCATAATATTAAATTTATTAGTCTTTTGCCGAAGAAGGTTCTACATCCTATTTATGGAATTTCTAGTTAACTCTTTGCGGGACAGACCGTCTCTCGACGTTATCTAGATATATCGTTACGTGACAATGCGGATTAAGGGCGGTGAACTTTATTTCATGTAATTTGGCAAATGTATGAGATTTTCAAGTGTCATGACATTTACAAACAGTCAAGTGACTCGCAACATAATAATAAAATATGACAAACTCATCAGTTTTAACCTATTTTAACAGGAGTGCTTTCAAATATTCTAGGGCATGACATAATGTAAGTAGAAGCATCAGTTCCTGGTTTCAATTCCAAAAAAAAACCATTACAGTTGTAACAGAACACCTACTTAATCTTTGAAGGTGCACATTTTTTTTTTCCTTTTCATGCCCTCTGTGAATGTTTTACAACGTATGTCTGAGGAATAGTGATTTTGGGTACCTGTCCAGCACCCGAACGATGAAGCGTGAAGTTCATCCAAGCGCGACTGGGCGAAATAACTGACCTAACTGTGGTACCTTTGAGAACTGTTTGTTACCAGTTGTTTCTGGCGCACACAAAATAGAAAGCAAAAATACTGTCAAAAACTACCTCAGTACACCAAGTCCACACTTGCATATACCAGGGAATCATAACACACAAGGGAAGTGGTCTGTAATTGTGTATTTTTTTTATGAATTAATCATCACATGACTTCTTCCGCTCTGGACGGAGCCCACCCGTGTTCCTCCTGGTGCCCGCCACGTTCCAGGGTCGTGGTGACGATTTCGAACAAATTTCGCAAGCCTAGCTGCATTTGTAGTACTAGAAACTTTTGATACGAGTCAATTTCTATATCTAGTACTAGCACTTCGACCGCGAATTCCTCTGTGCAGATTTAGTACATACAATTTCGTTCAACCAGTTCTTAACATAACCTAACCTAACTACGAAAGTTTTTTTGTAGCTGTTATAGTTTCTGAGATTTCGTGATTAATCAGTGAGCGATATTTTGCTTTTGTATTTAAAGAAGATTATGTGCATGAAATAGAAGAACTTCATTAAAAAAAATGCCAACTAAACCGCTATGTTTGTGATTTGTACGTACCAGGGAAACATAGCAACAAGAAAGAAGGCCTGCACTCAGCAGTAGAGAGAAGAAAACAGCCAATGGCAATGCTAATTATGATGAAATATGTTTTAATGAACTAATGAATTAACAATATTACATGATGATAATGAATACTCATTTAAAAGCTGTGAAAAAATAAATAAAATCGATGAACCAGGGAAGTTAGATACCTACTTGATATTATTCAGTGTGTGCGTGAACTAGCGTATTGACGTCACACTGAATAAGTGCGTCTGGTCAGATTTCGCCTTTTGAGCCTTTTTCAAAACCCTATCATTACTATCCGATTAAATATTTCTCAGTGCAACGCTCCACTATCCATTAATGAAGTCTTAGTAGGTATTTTCTTGTTTCTATCTTTAATAGTTTAGCCGTATTTATATCTATATATTATTATTATAAAGAGGAAATATTTGTATTTTTGTATGTAACGAATAAACTCAAAAAGTACTGGACCGATTTAAAAAATTCTTTCATCATCAGAAAGCTACGTTCACCCTAAGTAACATAGGTTATATTTTATCCCCGTATTCCCACGGGAACGGGAACTACGCGGGTGAATCCGTGGGGCGCTGCTAGGTTGTGTATATTTATACCTGTATGAAAATAATACTAAAGCAAGTCTTGTAGTAAAATGTTACCTGCCCTGCCTATATCGGAGCAACCGGGAAAAAAAGACAAGAATCAGCTGTTTACTATCTCGAGCACGTCGTAAAATTCTCAAGGAGAGATATTCTGTTACGCTAAGATATAGCGGCTCGAACAGAGGATCTATCACTACGTTAGAGACTTAGATTTATTAGCTTTTAACCTTGAAGAAGAAGACGGTCCACTGGTTGTTGTATCAAAAACTACTTGCCAAAAGTTTGAACAGCTTTTGCTACTTACTTATGCTAAAGAAGAGATTGACAAGTTGGCCTGTCCACTGGTTTCTGAGTTGAGAAACTGAAACTACTTAAGAATTTCAAAGTTCGACTAGTCCTTTACGCCAAATAGAATTTGATAAATTCTCAATTCCGAAACCGAGAGTATTTATTTCAATTAGTGGGCTGATAGTAATATGGGTGTTAGCGTGAGCCTTTATATAACAGCATCGACATACTGAAACTCGAATTAAGAAACGCAACAGATAGATGTGTTGCTGGGGAGTTTGTTGCGCCACTTCTTATTCCCAGTTCCCTAAAACACTAGGAAGTGGTGATGGGTGGGCGTTTTAGGGGACTGTCTTTATGTAAAATTTGACGTTCATAAAGTGCTGTCTCTCAGCCTAGTTTGAATAAATGACTTGGTTTTGCTTAAAATTTAGTGGACGAACTCGAATTCACCACCTCAGTTTTAGTTTAAATTTCAAAATATTGTAGTCTCAAAACTACGATATACTTATTGAAATGCAACTTTTTGTGAATATTGCAAAAGCCAGTTAATTAATCTTCAGAACTTCAGTTGATTCCCTTTAATAACGTACACTGAAGCCAATATAATTATTATTTTCGGAATCAAATAATGTTATTAAAATTGAAATAATTTTAACGAAGCTCATTCCGTTCGCCTCCTCTTACATTAAAATCTCATTTCATTTCAATCGCTGAAATGATTGGAGTAAATATACGAAATTAACGTCCAATTATTATGTGTGTAATTTTGACTTTCGAAAAGTTCGTATTTTCTCAGCAGCGTATTTTGAAATTAATCCTCTTGAAACTGAACTGCTTATTTTCGTATTCACGAACGATGATTTTCATTAATGAAGCATTTTGTTATGATTCATTAAAACCCTAGGTAAGCATGCGTTTATTAGTGACTAGCACTTCGCCCGCAATTTTGTCTGCACAGATTTAGTACAAACAATTTCCACTCCCGTTTTCCCCCTTAGCTTGTCTACACCTATCAGCCTGCCAGATTGTAAATTTCATGATTAATCAGTTAGTGGTATTTTGCTTTTATATACCTATATGTATAGATGGAGAGCAGTAGTGGCCGAATGGTAACGGCCCCAACTTACGAATTGTAGGTCGCGGGTTCAAACTCAACCAGGCGTATTACTTTTCAAGTCACCAGTTATTTTTGTTTGAATTTATAAATGGATGCCAATACACATAATTTCTTTTTTTTTAACAATGCGGTCTCTAGAAGTTGCCTCCTCAGCGGTTTTGTGATCTGCATCAAACATTTCTATTTAGCCTTATTACGTATCACATCAAGGGAATTCAATTAACATTCTGATGTCAAACGACTCTAAATTGAACTAGAACCCAAATTACTAGATAGAGTGAAATTGTTATCGTGTTACTTAATAAGGCCGTGAATGGAGCAGTAATGGCTTCATGCTGACACTTTAATCCTGGCTAATCCATAGAGACTGATGTTTAGAGCGATAGAGACGGGTAAAGTTCAATGGACTAATGACTACTGCTAATTGAATTCTTGTTTAGTACCTACCTTAAAAATTATGATGTAGTAAAGAGTATGAGTGTGAGTATGTATTTTGTATTTTATTTATTTGTTGTAGGTACACCTACCACAGTGTTGTCTTTTTAACCGAAAGGTTGACTGGTATAAAATGCCTTGTTGCATTAAGTCCGCCCCTGTACCACTATTGTATATAAAGTTTAAATAAATAAATAAAGAGATGGTTTTAAAAGGTTTTAGTCGTTTATGAATTTGTGGTCGCTTTCCGAGCAATTTTCCCCAAAATCCTGCGTGATTTGTTCTTGATTCTCTCATCAAACTTGCCCCAATTATGACGTGACAAATTCAAGACAGAGACGGAGCTATACAGAACGAATAGTACTGTTCCTTTTTCACAACGGCAGCATTAGCACGTTAAAGAAGGCAGGAATGCACTAAGATGTAAAAGTTCACAGTTATTGGCCTGAATCACATTTTTGCTTGAACGGTACTAACTTTCTGGGTGGTAATTCCTATCCATTCTACTGACTGTACTTTTCCCGACACATAAAAAGCAAACACAGAAGATTTTTAGAAGAATCGATATTGTTAATGTGGAAATCTTATTGCTTCCAGTGTATCATTCAATCTGCCTAGCATTTGCCCAACTATTTTGGGATCAGTTTCCATTCAAACCAGAAACAGCTAAACACCAGTATTTCACATGAAAGGACAGCCAATCTCCACAATCCAGAAACTGGGTATCACGATCCTCCTTGGCAAGTCACTCAGAAATTCTAGCTTCTGATTTCACCACTGTTGATTCTGGCTCTTAGGAGTTTCAGTGGTTTATGCCCGCATCATGTTCATGGCAACAAAGCAGTTCTTACACAAACAAAAGAAAAGCTATTTATTTTTTTTATTTCAGGATTTTTTTCCCATATAAAGCACACATAGACATTAAAATTAAAAGACATTATCACACATAAAATCAAAATTATAATAAACCAAAACTAAAAACAAAATCAGAATTAAAATTAGCGGAATGAAAATTATCAGAATAAAAATAAAAATAAAAATTAACATTAAAATCAAAAATATTGTCAAAAACAAAAATATTTACAGATTAATCACTTGATATATGGTGACGAACTGGCATGCAGGTGCACCTCTCCAACAACGCTGAGTCCCACCGCTGGGACAACACGCTCAGGATACTGTTACTGCTGCGTTGGATGCAACTTAGTAGCAAGGCGCTCCGCTTCCTAATAATAGCAAAAAAGTCATCTGTTTGCGCCTACGCGAACATCGTAGAAGCGCTGCAAACCGCGGCAGCCCTAGTAGCACCCTAATAACATTGTTGTACTGGACCCGCATGGCACTATATACTCGCTGCGCATAGTTTTTTATTTATTTTTTATTTATGTTCAAATTGTATCGTATAAATGATGTGCCACATCCATCCTTCCCTCCATTATACCTCATCGCGACACACTAGTGCTTACATATTTCATATTCCCATACCGCACGCGATCGTATCATCGCTAAGTATAAAAGTGTTCACTCATTGTTAATGCTTATCGATTTTGTGCTTTTATGCAATAGTGTTGCGAACTTCTGTCTGGTGTATTTATTTATTTTATTATTTATATACACACATACAATAAGTAAGAGACAACATTACAATTTTTGTACAAAGGAACTGCTTATTTCAAACGAAATTTCTTCCAGCAGACCTGCGAAAGGATAAACGAAAAAGAAATGTAGACAATAGTGTGTAAGAACAAGAGAAGAAGAGCATATGAAGCCTTAAACATGGTTTATTCTTTCTAGCCTTAAACTAAATTAACAAATCAAAATATAATAATATACTTATAAATATATATATATTGTGTAGTTTGAGTTCAGTTTACACCTATAATTCGAAGTCCGTTTGTGTGTTTTTGACTTTACTTTTTTTCTGTTCACTTACTATTTCAATATTTCTAAATATGTGAGTACCATGTGCTTATTTAGAAGTTTAGAAGTTACCTCTGCTGATAGTACTTTGTCCTATAACAAGTATACTTGATGCATCGTCCTCGCATATATGAAGTATTTTTTTGTATACCAAATATTGTAAAACATTTATCTGAAAAGAGTGACTAATACTATGGAGTTTCTTGTCCGTTCTTCTCCATAAGAATCTACGTTTGCGAATGGATGCTAGAGTCACTTTATTATATTAACTTTTAATAATGACGTTAAAAAGTGCTGTTTAATGGCCTTATTGAAATAGACGTTTTGACTTTGACTTTGGAAACAATATCTACTTCAATCGAGTCAGTGGCCTTTGTAACAGAAGAAACACTCAGTATCAATTTAGTTTGGACCAAGTTGAGCCGAATAGAGAACATCAATTATATACTCGTATAATACCTACTAGCTTCAATCCGCAAATTTGCGCGCGCATTTCTCGTCTTTTCCCGTTCTCGTAAGAATTTCAGGAAATCCTCAGTGGAGCATTGAGGATTTACTCTCTCCAAGAATGCTGCATGCTAAACTTCATATTTCTAAAAACCAGTAGTTTCATAAAGCATAAGCATAACATAATCAGCCTTTTAATGTTCCCACTGCTGAGACTCAGGCCTCCTCTCTAGGAGAGGGAATGGGCCGTAATCCACCACGAGGGCCCAGTGTGGGTTGGTAAATGTCACATGTCTTCGATTTTTTGGTTCTACGACTTGCCGGTTTCCTCATAATGTTTGCCTTCACCGTTTTGAGAGCAGTAGTGATGAAATTAATAACACAAAGTAATGCGCCTGGCTGGGTTTGAACCCGCGACCTATAACTCGTAAGTCGGGGCCGTTACCACGTTAGTTTCGGCTGTGCATTATCTGTCAGTCACTCAGTAATTTAGTAATGGAACAGTTTTATATGTAGGTATATACCAGCTGAACCGCGCAACTTCGTTTGTGTCACATTTTTCATGACTGCTCCGCTCCTATTGGTCTTAGCGTGATGATATATAGCCTAAAGCCTTCCTCGATAATTGGTCTATTCAACCTAAAAAGAATTTTTCAATTCGAACCAGTAGTTCCTGAGATTAGCGCGTTCAAACAAACAAACAAACAAACTCTTCAGCTTTATAATATTAGCATAGATTAAATTGATATGAGCTTCGTAAGTGGTTGTTTTGAAGATTAAAAAACGAATTTAGATACGATCATCAAAATCTCTAATTGCTAATACTTTGTTCTCTTGAGACCCTTTGTCATCTCGACAAAGAAGTACTAAATTTGGAAATAAATAGCAAACTAGATTATTTTAAAATTCAAAAGCATCTAGTTACTATCCGTAAATGATCTAACTGAAATAAATTCTTAGACAGTGATATTTTATGTGTTAAAATTTTAATTAAATAAGTTAATTCATTAAAAGCCCTACTTAATTATTTCTCCCCCTTATTTAACTTGCATTTATAATTAATTAAATTATTTCCAAGATTTGGATGTAGCATTAATTCCCAAACAAACTCGCTGCATGATGTATAAACTTCACCATCAATAAATTAAAAAAATGAACATCATAATTAATAAAATTATATCTTCACGCCTCCTGATGGTATCTACAATCATAAATATGGCACACAAAGCCTATACTATGCCGTCGTAGCTAGCTTCCTGCTCAATCCATTCAGAGAAATTATAACAATTAAAAATATGATAAGTTTAAACAATACATTAGATACAGTTATTAGTAGGTACATCGGCCTAAACGTTGGTTTAATTAGTTTTTATTTTAATGAGGTTGTATTTTAACAAAACAGCTTTACAGACACTTTAAAATGTTCAAGTAATAAAAAGTTATGTTCAAAGTTTCTAACCGATTTTTTTGGAACTTGAAACTTTTCTTGTAATTGTAGAAGTTTCGTTTTGTATTGTTGTTAGTTTCGCTTGGGAGTTAATATAGATTGTTAGTAGTTTTAGTAAGGATTAATTAGTACCTACTATTTTTAGTTTTACGAGGTAATTTGTACCTGTTTGGCATTGGAGTTTTCCTGTACATACAAGCATTTGAACACATCTGAGTTGTTTTCTTTATAACCTTACTTCCTTCGTAAAACTGTCTACGCATATATGGACAGGCCTACTATTGGTTGGCGGCGCGCGGTGGCTGAGGGGGCGCGCGGGCCGCGCAAGCGGCCGGCGCTGGCACATCGTGAGGGCTGAGCAACGCGTCACTCAAAAATCTTACCCCGACGAAGACACTGCTTTTTTGTTTTCATTGTATTATTCCTGCATTATACCAGATTGTGATTCAGTCCAAGTATTTTATTAATTCGCTCCTGTCCCTGAGCAGTCGACGTAGTATCGTCAACAAAACAGTCGGAGATCTTTTTAGGGTCGGCTTTCAGTGTATCCGGATTCAGCTGAATACCACTATTTCACAGGGAGATAATATTTATGAACCCAAGAACCCAGTTACAGTCAGATAAAAAAGTTTGTAAAACATATTGGTCAAAACCAAGTTGAATGCTGGTCTACTAGCCCCTAATTTATTAATCAGATTTTTTTATTATTGATAGACTTGAGTACATACCTACCTATCTCACCTGATGGAAAGCGATGATGTCGTCGACAATGTGGGCGATGCTGTGGTCGACTATGTGACTGATGATGTGGTCGACAATGTAGAAGATGTTGACATTGATGTGGTCGGCGGTAATTTCGATGATGTAGTCGATAGTGTGGGCGATGATGTAGACGATATTGTCGATGATGTGGATGATATTGTCGATGATGTGGTCGACAATGTGGGCGATGTTGTGGTCGACTATGTGACTGATGGTGTGGTCGACGATGTGGACGATATTGTAGATGGTTTGGTCGACAATGTGGGCGATGATTTGGTCGATTATGTGACCGATGGTGTGGTCGACGATGTGGGCGATATTGTCGATGATGTAGTTGACAATGTGGGCAATGATGTGTTTGACAATGTGGGCGATGATGTGGTCGACTATGTGACCGATGGTGTGGTCGACGATGTGGGCGATATTGTCGATGATGTAGTTGACAATGTGGGCAATGATGTGGTTGACAATGTGGGCAATGATGTGGTCGACAATGTGACCGATAGTGTGGTCGCCGATGTGGTCGACGTTGAAGCACCCTTACCTAGTACTGAACTATTCTACTTTAGTCCGAAAACCTGTCAGACTTTGGCATTGAAGTAGTATTTATGTGGACTGAATGTTTACTTCTGTATTTAAAAACTGGCCCTTAGGAAAATAACCAAAAAATCTAATGAATAAAAACAAACACAACAAGTTTCCTGCCCTGATTATGTCACTATAATTACTTACAACTGTCAAGTCCGTTTTGATTATGTTATTTAGGTTCCTTTTGCGTGTTCACCTATATATTTATTATTATTTATATTTACACTAGTGCGACAATATAGCTGAAAACGAATATATCAACATGAATCGTTGTTTTCTTGATAGTTATGAGAACTTATGTTGGTTTGTATGTGAAGAATAAAAGTGACTTTCACATCCTGTATAAAAAAATCACATGTTTTGCACGGCAAAAGGTTTTAGAATGTCTTAAAGTTGACATAAAAAGTTCAAAAAAGAGAACAATATATGTATTACAGGAATCCAAGCTACAAAACATAACATCTCCTGACATACTCCATGATAAGTTTAATATGATTAGTTATCTATACTTACTAATATTATAAAGAGGAAAGATTTGTATTTTTGTATGTAACGAATAAACTTAACTGGACTAATTACTGGACCTATATCAAAAATTCTTTCACCATTAGAAAGCTACTTTCACCCTGAGTAACATAGGCTACATTTTATCCCCGTATTCCCACGGGAACGGGAACTACGCGGGTGAATCCGCGGGGCGCTACTAGTATATATATATAGTTAGTTACCAGTGACGTTAGTTGCGTTCATTAGGTCCTCAAATACGCAGGGGTAAGGGCATTGGGCACTTACAACGCTCTTGTATTACGTGAGTTTTGGAGTCGTATGCTAGGCAGGGAGACCGCACTATCACTGCTTATACACAGAGTCCTCTTCATCACCAAATATTTTAATTTGCAGCAACCCCTAAATTGAGACGTTTAGTTGACACTTCGCGTGACCCCAAGGGCTGGCTTTTACCTTGGATAAAAGATAAGCATTGCCATACAGCGTGGCAATGCTGCCAGCCTTTTGGGTACATTACCAGTGGCCAGCGATGCGGAGAAATGTTTCGACGCCATTTGATTATACTTATTATGAGTTAGTTAGGAGTTTTTTTTTTAGTGTATATACAGTAATACTTAGTTATACCCCTAAATTATAAATCACAGAACGCTTTAAATATAATGGCTACCTAAATACTAATACCTACCTAAACATGCCCACCATCACTAATTACGAGTATAATACCAGTGTATTGCACAAAACACAACAGCAATCTAAAGCAAAACACAGCCGTAGCCGCGTGCACAAGCTAGTATAATTAAAAGTAAGGTAAACGTCCCAGTCGTCACGCGATGTGCATAAAAACGTAAATTATTAATGAACGCTTGAAGGCGATGTCATTAATCGTGCGGCTTTAGCGGTGGGGCCACGGAGATAGCGATTTGTATATTGAGTAATGTTTTTGTGTCCCTGTTTCCTTTTTTTTTAGAATTGTAGTTTCATCTAGCTTAAAATGACAAGAAATATTGGACGTGTAAAAGTATCATATCATTTATCATTTATAAGTACATATTGATATTTGGAAAAATGTTGTTGCTGATTTTGTTCTTTGTAACATTAATTCTCTGTTAGACGCGAGTTGCTATGGTTCATCGACAGGCGCCTTTCATCCTTCCTATTCATCTTAATATTGTTTCAAATATTTGGTTCTATCTATCTATGGAAATCGTTTTGATATTGATGGTACTGAGTAGCAAATTATAATAGGATTAATTATTGTATTAAAATCTTAAGTTAAATTTTTTTATTTAAGTTCCACTTTTTTTTTAAGTCATTTTTGCTTTTGTCTCGACTTTTTGGAGGCGGGCGTTAATGATTGCGACACAGTTGTTATTGAACAGAAAGTTTCTGTAAACCGTATTAATTTGTTTAAAAAAAATATTGAACTAGCCGCCCCCTCAAGATTTGCAGGGGTGATTGCTAATTATATGCACCAATGACCAATCGTCTTTTAGTTAAAAGGAATATCAAAATCTATTGCGTGGTTTAGAATAAGCGAGTGAGAAACAAACAAGCAGACAGCGACTTTATTTTATACTATTTAGCTGCTAGTGACTCTTTATCCATACATACAACCAGAAGTTTCAAGGTATGCCTGCCTTCCTTTGAAAGTTAATCAATTTTGTCAAACAGTGTGATGTTGAAATTATCATCTGCCTAGCCTTTTATCAACTTTATTGGGGTTGGCTCCCAGTCAAACCGGATTCAGCTGAACAACAGTGTTTTGCTGGGAGCGGCTGCCTACCAGACCTGCACATGCACAACCCATTAACTGGGTAACACGGCCATTACATTTAAATGTAGTCACTTTATTTGGTTCACGTTTATGTATGAATATGGTACCTATGTACATTCTTTAACATCATCTATTGGATGAGCTACATCTTCAATAGGGTAGTTGACTAAAAAAATCTAATTAGTCCGTCAGATAGATTTCCAAAAAATATTGGACACGTATTTTTTCTTTTTTCACGTAAACAAAAAATGAAGACGATACAGTGCGTTGAAAACTCGTGTGACGTCACTACTCGCTACAATTTTTAACGAGCCGTGACGTCACAAGCCCCCACTCCTGATCTTTGATGCTTTGTATCTTCGTCAGTTTTTATAGATTTGATAAAGGAAAAAATACGTGTCCAATATTTTTCTATAATCTAACTGACGGACTAAGCATAATCATATATTTTTTACTCAGGAAACATCCCTATTCTCAATTCTTTATTGCGTACCATAAGTTACATAGTTGGTAGGGAAGTAAATAGTAGTCACAGTTATGGACCCTGTCGGGCACAGAAAAGATTAAATAGGAGAGAGGATAAAGACACTGTTTGTTTTACTTATTACTTAGTTAAAAAAAAAAACACTTTTATAATAGCAACTGTTTTTGTGTACATAAATTAATTTATGAATTTAAATTAAGTATTGTTTTATAAATTATACACATTTCATTTATTCATTGTAAATACCATTTATTTATGTTTAATTATTATGTTTTATTTTATCGTACATTTTGTATCTACTTTATAGTTTTTATTTATATAATACGACCCGCCCCGGCTTCGCACGGGTGCAATGTAAATACTAATGTTTCCTCTACTATAATTTGCATGTATTATACATACAAACCTTCCTCTTCAATCACTCTATCTACTAAAAAAACCGCATCAAAATCCACTGCGTAGTTTTAAAGATTTAAGCATACATAGGTATATAGGGACAGACAAGGCGACTTTGTTTTATACTATGTAGTGATACTATGTTTGTTATCTTAAGGTAGAATTTTTATTAAACTATAAAAGTACGAAGTTATTTAGTTAGTTGTTTTAGTTTGTCTTTACTCGCACACTCAGTGGCCTCAAATCGACAAAGCTAAAAATCAGTTAAGATGAGGTGTGCGATAGCGCGCTATGACTGGGACGAGAGACCCGCGGAATTACACCACATTTATCAACTTATTAATGACCCTACTTAGGTATGTACGAAGCCGGGAGCGATAGTAGAAACAGTATTTTCCTAGAATTTTTATATTCACTTCATGCTTAGTCTCTTCCAGGGCCTCAAATCTGCTATTACAATTGTGCCAGAATGGTCTATAATTGATTTCATAATGGTTGATTTTGACAAGTTTGGTAATCTATTAATATAAATGCTTCATTATGACTTTGCAGTGGTCAACCACTGACACTCCATTGAAAGAAATGGCATAGAATGGTAATCTCGTACATAATGACAAATTAATAACAGACGTGTGCGGCAATCTGCTAAAATTTTGACAGTTCCTTTGATCAGTGACCTACCATTAGAACGTCATTGTGCAGTCATTGCTTTAATAGCTCGGTTATCAAAAAGTATTACGAGACCATTGACAGACCAATGATCGACCATTATGAATTTAGCAGATTACGAACTTTTAGCAAAATGACAAAGGGATCATGTTGGAATGACAAATTTATGAAAATAGCATATTTGGGGCCCTGATCTTGTCCAATGTTACTTGGTTCGGAACAACACGTTTTCTTATTCCATTCGGTCCTATCAATCGTCACACTATTAATTACTCCCTATTCTTTCTTTTACTTCCTCTATCATCCATCCATCTTTTCTTTCTCTTCACTTCTTCATGTTTTAGTGTGCCTGACAGACATAACAGACACAAGGTGGCTATTAGAAACTTAGTGCATTTTGTAATTATACTAAAAGTTCAGTCCACTTTTTTTATGGATATCAGATCAGTAAAAATCAGATACTCCCTTTCACTCTGGGCGGACTCTTACTGATTAAAACCCATCCATGTTCCTCCTAATCCCCTTTGCGTTGCAGGGCCGCGGTGACTCTTTCGATCACATTCCGCAATGCTGGTAGTCAAAGTCTCTCTCCAATCGCACGTCATTCGCCTCCCTTTATCACCTATCCACGACACAACTTGTATTTATTGTGCTCAATATTTTCCACCTTCTCAAGCCATATTCAATTGAGCTTTCACTAAAAAACCTGTTTCCTTATCTGACCTGCAGTGGCGTGCAGTGGTTCGAGTTAGGGTAGGCCAGAGAAAATGTCCAAATAAATTTTAAAAAATAACCACATTATTCAGGGTTGATTTTTAATTAAATGAGTTTTTTTTTTGTTTTTTTTTTTAAGTAGCCTGTTAAAAAAAAAAAAAAAACAAAAAAAATAACACCACATTTCAACCCTGAATAATGAGGTGTTTTTTTTTGGACATTTTCTCTGGCCTACCCTTACTCGAACCACTGCACGCCACTGATGACCTGAGGTTATTTAATTCAAGAATGAATGGTTAATCTTTCGTTAACCACGTCATCACTAAAAATGAATGATATACTCGACGATACGGTTGGCGCAGTGGATGAGTGATTAGCTGTGGCGCTACGTGTCGTGGGTTCTTTTCCCGCACGGAACAAATATTTGTATGAACTACAGATAATTGTTCCGGGTCTGGCTGTTTGTGTATGTGAGATTGTATGTTTAAGAACGCACCTACGATACCTACAGCAGAAATTCCTAGTGTGGGGCAACGTGTTTTAAAACAATATACTGCTATAAAGTGAGCCTGTCACTAATAACAAGAAAACAACTAAAAATCTGATCCATAATAGGTTTAATTCCTGGATCGGAACCATATCGTTTTGCTGACCGTACAGCTCAACACTTGCCGTAATATTGAGTCATTTACGTGATATCTTGAACGACCAGTCATTACCTGCCTATGATTTGTGTATTTTACAGGTAGATTTTTTATATGTAACCTACAAGAGGTATATTTTATTTTAAAGTTTATTTTGTTTCCTTGTTTGTACTGAATAAGCTCCGAAACTACTGGACCGATTTTAACCATTTTTTCACGAATAGACAGCTACATTTTTTGCAAGTAACATAGACTATATTTTATTCCCGTATTCCCGCGGGAACGGGAACTACTCGAGTGAAACTATGGGCTGGTAAGTTATAAGTTTCCAATGGGTTTTAAAGAACTAATAGGAGCATTGTTGACCACAGTCAGAGCGAGAGATATGTTTATTTTTTGTTATATACTTTATCGTAAAGCTCATAATAAGCACTGGACAAACATTTATAAAATAATGTCTCGCCTTAAGACCCCTCCAACACTAAGGAAACTGCCAAGCCATTTCCGACCTTAGAGATACACATAGTTTGAACTTAGATAAGTATTATATGACAGTTTTACTTAAAACCGTGCAGTGACAATGCTGCTTAGCACAACAAAATGTGGCTGTAGTATATTCTGAGTTATATTTTTTATTTAGCTTATTCAATACCATCACTGGGTAAAGGTTTTCCCCAAATTCTTCTAGGTATTCTCTTCTTGAACCACCAGCAAAACCAACGTCTTGCAAAAGGCGTTTAGGTTGTCCCAACGCCCGCTTGGCCGCTTCAGGCACTTTAAATATCTAGTGTGTTGAAAAATACAAGTTTCCACAAAATTTAATTTAATTTTTTATTATTCTGTAGCCAGTGGACAAGAGACTTAATTATAAAGATGTCTTTAACAAACCAGTCATCAAGTTCTAAAAGAAAATTATGTTCTGAAACTTTTACACAACGTCGATTTTCAAGAAACGAGCTTCCTTCTTGAGCATCTTTTCTTGAAGCAAGTTTTTATGCCAATAAGAAGTTAACCAGGAAAATGTCATACCTGAGAAGAATCTTAAAATCTTAATCACTATTCCTAACAAAGTTTAAAGATCACTATTGCATCAAAAACTAGTTTTTAACAGCTCTCATTAACTAAAAACTTAAAAATTAACCGTCCACTGTATCGAAGAAAATCTCATGTAAAAAGGCATAAAAGCTTGCAGGGTAAAAGTACCAACTATCGTCCCTAGCATATTTACTTTTGCGCTAACACGAACCTTCCCCATAAACACGATACTCTGTTTACGTACAGACAAACAAATTAACTACTAACAATATGTTAGCAGTAGTTACTTGTCGCTATTATTAACAATCTCATTTTTTTTTTCTTTTATACTCGTACGGTAATCTGAGACATGTGGCTTACCGAAAATAGGTCGAATATGTTGCGAGGGTGACGACACCTATTATGAGATACTAGTTTTTTTATGGTAATATTAGATAAGTGAAGGAATGAGTATGGTTGTTATTCAAATGCAGAGGAAAGTATGTCGCTTTTATTCTGTATTTTACTGAAGAAAAAAAGGTAAATTGTTCTGTAAGAGATACTATCAGACAATGATATTGCTTGTATCATAAATACAAAGGGAGACTTAATAACATTTCAAATTGTTACTTACTTGCAAATTCATCTCAAATTATAACAAATTACTTACTAGACATATGAGATCTCATAACCCTTCATTATCTAACCCTATCTCCATACTACACTCAAATCTAATTTGTGAACGCAATCATAAATCACTCACCATATTTAATCACAAATACAACCTAAACTAACTTCAAAGCGAAACTTAATTAAAAACAAATCACGGCCGACAACTGTCCCGCGTACCCCACATCTCTGCGCTTAGGGTCAAAGCCCTTAGCTGTTTTGTCAGAGTTAACCAGATTAGGTTATTTTTTTACTGTTTACTGTAACGAGGTTACACGATAGTTAGTTTAACCATAGTTTAACGGTAACTGTAGTGGTTTCGTAAACTAGCTGACGATACGGCTTCTTCATGATTTCTATGTTAAGTGAGAATGTCAATCACGGGAACCAGCTTAGTTTTACGACATTTTAATTATTGTTCTAAGATATTTTGTAGAATTGAGTATCTAAATGTCATTGATTTTCTGTCTGGTCTATAAAGAAATAAAGTTGAAATTTAAATGACTGCGGCACAGTCCCGGGTAGGTGCCAGAAACTAGAACATCGACTCCAGTCTTGTCTTGTGTGGTCTCCACAAGACTGAAGCCGATTTTTTGGCTTCTGACAATCCGGAATGACTGCGAAATATCTACTAATGACAACCGGGACCAACGGCTTTCCGAGGCACGAAGAAGTCTCGGTTTATTAAGATGGTCACCCATCCACCGACTAACCTTGGCAAGCGTTACTTAACCTTGGAGATCGACCCGTGTGGCTGCATTATTATAATTATTATCTATACTATATATATATATATATATATATCTATACTTACTAATATTATAAAGCTGAAGAGTTTGTTTGTTTGTTTGTTTGTTTGTTTGAACACGCTAATCTCAGGAACTACTGGTTCGAATTGAAAAATTCTTTTTGGATTGAATAGACCATTTATCGAGGAAGGCTTTAGGCTATACATCATCACGCTTAAGCCAATAGGAGCGGAGCAGCGATAAAGAATGTTTTAAAATCGGGGATTCCACGGGGACGAAGTCGCGGGCAGCAGCTAGTAATATTATAAAGCTGAAGAGTTTGTTTCTTTGTTTGAACGCGCTAATCTCAGGAACCACTGGTCCGATTTGAAAAAATCTTTCAATGTTAGATAGCCCATTTATCGAGGAAGGCTTATATATCATCACGCTTAAGCCAATAGGAGCGGAGCAGCGATAAAGAATGTTTTAATAAAGAATGGTTACGGATTGGTTTACGACCAATAATCTAGTTTTAAAGCCAAGAAAACGAAATGTATAAAGTTTGCTTTACCAAATGTTAGAAATCTAGGACCCAATATCACCTTAAGTGGCGAAGTACTTGAAACTGTGGACTCAGCAGTTTTTTTGGGAATTGCTGTCGATTCCAAACTACAATGGGGCCCACATATATCAAGTTTATCGGGAAGGCTCAGTTCTGCCGCATACGCTGTCAGGAAAGTGAGACAGTATACTGACGTTGAGACAGCTCGGTTAGTCTATTTTAGTTATTTCCATAGCGTTATGTCCTACGGTATTCTATTGTGGGGAAAAGCTGCTGATATACAAAATGTATTTGTCTTACAAAAACGTGCTGTGCGAGCAATATATCAGCTAGGGCCTAGAGTTTCATTAAGAGAACTTTTTAAAGACATTGGAATTCTTACAGTAGCATCTCAATTCATTTTTGCAAACATTCTATATATTAGGCAAAATATACATCTATACTGTAAAATGAGCGACATCCACAACTTTAACACCAGAAACAAGCACAAGCTACATGCTCCTTCCCACCGACTTCGTAAGGTCCATGAGTCATTTGTGGGGCTCGGTATCCGTTTTTACAATAAACTTCCGCTTTCTTTTCTTGACCTGCCTTTTAACTCATTTAAAGCTAAAGTTAAATCTAACCTTTGTTCGAAGGCATACTATTCTATTAATGACTATTTAGACGACAAAGATAGTTGGTCGCTGTGTTGAACGCAAGACAATGTCATATTTATCATGTTCTTTCTCTATAATTTGGCTTATGACAGGTTATATGAGTTCATTTATATATATATATATATATTTTTTTTTTTGTTTTGTGTAATTTTTATGACTATGTAGGTCAATCTTTTTTTACAATGTTTTTATAGTGAATTGATTTAATATTTCCATGTTGGATAATTGATTTTTTTCCTACCTTTGGCATGTAATGACTTTGCATACTATTGTATAAATTCAAGTTCTTAAAACGCAACAGACAGATGTGTTGCTGGGGAGTTTGTTGCGCCACTTCTTCTTCCCAGCTAAAACACTAGGAAGTGGTGACGGGTGGGCGTTTTGGGGGACTGTCTTTATGTAAAATTTGACGTTCAAAAAGTGCTGTCGCTCAGCCTAGTTTGAATAAATGACTTTTTGATTTTGATTTTAAAATCGGGGATTCCACGGGGACGAAGTCGCGGGCAGCAGCTAGTTTTAAATAAAACGTTGCCCCAAACTAGGAATTTCGCCACGAGATCCTCGATATGGCCGCCCTATAAAATTAAATTTACAAATAATTTTGTAAATTTGGTGTACAATTATATACATATTATAACTTCACCTCTCAACTGACAATTCAAAAGTACCTGTAAATGGTTTAATATTTAAATAAACACATTGATATTGAGTACATATTATTATTATAATATTCTACCTACATCCCATTAAATTGTTATTTTAAATTGCGCCTCGCAAATATACAGAATGTTACAAATGCGTAATAAAACATACAAACTCCCAGACCGTATTCCCCATTTCTAACACATATTCCCCAAATAAGACTTATTTATAAGGGAAATTTATTTTGCACTTTTCAAAGGACAGGGAAGGCTTCAAGGGACACGTTGGCATGGCAATGGTCCGGTCACATCTTCACAGTGGCACACAAATGTCCCCTTTTCGAAGGATATTGTGTCGTAAGGGGGATGGGGGCAATGCCCTTGATGGGGAATATTGGGGGAAGGTGAGGTGTGAAAGCGATAAGGCAGTTGATGTGAGGAATGGGTCCTCTATCTTTGGGAAATCTGGTAACATGAACATGATTGCGAAACTATTCAGTCACAATAATACTTTTTTTACAAAGTAATCCTTCCTTTTCTTGGCAAGTACAGCTGTATTGACCGGTTTCTGGTTTAAGATATTTATTTCTTGTTTTCTGGTTTCGCTAATCGACCGCTTTATTTGCGTAAACATTATGGTCCTTCGAGCCGGATATATGTATTAGGATAAAGGGGGACCCACGTGTACCGAGTTAAAAGTGTCCTATACCTAAATTAGCCCTTGTTTTAAATTTGAAAAATGAAAATAATATATCTAGTTTTAATAATATATTTAGTTTTAATTTCTAGTTTTAATATATCTAGTTTTAGTTTTAGTTTTAAGTTTTATTTTTTATCTAGTTTAAATTAAAACTAGATATATTATTTTCATTTTTCAAATTTAAAATGGATTTCCGCAAAGTAACGCCTGACTCAATCAATTTTTAGCCCTTGTTTTACCCCTGGTGAAGATGCCAGGAAAACGAAACTACGTAAGTATGAATATTAGAATAGATGGATATTGCACACTTATAGATAACTAATCGTCACCTAAAAGTACCATATAAGATAATCCGATTCCGTCAGTTGACAGAAACAGTGTTATTGTTTAATAACATCGTCGTATTGTTTGATATACGCTTTGCAAACACCGATAATGGCGACACGCGTAACATAAACACCCTGTATATGCCATCAATGTTATGGCGAAACAGACCATCTCTGTAAACGGTCTTTGGGTACGCAATGTCATAATTATCTTGAATGACAATATTTGGCTTTTGGTAGGTATAACTTAGACATAATTCTTGTCTTTAATATCTGATATTTTCTGGCCTGAGCGCTTGAAAAAAAAAACTAATATCATGAAGAGGAATCTGTTATTTTGAATCACTGAAAACAAATACTGGCTTTTTTTATTCGACTTGTAAAAAAGGGTGATGTACTCAATTCGACTGTATTTTTGTGTGTCTATTTGTATGGAACGTGTGTAGAACTCGGTGTTCAAAAAACGAAGAAACAACCAAAAACACTGAGTTCCGAAATTAAAGTTATTTTATACTCTTTTTGCTTAGATTTTTATTTTTAGATTTTTTTTTTGTAAAAAGGTTTTTTTAAGCAAGGGCATTACTTAGTGTTGTAGTCTACGTTCTTGCATAGTTACACTACATTCCTTAAAGATACACTTAACGCATAGTAGTTTATCAACAAATAAAAATAGACTAATGTTAATCTACTATACGCATCACAAATATTGGTCGAACAAAAACAAGCAAAAAATATCATCAATTGATATTGATTATGATTCCTACGTCAATCATCTGTAGAATCCAAATATGCCTATAATATTTTTTTAAGATCCTTTCAAAAATCAAAATTCCAAAACATCTAAAACTTTCAACTCTTTACAACAACGTACAACCTAATTCAAAGCATGATTAATTTTTCGGGGTGTATCTTAAAAATTTTAGGGTAGTTAAATCATAACTCAGATTTAATTGCCTCATATTTCATGGGGTACAATAGTGGGGCTGACGGCAAATGACTGTAGGCCTGGAGGCCCGGAGCCCTATACAATACTGTCTGAGAAACAATTAGAAGATTTAGATGATTTTACAACGGAATTTATGAATGTATTGGATTGCGTTTACGTGGCTGGAGTTTTGTTTTGAACTCGTGCGTTGATTGAGAATTTTCTGGCGATACTGAACACAAGTTTTTGTCAGAAAAACCTAATTAAAACATGTATCGCACATCTACACTATTATTATAAAGAGGAAAGATTTGATTGTTTTTTTGTTTGTTTGTTTGCATTAAATAGGCTCCGAAACTACTTGACCGATTTGAAAAATGCTTTCACTGTTGGGAAGCTACACTATCTCCAGTGAATATAGGCTATATGTATTATATACCCATATTCCCACGGGAACGGGAACGACGCGGGTGAAACCGCGGGGTGATGCTAGTCATGAATAGAATAGAGTAGAATACTGTTTATTACGTACACCATATAAGTTCCAAAAAAGATAGATGAAGGAAACATTAAGAACATAGGGTGATACAATGGGCGGCTTTATCGCTAAGAGCGATTATTTCAAGACAGCCTTTCGATGGATTTAAAAGTGAGAAGGAAAGACAGTACTGTGGCTTAACGTGCGTTCCGAGTCACGAAGGAGTCTCGTTATATTAAGATGGTCACCCATCCACAAACCAACCTCGGCAAGCGTTGCTTAGCCTTGAAGACCTCGACCCGTGTGACTGTTATAATTTAGCCACGAGCTCATCAATAGATAAATACATTCAGGAGCATAAATATGACATACATAATTATGTATGTACGAAAAGCTATAACGATTTACAACGAAACTCAAACCAGCGCTTTTCCAGATATTTGTACCAGAAACACGACACACCTAAATCCTATTCTATTACTGTGTAAGGATATTTTGAGTCAAATCTTGAAAGACGAGTGCAAAAATATAAGGTTCGAAGGTCAAAGGGCATCAGGACCAATCTATCACGTGGAACGAGAGAGCGTGGACCTTCACAAATAACGTACTAAGTCTAGGTACTGAAAATGTAAAAAAAAGCCCAGATACCTAAAGTATTAAGCCTAAGGTCAGAGGCCTAAGCCGTTCGCAATTGGGTTCTGTCTGAGACCCTACAAATTTGAATATTGTAAATAGTTCTTAAGAACACATACTAAGTTGGTTTTATGTTTGTCGATTTTTTTTGTTTAAAATACGTTGCCCACACTACGATTTACTCCTGTATCGTGGGTGCGTTCACAAACATGAAAGCTCACAAAGACGACAACCAGACCCGGAACAATTATCTGTAGGTCATACAAACATATTTTGTTCCGTGCGGGGATTGAACCCGCGACATGTTGCGCAGCGGCCGAACGCTCAACCACTGCGCCAACCATGTCTTCAAATTGAATGTTACATACCAAAATCTATTATTTACAGTCTATTCAAATACTGATTAGCAGATTTTTTAATCAAATAAAATTGTCGATGGACTAGCAGCGCCCCGCGGTTTCACCTGCATAGTTCCCGTTTCCTTCAGAATATGGGAATAAAATATAGCCTATGTCATCCGCAGATAGTGTAGCTTCCTAAGAATGAAAGATTTTTTCAAATCGGTTCAGTGGTTTCGGAGCCTATTTAATACAAACAAACAATCAATATTTCCTCTTTATAATATTAAGTACTAGCAGCGCCCCGCGGTTTTACCCACATACATAGTTCCCGTTTCCGTAGTAATATGGATATAAAATATAGCCTATGTTACTCAAGGTAAATGTAGCTTTCTAATGTTGAGAGAATTTTCGAAATTGGTCCAGTAGTTTTTGTGTTTATTCGTTACATACAAAAATACAAATCTTTCCTCTTTATAATATTAATATAGAAGTATAGATAGATAACCAAGAATTTGCTAATCAGTATTTACTAAAACAACTGCACATATCGTTAATATGTTTTTTGTAGCTTTCTTATCTTCAAACGTGAAATCTATCCCAATACAAACAACCACAAATGACAAACTACGAGCAAAGCTTAAAACTTAATTACGCGAAAAATCAATTAAGCCAACAGGATATTATCTAATCTCCCTAATGTTGATCATTTTGCGGTGTACCACGTAAATTAATTATTAATTAAACGTGTTTAAACGGTTTTATACATAGTTCGACATCAAAACATACCGAGTACCGGGATTGCGGATAAATCGATACGGCTCCGTATTATTGCTAGCGGAAAAGCGGAAATCAGTGATTGCCGACCCGTGGCAATATCCGCTTAGTACAGCTTTTATCCGCCGCACCTCTGTAGGCCCACCGATGGCTGGAGCAAACCCTACTATTTTATTTATAGATATTGCTCAGTAATTAGGCTGTAGCTTTGCTGCTGTATTTGCTCTCTGTTGGAAATGGCGCTGATATGAAAATAAATCGCTGCCGGCTGATTTATGTGTGATTTTCTGGATGGTATATTAATTAATTTCGGATGGTAGTATTGGTAGGCATTTGAATGTTTTTTTTTTTGGAGAATGGTTGCATTTATGTGAATGTGGTGGTCGTCCTATGTAATGCTTCCGACGATACAGTGGAAGAGTATGATTCCAGTAAAATTGATCAGTAGGTACTTACGTACTATCGAATAATGGCGAAGTTAATAAGCAGTGAACAGCGCAGAACTCGGTGGTTTTTGATTGCTTTTTGGTTTTTGAACACCGACTTCTGAAATTAAAGTTTTTTTTTGTGTAGAAGTCGGTTGTACGATAAACAATCATGCTATTTCAGCTATCCCTAAAGATTTGCTATCTTTTTTGAAGAGTTCCGTTGTCTGTCTCCGAAACCTATCATCAGATCTATATGAAATTGAACTGATACCATTTCGGAATAAACCCTTTTCGGATTAAAAAAAAAAATTGCAAAACCGTCTATAATTGACGGAGTTATGCCCGAACATAAATAAAAAATACAAACATCCGAATTGAGAATTTCCTCCTTTTTTGGAAGTCGATTAAAAACGATAGCAATGTTTCTTTTCACGAACTTATAAAAAAAAATAACTTACAGATATTTCACTTTTGTTCTCTTAATTTCCTTTCAAGGCCAATCCTTACTCAGATATTTAATTTATCAGTACTTACCGTGGTCCGGTTCTATCAAAACAGCAGCAGTACCAAATCAACATATTTTATCACCGTGTTAAGCAGGTTACAATTTATTATTTCACGCTATCTCAGCAATAATATGTATTTAACGTTACCGGCCTTAAGCAATAGTTATCACCTGAGTTATTAAGTTCAGAGATCAACTGCAGTAGCTGATACTGAGTCGTTTCTAAATTTCTAGATTGACACGGAAAAGGTAGGCAATGGAGTGCTAGATGTTCACCAAACGATGTGACTGGACAATACTGTTCTTCTCTTCCATAATCACCGTTTTAATGTTCCCACTGCTGGGACACATGCCTCCTCTTTAGGAGAGGGAATGGGCCGTAATCCACCACGCGGGCCCAGTGCGGGTTGGTGAATGTCACATGTCTTCGAATTTTTGGTTCTAGGACAAGCCGGTTTCCTCACGATGTTTTAATTCACCGTTTTGAGGGCAGTGGTGATGAAATTAATAACACAAAGTAAACGCCTGCCTGGGTTTGAACCCGCGACCTACAATTCGTAAGTCGGGGCCGTTACCACTTGGCCACCACTGCTTTTTGCGTTCTTCTCTTCCATGATAATAATATATTTTTTTTATATACTGTGGTACCTTTCCCACCAAATTTTCAATGAAATCAATGTGTAAATTACAGGCAGGAATTAATGAGTTATTTTTCTTGAGTTGTTCATTTTTACGGTGAATCAAAAAGACGGATGAAATGGACATAATAAATAGACTGCTGTATGATTGACTACATAGACATGTGGATTTAACGGCATTATTTCTAACCATATATTATTAACACTGATTATCAGATTCTATATTCCATAGACAATTTGAAATTAGAATCTGAATGTCAAAGTTTAAACGAATCATATGGTTGGGGTTAAACCGTCGACTATTTTTGCGCACTCCATTGATTCACTACTCCACCCAACCTTAAAGCATAAATAGTATCAAAAGGTTCTCGCTATCGACATAGAGGTACAGACAGACGTGAAGTTGAGTTATTTATTATAACCGAGTAGATCTATTAGATAGTTGCCACCTGCCCCAGGCTGGAGTTACGCCTTGTTGAGGTGCAATTACACTCAGTGTTGGGTAGCCATTACGTTTAAAATAATCCAAGTGAAATTGCAAAGTAATAAAAAAAATATTTTTTACAACTAATATTTTCTCGCACTTTTGCTTTTTATCGATTAATTTTTATTAACACATACCTATGATTGTATGTTGTAGGTCGTTAACTAGGGTGTTAATTAAAATAAAATAAACTGCAGTGGAGTTTGTTGAGGCTTGTTATTTTTGTTCAGTCTATGTTTTTTTATGACTGGCATTTATGAGCAAAAATACTATTAGATCTATCAAAGTCCTCTTCATGGTAATTAATTGCGTTCGTATTTTTTTAACGTCATAGAGCAAGGACAAACCATGCCATATGTCATTTGAAACAGAACACCCACAGACAAGGTCAGATTATATCGAGATTGTACGCAGTGACATCACAACACATTTTTTTAATGTTCCGATTTTGAACTCTATTGTACACGCACCCTTAGATCTATTGAAACGACTTAAAGTATTGCAAAAAGCACTCTTATAACAACGTGTAAAGGTATATATCTGATTGATAAAATGGTTTTATATCCAAAGGTGAATTATTAAACAATTTCTCTTTAAACTAGTAAACACGACATCGTCGCACACAAATTCATTACAGCTCTTACATTTCAATTTAAATAAAATATGTGCGTTTAAAATTCAAAAGTAACGGATAGTTAGTTTCTAGGCAAAGATAAGGCTTTTAGACTTATAATTTATAGCTAAGTCTATATTTTACCACCTGTGGTAAAAATGCGAAAGCATAAATTAAATTAGAATAATTCTAGGGGTAGAAACAAGTTTGATCTTTATCGGATGGATATAAAAGCAAGTGCTAATTATATTTGAAATGTAATGTAGATCATTTTACTGAAGCGATCTTTTGAGACATGTGAAAGTGTGCAGTTTTCATGATGAACACAATAATATGGATTTGAATGTAAAGTGTATGTAAATAGAGGCGAGGTGTAGAAAAATTGCAAATGTTCCATCACATAATAAAATGCTTCACATACGTACGTATATTTAGATAAGTAGTAAGTCTATTTTAATTGATGCCAAGTCTCATTTTAATCAATCAGCCGTTAAGATGGGAACAGATAAGATACAGACAGACAGAAAGACACAATTACTTCCGCTTTTACGATATTACTAGCAACGCCCTGCGATTTTACCCGCGTAGTACCTATTCCCGTAGGAATACGGGCATAAAATATAGCCTATTTTACTCGCTAATAATGTAGCTTTTCAATAGTGGAAGAATTTTTAAAATCGGTGTAGTGGTTTAGGCGTGAAAGCGTGACAAACAAACAAACTCACATTCACATTTATTTACTTGCTGCTGCCCGAAGCTTCGCCCGCGTTAATGTCGGAAATTATCATAAAAAAAGTATCCTATGTTACTTCTAGTACCTCCCAGAATATGTGTACAAAGTTTCATGATGATTTGCGTGAAAGCGTAACAAACATCCACGCTTCCACATTTATAATATTAGTAAGGATAGATTATAAATTCACCCGCACAGTTCTCGTTCTCATGGAAATGTGGGGATAAAATATAGCCTATGTCACCCGGGGATAGTATAGCTTCCTAACAGTTAAAGAATTTTTCAAATCAGTTCAGTAGTTTCGGAGCCTATTCAATACAAACAAACAATCAAATCATTCCTCTTCATAATATTAGTATATATATAGTTCGGAAGTATGGGCTTCTGCGTTTTAAATTATCTAAATCAGTGAATGCTGCCTATATACATATGTAGGTTTAACAAAAACTAAAAGTAAAAATCCAATCTTCCCCAGTTCTTGACACAGCTTATCGCAATGACATACAAAACAAGATAATGTTATCACAAAAGCTTCGTAGAAAATCGATATTCTTTCAATTTCGCATCTAATAGACCTTATTCAAAGAGCGATTTAAAATAAAATAGACCTTAATCTCTATACGAAGGGCTGGAGCACTGCACGTTAAGTATTGTGCGACGACGGGGGTACGAAGGACCAACTTATTAATATCACCCCTGAATAGAAATGTCGGGATCATTATTGAGGGTTGTGTACTGGGCATCGAGTTTGAATGTTCACATTGGGGGGTTTAGTATTTGGTCGTTGTTTTTGGTTTTGAACGTAGCTTTTATTTTAGAAGTTTAGAGATAAAATGTGCATGAAACTAAAACAGTATTGACTGGCACAAACATCATCATCATTCACAAAATCACTATGTCAACTTTATTGCAGGCAGGACATTGCCTCTCTCCTCTTGTACTCCTGGCATCCAGGAGATTCCTGTGACTTGCACCAGGTCATCGATCTATTTTTATGGGAGACATACCAGGGGGTAGAGTGGAGACCGCGTCTCAGCAAACGTAGTGTAGGACGTCCTCCGGCACGGTGGAGGGACGATTTGCGCAGGACGGCTGGCAGAAACTGGATGCGAGAAGCCGAAAATAGATCTAAGTGGCGTGCAATTGGAGAGGCCTATGTCCAGCAGTGGGCTGCAACAGACTGTTGATGATGATTAGAAGAGAGAGCAGAGAGAGATGAGAATCTATATTGAAGTTCAATTATTCAATAGATCGGCAATTTTTGTTGGGTAACTGATTTAAATATCCGGCGGTAAGATGGGCAGATTATTAATGTTGCCATTCAGGTATACCCTGTAGAAGGCTGGCACAGGTATTTGCACAATAAAAAAGAGGCCAATGCTCAGCCGTGGGTAAGCCCGGGCTGTGGATAATGATGGCAAAACAGTGATAAATACAGTGTTGCATTTATAGAAATCTTATATATAAAATTCTCGTGTCACGGTGTTTGTGGTTGAACTCCTCCGAAACGGCTCAACCGATTTTCGTGAATCTTAGCGTGCATATCAGCTAGGGTGGACGACATCTATTTTTCATTCCCCTATTTTTTTTTTATGTCGCAAAACGACGTTTGTCGGGTCAGCTAGTACTCTATAAAAATAGACCATTGTTCACGATAAAAGTTACCGAAACTATACATAGATGATTATTTTTTTATTAAATTGTGGGCTACCACCAGGGTGGCGGATTTTTTCGAAAGAGCCACAGCAGACCTGGAACATAAAGGGCATTAAGAGAAACACGCATGGGTTTTAGTCAGTAAGAGTCTGATAGTTTCTTCCGCTCAACCCAGAGCGGCAGAAGTCATTGTACGATTTCCGATCCAAAAAACGGCCATAATGGTAACCTTATCACTAAAAGCGACTTAACACAGGGCAGTGGTGGCCGAGTGGTAACAGCCCCGACTTATTAATTGCAGGTCGCGGGTTCAAACCCAGCCAGGCGCATTACTTTGTGTAATTAATTTCTTCACCACTACTCTCAAAACGGTGAATGAAAACATCGTGAGGAAACCGGCATATCCTAGAACCAAAAATTCGAAGACATGTGACATTCACCAACCCGCACTAGGCCCGCGTGGTGGATTACGGCCCATTCCCTCTCCTAGAGAGGAGGCCTGTGTCCCAGCTATGGGAAAAGTAAAAGGCTGATTATGTGAAAGCGATTAATCCGCGATTTAGCCTCTTGATATCAACAATCTAACATCTGCCTATATATCTAGTTATAAGGCTAATAACCACATAAGCCTACAGTTTTCTACCACAATAACAAGCCGCACATGTTGGAAACGAGCCACTGTTTCTCTTTGATCCTCAGATTACAATTACACAAACACATTGAACTAAATGAAGCATGTTTAACGCCATCTGATGAGCAGCTGGCCGGCCTTTAATTATTATAATTAAATCAGCGTGGCACTAAAATCTTGCGAATGAATCATGAGAGATTATGGCATGGACCATATAACATATACTGTTACCTACCTACTAAACTTTTAGAGTTACAGGAATATGGATCTTAGTACTCCATGACTTGAGTGTCCGTGGAGTTTCTTGCACGTTCTTCTCCATAGAGATCTACGCTTTGGAACGTGCAGATAGCTTCATCTCTTTCGTCTTGACAATTCAAAAGTGCCTGTAAAGGGTTTAATTGAAATAAATGATTTGAATTGACTTTACTCACGAGTTACGGGGATCGACATGAAGTAGGAGCTAGGAAAGAAGGTTTTGTGAACTCTATCAGATTATGTATTAGTATTATGTTTTTTTCCACATACAATTAAATACATAGTATTTAATTTATACAGTATGGGAAATATATACAGTATCTGGGCTCCCAGTCTGCTATTTTCATAAATTTGTCATTCCGACACGGTCCCATTGTCATTTTGCTAAAAGTTCGCAATCTGCTAAATTCATAATGGTTGACCATTGATCGGTCAATGGTCTCGTAAAACTGTTTGATAAACGAGCTATTAAAAGCAATTACTGCACAATGACGACCTAATGGTAGGTCACTGATCAAAGAACTGTCAAAATTTTAGCAGATTTCCGCATACGTCTGTCATTCATTTGTCATTATGAACGAGATTAACATTCTATGCCATTTCTTTCAATGGAGTGTCATTGGTTGACCATTCAAAAGTCATAATGACGCTTTTATATTAGTAGATTACCAAACTTGTCAAAATCAACCATTATGAAATCAATGATAGACCATTCTGACAATATTGTAATAGTAGACTTGAGGCCCTGGGCCCTCATTAAAAAAGTGTCACTATGACTTTTCAGTGGTCAACCACTGACACTCCATGGAAGGAAATGGCATAGAATGGTAATCTCGTACATAATGACAAATTAATGACAGACGTATGCGGTAGTTTGCTAAAATTTTAACAATTCCTTTGATCAGTGACCTACTATTAGAACGTTATTGTGCAGTCATTGCTTTTAATAGCTCGGTTATCAAAAAGTATTACATGACCATTGACCGACCAATGATCGACCATTATGAATTTAGCAAATTACAAACTATTAACAAAATGACACCGGGATCGTGTTGGAATGACACATTTATAAAAATAACAGACTTGAGGCCCAATACGAGTGCCACCGCAGTAGGTACCCACAATGTGAACACTTCAAACTGAAGTCACGTTACAAATCCGAGTGTGAAAGCACACGGAGGCTCGAGCCCTTCAATTTGTGATCGATGAGTCCATCGGTCTTGAGTCTCTCAGGACCGGCCGCGCGTGTAGCGGGGTCAGCAGGATGGGAGCCTCGCTGTGGGTAGGTAGGTTGTGAGGTAGCACGGCAAGTGCAGGTAACGATTACTTATCAAATCATCTAGTTTACTCGCGTTTGACTACTCTCTCGCCTGATTGTAAGAGACCAGCAGAGCCCCGCGGTTTTACCCGCATAGTTGCCGTTCCCGTAGAAATATGGGGATAAAATATAGCCTATGTCATCCGGAGATAGGGTAGCTGTCCAACAGTGAAAGAATTTTTCAAATCGGTTCAGTGGTTTCGGAGCCTATTCAATACAAACAAACAATCAAATCTTTCCTCTTTATATTAGTATAGATAATGTAATTAATAATGAAGCACACTAGCTTATGTACGTCTCATGCTCTATTAGGTATCATCTGTCAACAGAAAATGGCAACCTTCGTAAGATTATGAAATATCTTGAGAGATTTTAAACTGTCCATAAATTACGCATTTTACAATTATGCGACAAAATCCCCATTAAATTTTAACTTACGAAAGGTCTAACATGTTTAACCTCATAAATTAATTAATTTTAGTTAGCTTAGCAAAACTCTTTAACTAAATTCTTATTTACAATTTATCACACATTTTACTAAAACAACTAAAATACAAAAAGCTGACGCTACACACCTTGCAAACCTTATTACAAAAAATATCTAAAAATAAGCTGTTCAACTACTAATACTTACTAAATAAGGATAAAATCATAAACGTAAACATACACTTTGCCTTTTCAAGAACTTTTTCGTCCTAAAACGATCATTAACGATACGTGGCGTTATCTAATACCCGCTTATTAGCATATACCGATGGTTTGAGATCTAGGTAGTTAATAGATACCCTAGGAAAACTGACCACCTGTCCGTGCCGACACAGTGTTGTAAGCAAATCGATAGCTGTCTAATATTAATACTAGTTTAGCTGACAGAATAGAATGACATCGCTGTTTTCTTGATAGAAATCTATCCTATACGTTGCTCTTTAAAGAAAAATATAAGGCACATAATTAAGGTGTTTGACATTGAATAGACACTGCATTTATTAAGTCACAATATCTTTATGAACTGTCGTAGATAAATCGCATTAAAATAAATATAAGATAAGATAAGATAAGACATTAGTTTGTAGAAACATGAGTATACATATATAAGGCATGCAGGATGATCATAAACAAAAAAGATCCGTCACGTTCGGCCTTTGTGGCATACATATATGTAAATAGGTAAGAAAAGTCATTAGGTATTTAAACAAGGCTAAAAAAAATATTATATTTTCACACAAACTAAAAATTAAATTTAAACAATAAATTACAAATTTGAATTAAATTGTCCCTATAATTGTCAAAATTATAAAATTCTAAAATACTGTAGAATGCTTTCCCAACTAGATATAATTTTAGCCACTTTTTTAGTATGTGTGCGCTTAATTCTGTCCATCCCTTAGAAAGTTTATTAAATATATCAATTCTTGCATTTGTGCGTCAGTCAGTATTTGATATAGCTATTCTACGTTCAGTTTAATGCGCGTCACACATGATTAGCTGCAGGCTCATAATATAAATACTGAGCTGATGAACACATGACAGTATCTCATCAGTTTGAATCTGACAGTCACAAAAAGCTACTGTCATGTATTTGTGGTATAATAGTAAGCCGTAGTGACCGACACTCACCATCAATCACCACGGTTTGTGACACAAACTGACGAGCTACGCTGCAGCGTCTGACGCTGACTTGTTACGTCAAAGTATCCCACACTCCTCGCATGCTACGTATGGAGTTCTACCCCGTATTTGGAGACTAATATCTTCTCACGTGGCTGACTTTCTCTGATGAGTTCTCTCACTGTCATGCTGGTGTATTGACTGTCATCATCTGGCGTGCTACGCCAGCGTGACAAAGTCTGCATAATCAGCCTTTTAATGTTCCCACTGCTGGGACACAGGCATCCTCTCTAGGAGAGGGAATGGGCCGTAATCCACCACGCGGGCCCAGTTGGTGAATGTCACATGTCTTCGAATTCTTGGTTCTAGGACTTGCCGGTTTCCTCACGATGTTTTCCTTCACCGTTTTGAGAGCAGTGGTGATGTAATTATTTACTCAAAGTAATGCACCTGGCTGGGTTTGAACCCGCGACTGACAATTCGTAAGTCGGGGCCGTTACCACTCGGCCACCACTGCTCGTCAAACATTCTGATGTCCTCATATCCTATCTGACTGGTCTGATCTGGTGTTATGCCGTAATATCTGATACTCGCTAACATGTTACGCGCGAGATTAATTATGTTTATGTTATGTTTCTTAAGATTCAGATCTTATTAGTAAATCTGTTTGAAGCTAAGTTTTTTTTTTATGTTTCCATAAAAACCAAATCTTGGGTTACTTGGCCTAATAGTTTGTTAGAACTGATAGTTGTTAATTTAAACTGTAATCAGACTGAATGTTAACTAACTAAAGCATTCACAAAGAAATACTAACTTAAAGTACCTTATTATACGAACACTAAAGCAATTTTAAAATAAAAAATTACCTAAATTATCAAATTAGATTATTTTTTCAAGTTACACATATAATGATCTTTAATTACGGAAATAAGCAACTCTGCTCTAGGTCCTACTAACGAGGTGTCTGAGTCGATGTTTGCAAAGAAAAAAAAAACTCAGTACATTTCACAGTTGGCTACTTTTTATAGCGTTTTAATGGCCCGCATAAAATGTGATATTATCTGGTCACATCTGACAGAAGAGTACGTATCTGCTTAGCAAATCATTGCTAAGCTAGATAAATTGTAGAATAAGTAGATACAAAGTCAGTTAGTTTCAAGGGAAAAAAATGAGAATAAATATGCAAGACTGCACAAGTGTTAAAGATTTTTTATATCAATGAGTAGAACGAACGTTGCTTCCAGGTTTCACTAAGTAGCGAATATCTGAAATTTTCAAGATTCAAGATTCAAGATTCAAAATCGTTTATTGCAATCCATAATGTACACATACAGATGGTAAGATATGAGAAATAGAAACAATTATGGACCCTGTCGGGCACAGCAAAACTTTAAATAAATTAGGAGAGAGGAAGAACGTTTTTTATTCTTATATTATCATTCGTTATTCTTAGCATACATAACACACATGTATGCTATTCTTACCTACGATTTTTATCTTTTGTATTTAATTACATTTATTTTTATTTACCTTTATATTTGTTGTATTGCTTATTCTCTTGCAAGTGGTACATTGGTATTAGTATATTTAATTATATATTTAGTATTATAATAGGCAGTAAGTACATTATTTATTTATTATTATTATTAATAGATTTTGAATATATGTATAGTATTTATTATTGTTAGTATATTAATATGTAGGGGAATGAGGGGGGAAACCGGACAGGGGGTGAAACCAGATAGTTGCTATTTCATTACTCCGCGTACACCTGTCTCACTCTAGCTAGCTGTGAAATATGCGCGAACGCTTACTCAGTGCAGTTGCAAATGGCGGCGACGGTAACATCTCAGCGCGTGCGTCCATAATCGAAAATTGTGAACAAAGGTAAGTTATCTAATATTTTGACTTTTTTAAAGTGTTATCATTAAGTTTAGCTTTGTGCTATCCTATACGGTTGTATTTTTCATGAAGTAATACATATTGAATCTTATAAAACGGTATTTGTTGTTGCTATGAGTGTAAACATAATCTCTGTTAGTATTACAATTTCAAACATGGCACCTGTGGGGTACAAGCAGACGGGGTGATTTCGACTATCCGGTTTCACCCCGATTGATTTTATACGTAGGTAGGTATTGCAAGAGTTTGTTTTATTCCTCTGTTTAATTATTATACAGTGTGTCCGGACATGGACTAGCGATATTTTAAATACTTAAATATAAACTATTTTAAAGTACGATTACACTCTAGGCTTGGGTCCAATACACTTCCCCGCTATGTGGCAGCCATTTTGTTTTATTTGTTGAAATTTGCTCTATGCGAGTACAAAAAAAATCATATATCTCAAAGTTTTAGTCATACTGAGATAAAAATAGGCTTATTCGAAAGGCAATAATATTGTCTACCATCTGCATTACAAAGCTATGTGTTCACAATTCCATAACTTTTGAAAAAAAATGTGAAAGTCGAAAAAAAACAAGAAAAATTATGCAATTCAACCAATAATTGTTAATTACTACAAAAACATACCCGACAATTTTTTTATTTTTTTTACTAGATCGACAGATTTTGAGCTAAGCTACAATACAACATAAAATTCACAGCTGTATGTCTGATACTTTAAGAGTTATTGTTGTTTGAACATAGCGTATGCGCAAGCACAAAAGCCCTTTGTCGGAACCCTAAACAGGAAATCATTAAAAACACATAACATTCATATTGAATTTTATTTAAAGTTTTTTCCAATATTAAACTATGGTTAAAATATCTAAAGCAGTTGCTCAAAGTGGCTACCTCCAGCTTGTAGACACACTACGGCTCTCTGTGCCACCTGGGTTGATGAGCGCCTAATTAAATCCAAATCGGATCTGACTTCTTCGGCGGCTGCCATAATTTTTGCGACGAGTTCTTCCCTGGTATTTGGAACTGTAGCGTATACTTTTTGTTTCATATGACCCCACAAAAAATAATCTAAGGGTGTCAAATCGGGTGAGCGAGGCGGCCACGCTACTACACCACCGCGACCGATCCACGGCGATAGATTATTATTTAAATATTCTCTCACTGCTCGAGAAAAATGCGCGGGTGCACCATCAAGCTGGAACCACATCCGCCGACGGTATGATAGAGGTAGGTCCATGAGGCTGTCCGCAAACTGTGTCTCTAAGAATTCTAAAAATCTAGCGCCGTTTAATGTAGGTGGCAATTCAAATGGCCCTATCAGTCTATCGTTGATTATGCCAGCCCACACATTTACTGAGAATTCATGTTGAAATGAGCTTGGGCGCACCGCCCTTGGATTTGCGGAGCACCAGAGATGGTCGTTTCTGTGGTTTGTAATCCCAGCTCTTGTAAATTTGGCTTCATCAGTCCACAGTATTCTTTGTAAAAAAGTACGGTTCTGTCTCAAATTTCTATTTATCCACGAACAAAACACAGATCTCGCAGCAAGATCTGGTTCGATCACGTCTTGAACCCGCCGAAAATGGTAAGGGTGTAATCCTTCTCTTTTCAAAATTCTCCATACATGCCACTTAGACATTTGAAGTCGCACTGCAATCCGTCTAACGCTTAGTCTAGGATCATTGGTTATTAGTCTAAGCACTTCTTCTTCATCTTCGGGCGATACCAAGCGATCGCGTTCATTAAAAGGTCTTTGAATTCCTCTTTCCGCTAATCTTGAATGCACGTCGATAAAAGTTTGGCGACTCGGTGTAGGTCTGTTAGGGTACCTTCGTCGATATTCTTGTACAGCCAGATTTGCACTTCCATTGCAAAAGCCATACACGAAGTGTATGTCAGCAATATGTTGCGATGAATATTGACGCTGTGCCATACTTTATCACACTTTTAAATACAAAACACTAACACAGCACGCAAACAGTACGGACGGTAAGTGAAAGTAGCAATCACAACGCAGGGCGAGGGATAACTAACCCAACTAATAATTTGTCCTTAAAACTATGTTTTTTTTCAGGTAGTGGACTAATACGTTCTATCTCGCTCACTCACGGTAGTAACAAACAGTATTTCTGGCCTGTTCCCGGATGGGATGCACTGAACGCCATAAATGTCACTCTGGCGGTTAACAAAGACCTTTTGTGCTTGCGCATACACTATGTTCAAACAACAATAACTCTTAAAGTATTAGACATACAGTTGTGAATTTTATGTTGTATTGTAGCTTAGCTCAAAATCTGTCGATCTAGTAAAAAAAATAAAAAAATTGTCGGGTATGTTTTTGTAGTAATTAACAATTATTGGTTGAATTGCATAATTTTTCTTGTTTTTTTTCGACTTTCACATTTTTTTTCAAAAGTTATGGAATTGTGAACACATAGCTTTGTAATGCAGATGGTAGACAATATTATTGCCTTTCGAATAAGCCTATTTTTATCTCAGTATGACTAAAACTTTGAGATAAATGATTTTTTTTGTACTCGCATAGAGCAAATTTCAACAAATAAAACAAAATGGCTGCCACATAGCGGGGAAGTGTATTGGACCCAAGCCTAGAGTGTAATTGTACTTTAAAATAGTGTATATTTAAGTATTTAAAATATCGCTAGTCCATGTCCGGACACACTGTATAATAAACTACTTGTTTACTTTTTACAGAGTGCGAGCATCAACATGCCACGAACATATGTGAGAAAGTCAAATAGGCTGCAGTGGTCGGAGTCAGACATGCTTTTAGCCATAAATTCAGTGCTGGAAGGGAGAATGGGATATCTTTTAGCATCACATACATATAGTGTACCCAAAAATTCCTTAGAAGATCGTGTAAAGAAGATCAAAGCTGGAAAATCCAAAGACGAAGTGTTTCGAAAGTGCCCTGCTTCTGCAAAATGCGTTTTTACTGATGAGCTGGAAGGTATGCTAGTTGAACATATCAAAATTATAGAATCTCGACTATTTGGATTGACTAAAACAGATCTTCGACTTTTGGCATTCCAATTGGCTGAAAGAAATAATTTAAACCATCCTTTTAATAAGGAAACTGGACTTGCTGGCATAGATTGGGTTACTGGATTTCTAAAACGACATTCTGAATTGTCACTAAGATCACCTGAAGCTACATCAGCTGCAAGAGCAATGGGCTTTAATAGAACTGTAGTGTCATCGTTTTTTAACCTTTTAGATACACTTTATGCTCAGCACGCTTCCAATTCCACGCGAATTTATAACATGGACGAAACAGGATTGACCTCTGTACCAAAAAAATAGGAAAAATTATATCAGTCAAAGGTAAAAAACAAGTCGGTGCCCTAGCTTCAGCTGAACGGGGACTTAAATGGGCTCACGAAAGCATTAGTTGTTCTGAGCAAGAATTATTATTTTTTGTATGCAAAAACTGCGGATAATTTGATTATTTCGTTTTATTGGTAGTATCTGTATTCACCCCTTCAATAAAAAATGCCTATCCGGTTTGACCCATAGGTATGGGGTGAATTCGGATTTATAATTTTTTTAAATATGACACATATTTTGGATTTACTAAAATTGATCTCAAACATTTATTTGCCAAAGTTATGCCAAAGGTATACTTAAACATTTCTGACATTGATTACCTCAATAAATAATATAGTGATTTATTTATTATGTCTTTTTCTTAACTATCCGGTGTCCCCCCACCTTCCCCTAACTTATTTATTGTAATTAATATAATTGAATATTATTTATGCAATAGGATTGCATTATTATTATACATAAGATATTTATTATTATATATTAAGGATACAATAGAATAGAAAATTGTGTATTAATTTGTATTACGTTTAGTTATCATTAAATCCTGTGAAAAATTTTGAACTATTAATGATCATTATATTTTATTAAAAGGCTTTTATTTTTCCGCTTCGTTGGTCTTTGCTAAAGGTCCAGACAATTTTTAATTCACACTTGTTTTACTATAAAGAAGGCCCAAATTAACGACGCGAAAGGCTTGTATAAGTCGAGGAATACAAGAAAGATGAAGTTTGACAGAGAGATATATTACAATAGCACATACATATGCTATATTTTTTAACTCGGGAGTATGTTCCCAAAGGATAATTTCAAACACGCAGGTGGAGCCGCTGTCAAAAGCTAGTTGATCAGTAAATGTCAATCTAAAACCGTCGTTATGTAGCTGTATGTGGAGTTAGTTTTAAAGAATTGGAACGTGCTACCTGATAGAAGCTTGAAGCTCATTTTCAAAAATGTACCGGTAGCTACAAGGCTTTATTATTTGCCAGGTTCCAAAATAATCAACATAATTTAGAAAGAAGAAAGAAAGAAAAAGCGTTTATTTACCACAAAAAACGACAGTTATTGACTTATTGTAATAAACTAAACCTTAAACTATAGTGTTACACTACATCTTAATTTATGTTAGTCAAGATAACTTATAAACTAATACAAAAACCAATGCATGTCGTGGTTGTGGCAAAAAGGCTTCCACTCAGCATAATGCTGTGCCGTGGGATACCCACCGCACGGCGCTGGTTTTCAGTGGTCGCCTTAGAGGACATGACGTACGGATTTTTTTTTTTTTTGGAATGGACCACTCGCAGTTCAGCACACTAAGGCTGGTTACTGCTTAACCGGACAATCCTGTGGTGGCCTCAAATGAATTTAAGGCCCCCAGCCAGGGCTAAACGTACGGAAATCAATAGGATCTAAGATATATCTGATAAATACAGGAAAAGTAAACACATAATAAAAATAAAATCTGCACTGCTACTATAAAACGAAGACTTAATTAGATAAATTTGATTGAGATACCAAATGAAATACTTGTGTAATTTTCCACTCGCAATAAATCACTACATAGTATAAAACAAAGTCGCTTTCTCTGTCCCTATATCCCTATCATGTATGCTTAAATCTTTAAAACTGCGCAATGGATTTTGATGCGGTTTTTTTAATAGATAGAGTGATTGAAGAGGAAGGTTTATATGTATAATACATGCATATTATAGTAGAGGAAACATTAATATCTACATTGCACCCGTGCGAAGCCGGGTCGGGTTGCTAGTAAATGATATAACTGTGTGACTCAGAAGTGGATACATTATTTCCATATTAAACAAACCAGACCAAAAGTGATAGCTACAAATCGTTGCACAGACATAGGTAGGTTAAATTTAAGAGCATTCTCAACCGATGACACTCATTCCCAAGTATGACTCATGCATCAAATCTCACATATCCGAAAATATCACCGAACTAATTAGTCGTAGTACTACGCCGTACGTATTGCGTAGTGGGTACAATACGCGCGTACGCTCCGTTCACCTAAACCAGCCGTGACTCACCGGGATGCGTCAGCGCAACGAAATAAACACCATGTATCATGTAGGGCTGTCTCTTCATAGTCATGTTTCATTTGATGTCACCTATTTTAATTTAGTATTCTCTTCTTTATTTGAAAAGTGAATTCTATTGGCCGACTTCTAAAAAAGGAGGAGGTTCTCAAGTCGACTGTATTTTTTTTACTGATTGCCACGTAACTTTTTATGTGATCTTTATTAAAATTTTCATTTCATTTTCGGCCAGTCAATGTGGTTGCCACTAGGGTTCTTTCAAACAATAAAAAAACCTTGGCACCCCAATTTTACCTCGCCATAATTTAATTCAATTTGATTTTAATATATTTGATTTTATAAATTAAAAACAAATAAATTAAAATCAAATTATTGACATTGATTTTAATTTATTTAATTTTAATTTGATTGTTTGTGTTTTATTTAGATTGTATGAATTCCTGTGTATTCATTTTTATGTGATTTTGTATTTATTATTCTATAATTTAAGCTATTTTCTAATATACCCATATTTTATCGTATCTAAAAAAATTAATTAATAATCACATTAGCCACAAAGCCACAAAGCCAGTAATTTCTTTAGGTATAATCAATGTTATTAACATTTCAAAAAGTCGAAAATAAATGTGATCTTATTTTTGTATGTTTGTTTTTCGAACACAAAATTACTTCAGAAACTTTCACAACTTCTTATTACTCGTATGTGCCTACTTGGCAATCACCACAAAAATATTTTTAATATTTTTTACAGATTGGCAACCCTGCAAATATGTCTCGCACTATCACTCGAGATCTATGTTCTGGAGCCGAATATTTTCCTACCTCGTCACCTCTAGATTTGAACAAACCACCTTCATCCACACAACAGAAACCCACCTTAAAGTCTTCCACATAAGAGTCAATCAGAACTGCACTTAATATCATTGCAAGACATAACGTTCGAAAAACAACATTCAAAATGCGGTCGCCATAAACAATTTTACTTTTAAACTGTTGAGATTTCGAATTTTCGGCCAGTAATATAAAGTTGGCCACTCATAAGTTATTAGGCTACATATTTTATAGTGATGCATCGATCTTGAACCGTCAGCTTTGAATACGACATTTTAAACCGAAAGAGTAATACATTTCTTTTTATAATCCACGCGTGATATATGTATTTGTAGTATGACGCAACGTTTTAGTGTTATTATGAGTTCATACATTTTTGTATTGATATAAAAATAAGTTTTTTTTTGCAATTTTGAGTTTTATGAAGACAGTGGCTACATTTAGCAGTTAAATTGTTACGATATGCAATAAATAATGACAGAAAAATATAGACTGAAAAAAATTGATATGCAAATCGTGCAATGAAATGCTTTATGTTATTAAAGTAATGGTCGAACATAACTATAAGCTTAGCCACTTCAAATAGACATCTAGTTTGGATGCACCTGACATTAATGGGGCAGATAATGGCTTTGAAGCCTTTAATAAAACGACAGCCTTTGAAAAATAATAGTTTGAGCTGGAAAACCTTTTGCTCCTTTTATAAAGAGAATGTAAAATAATATTTAAATTAAATTGATCATCCTTTGAAGTCAGTTCAAGAACCTATTACACGGAGAAAGACGTTCGCACCTCGTCTCAAAATTATGACAGTTGAGTTGAAACCCATCCCTAATAGTAGGGCTGTCACTTCTTATCAACACATGTATTCAAATTGTATGTTCGAACAAATTGTCGGTCAATATCACTTTTGAGCCATTACGGTTGAGGAACCACTTAAAAAACCAACAAAACTCGAATGAAACGCTCGAAAAAACATTATTAACATCAAATCTGATCTCGTTATCGACCAAAACGTGGTTGCTGACACGGAACCACGAACCGCGTAGCAACCAAACGATACACGAACAAAACAGTGTAATCTGCATTTCAACTATTTCCTAACATTACGTATACACAATTAAATGTTTCCAGCATTTTGAATAAAAACAATCGGATGTGGGCATCTCGTTTTGAAAAAATGCCAACCCTATATCACAATTCATACACACAAAAAACTCCGTTGTCACTCTTATCCCCTTTACTCAACGTTCAATTTTCTCCAGCCATTGGTGTAGGGATGGCATATAAAGTTGGTTCTTATATTTATGTAGATCATTTGACACGCGCCGACAAGCGCGCGCGCAGGGTCACCGACCTCCGAATCTATGACCTCAGTATTGTAACGTTAAAGTATTTATTAGTTAATGGCTTAATGATTTAGTGGTGGAATTATGTTAATTTGATAGCTAAGATCGGTTTTGTGTTTGTCATCAACATTACTGATTGCAATCTCGCTACTTGTTTTGTGTTTTTTTTTAGTTGTAGTTTTTTTTTTACTGAACTGATGAATAGATTGGAGATGTTACAAGATTCATTTATGTCGACCACATACCTAATTATACATACTAACCGCAACATTTATTCGTGTAATGATAAAATTAGGTATGCTCTGTAATATGGGCTTGTTTGTAATACGAGCTTTTACCTTTTTGTTTGGGAAGTCATCAAATTCAAACTTCTCCCGCTCTGGGCGGAGCGGAAGGGAGTAGCATAAGCATAATCAGCCTTTTAACGTTCCCACTGCTGGGACACAGGCCTCCTCTCTAGGAGCGGGAATAGGCCGTAATCCACCACGCGGGCCCAGTGCGGGTTGGTGAATGTCATATGTCTTCAAATTTTTGGTTCTAGGGCATGCTGGTTTCCTCACGATTTTTTCCTTCACCGTTTTAAGAGCAGTGGTGATGAAATTAATTACACAAAGTAATGCGCCTGGCAGGGTTTGAACCCACGACCTACAATTCGTAAGTCAGGGCCGTTACCACTCAGTCACCACCGCTCTTCGGAAGGGAGTGTCAGATTCTTACTGACTATAACCCACCCGTGATCCTCCTGATGCACCCTTTGCGTTACTGGCCCGCGGTAAGTCTTTCGATAAAAATCTACTACCGTGGCAGCCCCAGCAAGCCTATGTCTCCTATGCGATGGATATGTGAGGGTTGATATGAAAGCAAAAGGAGTTAGTGATGTTGTGACGGCTGACAGGACAGAATGGAAGAAAAAAAACCGGCCAAGTGCGTGTCGGATCACGCATAGTGAAGGGTTCCGTAGTTCACTGTTAAAATCTCATATCTCTAAAAGTATATAAGTTGTAATGTTTAAACCTATTTTTGTTGGTAGTGTCTGTAAAATTCTATTTGCTATTTTTTTTGAAATTTTCTACTTCATAGTTTGAAAGATAGAGGACACATTTTTTTACAAATTCGGAAGCACATATCTCAAAAACTATTGCCTTATATAAAAACCTTTCTTAGTAATCTGTATTTCATTTTGAAACAGCTACCCCACACGATTATGTTTGTTGGAATTAATTTTTTCATCCCTCGCAGTTGAGAGTGCCACCCCTAAAATATTTTTTTTTTCATAATATAACAGCATTATTGGATAGCGCTTAACAGGTTGCACCTACTTAACAATTTTCATTTATGTAGCTTTAATAGTCTCCGAGTAAAATGGCTGTGACACACGGACGGACAGACAGACAGACAGACATGACGAATCCATAAGGGTTCCGTTTTTTTTTTCAATTGACTACGGAACCCTAAAAAGGTATTGCGCTGACCCCAAGTAACATAGAATAAGGGCAGGATGGTAATGATGAACCCATGTTGAACAACAAAATACACAACAACACACACATAATATATGTAAGTACATGGTCGTGATGTTGGTGATGGTGTTACTGTGACTGTGTTCAGTTAACGGGTTGTGGAGGTCTGGTAGGCAGCCGCTCCACGTAAAGTACTGGTATTCAGCTGAATCTGGCTGGACTGGGAGCCGACCCTAATGTAGTTGGGAAAAGGCAGACTTTGGTGGTGATAATGATTAACCCCCCGCCCTCCAAACTAAATAAGGAATTACTCCTGTATCATGGGTGCGTTTACAAACATATAAATTCAGATACACAAACAGCCAGGCCTGGAACAACTATCTTTAGGCCAAGGTGTTACTGTTATTCTGCCAAGATTCATCCAAATCCATTTAACCGTTAAACAGTCAGACAGAGTTGATATCGAAATTATGATATTAAGTATGGATTAAGTTATATCTAATTAGGTCTACCGAGATTCTTTCTGCAGCTTACCTTATAGTGCTAATCTTTACTTAAAAAAAAACTTTCTTAAAAATAATTAAAAGTAAAATAACTTTAATTTCAGAAGTCGATGTTTTGGTTGCTTTTCGTATTTTTACACCGGCTTCCGAAATTAAAGTTATTTTATATTTCTTCGTGTTTTTTTTTTTCATTTAGATGACGGTTGTATTTTTTTATGTGTGATACCCCACAACCAAACATAACCCTTCACGGAGTGTCATAAACTAGTTTAAACAATAAACATACAAACGGAAGAGTTCCGTTTCCTATCTCCGAAGTTCTTCATCAGGTCTCCATCAAACTAGAAAGGAACTACCTCGAAATACTACGATGTTCTTCCAAACCATCGTAAATAGTTGTGTTTTCATTTAAAATCGACAAGTGCCTACGAGAACGTCATCAACGTAGACGAAGAAAATTAAATACGCTTTATTAAGGAAAACTCAAATACTGGTCGTCAAATCTCACTCAAATTGGGACTACACGACAAGTACCAGCTTTCGAATATAAAATCAAAATCGGTACTTCCAGTAAAAATACATTAGGTAACTCACAAAAAAACACACACAGTCGACTTGAGAACCTTCTTCTTTTTTTGTAGTTGTGTTGGTTAAAAACACATTGATACAAACATTGATAGTTCCACTTCTAGACAAGAGACTTTGTAATTAACGGTATGCAGCAAATATAACCTCATTTCTGTTCCAAAAAAAAAAATGCGAAACAAAGGTTTCTGAAACAAAACAAAATGCGGAAGAAGGCCCAAAGAAAAATTACCTGTCAAAGAACAAGACGTACCTACGTCAACAAATCCTTCATATCTCCTATCTCTGCTCACCCCAATACCTTCAGCGTGAAGTTATGTCCACAATTTTATTATTATCTCATAATTAGCGCCATAGACTATAAAACATCTTGTATACACCTCAACATCTTAATTAACAATGTAAGTAAACGTAATAATGACTTGTGTTAATTCACGTTATAACATTGTTAAATTAAGTCTTCAACAGTTAGTGATTGTTAAACAAAGGCGGTAATTAGGTACTTAAATGTTAGGCTGTTTGCACATAACTGGCTTAATTTCTATGGACGCTGAGATAATTGTATAAGTGGACTGATTTGATCTGGGGGGCCATTTTCAGATAGCGCAGTATGTAATTTTTTCCAGCGTAAGTTCAATGGTTAATTTCTTCTTATAGCTTGAGTTAATTAAGGTTCTTAAGAGCGTGTACGCCGTACGGCATTTCATACAAATTTTTAAGTCACTATTTTGCGAAATGACTTAACCGATTTTAATTAAACTTTACGCAGGATACATAGGTCTAAAATGTTGGTTGAAAACATTTTCAATAATACTACTACAATACAGACCACTGCTATATTATAATCCTTAGACAGGTCAGTAACGAATGTGAACGCACTTAAAAAATACAAGAATTGCTCCTTAGAATAGTTGAAATATTGATGGTAGATTCAAATTTCAAAATTATCTATAGATTTGAATTAAGAATCTGCTAATCCGTACCTAAAGTAACCTTACAGGCATGTTTTTTTTATATAAATAACGCCACAGAAGTTGTGGTTGTAGCATTTTGGGGGACTATCTTTATGTAAAATTTGGCGTTCAAAAAGTGCTGTCTCTCAGCCTCGTTTGAATAAATGACTTTTGATTTATTTATTTTTTTGTGTGACCCAGTCAGCGTAAACCCTAACTAAACTTAAACAGATAAGAAACCTCTCACTTAGAATTATCTCATTAAGTTGACAACTAGCGCTAAATTAGCTTCAAGTAACGCTAAGTGCGACTCAGGCTATTATCATTATTGCTCGTTCATCGGACCACATCTGTCAGGCAAACTGACCCTATGGTCTTTTTTTTTTTAATGGACCACTCGCAGTTCAGCACACTAAGGCTGGTTACTGCTCAACCGGACAATAGTGACCCTATGGTCAATTGGACAGGCTATATAAATGACAGGAGATGAAGAAATATAGCCATTAAAAAACTGGAAAAAAGTAGATCAGGACGAGTTAAATTATTTTGTTTTTTTTTTTTTTCATATTTATTTATTTAACACTTTACGCACAGAAATGTACAGAGGCGGACTTAATGCCTTAGGCAATTTCTACCAGTCAATCTGTGCAATGCAGATAATAGTTGTGGTAGGTGCAGTACGAAAAAAAAACCAGAAACGCGATTAATATTAATTTACTACAAAGATATTATATAAACTATATAATATACAATACAATGCTGTAATATTGTAATGAATAGGCTCAAAAACGACTGTACCGATTTTAAAAAATCTTTCACCATTCGAAAGCTAAATTATCCACGAGTAACATAGGCTATATTTTATCCCCATATTCCCACGGGGACGGGAACTATGCGGGTAAAACCGCAGGGTGCTGCTAGTGTTTGATAAAATTATAGAAGTAAGTCGGCCCAGTGGTACAGGAATCTGTAGTTGCAAACCGCGTACATATCTAGACTTCAGGCTATTAATCGTAAAACCTTTAACCATTTTGGGTGACCTGGGTATTTGACTCGAAAGATCCATGCGCTTTTCAGATACTTTTGGGCTTTATGAAAAACTGTATCTTGACTTTCAATCAGTCTACTATCTGCAACTTAATACTGTCTTCTCTCAGCAAGCCGCACCTTCTCAGCAGTCAACTTTTCGCTTTAGATAAAAATTATTCTCGAATTGATTCCAAGGGTCAATCCTCGGAATCAATTCACAGTCCTCTCAGCCCCTCTCTATAACACGAACCTCTTTCAATATCTACAAATCCAGCAAAAAGGAAATTGTTTCTTAAAACGTGATCAGAAACTTCTCATCAGCGTCGGATGTGCAATAATAGGGAGAAATGATCGGAATCTTGATCATGAAATATTGTGGGGAGAGGGATAACTAACCTATTAGTTGAATGGACTATCTTTGGTTACAAATTAAGAACTGCTTTTGCATTATTTTGTTGCCCATATAAAGTTCAACTTTTATGGGGCCTTTTTTTACGGGGGAAATCCTTATGGATGTCCTCCACCCTGGGGCGGGCGGAGGTGTCTGTCAGACTCTTACTGACTAAAACCGCCCTGGTGTTCCATCTCTCACCTACGCCGGGGATCGCGGGAACGTATGCGACAACCGTAATCCCCGGCTGTTGCCAGCCCGCCTCTACGGGCCACCACATTCATGGGGCCTGCTCTAACCGCGAGTTTCGTTGGTTCACCGAGGCTCTAACCTCAAATGAAGATACGAGTATATCTTCTAACTAATATGTTTAGTATAATCCGGTTTGACTGGAAGCTGACCCCAATATAGTGTGGAAAAGGCTGTTCAGATGTTGGTGTATTCTATATTTGTTTTGTTAGACAGTCGGCTAAGTAAGAAGCTCGTAGACAAATAATAATAGCCTCGAGGGTCGAGGTAGAAAGGGATTCGAGCCCCGAGGTATGTTTGTAGTTGGGTGAAATGCACTTTAAGCCGTTTGGTACCGTTGCAAATATTTGGTAGTCGTTACAGACTGACAAAAAGTCAGAAAATCTGACACCAGTTCTACCAAGAAACACCGTGTTACACAGTTAATGGGTTGTGGAGGTTAGAAAGGCCGCTACTCGTAAAATACTGGTATTCAGCTGAAACTAGTTAGACTGGGAGCCGACTCAAATAAACCAAAATAAATAAACAAATGACTCAAATAAAGTTGGGAAAAGGCTAGACAGATGACCCAGCTGACGCTGGGTCAGTAAGTTTAACATAGGGATCCTTAATAAAAATGTATATCAAAGGACTCAACTCTCTTTTATAATGCAACCTATCAATTGACTTATAATAATAAAACTAAAAACTAACGACATTATTTGCGATAAAAGTCATAACTACTAAAAGAATGCAGTCATTGTCTACAAGGACTATAAAATATCCAGTATTTGGTATTTCAAAATATTTGGTATTTTGTCCGTAACTGCCGCATAATTCGACGCCGCCCTTTAGAAGTTTATTAAAAGGAAATTACAATTCGATGCGGGTAGATAACTGCTTCAGTGAAAGTGCGTAATTTAACCGCCAATTTACGAACAGTTTTTGCTATGGTTGATAATAATTGGCTATTTTTTAAGGCGCTAATTTTCTTGCTTGGAACAGCCCTTGGCTCTAGATAAAGTTTATCTGTCAGCAGAAACTTGCAAACGCCGCCAGATCGTAATATATCGTGTGAAATTGTAAACTAGCTTTTGTTTTTTAGACACGGATATAATGGAAATTATTGAACATCAACAATAGCAACTCTAGTATGGTTACGAATCAAATTTGTCATGACATACGGAGCCGAAACGTGGACACTGACGGCTCGTATGGTCCATAAGCTCAAAGTCGCTCAGCGGGCTATGGAAAGATCTATGCTCGGCATATAGCCCACCGGATTATTAAGCTGAAGTGGCAGTGGGCTGACCATATTAGACGTAGAACCCACAACCGTTGAGGAAAACGAGTTCTAGAGTGGAGACCGCGTTTCGGCAAACGTAGTGTAGGACGTCCTCAGGTACGGTGGAGTGACGATTTGCGCAGGATGGCTGGCAGAAACTGGATGCGAGAAGCCGAAAATAGATTTAAGTGGCGTGCAATTGGAGAGGCCTATGTCCAGCAGTGGACTGCAACAGGCTGTTGATGATTGATGAATCATCAAATGACTTCTCCCACTCTGGGCGGATCGGAAGGGAGTTTCAGACTCTTACTGACTAAAACCCACCCGTGATCCTTCTTGTGCCCTTTACATTCCAGGGCCGCGGTGACTCTTTCGAACCAATTCCGCAACATATTAATATCAGCCCTTATCACACAGCGGCAACGGCACAAAGGACCTCTCATAATGAGAAGGCACGATCATTGACCACCGCGCAGACTCGTTGTCCAAGGCCGTTTGGCAACTTCAAACAGCTCAACTCTTCAAGCTCAATCTTCCGTTTCAAACTATGATGGAGTGGTTCCAAGCCTAATCCAGCTGAGTACCAGTATTCTTCTTCTTCGTCGTTCTCTCACTGCTGAGGATCGCAACCACATGCGACGCATTACCAAGCCATGCGGTCTTCTGAAGCGTGGACCGCTCTGTAAATGCTGCCACAAACAGCCTTCTTTTTGGCACCGCACCATCTTGCCGGTGTTCTACCTTGAGCGCGCTTTTCTTCGACCCGGCCCAATATCATGAGCCTTTCTAGATTATGCTTGGATGTATAGTACCTATTCTACATGGTGCTCTTAACTGATCTTCAGTAGTAAGTAATTGGATAACGCATGATTCCTGACTGTCAAAAAACTGCAAATGGCAGCCAACAGTAAACATGCTTTCCGAAGTGCGGAGGAATTTTGGTATGATAAGAATCAAATATATTCATTTATGTACACAGGTATAAGATGAGTCCCTGTGGCCTGCCACAGTAGGTGGCATACATTATTTAAAATTACATAAGTACCTATCCATCGAACGACCCTAGCAAGCGTTGCTTTACCTTGTGGATCACGTGTGTGGCTTATATTTTTTTTAGCCACATGACAAGCTCCACGACATGTAAAAAAAACCCGAACAATTTTTGTAGGTCCTTGTAAACCCTATCTCACCTTCTATCATTTAAAATTCATGTCAGACTTAGACCATAAATATAAGTTAATTGATCCCATGTTTAGATTATTTCTCAATCCAGATAGCAGCTGGTAGATAAATAAGTAGGAAATGAACACTAAACGAACATATGTCAAAGGTGTGCAATAAACCATTTAAACATCAAAACTGCTTATCACTTACACATTTTTTGTTTGCCATTCACACAACCCTATTAATCTAAAATCCAAACAATTAATTCGCAATCCTTAACTTTCCATTCAAAAATTCAAAACTCCATTCATAATTTACAAACCGGGATCATTCAACTATGAATTGACAATGTCATACATATGTACGTCAAAATCAGCTGTTTTGTGCCAGATGCAAGAACCGTTACAATACTATTACTAGCATCTTGCTCATTCACGAAATTCGAATTTCAAAAATTTTGTGAATGCGTTGCCGTTGGTCGGCGGCTGTGCGCAGGCGATTACGCATCGTAGGTAAGGTTGGAGTGGGGTTGAATGGACGCGTTGTATTTGGATTTGTATGAATTTTTGAACTGTTACTTGAAAATTTACTTTAATATTTTGTATCTAAAAGGTGTATTGTTAGGTCAGTTTTGTGCTTTGTTTTTTTTTATCTCTTGACCCTAAATGTTGTAAAGTGCTTCCTCATATCAGCCGTAAGACGTCCACTGTTGAATACAGGCCTCTTCCAAGTGTCGTCACAACGACCGGTCTTGTGCGTCCTGCATGCATTGGTTACCGACGACCCTCATCAGCTCATCAGTTGAAAAGTGCTTAGGAGGAATAAATTGTTAAAATCCGACATTTTGTGGGTAAAAATAAATTTAATAAAATATTTTTCCAATTCAAAAAAAAATTCAAAATGCAAAAGTCATTTATTCAAACTAGGCTGATAGACAGCACTTTTTGAACGTCAAATTTTACATAAAGACAGTCCCCCAAAACGCCCACCCGTCACCACTTCCTAGTGTTTTAGCTGGGAAGAAGAAGTGATTGATGAATGATTCATGGCATATGTCATGAAATTGTTTAATAGTACACAGCTCTTTTTGAGAAGTTATAATGATTTTTAGACAGCACACTGTAATTTTATGTACCCATTTATTAAACTTAACTGAGTTTTTATTTTCTTGCCTGATTTACGACAAAATAATCATGGTATGTCATACTCGTAGGTTGTAAAAATAACAAGACAGTGAATCAACAAATCAACTTTTTACGTGAGGTCAGTCGTAACTTTTTACTTCAGGTATTTATTTATTGTTACAAACATTTATTTAAACAAGGTCAACACTTCTTTGAAAACTAAAAAATATTAAAAAGTAAATTATGTGAAAAATCATTACATGGCATACTTTAGTATTTCTGGAAGAGTTAAACAGAGGTGTACCAAAAAAACATTTTATAAAACAAGCTGGTACTCAGTAAAATAAATAACTATGGAAAAAAAAACCTAAGTAAAAAATCTAACATAATAATTTGATAGTATGTACACAAAACTTATACATTATAAACAAACTCGATTGCATCTAAGGCAGCTTCAATATAACTAAATAACACACCAATAAACAGTAAAAAAAAATGGCCGCCGTTTTGCCAACGACGACGCACCTCCTCTTCTCCACTCACACACATACAAATTGCACTTGTCAATCGACGTACGCGCACCTGGGGCAGGTGGGGGCTTATGTCAGCTGTGAGACCGGCTTGTGCCGAACTACTATACCGCATTTTTGTAGAAGGTGGTTAAATGACCTAGTTCTTGATTGGTGGATGTATGATTTTTGTCAGTTCTGTTGTAACGTTTATCATTTAGGCATTCTAATGTTAAGTTTAGATTATAAACTTTATGATTATTAAGTAAAGTGTGCATTCGGCTTTCAGAAACTCTAATGCAAAGAAACTGAGGCTTGGACAAATGATAACCCATCGGAAATGATCTTAGTAAAATAAGTTATTTTTTAATGGCATTCGTCATACTTGATGCAAAACAACTCTTTTTATTTCTGTATTTTCTCCATATAGGCAAATTAAAACCAAATAACAGTCTTAAATTATGCTTACGCCTATTTCACTTACCTTTTTCCTGGATGTGAAATCATTGAATGACTTCTCCCGCTCTGAGCGGAACGGAAGGGAGTGTCAGACTCTTAACGGCAGCATTTGCCGTTAGGAAAATTCGTGGCTTAACTGATTTAGAAACGGCCCGTTTAGTGTACTTTAGTTACTTTCATAGCGTGATGTCATATGGAATTCTGTTGTGGGGAAATGCCGCCGATATGCAGACAATATTTGTTTTACAAAAAAGGGCTATTCGTGCGATTTATAAATTAAATCCCAGACACTCACTCAGAGAAAAATTTAAAGAGATTAATATAATGACTGTGCCCTCTCAGTATATCTATGAGAATCTCTTGTACGCACATAAAAATATTAATCTGTTTAAAAAATACAGTGATATCCATAGCATAAATACTAGGAACAAACACAATTTTGTTGTTCCTAAAACCAGGCTCAAGAAAATAGGTGGTCCTTTCGATGCCAATGTATATATTTTTATAATAAACTTCCTGGCCGCATTCAAGAACTAAGCATAAATAAATTCAAAGTATTTATAAAACGTAAGCTATGCCAGAAAGCTTTTTACACAGTTAAAGACTATCTGGAGGACAAGAAGGCTTGGGATTGAGCTGCTTCAGTTGTGTACATGGCCCAATGTTTTATGTTGTTGTTTTGTTTCTGTGTTTTTCTTTTATATTTTTACACTTTGACATGTTTTAATTTTCGTTTAGTTTACTTTTGACATGAATGTTTACTTTTTAAAGTATTCTTTTTATTTTATTACAATTTCTTATTTTGACATGAATGCTTACTTTGTAAAGTATTATATTTTTTAATTTATTTACTATTGTGAATATGAGGACTATATGGGTTATTACTGCTTTTTCCTCTTCAACTATTTTTTTTCCTTTTTTTTTTTTAGCGTTGTCTGGCTGTTTGAGTTTTTTTGTGGCCTACCCAAATGTCCTTTCATTGGCATTGTTCGTCGAGTCGTTGAGCTCCTTATTGGTTCTAAGTTGAGCTACTCGACTACTGACCAAGGCTTGCAATGAATGGACAGGTCCACTCAAATCTGCGTGGTTCTTTCCTCAAAAGACCACTTCAGACACTGACATGGTCCTCATATAACGTATTGTGAATGTGAGGACCATGTAGATCGCTATGTTAGGGGTTCATTTCTTGTTAGTCTGGCGGTTTGAGTTCTTTATGTGGCCTACCCAAATGTCCTTACTTTAGTATTGATCGTCAAATCGACGAGCTCCTTAAAGTTCTAAGTTTGAGCTACTCGGTAACTGACAAATGCTTGCACTGTCTGGACAGGTCAACTCAAATCTGTGTGGTACTTTCCTCAAAAGACCACTTCAGACACCAACCTACATGGTTGTCATATGATTTGACCAGTACAATTGTATGGACTTTAAAAGAGACCTTGACCTCTGAGTTTGTTTCGGTGTTTCTTCTCAGGGTAGTCAGCTAGGAAACACCGGCCTCATCTAGTTTATAATGACCAAAAATATTGACGTGTAAAAGTGTTATTTACAACCTACTTACAAAATAAATATCATTTATCACTTACTGACTAAAACCCACCCGTGTTCCTCCTAATGCCATTTGCGTTTCAGGGCTGCAGTGAATCTTTTGAACAAATTCCGCAACTTCTTAATCAATCGAAGACCACGGCTAGTCATGGGGGGCGACCAATGCTATGATGCTTCACTCCAGGTATCTTCTGTGCTGGCTAACGGATATTTGTGGTTACTAAAATCTCGAGTATGAACAATAATAAAGCTGCTAACACGTTGTTAACAGACCAATAATAGGGAAGATGCAATTACAGAATTCATGAACACTTTGTTATTGAAATGATAAAATAGCATAAAAGAAGGGCCATTTCCATGTTTTTATTGTAGTTAATATTGATTTTTAACAACTATTACGAAGTCTTATAACGTCAAACGGAACGTAAACAATCAGCGCCTAGTGACGTCACAGGTGTTATCACAACGAAAAGACGAACTTAAATTTTAATACATGACAGTTCATGATCTCTGGCAGACAGGAGTGACTTCATCATTCGCTGTCGCGGGAAAAGATAAACAGTCAGCTTATAATCGCAATTTTGGCAATACAAACTAATTAAAGCGTATTAATTTTTTAATTTTTGTATGGTCTATTTTACACGGAATTCTTTTAAATGAAAGCAAGATGAAAATATTGCATGTGTGTTGCATGTGTGCGACAATTTATTAAGATTAACCTTTCAAATAAGGTAGTACATTTAGATTAAAAACACTTTAACATTGAAATTAACACACCATTCCTTAAACACGTAGAGGGCAATTAAGCCAGTAATCATAGTAGTAGTGACAGTATTGCCACTTTTGCGACTGTGGCCATCATTGCCAGCAAACACGCGATGCCGGGCGTGTCAATCATACACTCTCTGCTATTATTGTGTCATTTTGACACTATTTACCACGGGGCATTTTGTATACAGAGCTTTTAGTGCCACGCTAGCACACAACACAAAAAAAAACTTATTACAAAAAAAATACAATCGACTTCTAAACGAAAAAATACAAAAAGTATAAAATAAATTTAAGTTCGGAAGTCGGTGTTCAAAAAACGAAGAAACAAACAAAAACAAGGAGTTTTTTTTTTCACTTTTTAGTGGTGACAAACAGAGGAGCTCGTGGCTAAAGAATAACAGCCGCACGGGTCGACCTTCAAGGTTAAGCAACGCTTGCCAAGGTTGGTCTATGGATGGATGACCATCCTAATATACCGAATTTCCTCCATGCTTGTTAAGCTCGTTAAGGTCCCGGCTGTCATTTGTAGATCTTTGGCAGTCGTTACGGATTGTCAGAAGCCAGTAAATCTGACTCCAGTCATGCCAAGAAGTACCTACCGTGTTACCCAGTTAATGGGTTGTGGAGGTCTGGTAGGCAGCCGTCCTCCACGTTAAATACTGGTATCCAGCTGAATCCGCTATGAATGGAAGCCGATACCTATAGTTGGGAAAACGCTAGGCATATGAGTGGTGATATCCTACACCTTAATTTAACGATCGTACGTTATAAACTGGTGCAAACAATAAACATACACGCGATTTCAGCAATCCCGGAAGATTTTCAATGATTTATTGAAAAGTTCCATTTTCTATCTCGGTTCTTCATCAGATCTTCAGCAAACTAGAAAGGGACCACCTCGAAATACTAAAATGCTCTTCCAAACCATCGTATACAGTTTGTCAGTTCAAAAATTCTTTCACTGTTAGAAAGCTACATTCACCCTGAGTAACATAGGCTATATTTTATCTCAATATTCCTACGGAAACGGGAACTACGCGGGTGAAACCGCGGGGCGCTGCTATGAACTATAAAGTTGGTTTACACAAAGGTTATAAAAAGTTATAAATATTTTTATTAAAATTATTGACTTTTATAAAATCTAGATGTTTTATAAAAATCAACAACAATCAATTACAAGTTTGGTCCTGATTCAGTTCTAATGCTTGCTACTTCGAAACTTACTGAATTACTTATCAGCGTTGAATTAAATAACTTAACTAATACTATAACAAAGGTAGACTTTCAATATACATTAATTAAATACCTGCGTAGTTCTTATCGTTTTAATTTATAAGCTAAAATAAAATGCTGTTGCGAAACGAAAAATTGTATTTCACATTTTTAACATTATAATAAAACGCAGAGAAAGTCCATGTTATAAATTATAACAATTATCCCTTTCGCTTCAGCTGGCTGGTTGCTAGGCCTATGTATTTCGCCGTCTGGGAACCGAACCTAGGGCCAGCAGATGTCTTTTTTAATTTGTTACTTTAGATTAGATTTTTATGGCATGTTCCTAGTTAGTTATTAGACGCTACCAGTTATAGTTTTAAAACTTTGTTAGTGTTTGTCTGACACTTTATTCGGTCTTTATTTTTTAGTGTTTGAGGCAAGATGCTTGTCGTATGGTCGCGATATAAGTTACTTGACAAACATAGTAATCTATCTCTCTGGCTCGAACGCCATGAGTTTAAATAAGCCGACTATGAAATTAACTTGTCACCATACACAAGTAATGTAATTAGTACTTGGATAATACAGAAGAAATTGTTTACCAATTTTTATTAGACTTTTTTCCAATCAACACAAGATTCATGTTTTTGTTTTGTTTATGGAATTTATTTCTGAAATAAATTTATTATTATTATTTATTATTTATGAAATATTTTTCCGACAGCTTGTTTTAAGACCAAAAATGTTAACACTTAGCATAAAGCATAATCAGCCTTTTAACGTTCCCACTGCTGGGACACAGGCCTCCTCTCTAGGAGAGTTCAGGCCAGTCACTTAACTTCCTAGCTATCTTTACCTAATATTATAAAGAGGAAAGATTCTTTTGTTTGCTTTTTTGTACAAATAAGCTCCGAAATTGATGACACGGTTGGCGCAGAGGTTGAGTGATTGGCTGTTGCGCTGCGTGTCGCGAGTTCGATTCTCGCGGAACAAATATTTTTATGACCTACAGAAAAATGTTTCGGATCTGGTTGTTTGTGTATGTGTTTTTATATATTTGTAAACGCACGGTACCGGTCAAATTACTAGAATGGTGCAAAGATTTATTTAAAAAAAAACTACTGGAACGATTTTAACTATTTTTTCACCGATGGAAAGCTACATTATCAGCGGGTACGAGTGAAACTGCGGGGCGCTACTAGTCTCAAATATAACCCTTTTGTGCAGATGATAAGAAAATAACGCGTTTTTAACCGACTTCTAAAAAAGGAGGAGGTTCTCAATTCGGATGTTTGTATGTTTTTTTTTTTTTATTGTTTGTTCGCGCATAACTCCGTCGCTTGCCAACCGATTTGAAAAATTCGTTTTTTGTTGGAAAGGGTAGGGGCTTCCCAAATGGTCCCATGAAAATTTTATCGAAATCGAATAAGCGGTTTTTGAAAAATCAACAATAATCTAAAAAAATATCTACATTGTCTACATTGACGACCTTTTAGTTTACTCTGCATTGAAGCAGTGCTTTTTTTTTACACTAATGTAATTAGTTCGTTTAGGTGGGGGGAGGGGAGGGGGTGTAGGTACCACCAAAAAGTGAAAAATAAAAAACTTTTTACAAAAAAATACAACCGACTTTTCCACAAAAAATCAAAAAAGTACAAAATAACTTTAATTTCGGAAGTCGGTGTTCAAAAAATGAAAAAAGAAACAACATACACCGAGTTCCGAAATTAAAGTTATTTTGTACTTTTTGATTTTTTGTGGAAAAGTCGGTTGTATTTTTTTGTAAAAAGTTTTTAGAAAACAGTATGATGTACTGTCTTTATTTTTGTTCAAGTAAGAAACACTTATTTAGAATCCTAACTACTAGTATAATATAAAATGCGTGAGAGATTATATCAAAAAAATATATTGCCTTATCAAAATTGTTTTAGCGATAAAGCGTAACTAGCAAATATACTTGCTAGTTACGCTTTATCGCTTAAATCGCTAAAACAATTTTGATACGGCAATATATATTTTTTACGAAGCCATAGGCAAAAACTTTTAGTTAATTATAAATTGATCAAACTCTTCTGCCATCCCTAAATCGATGCCAAAATGATAAACGACCCTCATCGAACCGGCGATAGTTCAAACAGTCAACTTACCAAGTTGATCGGAAGGTTACAAGTTCGATCCCGACCCGAACTGTTGAACACTTTAGCACGAGCACATTTAACTTAAGGGTTAAGCGCTATTAGTAATGCATCACGGGTTAACAGCGATCTTTATCTTTTGTCTTTAATTACTTTAGTTAATATTCTTAGCAGATAGTTAGTCAAGTGGGTTTAAATGAATGGGGTTTATTTGAATATGAATTGGCATTTTAGCGGAGCCAAGTTGGCCCAATCCAGGGTTGTGGAATTTATTCGAAAGTCACCGCGGCCCTTGAAGACATTTGAAGGAACACGGACGGGTTTTTAGTAAGAGTCTGACACGTCTGTCTTTCGATGATTTTCCTTTATTAAAATAGAAAGTTGGCCCAATACAGAAGGTTTATAATTAAACTAGTAGCGCACCGCGGTTTAACCCGCATAAGTTTCGATCACGTAAGAATTTCGGGGTAAAAATTATCTTATATGTTAATCCTGGTTATAAACCATCTGTGTGCCAAATTTCGTTCAAATCCGTTCAGCAGTTTTTGAATAAGAGAAAGAAAGAAAAATGTGTTTATTGGCATTATAAAAAAAACAACACCTTATAATTAAACAAAATAACATAAACCGAATTATTAATGCCAAAAGGGTCTCAGCTCAGCATAATGCCAGATGGCAACACAAGGTGTACCACCAGACACTGATTTTCAGCTGCAACCCACAACGCCATACGCTCGAAAACGAAAACACTTTTGCGTGAAAGAGTAATAAACATCCATCCATCCATACTTACAAACTTTCGCGTTTATAATATTAGTAGGAAGTATTGTGTAGCTAAATAATAACAAGCACACGGATCGAACTATAAATCTATATAACCAGCGCTTGCCAACTCAAAGATGGGTGAGTGTCCATTACCTACCAAGATTCTGCCGTGCCTCGGAAGCTCGTGACGCTTTTGGTCCCAGCTGTTACTTGTAGATCTTCGACGGCCGTAATGAGGAAGCGAAACACAGAAAAATCGGATACCAGTGTTATGTAATACAGAACATGATTTAAAAGAGTGTCCGTGGAGTTTCTTGCACGTTCTTCTCCATAGAGATCGCGCTTTGGAACGTGCAGATAGCTTCACCTCTTTCGACTTGAAAAGTGCCTGTAAAGGGTTTATTTGAAATAAATGCTTTTGATTTTGACTTTGACTTTGCCAAGTGGTATCGTCACCTTGTAAGATGTTAGCACTGTTGCATCCTGTAAGACTGGTCTATCCATATGTAATGGGTATTGGGTTGTGGAGGTCTGGTAGGCAGCCGCTCCACGATAAATACTGGTATTCAGCTGAATCCGGTATGACTGGAAGCCGACCCTAACATGGTTAGGAAAAAGCTAGGCAAATGATGAGTACGCATTACGTAGGAAGCGATACTAGGTGAGAAAAAATGCCTAAATTTAAATATCCGAACAGGCCGGACGCCGTCTAATTTGACCGGACACTCAACCCAAAAGCCTGACTGTGTCCGGCTTTACCCGGACGCCTCGCAACGCTATCTGGACACAACAACCGTCTGGTCGGGAGACCCTCCCTTTTCAATGGAGTTTTATGGGACTTTACAACCAGTTCTGTACATACTGTACGGCTACTTTGATGGATACAAAAACAGATTTCAGTATATCGAAATAGAACAGGGTAACTTCGTTCGTAAACATCATTAAATGGGCTTTAATAAAAATCAGAACGTACTTATGAGCTTAAGTTTAATAAAGAATTCAATACAAACAAAATATTAGAGGCAATTAGTGCAAATAGGTCGAAGGAGAAAAAACAATAGGGCCATGAAACACACTGTATTAATTATTATGGAATCTTTTTTGATAAGTAATGCTGTTGAATATATTTTAAGACAATGTTGTCAGAATTCCATATTAATTTTTTTGATGTCCTCCATTCTCCATTTTCAGCTAGGAGAAAGTCTCTCTCTATTTTACTGATTTTTAGGATTTCGTACTTCACATGGACAACAGAACCCTTATATTATCATACATTCTGTAGATCCGTCCGTCTGTCAAGAATCTTTATCTCGGGAACGCGTGGAGATATTAAGTTGAAATTAAAACCATATACTCAAGTCTACAGTCCCTTGAAGCTATAAAAAAAATAATCAAACTTCTAAGTAAAAGTACATAAAAGATACGGCCGTTTAACCCTCATAACACGTATTTTTGATTGAAGAATCGACTTTGATGTACACAATTCGTTCAACCATAAAAATTAAGTTTGTCCTTCAATCGTACCTGATATATTTTGCTATTATAGTTTATGAACTTCTGTAGATAATGTATACTGGTATACAATCAAGACTCGATCGGAACCCTCGGCGTCCAAGTCTGACTCGCACTTGTCCAATCGTATAATATTCACGCTGATAGTACTCCTTCAGCGTTTTTAAAAACCGTCGTCTTCATGGCCCTACTAAAGATTCGTTCCGGAAATTATTTAATCGAGATTACCACTTATTCTCAAGCACCATCGAGAAGCTCTTCGCATTCTGTTTGCTTCATTTTTCTGCTCGTCTTATTTTTATTCTTAGATTTTTTTTATAAAAACTCACTAAGAATTTTCTGTTGTGTTCTCAACTCGATAAAAATGAATTTTCAAATTTGAATGCCCATTTTATTAAATAATGCGATCAATTGATCATTCATGGGATTCAAATTGATCTCATGTTGTTTTTTAGAAAGTCATGAACTAATGACGAGTTTTAGACGCTTTAACAGAGTTTCTAATTTTTCTGTTAAAAAATTGTTTATTTTTTATGTCTTTTTATGTAGTTCTCACCATTTATGGTGTGCACTAAAACAGCTACACAGCCCTAACAGAATATCAGCGCCGCCATGTAATTTCAATGAGAGGTTTTTGGCCTCGAGGCCTCTTTATTAGGGTTCCGTACCCACAGGATAAAACGGGACCCTATTAATAAGACTCGGCTGTCCGTCCGTGCGTTTATCTGTCCGTCTATCACCAGGTATCTCATAAACCGTGATGGTTAGACAGTTGAAATTTTCACGAATGATGTATTTCTGTTGCAGCTATAATAACAAATACTAAAAAACAGAATAAAATAAATATTTAAGGAGGCTCACATACAACAAACGTGATCTTTGCTCGTTTTTGCTCCATATTGATAAACAGCAACAGCTAGTCAGTTGAAATATCCACATAGTATTTAGTTATATGTTCACTCTTAAAATAATTAAATTAAAATAAACAAATTCTTAAGGGAGGCTCCCATTGCCCGCTAGGGTTGCGAAATTTGTTCGAAAGAGTCACCGCGGCCCTGGAACGCAAAGGACACTAGAAGGATCACAGGTAGTTTTTAGTGAGCAAGAGTCTGATACACCCTTCCCATCCAAAACAAAGAAAACAAAAAAAATGGGAGACTTCCATAGAACAGGCATGATCTTTTGCCGTTTTTCTAGATAATAGTACGTCATCCTTCGCGCGCGAGTCCTACTCGCACTTGACCGGTTTTATTGAAGCCTGCCAGTATAGAGTTACTATCGTTTGTTACATTTTTAGTCTATTTGTTGTTTGACATGTGCGAGTTACAAATTAATGCTTTCTGTTTTCTAACTACTGTACCTAGTCACCTACACATACACTAATTTGAAATATAATTAACAGCTCTTTCCTACATTTTAATTCTTATTATAAGGCTGTTACCAGTCACTTCTCGAGTTTTGCCGAAGTACCGTGTTCTCCAGTTAATGGGTTGTGGAGGTCTGGTAGACAGCCGCTCAGCTGAATCCGGTATGACTGGAAGCCGACCCCAATATAGTTGGGAAAAGGCTAGGCTGATGCTGAAGGCTGTTATAACATTTTTACTTCTGCAAACTGATTTTAAACTTTCACCTACATACACATTGCTAAGACCCCTGCTGCCATCTGTTGCAGACTGTATGAACTAAAAATGTAAACAAAGATTTTTTTATCGTTTTAAGTCATTGAATATGGTGAAATCATATTCAAATTAAAAAGTTTACAATATTTAAATAGATTCAAGTATTGTGACATGATTTTAGTATAGCAAATGTAATATTCTTGTTTCAGTGCGACACGATCGATCGACAAGCAGCGCCATCTATCGTTTAATCAATACAACTTCATCATTAAACTACTTTAACAGAACAGTAAAACTGAATCATTTTAAAAGGTAACCCTACTCTTCTATCTATACTTATAATAAATCTGTAGAGAGGTCAATTCTGTACAAGGAATATATTTTCAAAATAACTATCAGGGGGTGATTAGTGATCGATACTGGTGCCAAAAATGCAATCAGTAAAATTTTTGTCTGTCTGTCTGTCTTTCTGTCTGTCTGTCTGTCTGTCTGTCTGTCTGTCTGTCTGTCTGTCTGTCTGTATGTTCTTTATAGAAACAAAAACTACTCGACCGATTTTAACGAAACTTGGTGCAATTATTCTTCATACTCCTGGGCAGGTTATAGTATACTTTTCATCACGCTACAATCAATAGGAGCAGAGCAGTGAAGGAAAATTTTGGGAAAACGGAAGAAGTCATCTACATAAAATTATCTAAAAAACATCCCGAAACAGCATGTCTATCTTTTGTCAATTTTAAACCGATCGGGCTGAGAGTTTCAAAATCGGGGGTAAAGTAACTATTCCACGCGGACGAAGTCGCTGGTCACAAGTATGCGGGAAGAATTTTTTTGTGAAATAAATATAGACTATGTTTTCTTCTCCCTATAATTTTATAATTTTCTGCTATAATGTTATTGAGCGAGCGTGGGAAGCCCTCCATATAATGTAGTGTTGGTATTGAGCGTATGTATGAGAAATCCACCATATAAAATATTAATGCATCGCCTTACGACTTGTATTCCGATAATGAAACGGGCTAGGTGGAATTAAAACATGAAATTCAAACGCACACTCCCTGAAATATTACCGTACTGACTAAAGTCTCGGCGTCGATTTATCTACTCGTATACTATTCTTAGTATTTTTGTATGTAACGAATACACTCAAAAACAACTGAACCGATTTCAAAAATTCTTTCACCATTAGAAAGCTACATTCACCCTGAGTAACATAGGCTATATTTTATCGCCGTATTCCCACGGGAACTGGAACTACGCGGGTGAAACCGCGGGGCGCTCCTAGTTCTTTCACAATAATATACCCCTTTTCCCACAGCTGATTCATACTTAGAACAATCTGAAAATAAAATTTACTTCTATCACATACCTACAGGATATCAAGACATGATGATAACTGATAAATGATATTTATTTTGTAAGTAGGTTAAACATAAGACTTTTACACGACCAATATTTCTTGTCATTTTAAGCTAGATGAAGCCGGTCATGATTTTAATAACTTCATTAAAAGTAATAATTCACTTCTAAAAAGCTGATGAGTGATAGAGAAAATATCGCAAACATTTTTGTAGTATCCATCACGCCTATAACCCATTCAAGTTAAGAATAGATATTGAAATAAATCTTTTTTACAGTCCGTTCAACCGATTTTGACTTCTATTGCGTTGGTGTCACGACACATGGCAGCTGCAGTAAACAGTTGGTATTATAATCACATTTTTGCTTTTAATGCTATCCTTATGCCTACGGAATAGAAGTAAAAGTCGGTTGACCGGACTGTAAATAATTTTCTTTAAATGTCTAATCTTATTGCGAATAGGAGTATAGGTTTCGTGGTAAATGCCGATCAGTTTTCAACTGCCTTCATTTTACGCATAGGTAATTAGGAATAGTTAGTTAGTGGTGGTAGTAGTAGTGTATGTACATAAATGAATAAATTAATAGTTGACGTATTGTATACCTAAGTTTTTTATGGTTTCGTTTTGTTTTTATTTCGTTACCAAAACTTAAAGTAAGTAAGCAATGATGAAGATAATTTTTCAAAAGAAATCAAAAGAATCTTCACACATTAAACGCTCAAAGCGATTCTTTAAATAAGTTAAAATTTTGCTTAGAAGATTAAATTTGGATAAATTGTTTTTTTTAACTTTCTAAGTGTTGCTATAAAAATAAAATCAAATAAAAATCTAATTAATTTCCAAATCACAAAAAAAGAAATGTATTTTTAATTTTTAACATTATATAATATTTGGTATATTCTCAAGGATAGAAAATGAGCCGTGATAGGAAAAAGTATACAATATTGTTATACAATAGAGATGAACACGAAAAAATAACATTTTTTTTTTACATTTCAAAGGGACTACTTAAAATTCATTTTTATTTGTAACGCAGTTATCACTCGTCATGCCAGTTAGTCAAACAGTATTCTAAGACTTATGACTTAGTTTTAAAATCGTCATTATTATTAATTTCCTTCAGTTAACTTAAATGGGCATATGGGATATGTGGATTAAAGCACCTGGTATTGATTCCGGTCGGGATTTTTTTAATTAAGGTTTTAATGTTGCTTTTACGATTTCACATCGCGACATTAGAAAGTACATCTGCTGTGCATATAATTCTAACTGTCATTCCTATTTACTTTAAAGTAGGTACATAGATATAGAGATGTAAAGCATATGTACTCAGTCGTATAGGTACTGCAGCAGAGAGTGACGGAATCCAAATGAATTCAAGCGGGTTCAATACCTGGCGTAACAAATGCGCAAACACTCCATTGGGGATATTTCCTGATGAATAAAATATGATTCTATTTAGTCCGTCAGTCAGATTATCGAAAAATATTGGACACGTATGATTTGCTTTATCAAATCTATAAAAATACAAAGACGAAGATATAAAGCTTCAAAGTGAGTGGGGGCTTGTGACGTCACGGCGTGGTAAAAATCGTAGCACGTAGTGATGTCACACTAGTTTTCAACGCACTGTATCGTCTTCGTTTTTGGTTTACGTGAAAAAAGAAAAAAAGATGTGTCAATAAATTTTTGGAAATCTATCTGACGGACTAATTAGATTTATTTAGTCAACTACCGTGTTCCGTGGTCAAAGATCGCTGCAGAACACCTTGTGGTTTTAGTTAGTCCATAATAACGTTTTAGCCTTAAGAAGCTCGACCAAAAAAAAAAAATAGTTTGAACATGACACCTTAAGACGGGGCCCCATAGGGTCAGTGCCTGCCAGGGTTGCGGAATTTGTTCGAAAGAGTCACCGCGGCCCTGGAACGCGGCGGGCACTAGGAGGAACACGGGTGGGTTTTAGTCAGTAAGAGTCTGACACTCCCTTCCGCTCCGCCCAGAGTGAAAGAAGTCATTTGATGATTTCCTATCCATAAAAAAGGTAGGTACATGACACCTTCCTGTTTTTCTTGAAGGTGTATAATATCCTACAACACTGCCAGTCTCTGGAATCGAACCGAAGACCTCATGTTCAGCGGTCGTGCTTGCTACTATACTCACTTCTCTTTAGCATCAGAATACGATACTAATCGTTTCATGTACGTTATTTAGGTACCTACCTGTGATAACACTCATATTGTAAACTATAATATTCTGCTCGCCTAGTTCAAATCACATGAGTATCGAGTAATAACTACGCATATAAAAAAAATATATATTTTTAACCGACTTCTAAAAAAGGAGGAGGTTCTCAATTCGGATGTTTGTATTTTTTTTGTAAAAAGTTTTTTATTTTTCACTTTTTAGTGGTACCTACATCCCCTCCCCTCCCCCCACCTAAACGAACCAATCACATTGGTGTTGGTGTTCAAAAAACAAAAAAGCAACCACAGACACCGAGTTCCGAAATTAAAGTTATTTTGCACTTTTTTGATTTTTTGTGTAAAAGTCGGTTGTATTTTTTTGTAAAAAGTTTTTTCTTTATTCAGAAAATCAACAGTGATACTTATAATTATAATAATAATTAAAAAAAAATAACAAACAAGCCTGCAATGTCAGAAAGTGAACTAAAAAATTAAAAACAGATAAATAAAATAATCTTTTCATTGCAGTTGGGGGACATGTAAAGAACTATTCTAAGGAACCGTCTTCATTTTAATTATTTGTTTTTTATTTCATACCTTCTTCGCTATGTACTAAGCAAGCTTTAGATGATGACAGTATACGTAGTCTAATTACAATTTAGCTTTAAAGATATTTATTCAAAAAGACACAAAGTCACTTACATGAGAACAATGTTTACGTTATGCTATAAAAACAGCTGATTATTTAAAAAAAATAATCAGCTGTTTGTGTTATCTGGGATAGCTCAACGCTTCTAACGACACCACATACATTGATATCGGTTAAGCCGTTTAGAAGTTACGATGGAATGAAAAAACTCACAAACATGCAAACATACATACATGAACCCTGAAAAAATAACGCTCCTCTTTTGGGCAAAAACTGTAACCTATTTACTTCAGAACGACACATTACAACACAAATCACGATACAAACAAAATTAAGATATACAAAGAACAGCATCATAACCTATTTCTCTCACAACAATCTACTTATTAAACTGCATAGTACAAGTTATGATAATTCGCCTATTCATCGATCTCGCGCTACAGAAACACGCGCGGCGTCGTTTCAATCAACTCGCGCATTCGACACGCTTATCATTCTGTCACGTTTAAGGGCCACACACTTATTGTCAGTAGGGTTGCCACGAGAATTTGATGGTTTGAAACCTTGGATAAGATTTAAAGCAATCCAAGTGACTATGGCGTCTTAAAACCATCGTGATTTCGGTGTGAGAGAAGACAAATGTGTCGCATATTACTATCCCTTTTACACGAAACATAATGATGACTTTAGTACATCGTTGTATGGTCCCAGACACACAAACAGTACAAATATTTCAGGTAATGAGGTCAAGATCTGGGGTACATAAATAACATTGACCACTCTGATAGAAGAAAACTTGGGGTGGAAAAAGGTTGCTAAAACACACAGGGTTATTTGAAAAACACCAACAACCTCTTAAGAGGTCATTGTACTCATCATTATGAACAACTTTTACTGTGGGACCAAACCTGATATCGCGAAAAATATCAGCTGTTCCCTACATTTTGATGAGTTTTATACGAACATAAATATAAGGAACAGCTGTTTTTCTTTTTTGCCTTACCTCTTAAGAAGAAAAGATTTTTTAGGACATCTTTTCTTTCTTTCTTTTTTTAAAATAGGATTTTGCACCCACACAGGAAATCTCCTGTATCATGATTGCGTTTACAAAAATATAAACTCACACACACAAGCAGTCTAAAATCAACCGCAATCGTTTCCAAAAAGAATTTGTCCGTTAAGAACCAAAAGATTCATAATTATTTGTAAATAATTTCGACTTAAAAAAAACTACTACAAGTGAGTACCCTGCAAATTAAAACTTAACCCTTTAAACACCTATTATTTGTTATCTGTATAGCTGTCTTTACTTCATTAATGCAACATAGTTGCTGAGCTATCAACTGTCTACTAACATTATTTTGACGACACGTTTAGTCGCAGTGGTTGAGCGATTAGCTGCTGCGCTATGTGTCGTGGGTTCGATTCCCACACTGAACAAATATTTGTATGGCCTTAAGATAGTTATTGCAGGTCTGGATGTTTTTGTATGTAACATTTTTTTTTAAAACGAAGTCCCCCATTAGGAATTACTCCTGCGTCGTGGGTGCTTTAACAAACATACAATCTCACATACACAAACAGCCAGACCCGGAACAACTATCTGTAAGCCATACAAATATTTGTTCCGTGCGGGAATCGAACCCACGACACGTAGCGCAGCAGCAAATCGCTCAACCACTGCGCCAACCGTGTCGTCCGTACACATTACAACGTATGTGTGTCGTCCGTATACATTCGTGTACATTGTATGTTTCTAAACGCACCCACGACACAGGAGAAATTCCTAGACTGGGGCAACGTTTCCTCAAAAGAATAAAAAAAAAATACATCAAGAACAGCGTCCACAACGTTCGACAGCCCTACTCATTAGGCACGCTACTCGACGCAAAACGATATACAAGCGTGACACAGAACCGGTCGTCATGGGGTGAGCAGAGCTCTAGGGCGCCCCACAAAGCGGTGTGAAATGCGGTGGTAGCACTTCAGGATATAATAATGTATTGTGCATGTATTCTTTGAACTTCTATTCAGATTTGTATAGTTTGTCCCCCTACTGACCGGTTTTGTATTAAGTGAGGGAGAAACTGGAATTATGGTGTCGCTTCTATCCTTTAAGTTCGGTGATCTCTAACGGTCGAACCTAATAACCGATCTATCACATACTGGAGATAGAAAAACAAATGAAACAACAGAAAACCTATATAATTTTTATATTGTTTCATTTGCTTTGCTATCTCCAGTATGTGATAGATCTAACGGCCGAACCCAATAATCGATCTATCACATACTGGAGATAGAAAAACAAATGAAACAACAGAAAACCTATATAATTTTTATATTGTTTCATTTGCTTTGCTATCTCCAGTATGTGATAGATAGTGTGTTTTATACATGTGTAAGCACTAAGGTAACTATGGAGTTTCTTGTCCGTTCTTCTCCATAAGAATCTACCTTAGCGAATGGACGCTAGAGTCACTTAATTATGATAAATTATAATGATGACGTTCAAAAGTGCCGTTTAATGGCCTAATTGAAATAAACGTTTCGATTTTGACTTTTCACTTTGACTAATATGTCTGTGTAGCTTTTTACCTGGCTTCGCTTTCGTGGTTTTTCGCACGTGCTTATTCCCGGGAAAGGATGGCGCTCATGCAGGAATAAATTGTAGTGTACCTACATTACGGGTAAAACGGGGTGGATAGAAGTACGGGGGCGGTGAATGAAAACGCAACTTTTATTTATTTTTTTATTTATGTACACACATGATACTTAAAAGAAGACAATTTTGTACAAAATCGAGAGCACAAAGGTACTGCTTATTTCAATAGAAATTTCTTCCAGCAGACCTTGCTTTATTGGAATTTTCCAATATTTATATATTGTTTTAGCAATGAAGAGCTTTAATTGTCCTTTAATTAAATCTTATATACTATGACAGACACTATTTAACATGGTAGGTATTAAGTGAAAATCCCAATAAACGTTTCGTTTCTATTCAGTTCGTTTTAGGGTAGTGAAGAATTTTTGAAATCGGTTCTTTACTTCATGATTGATTATTTTCAAAAAACAAAGAATTGTTGTATTAGTTAATAGCACACAGTTTTATGCTAATTTTGTAAATCAAGAATGCTTATCAATTTTTAATGCTGATTCAGAGTATTATAGATTCACATTTCTCTCTATCTGGTCTGGTCACACACCCTTTTTTCAGTGTGGGAAATCATCAAATGACTTCTCCCACTCTGGGCGAAGCGGAAGGGAGTGTCAGACTCTTAATGACTAAAACCCACCCATATCTCTCCTAGTGCCCTTTGCGTTCCAATTCCGCAACCCCTGGCCACCTCTTCCTGGCCACTTTCCTGGACTACATTTCAATTAAATTCCATACTATCGAGGCTGTATTTTCTAGGGTATGTTGGGGAGCCATTAGATAACACATTCTCGTAGGTAGGTATGTGGCACCATGCAAACACTGTTTACCCAAAGGATGACTGATAGAAATTGCCTAAAGCATTAAATCCGCCTCCCTGTATATCTGTTTGCGTAAAATATTAAATAAATAAATATTCTCTCTGCTTATTTAGCCTAATAAAATGAGCCTAGAAATCACACGAAGTAGGTACCTATCTATGCCTTATTTCTCCACTAGAACATAAAGCAGCCGGTAAAATAAATATTTCCGATTGTGGCACAATAAACATTGTTATTCCGAGCGTCGTCTCCTCAAAAGCTGCCTCTCGGCTTACCGCGGTAACCGCCGTAAAATGTTATCTTGACACATTTGCCTGTCCTAGACTTGAATACACCCTTATGTACATATGTTAGAGTTCATTACGTGTTTATTTGTAAGTGAGATGTACTACATGATTCGCATTTTAGAGGAATTAAGGGTAAACAACTGAAATATGAAAGAAAAGCACTGACTACATATAAAAGGTAGATGTCACTGGTCCTGGCGGTGGAGCAGTGGTGGTGGCAACTCAATAGTCATTAGAAGGAACACGGATGGGTTTTAGTCAGTTAGAGTCTGACACTCACTTTCGCTACGCCCGAGCGGGAGAAGTCACTTGATGATTTTCCATCCATAAAAAAATGAAGATATCCGATTTTTTCTTGATAGTACCTAAGTCGAGTCAAAACTCGAGGGCACATATTCTCAGGATGAAAAGTATCCTCTGTCAAAATTAATCTAAATCCATTCAACCGTTGCAACGTGTAGCGGTAACAAACAGAGTCACTTTCTCATTTCTAATATTAGTAGGAACGCAAAAACGCAAGAAAATAAACTAAACATCAGGAAAAGCCAAAACGCAACGGTCATCCACAGCAATTAACGCGTCCTCCTTCGTATGAAAACGCAACTGGGGACGTTACGTTTACCTACAAAGGTTCAGTAGAACAATCCCAGAACATTTTTAACCGTTGTGAAGGAAAATTTATTGTCACCAATTAGAGATAAGTATACATTTGAAAATGTCATTTTGAACATGATAATTAACGCAAAAGCACGTTTTTCGTCCATTTAAACATCTTAAAAAATACAACCGACTATTAAACAAAAAAACACAGAATGTATAAAATATCTTTAATTTCGGAAGTCGGTGTCCAAACAACGAAGAAACAACCAAAGACATCAAGTTCCGAAATCAAGTTTCTTTTTTGTTTAGAAGTTGGTTGTATATTTTTGTGAAAAAGTTTTTTTTATTTTTCACTATTTAGTGGTGACACGCCACAGTTAAACGTACCCATCACAGCGTACGTGTTATATACAGGTGTAAACAATAAACAGACACGCGATTTCAGTAATCCCGAAAGATTTGCTATCATTTCTTGAAGAGTTCTGTTTCTTATCTCGGTTCTTCATCAGATCTTCACCAAACTAGAAAGGGAAGATCTTCACCACCTCGAAATACGAAGATGCTCTTCCAAACCGTCATATACTCTTTGTTTTTTCATTTTACTTCGACAATAAGAGAACGAGAACATCATCAACGTAGTCGAAGCCACACATTATTAGGGATAACTCAAATACTAGTCGTCAAATCTCACTCAAATTTTGACCACATAACAAGTATCAGCTTTCGAATATAAAAAGCATCACCAATATCGATACACCCAGTAAAAAGTTACGAGGTAACACACACAAGAAAAAAAATACATACGACTTGAGTACCTCGTCTTTTATTGGAAGTCGGTTATAAAAGCCAACAACAATGATTATCTACAGGGGAGTATACACTATTACTGACTAAAAGCCACCAGTATTTCTCCAAATGCCCTTTGCGTTCAGGTCCACAGTAACTCTTTCGAACAATACCGCTATTTATTTCCCCTCCAGCAGAACAATCACAAAACATTTTCCTATTTACCTTTACAATACACGATCCCCTGCAAAACTCCACAAATAATTAATTCGAGGACCAGCTCGCATTAAGGTGGCCCAGGGACCAAGAGTGCAGTCGTTAGCGCTCGCCCCGGGGCTACGTCTGACGATGCTAAGACAACCCCGCTTGTTATACTCAACTTTGCACAAGTGCTGTACAGCGAGACGTTTTGTTGCTTCTTGAATTTCTTTTTTGTAATACGACACTGGTATTTTTAGCTGTAAAATAATGTTTAGTTATTATTATGTGTTGGATCATTCGGTTCCCTTCAAAATGGTTGAGCTAAATGGTGCCGATACACACGTCATGTTCGTGAACGGGCGCCGTCGGTTGAGACTGGCTGACTTGTTTTGGATCTTTATACTTTGAATATTTTTATTGTTTCCTTTTTTTTCTTTGCATCGTCCTCACATATAGAAGCGAGGAAGGAAGGAACCAAGGATGTAACCAAGGATATGTAATACAGAACATGATTTAAAAGAGTGTCTGTGGAGTTTCTTGCACGTTCTTCGCCATAGAGATCTACGCTTTGGAACGTGCAGATAGCTTCACCTCTTTCGACTTGACAATTGAAAAGTGCCTGTATAAAGGGTTTAATTGAGATAAATGCTTTGAATTTGATTTTGGTTAGCTCATCACCACTGCTCTCAAAACGGTGAAGGAAAACATCGTGAGGAAACCGGCATGTCCTAGAACCAAAAATTCGAAGACATGTGACATTCACCAACCCGCACTGGGCCCGCGTGGTGAATTACGGCCCATTCCCTCTCCTAGAGAGGAGTTCTGTATCCCAGCAGTGGGAACATTAAACGGCTGATTATGATTATGCTTATGCTAGTAGGTACTAATGTGTACACTGTGCCTTATATACATAAGGCACAGGCCCTTAATAGACGCAAACAAGCGTGTCGAATGTAATTGGAAATACCTGGAACATTACTGTTAGATATTAATAGACGTTTGTATATCATGTAAGATGTCAATCGGGCGTAAACCTTGTAGTACATTCATGTAAACAGGCTTTCAACACAGATTTATAGTATACTGTGAAATTAATTTGGTGTTTGTTGTACGTACATATGTATATCGAAATAATCATCAAGTCATAATATGTGGGCTTGCTCTGACCTGCGACTTTGTACAAACATTTAAGAAGAAGAGTAATAAGTTAAAATAGTAATCTATACAAATACATATAGGTAATAAGATCATAGACTCCTTGTGTCTGCACATTGAGTATTTATGCATAAAATTAACTGAGAAACGTTAAAAAAAGAACATAGAACACCAAATGCATGTTTTGAAATTTTTGTCTGTTTATCTGTTGATGATGTTTGTGAGAGCATCACGCAAGAATCACTTATTGAATTTGAAATCCATATACATATATATTTTACTAGCTTCTGCCAGCGACTTCGTCCGCGTGGAATAGTTACTTTACCCCCGATTTTGAAATTCTCAGCCCGATCGGTTTAAAATCGACAAAAGATAGACATGCTGTTTCGGGATATTTTTTAGATAATTTTATGTAGAACATTTCCGTAATACATGATTTCTATGTAACTTTAACCATTAAGGCTACACAGTCACACGCGACGGAAGCTTAAAAAATGGAGTAACTTCTTCCGTTTTCCCAACATTTTCCTTCACTGCTCTGCTCCTATTGATTGTAGCGTGATGAAAAGTATACTATAACCTGCCCAGGAGTATGAAGAATAATTGCACCAAGTTTCGTTAAAATCGGTCGAGTAGTTTTTGTTTCTATAAAGAACATACAGACAGACAGACAGACAGAAAGACAGACAGACAGACAAAAATTTTACTGATTGCATTTTTGGCACCAGTATCGATCACTAATCACCCCCTGATAGTTATTTTGAAAATATATTCCTTGTACAGAATTGACCTCTCTACAGATTTATTATAAGTATAGATAAAAATCGACTAACAAATTCAAAAGCTATTGGATTTTTGAATTTAGTAAGATACTTCACTTGAGGATCTCGTGGTTAAATAATAACAGCCGCACAGGTCGATCTTCAAGGTAAAGCAACGCTTGCCAAAGTTGGACTGTGGATGGGTGACCATCTTAACATACCGAGTTTTCTCCGTGCCTTGGAAAGCACGTTAAGTCGTTGGTCCCGGCTGTCATTTGTAGATCTTTGGTCGTTACGGATTGTCAGAAGCCAGAAAATCTGACAACAGTCTTGCCAAGAAGCCCCGTGTTCCCCAGTTATTGGGATGTGTAGGTCTGGTAGGCAGCCGCTCCACGTTAAATACTGGTATTCAGCTGAATCCGGTATGACTGGAAGCCGACCCCAATATAGTTGGGAAAAGGCTGGGCAGATGATGAGTAAGAAACTTCACTTGCTAATCGTCGCGCTGAGTCCTGTACCCATCATGTAAAAAGTACAAAACTAATATAGATTTGTTTTATGCATCAGAAATTATAACATAGAACTACTTTATTCAACATCACGTTACGACCAATAGAAGCGGAGCATTTATAAAAAAAAAAACGTTTTTTTTTTCTTCCTTATGTGACGGAGACGAGATTGAGTCAACTAGTAATAATAAGTAAACATTTATTTTCTCTTCCCCAAAGGTGACTTAGAGCAGTTTTCTATGTGTCAAGTTTAATGTCCTTACTTTGGTATTGTTCGTCAAATCGTTGAGCTCCTTGAAGTTCTAAGTTTGAGCTACACGGTATCTGACAAATGCTTGCACTGTCTGGACAGGTCCACTCAAATCTGTGTGGCACTTTCCTCAAAAGGCTACCAGACATTAACCTACATGGTTCTCATATGACTTGACCAGTGCGGATTGTATGGACTTTAAAAGAGACTTTGACCTCTGAGTTTGTGTCGGTGTTTCTTCTCAGGGTAGTCGGCTAGGAAACACCGGCATCGTCTAGCTTAAAATGACCAGAAATATTGGACGTGTAAAAGTGTTATGTTTAACCTACTTACAAAATAAATATCATTTATCATAAGCATTCGTTCTCACCTAGACAACTCTTGTCAACCAGGTTCTACTATAACGCCCTAATAAAAAAGAAGAATTATTCAAGTGTCTAACTAGAATATTTTCTATAGAGTGATGTGTTGATGAGCAATCAGAAAAGTTTTGCAGTATTCTGTCCCGGCGAGTTTTTGATCCGTCGTTAATTAATGGTTATGATTGTGAAAATAATGTCGTTCCAATGAAAATAGGGAGGAAAATAAAGTCGCCCTATAGTGACCCCGAATAAGCATAAGCATAATCAGCCTTTTAATGTTCCCACTGCTGGGACACATGCCTCCTCTCTAGGAGAGGGATTGGGCCATAATCCACCACGCAGGCCCAGTGCAGGTTGGTAAATGTCACATGTCTTCGAATATGTGACCCCGAATATTTTATATTTATTCTTTAAGAAAATATTGGAGGAGTTATCATACAGTCCCCAAAATGTTTGATGCAATCGAACCCATGGACAAAAGGATGTTCGGCATTTAGCTATCATTAAATTCACCCCGAACTTAAATCCTTTTTTATGGATGAGAAAACAAAGCTCTAGAAGTATGACCGCGATATCGATTTTAATTATGCGATTGAGATAACAAACATATTCCGTTATCCTGAAGCTATTCAATCAAAGGGAGCAATCAAGAACAACAAAGTAATAGTGAGTAAGAGCATCGTAACAAGAACATCCACGGGAAAGCACCTGTAATTAGTTTAACTAAGCCAAGTGTACATAACACCACACTCAGGACATTCTCTAGGATTTAGATAAGTTTGTTACGGAATTTGTTCGAAAGAGTCACCGCGGCCCTGGAACGCAAAGGGCACTAGGAGGAACACGGGTGGGTTTTAGTCAGTAAGAGTCTGACACTCCCTGCCGCTCCACCCAGAGCGGGAGAAGTCATTTGATGATTTCCCATCCAGAAAAGAACAAACATTCGGGGATTAAGTCGGTTATCCTAGTCAAATTAATCAAATATGCAAAAGGCATTAGGAGGAACACGGATGGTTTTAGCCAGTACGAGTCTGACACTCGCTTCCACTCCGCCCAGAGCGGAATAAGTCATTCCAATCAATCTGTTATCAATAACTCCAAATAGCACCGAAAGTTTAAGACAGCCGAGGCGGTACCTCAACATTGAGTGCGGTTAGTTGTACACGAAGCTTAGTTAAACTAATTACGATACAGGTGGCGGCATCAGAATACACGCTAAAGAGCACACGCGCCGCCAACTTGCTCCCGAACAACTTGGATTGCAAGGGTTCTTGAGTGGTGTAAGTGAGGAGATGCTGGCGATGGCCATTATTTATTCATATTTATACAGAATTATTTGTAAAACACCAACAACCCCTTAAAGGGCCATTGTACTCATAATTCTGAACAACTTTTACTATGGGACCAAACCTGAAATCGCGAACAAAAAATCAGCTGTTCCTCACATTTATATTCGTATAACTAATCAAAATGTAGGGAACAGCTGATTTTTTGTTCACGATTTCAGATTCAGGGTTTCAGGTTTGGTAAAAGTTGTTCTGTTTTTGGTTTCACGCTTCAGAATGCTTGGGCGAATTTCATGTTTGGCCAAAACATTCTTAACCAAAATAATTCATTGCTAGTAACTCAAGAAACAACTTAATAAGATTTTTGTTTATTAATTAGATTGACACTCTAAAAAACTTCATCTGGTTAAAAGTTATCAGAGATTTCAAGCTTATTTCTCTGTCTTTCAAATAAAAAAACAATATCATATTCTGAATAATGATATCTGTCGAAACGAGAGCGCATCGTATAGAATTAGAACTTATTATCAAACATGAGTATTCTACAAAGTTATAAAATCGCTATCTCTATTCATTTACGCCATCAATTAACCTAACATTATTTAAGGTAATATGAAAATTGCCGAACTAATATCACAGGCTGCTCACGTGTGGATCCATTCGTCCGTCCCACGGATCCCTAATTAAACTTACAAACGACATGCCGAATGTTTTACAGAGATTGCGAAGCGATTCTAATACCATTCTTAGTTTGTAAACGGCTTTATTTTACGGAACTCAGAATTGGTTTTACGTGAGTTCTGAAGTAAGGGGTTGAGGTAAAGAGTTTCTTTGCTGTTAGTGTCGCGAGGTGATTAAGGGATGAGGATTATGTAATTTGAATTTTAATTCAAAATGGTGGAAGTTCCTATTGATTTTACAATAAGTCCTATTTCAGTGCACTGATTCCGTTTTACCGATAAATTGACTTTTCATGAAACTATTCAATTCAATTTTTAGTTCGTCGTATGAATTTCATTTTACTGAAAATATTTAACTGAAATACAGCAATGCAGCTATTTCGCAGACATAATCAGTGGTCAAAATAATTTACGAATAGCTTCGGTCAGTATTATCCCAAAGAAACAAGTCCCAAATAGTATCTTGTCTTATTCTAGGAATCATCCTTTAAGAACGGATTTTAAGATACTCTACCCCTAAAGGGGGTAACGGGGGTGGAAAAAAATGAAACTATTAAATTAGGCTTTGACCTTCTTTGTTGCCTCTTCTATCTGCTACAAATTCAATAACAAAACGATGTAGTACATAATATACACAAGTAAGCCGTGTTAAGTGACCGCATGTATTATTAGCATTGCCTGCAGCCCGAGCTTGTAAAGCGATACCGTAATTAATAATTAATAGCCACTGTAGCGTAATGGACTTCCATGAATATTTGCTTGTACTCAGCAAATTGTAATTAGATGTTTAATTAGTTTGCTCTTGATTATATAGATTAGATGTTGGAGATAGATAATGTTGTGGTGATTTTCATGGCGGGAAGTCATGGATGTACATATTATTTGCAAGATTAATTGCTTGTTCTTTTTCAGTCGATATAACTTCTTCCTAACGAAAAAAACAGTCGTTTGAAGGGGTCTGTGTAGTAAATATGTTAAACATCAATTTCTGAGTTAAAAAATTATGTGACTGTTGAAAAATTAGCAATTTAATATGTGAGCCACGTTTAGGCTGACTGTCCACTGTCGCGGGGTGGACAGGAGCGGAGCGGAACTCTGCCAATACTTAACCAATGGAATTGCAGAAAATCTCCGCTCCGCTTTAGTGGACAGGGATTTGCGAACTCGTTAAAAATCATACAAAACCGGGAAGCAAAGCGAGATAGCGGAGCAGAGTAACGGAGCGGTGAAGCAGAGCCGGGTAGCGAATAAAACCAGCCGCCTGCTCAATTTACTCGTCGCGTGAGCTCCGCACATTTCGCAACTCCGCTTCGCAATACCTCACTCCGCATTAATGGACAGATCAGTCCACACCTCCGCGCCGCATTACTGCTTCGCTCCGCTCCACTATATCACTCCGCTCCGCTGCCTCACTTCGCCTTAGTGAATAGACAGCCTTATACCGGAATTAGTGGAATTAATAAAGTCCTCAACAATACAGGTATAACTTATTTAACAGGTATAACTATATTTAAATGAATAGATAGCCTAACTCAAAGCCTTAATTCGAGGGCCCAAAGCGCGCAAAAAAGCAAACATCAGATCCATTTGCGCACCCTGCTTTTCAGTTACTTCAGATTCCAAAGCCTGAGCTACTTGTGGACAAGTCTCTGTAAACACCATGGCTTGGGGTAAACCCCAGGGCATATCTTCGAGCCATTTCCAACAGAACTACTAAAGGTTATCCTAAGTCTGTTTAGTTAGAGTGTTTCCGGAGCATAAACAAAGTCTCTGTTTGGTGAATTCCCCGCTTTATTACAAAGTACAAATTTGTCTCCAATAACAGCGGAATAACAAACTAAACTTGCGCAAAGTCAATTCGCGTCAAGGATGTTCCTACCTGTCGCATTTCAGCGTCAACGTTGCCGTTACACCATTAAAACTTAACAAATTTTGTGTAACTGAGCCCCGGCTCACTAGTGATGTGTCGTGAAAGACCCTGAAATTATTTGCTAGCATATTTGTTTTTATATCAACGGTCCCAAATATATTGACGCTTGATTTCCCCATGACAGTGAATCAAGACTATTGAGTCTTTTTTTATTGTCAGATGGATATGCTCTTGACTCTAGTCTAGGTTGCAGGTGACAGAGATAAAGTCGTAATGAGCTTACCCAGAAGAAGCCTGTTCACTCTAACTTTGAAGAGATCAGGGTTGAATGCGTTCGGAAACACAGACGTAGGCAGAAAGTTCCACTCCTTTGCTGGTGCGCATTACAAAAGACGATTGGAAACGCTTGGTGGGAATTCATGGAATAGCAACAAGGTAGAGATGGTAACCTACAGTACGTCTAGATGTTCTATGGTAGGAGGGGGCCAGTGGGATGAGGTCGTGGAGTTCATGGGCACACTCACCGAAATACAATCTGTATAAGACTGACCAGCAGGCGACCTTGCGTCTATGACCCAGGCTGTGAAGCTTGGCATTCACCAGTTTTTCATCGCCAATGAGCCTCTTAGTCGCAAGTTATTTATTCAAATTAGGCGTGCTAGCAATTTTTGAACATCAACGTATGCATAAAAACACCCGCCCGTAACCAATTCCTAATGTTTTAGTTGGGACGAATCATCATCATCATCAACAGCCTGTTGCAGTCCACTGCTGGACGTAGGCCTCTCCAATTGCACGCCACTTAGATCTATTTTCGGCTTCTCGCATCCAGTTTCTGCCAGCCGTCCTGCGCAAATCGTCACTCCACCGTGCCTGAGGACGTCCTACACTACGTTTGCCGAGACGCGGTCTCCACTCTAGAACTCGTTTACCCCAACGGTTGTCGGTTCTACGACTAATATGGCCAGCCCACTGCCTCTTCAGCTTACTAATCCTATAGGCTATATCAATTACCTTGCTTCTCTGACGGATCACTTCATTTCTGATGCGATCCCTTAGAGACACACCGAGCATAGCCCTTTCCATAGCCCGCTGAGCGACTTTGAGCTTATGGACCATACGAGCCGTCAGTGTCCACGTTTCGGCTTCGTATGTCATGACGGGTAGGACGCACTGATTGAAGACTTTCGTCTTTAGGCACTGTGGGATCGACGATGTAAAGACTCGACGTAGCTTCCCAAATGTTGCCCAACCCAACTGAATTCTTCTGTTCACCTCGCCCTCAAAGTTGTTTCTACCTAACTGCAATGACTGCCCGAGGTACACATATTTTTGAACAACTTCGAGAACGGCACCGTGAATTGCAATCGGTTCCGGTAGAACATGTTCGTTGAACATGACCTTGGTTTTATCCAAGTTGATCCGTAGGCCGATGCGTACAGAAGAGTTAGCCAGGTCATTCAGCATCTGTTGTAGGTCCTGCAGTGTTTCTGCCATAATGACGATATCGTCTGCAAATCGCAAGTGAGAGATGTACTCGCCATTGATGTTAATGCCACGTTTTTTCCAGTTCAGCGTCTTGAACATATCCTCCATTGCATTAGTGAACAATTTCGGGGAAATAACATCCCCTTGTCTCACTCCTCGATGCAACGGTATGGGACTTGTTTGCTGATTCTGTACTTGAACGGACATGGTGGCGGCCTCGTAGAGACATCTCATCACTTGGATGTATCGCCAGTCTACTTGGCAGCGCTGCAGGGACTCCAGAACAGACCAGATTTCAACCGAGTCAAAGGCTTATTCATTGTCCACAAAAGCTAGACACAGGGGCTGATTATACTCTTCGGTCTTCTGTATAATCTGCCGCACTGTGTGAATGTGGTCTATGGTGCCATATCCGCTCCGAAATCCAGCCTGTTCCGGTGGTTGGAATTCGTCGAGTCTTCGCGCAAGACGGTTCGTGATCACTCTTGAGAACAGCTTATAGACGTGGCTTAGAAGGGATATGGGTCGATAGTTGGGACGAATAAGTGGCACAAAAATTTCCCAGCAACATACATATTAGCTGTGCCTGGCGGTTTTACCCGCGTAATTCCCGTTCCGGTGGGAATATGGGGATAAAATATAGCCTATATTACTCGAGAGTGAATGAGTTTATTCATTACAAACATACACACACAAAAATACAAATCTTTCCTCTTTATAATATTAGTGTAAATAAGGATGTCTTTAACCTGTTTTCGTTAACTGAAAGATAAATGTAGCAAAGAAAAACCAAATGTACTCACATAGGTAGTAACTAATTTTAAGATTTAGTTAGTTTATCCATATTAAAAAACTACTCTTTTTTACTATAGCCGATGGATTCACGTTTTGTCGCCATGATGTGGTCGACGATGATACCTTCTCGAGAAGCCTTTAGTCGAGACGGGAAAAAAACTCAAAGCCTCGAGAAAAAATAGGTAACTAAAATAAAAACACGAATTGATTATTTGTGACATCGTAAGACTGTCATGTTATTAATATAGTAGTTTATAAATCAAGCAATTTTGTTGACTTCATTTTTTATCGACAGGTTTGACTGACTGTTGTACTTTTAGAAATTTTATTTGTAGGGACACAATAATTATAAGAATATTAAGTAGTATCCAATTAGCTAACTTTATATAGACCAGCCAAGTAAAGTTTGTTTAATTTGTTGTTTTTTAATTTATATTCATGTTCATTTTAGGGTTACCAATTGATTTAATTGATCTCATCTATCAATCTTTTTTGTAATACAGAAAAAAAAAACAACGTGTTCTATTCAAACTTTCTCGAAGTTTCTCGAGTAATCCTGGTCGAGAATTCTGGAGCCCCGAGGAAGAAAAAAAGGTCAAGAAACCATAAACCCGCCCCCAGATTGATCTGGACCTACAAAATAGTACGCAAAATAGTATCACTTAGTAGAGGTCCCAAAAATATTTAAAAAAAACAACCCCTAAGTATCAGTAGGTTTAATAGCGGCCGTAGATGGGGTGTCCCTTAATACCAGCCAAAATATTATGTTACTAATTTACCAACTTTGGGACATTAAATGTTACTTATAACTTGGGACCAACTTAAAGGTTTGTTCTAATTTAAGTATTATCGCGACGTAAATCCATTTAGGGGGTTTGTCGTTCATTATATTAACTGTTATTTTGTCGATGGGTCCTACTGCATAAGCATAATCAGCCTTTTAACGTCCCCACTACTGGGACTCAGGCCTCCTCTCTAGGAGAGGGAATGAGACGTAATTCACCAAGCGGGCCCAGTGCGGGTTGGTGAATGTCACATGTCTTCGAATTTTTGGTTCTAGGACACGCCGGTTTCCTCACGATGATTCCTTCACCGTTTTGAGAGCAGTGATGATGAAGTTAATTACACAAAGTAATGCGCCTGGCTGGGTTTGAACCCGCGACCTACAACTTGTAAGTCGGGGTCGTTACCACTCGGCCACCACTGCTCCTGGGTCCTGCTGGTAAGGGTGAAACTTTGACTATGAACAGCTCACAATTTCTCTCTTGTCGCTTCGTGTCTGACGGTTCCGGACATTTTCATCAATGGATATTACTAATTGGAATATTTAAAAAAAAAACGACGTTTTAGGCAGAGGTATGTCTTGCTTATTACACGCACAATTTTATCAATTGTATTTGAATTTCGTTAACATAAACTAAACGAGGCGAGCTAAACTCAACTTTGAGTTAAGCTCGCCTTTGTACATGCCCTTTATTATGCCTTGTCTATACTAATATCATAAAGAGGAAAGATTTGTATTTTTGTATGTAACGAATAAACTCAAAAACTACGGGACCGATTTCAAAAATTCTTTCACCATTTGACCGCAGGCTGCTACAAGTCCAGTGTAATTCCAGGTGGAAAATCCAATATTACTCACTTCTTATTTACCCTCTTTTAAAGTATTCATAAACACATTTTTTCTGCCGATCCTCACGCAACCGATGTAAAAAAATACATCAACTACGCGTACTTCAAAATGTTCCTGTGATCGTTGCCGCAACTCATAAAGTACATTATTCCATTTTCCCTCATAAACAAACCCAGTCGATGATAAACATTAATAATGTACTAGTATCAAAGACCCCATAAAAAGGACATAACAACACATTACCATTAAACACATGCACTCTTATATATCCAGAATATTTTTGAGCAAAAAATTGACAACTTCAAAGAAAGAAGAGACCAATAAAATTATCATTACCAGTATATTTTTGTCTGTTTCTATTTGGGAATAGATAGGAAATGGAATGATACGACTTATTTAAAATAAATATAGCAGAGTACTGACCAATTCAGATCACTACATAAATCAATATACCTATCCTATTTACACGAAACACGAAAAGCCGAACCCAGTTTAGTATCAGTTTTTAAATGGTGTGAAAGAAGCAACTAGGTCAAACAGTAGATTATCACTTGGCAAACCAAACTACACAAAATTAAGACCTCTATATTTGCAGCAAAATTCCAAGCATCCTTGAAGACTATTGAAAGCACTTTTTCCTCCTCCTCCGATATTTCTCTCCTTTGCTCCGATATATATCCTCGATAAATGGGCTATCTAACACTGAAAGATTTTTTCAAATCGGACCAGTAGTTCCTGAGATTAGCGCGTTCAAACAAACAAATAAACAAACTCTTCAGCTTTATAATATTAGTGTAGATTTGTACCTGCGTCTGTGTGAGAACACATTCAACCCTAATATCTTGAAAGTTAAAGAGAACACGCTTCTTCTGGGTAAGCTCGTACCATCATCGACTTAGTCGCTGTCACCTCTGACCTAGACAAGAGAAAACACATCTCAAACAAAAAAAAAGATGATTGACATCGGGAATTCGATGCAGCATCTCACTCAGCACAGAGTGAGATGCTGCCGATTACCAAGTGAATAATGATTATCACTTCATGTGCTACCTACTCCATGTCTCACGTATTCAGGGCCCTCTGGTAACGGGTAGGGTATCTTTAGGGTACGTGGCTACAATAACGGTTGATAAGGAAAAAAATCACCAAATTTGAGTAATGACGCAGACACAATATAATGGCCCGTCTAACGAGCCCGTTTGATACCATTTTACTGTACAATTGAGAGCACAAAAAGTGTACAATTTCGAGATTTACAATTTGAGGAAGTGAATTCATAATAGAGGTTTGGAGCGTGTTCAGGTGACTTTTTTGTTTTAAATTCTCATTTCAGTTTTTTCTTGGGAAATGAAATATTAAATTCAGAAAGATATGGTAAGAAAACGTCACAATACATATAACCTTGACTTGGCGATGCCTTATATCATCAACCTTTTCGCCCAACTATGAATCCGGAAGGAGGGTAAAGTTTTCAATAATTTGTTCCCTATTAGTTACTTCAATTAAATCGATACCTAGATATAAATAGAAACACATCCAAAAGCTCCAAAATAATTACATTACTTTATCCACCTAGCCTATCTTACTCCAGTTATTAAAAAATAAACAAAAAAATTAAATCTCATTTTTCACATTTAATTTTACACCGTAGTCTTTTTCCTGTTCCGAGCCAGAGGACTGTTAATATAAATCTAATAAGGCTTGTATCGCCCCACCTCGAGGCTTGTTTTCGTTCAACGGATCCGAACGGATCCCTTCGGATCCTTCTACAAAACAGCTCTGACGTTTTATCAACAATTATGTACGATGCCTATTTTTCAAGAGGGTGTACTGTAATGTCATGTTTTTATCTTTGGTTAAGTGGTACTTTTTTGCGAGAAAGTTGTTTAGATTTGCGAGTTGTGAGCCGGGTTTTGAAACTAGAAAAAGGATCATGATATGGGCCGGTTTCTGCGAAGACATTTTAGTAGATTAGGCAGTAGATTTTACAAGTACAACAAACTAGACTTCAAATTCTGAATTGCCCAAAAATTGGATTTCAGTTATTGTTTAATTGAAAATAACGTTACAGTCATTTTTGTGCTAATTTATGTCACCACTTATAGAAAAAATAACCGTGGGCTTCAATGTGAAATAATATGTAACGCAGAATTAAAATAATTATGCATGTTTGTTCTTTTTATGTTATTAAGCCAACGCCTATAGAAAACCATAGAACCATAACAAACAACTAAAAACACTGTTCCACGAAAAAAAAACAACCTAATTTAGCAGTCCTTCTAAAATTAATTAACAAACTAATAAAGACTTCATCGTCCCGGAAAATCAAACAGCCTGTAGGAAATCCGCCGAAAAACGGAAAATATCTAACATGAGAATAAAAATAACGAGATGAAAACCTTTTTAGCCAGCATAGGTTGATGGTACAAGGGTCGTTAAATATTTCTTTATATTATCTCGTAAAACGGCAGCCTGTGTGTATATACCCACGTACTTCATGAAACTTGGCAGATACCAATAAGTTGATTTTGGCTGGCTTACTCGCGAACATAATTTTGTTTGGATGCAATAAAACATACATCCTGTATGTTTTAGGGTTCCGTTTGAAATTACGGTGAGATAAACAGCAACAGTTTTTAGATTTATTGTCAAGTAAACCATGATCGATTATTTTTATTACCATAGCGATTAGCATGGATTTCTAATAGAAAATCTTAAATAAATATTGCTTCTTTTACTAACTTTTTTTTTTATATAGGTATACTCGATATTACATTATACATTTATATTATGAACCAGCAGCACATCGCGGTTTCACCCGCGTTGTTCCCGTTCCCGTGGCAATACGGGGATAAAATATAGCCTATGACACTCCACAATAACGTAGCTTTGTATTGGTGAAATAATTTTGAAAATCGGTTCAGTAGATCCAGAGATTACGGACTTACAACGTTAAAAACTCACAACCGACCTCTTTATAATATTAAGTATAGATTATGATACATTTTGGTATGTGATCTGTGAGTGTTTCCGTGGCATAATTTGTATCAAGGCATAAAACATAATCTGTACAGGACCTATCAGAATACTAGCGTTCTGATTTTTTTTAATATCACTGCATATGCTGAGATAGGAACTTTTGCCTCGCACAGCTGGTATCTCGAGCATTTGTGAATTTATTTTTCTAGTAGTTTTATTTTATTTTTTTTGTTTACTATTTTGTTTGTCTTATGCGAGTCCCAAATAAACTTTTTTCTTTCTTTTATTGTAGCATAATCAGCCTTTTAACTTTCCCACTGTCGGGACACAAGCCTCCTCTCTAGGAGAGGAAATGTGCCGTAATCCACCACGCGGGCCCAGTGCGGGTTGGTGAATGTCACATGTCTTCGATTTTTTTGATTCTAGGGCATGCCGGTTTCCTCACGTTGTTTTCTTTCACCGTTTTGGCGTTCTATATAGTAGCGCAAAAATAATAAAAACATGATGATTGCTAAAAACACATTTGTATTCCAGGTATAACATGAAATACGACATAATTATTTCCTAGGAATGCTCCTAGAAATTAAAAAAAAAACGAGCTTTCTGGGTCATATTCTAGAAGCATTTTCATCTCATTCTAAGTCAACTGAAACACAAATAACATTCATCACACATATCTATTATTCTTTTAAAAATATAACACGGATTCCCGCAACGGCTTCCATTTCGCGCTTGCCAACAATTTTTATGTTTTCACGTTGAAAGTGTACAAAGCGGGATCCATTAGATATAGCGAGCGACTTCCATCGACTTTCACAATACGTCGTTATGCTGTTATTAGTATGTTACACCCTATATACGCTGTTTTTATTATACAGCCTGTATAGTCAATAATCGGGAAAGGTCTTTTAGGACGTTTGAATTTTTATTTTAACCGACTTCCAAAAAACGAGGAGGTTCTCAAGTGGACTGTTTTTTTTTTGCGTGTGTGTTTTACCTCATAACTTTTTACTGAATGTACTGATTTTGATGATTCTTTTTACGTTCGTCATGTGGTCCCATTTAGGTGAGATCTGATGATGAGTATTTGACTTATCCTATATAATGCATGGCTTCGACTAAATTGATGCTTATCATGAGAAGTTTTGGTTCTAGGACATGCCGGTTTCCTCATGATGTTTTCCTTCACCGTATCGCAATACGGTGCTGACGTACGCGTATGAAGCAGTGGTGAAGATATTAATTACACAAAGTAATGCGCCAGGCTGAGTTAGACCCGCGACTTACAATTCGTAAGTCGGGGCTGTTATCACTCGGCCACCACTGCTCACGATATCCATTTATTTTATTGTATTTATATATGTATTTCATTTAAGTAGGTATGTGTTCGATGAGTGTATCCGTGGCATCACAGGCTCTATCGGAACACCAGCGCTATTGTATTTTCTTTTTTAAATATCGCAGCATATTCTGAGATAGGGACCTTTTTTGGTCTCGCACAGTTTGAAATTAAAAAAAAAAGCTTTTATTTTGTTCGTGCTGTTTTGTGTAGAACTGGCAGAAAACTAAAAATAAAGATTTATTCTTCTTTTTTCTAACCTAGCTCACTTCGTGTTCATTTAAATTTTTACGAGAAATATTTTATAGAATAGCACTACATTATTTTATCCGTATGTTTGTGTATTAAATTGTTTGTTTAGAGGTACACTTTATTTTCACAGATAAACTGATAAATTTCGAGACTCGTCCTCAAACATACTATTATCCGTAGCGCATATTATGTATGTTTTGGTAAAATTAACAATGACTTCATTGTTGCTACAGTGATCTCACTGATAACACAACTGCACACTGCTTCAAGCCCATTGATAAGAAATGTTTTGATCATCGTTATTTGTCTGATTATCATTTTTTTATGTGGATCAACTCTATACTTGGAAGTCTTGATAAGAGATGCGGACTTAAGTAAATGTTGATGGTATTTGATAATACTGCGATACAAATAAAAAATAATTTTAAGTACAAAAAAATAGTCAATTTTTAGTGTTCATTTCTACTGTATAACAATTTTGTATATTTATTTTCTTCCTATCACGTCTCATTTGCTATCCTTGAGAATGTACCAAATATGTAATGTTACGAATTAACAACCGACTTCTGCCCAAAAAAAACAAAAAGTACAAATTAACTTTAATTTCGGAACTCGGTGTTTTTGGTTGCTTTTTCGTTTTTTGAACACCGACTTTGGAAATTAAAGTTATTTTGTAGAATTAAATTAGAAAAATAATAATTATACAATAAGTAGAGACGTGAATATCATTTTTGTCATACCTATGAAATTTACATATGCTGGTCTTATAAAATCTTACCCCCATTGGGATTGGGACAAATATTCGTAGTCGTCGAAGTAATGCACCTTTGTGCTCTTTTCACTTTATAAAGTTTTATTTTATAACTGTGTTGTGTGTATATAAATAAATATGTAGTCTTTTTGTCCAGGTTGAGGTTGGTAGAGATCATCTTGAATTTTCCGCTGTTGTACCGCTATTGTTAAATTACATACATCCGTATTCCGCTCAGGCAAATTAGGGGATGATTTTGCCAGGATTGCGTAATTTGCTCGAAAGAGTCAAACCCTGGAACGCTAAGGGCATTTGGAAGACCATAGAAAGAAGATGGGGCCCCATAGGGTCCGTGCCTGCTAGGGTTGCGGGATTTGTTCGAAAGAGTCACCGCGGCCCTGGAACGCAAAGGGCACAAGAAGGATCACGGGTCCACCTAGAGTGGATGAAGTCATTTGATGATTTCCCATCCACGAAAAAGGGGGATGATTTTATCTCCAGAATGATTAACATCAAAAACATCACACCACCAGCTAGGCCACCGTTGGTCCTGAGCTTTGTCTCTCTCTCTGGTCATACCCATTACAGTCCTGTAAGAGAGTGATCTCCTGTTTTTGCTCATACTCTTGAGCACTGTTGTACAGCGCAATTTTATTGTATCGTTCTGTACTTGTCTTCTCTTTTACTATGTTGCTGTTGTATTGCGTCCCGATAACGTATCGAAAAAAAAAAGAAACTATTGCGTTATTTCCAATAACGCTACCAGAAATAAACTCATCTGTACCTACGTAAAAAGCATACAATTATCTTAATCAACACCTTTAACTAATAAAAACATAGCCTAACTCTCCCCTCAGCCATACACTTTTACAGCCCAACAACCCACCGCTTGATAGTCATACAAAAACACTTTTATTTCGGTCTCTGCCGTTATCCGGCAGCTAAAAAGCGTGATACATGGTAAACGGCCTTAACAGCTATATCGAAATCCTGCTTTGAGTATGTACCTGGTCGTAATCGGGTGACCGGGGGTGGGTTAAAATGGAGGATGAAGCGATTTGCACCGTAACAATAACTTTTTTTTTGGATTGGAAATCATCAAATGACTTCTCCCGCTCTGGGCGAAGCGGAAGGGAGTGTCAGACTCTTACTGACTAAAACCCACCCGTGATCCTTCTTGGGCCCTTTGCGTTCCAGAGCGTTGATGACTCTTTCGAACCTATTCCGCAACCCTAGCAGGCACTGCCCTATGGGGCCCCGTCTTCTTTGCTGACATCTCTCTGAGGCGCGCGTGGAACACGTTCCGCCGTCGACCCGGGCCTGATTATTATCGGATGGCGAGTCACCCATAGCTCGCCCTCCGCGACTGACAGAATACCTACAGCTAGACACTGACAGTTATTAGGCTAATTTAATACATAAAAACTCACTCTTACAGTGTGCGAGCGAAATTTGAAATATTCAAGTCAGACAAAGTCAATACCGCCCTCAATCCCGCTACCGCTTATCACCTGTGCCCCAACAAAGGTCCACCCGAAACGGGCTCTCACAGTTTTCAGCGCACATTTGAATGGGAACGACTTTATTCAGATAACTACCCGTGATTTTATCTTGCTATATTTCATGCTCAGATTACGTGCTTGCCTCCCTGCAGCTTTATTTTTTCGCCGTCAAAACGCCATCGTTGAAGCAAAATTAATTGATCCGATATTTGAATGTTACTGGTTATTACATGAGGTGGTGCGTTTGTTTTGCAGGCAATGGTTGACTGGTAAAAAATGCTTTGTTACATTAGGTCCGCTGGCAATGCGGTAAAATAAAAAGGAGATGACGGGATGATTCAAACTCCTACCAAAAGGTTTGGGCTCAGATTGCCCAGGACAGATTAAAGTGGGTGTAGCGAAAGGGGTGGTCTTTGTTACCCCCTAGTGTGGAGTGTTATAATCTAAAACTTTAACTGTCAATTCGATTGAGTCTGGTGGTGGAAATTACTCAGTAAACAGAATTATCTGTTATAAATTTATCTGAAAGGACTATTTATACAATACTTGCGAAACAAAGTACCGCTGATCCGCGTTTAGATAAGCTGCGTTTAGGTTGTGATTGTATAAATGTTTTATTAGTAATAGTGAACTAGCCTATGACGACATAATCTTTACTTATCTCGCTCACTATCAAGTGCAAACTCTTGTTGTTTATCGGCAGTAAATATACACCGTTACTTTAACGTCTAACCTCTAGTTAAGTCCTAACGCTAAAACAGTTAACATGCCGATAAAAATATACAAAATGAACCTAAGTCCACCATCGCGGGGTGTCCTGATGATGGCTGAACTTCTCAAACTAAACTACGTGACTCAAGACGTAGATCTCATGGCTGGAGAACACAAGACTTCGGAATACTTAGAGAAAAACCCTATGCACACCGTTCCAGTCTTACAAGATGGCGACTACCTCCTAGCTGATAGCCATGCAATTATAATTTACATGGTTTCCAAATACGGTGGTGGACAACAATCGAAACTGTACCCTAGTGACTTGAAATTACGTTCGACAGTCAACCAGAGACTGTTTTTTGAAACTTCGAATGTCGCTGGTGCAGCCAGGGGAGTTCTGGCTGAAATTATTGATGGACAAAGACCTACTGTGAAACAAATCGAAAATGTGAACGATGCTTACGGTATATTGGAGAAATACTTGCAGAAGACGAAGTTTGTGGCAGCCGACCACTTGACGATAGCTGATGTGTCTTTGGTCGCTGGTATCTCTTCAGTCAATGTGATGGTGCCGGTGGATGTGAAGTATACCAGGGTACACGCATGGTGGAATTTGTTGAAGATGGAAGACTGGTACAAGAAGGCAAATCTACCAGGACTGGCGGAGTACGAAAGATTTGTGAAGTCAAAGTTGAAGTAAATAAGTGGTAGTGCATCTTTAGTTAAGATTAGTATTTAGCATAATACATAATCAGCCTTTTAACGTTCCCACTGCTGGGACACAGGCCTCCTCTCTAGGAGAGGGAATGGGCCGTAATCCACCACGCGGGCCCAGTGCGTGTTGGTGAATGTCACATGTCTTCGAATTTTTGGTTCTAGGACATGCCGGTTTCCTCACGATGTTTTCCTTCGTTTTGAGAGCAGTGGTGATGAAATTAATTACACAAAGTAATGCGCCTGGCTGCGTTTGAACCCGCGACCTACAATTCGTAAGTCGGGGCGGATACCACTCGGCCACCACTGCTCCTTTGACCTTGAATTAGTATTTAATTTTTATCATTTTTTTTTTACAACAAACGTAACCAAAATATGCGTAGATTAAATACTGGTACATTAAATTTTTCGATCGCGAAATTTCGTGAAATGAAAATTATAAGCATTCGTTTTAGAAGACAAATGGAAACTATTTTACTTCTGTGCTGTTTTTCATTTTAAATCTTTATGAAGAACTTAACGTGCTCGTCACGTATAATAAAAGAAATATTTAAAAGAAACCGTTTCACAAGCACGCCGCAATATTTGACTTGAATAATTGAATCCCGATGTATTTGATCTGAGAGCCAATTCACATTTTTAAGAGACATTCGCATTCACATCTCAGTCGAAATCTGCCAAAAAAAAAAACACCCTTTTCATATATTTTTGATAGATTGCTACTAACACGATTTTTTTTAGAATGTGCGTTCTGAAACTACGTACACTAGGTGGCAGCGTTGAGGCATCAGGTCCAGACACATGTCAAAACGCTCATGTTTTCTCACATTAGTTAGATTGACGTCAACGTCATGTTTACTTCAAAGTTACGTTCTCAAAGAAGATGCCCTCTTGTCTAAGTAGTACCAGCTGGTAGCGTGAATTTTCCTGAACCAATGAGGGTTCATTGGCATACAAGTATGTAAAATAATTAATAATAGACAATATATGCGTTTCGGGAGGATGTTTGTTTGTGCAAACCAATGTTCCCATTTATCTCCAGTACTACTACTAGTCTGATTTTCGTGGGGTTTTCAGTGATGAGTTCGGATTTGATTAGCGCATGTTCTTAGATAGGTGTTACGGTGACAACTCAACAGAGGGTGCTGCAGTCAAGGATATTTGGGCAAACCAATGTTACCATTTATCTTCAAAACTGCTATTCCAATTTTGATGCAGTTTTCAGTGATGAGTTTAGGTTTGAAGGATGCATGTTCTTAGATATGTGTTACAGCGACAACTCACGAGGGGGCGCTGCAGTAAACATATCATCATCTGCCTAGCCTTTTCCCAACTACATTGGGGTCGGCTCCCAGTCAAGCCGGATTCAGCTGAATACTAGTATTTTACGTGAAGCAGCTGCCTACCAGACCTCCACAACCCATTAACTGGGGAACACGGTACTTCTTGGCAAGACTGGTGTCAGATTTTCTGGCTTCTGACAATCCGTAATGACTGCCAAAGATCTCCAAATGACAGCCGGGACCAACGGCTTACCGTGCTTTCCGAGGCACGGAGAAGTCTCGTTATGTTAAGATGGTCACCCATCCACAGACCAACCTCGGCAAGCGTTGCTTAACTTAGAAGATTGACCCGTGCGGCTGTTATAATTTAATAGCCACGAGCTAAATTATAACTCAGTAAACATAATTATGTTTTTGCAAAAAACAAAACTACTCCGATTTTGATGTAGTTTTCAGTGATGGGTTCGGGTTTGATTGAAAACGAATAAATATTTGTATACTTTGAATATCTTTTTTGTTTTATCTCTAAAAAGATTGTTCATAAGAGTACAGATATAATGTAAATATAATTTTCGTGCAAGCAACTCTGTACCAATCGGTAATTCGATTTTTTAGGCAAAAAGATAGATCGAAATTCGTATGTTTTCCTTCTTTTTTAGCGAAATTCAATTGTATTTTACAAAATAAGTTAAATGATCTAGCCCATGACATTAAAGATGCAAATAAATTTTACGATAATTTCTTTTCAGTGGTATTAAAAGAATTCAATACAACATTTGAAAAGAAGTCAAAAGACACTTTCCCTAAGTTTAAATTCAGTGACTGGGCGACTAAAGGTATTAGGATAAGCAGGGAAAGACTATATGAACTATATGGCCTTAAGCCTTTCATTAACACGGAATCATTTAATAAGTATGTAAACAAATATTCAAAAGTTTTTAGAAACACTTGCAAGGTAGCTAAAGCCCTATACATTAGCAACAAGATCAAATGGGCTGATAATAAAATAAAGACAGTTTGGAAAGTTATCAATAACGAAACTAATAGAAATAAAGTACGCAACACTGATTTTTTATTGGAGACTTCACATGGGACCATAAGCTCAAATTTTGAAGTAGCTCAAGAATTTGTGAATTTTTTTACCAACATACCAATTAAAACTACAGAAGCTCTAAACTCGTCACCCGAGGTCTCAATTGCTTTATTAAGAGCAAACGTTCCAGACTGCCCGGTTGAATTCCAATTCAAACATATCAACCCTATGACAGTCATAAAAGCTTTCCGGCAAATTAAAATCAAATTGACCGAAGACCTATGGGGTATGTCCGTCAAAGTGTGCACATCCATAATTGAGACAACAGCACCATACTTGGCTTTAATATTTAATTTATGTGTGGACCAAGGTGTCTTTCCGGATATAATGAAATACAGTAAGGTTATACCACTTTTTAAGTCCGGCGATAGTAAAGACACCAATAACTATAGACCTGTATCCGTGTTGCCGGTTTTCAGCAAGGTCTTCGAAAAGGTGATGCTCAATCAGATGCTCAATCATTTCAACACTAACAAAATCTTACACGATCAACAGTATGGTTTCACCAGAGGACGTTGCACGACTGACGCTGGTGTCACCTTACTAAAACATATATTTGCAGCGTGGGAAGAGGCCCAAGATGCCATAGGAATATTTTGTGACCTCTCCAAGGCGTTTGATTGTGTTCATCACGAAACCTTGCTTTTAAAACTAGAACATTACGGACTTAGTAAACTTGCACTTAGTTTAGTACAGTCTTATTTAAATGACAGACAGCAGCAAGTTCAAATAAACGGTGTAAATTCATGTGGTTTAGGAGTCAAAATGGGGGTACCACAAGGCTCAATACTGGGTCCTTTCCTCTTTTTAGTGTACATAAATGATCTACCCTATCTTTTGAAAAAACAATCACAAATGGTGTTATTTGCTGACGATACGTCCTTAATTTTTAAGATAAATAGACGTTCTGCAAATCTTGACGAAGTAAATGACTCCCTACAGCAGGTCCAAAATTGGTTTACTGCTAATAATTTAGTATTAAATGAGAAAAAAACAAAATGTATTAGATTTGTTTTACCGAATGTTAAAAGTAGTATTGAGGAAATAGTATTGAATAAAGAGAAACTAGAATTCGTCGAAAGCACAGTTTTCCTGGGGATAACGCTCGACTCAAGGCTACAATGGGGACCTCATTTAGCATCACTTGCAGGACGGCTAAGTTCAGCAGCATATGCTGTCAGAAAAATCCGTCAACTTACTAATGTAGATACCGCGAGACTGGTCTATTTTAGTTACTTTCATAGTGTCATGTCTTACGGTATTTTGCTATGGGGACGGGCTGCAGACATAGAGTCTATTTTTATTCTGCAGAAAAGAGCAGTTAGAGCCATTTACAATCTCCGCCGGCGCGATTCTTTAAGGGAACTGTTTAAGAAAATTAACATCATGACGGTACCTTGTCAATACATATATGAAAACATTATGTATGTTCGGAAAAATCTGCATATTTTTAATAAGATCAGCGACAGGCATAATTTTAATACTAGAAATAGAAACAAATTAGATCAACCTAGGTTTAGATTGGCTAAAGTACACACTTCTTTTATGGGGTACTGCGTAAAATTTTATAACAAAATACCAGTCGATATCCTTCAATTAAATGAGAGAAAATTTAAAACATGCATAAAACGCACACTATGTAGGCAAGCATATTATAAACTTGAAGATTATATCCTTGATAAAAATGCTTGGCTAAATGCCGGTCCTGCTCCACAGACTCAACCACTTGGGTAAACAAGTTAGGATTTTTTATTTGGAAGAGATGCTCGCCCTTTTTTTGTCTCATTTATTTATTTATTCTTTTTTTTTTATAATTTTATATAAATAATTAATTTCTAATAATGGGAATAAATAATTTCTCTTTTTTACTTGTATTTGCTTGGTCATTGTGAACCATAGTTTTGTATAATGTAGAAGCAGTTTATTTTCAAATATTGTAAATGTGAGTACCATGGAGCCATTTACAGGTTATAGTTTACTTTGTGACTTGAACTAAAATGGCAGTTGAGAGTATGTCATGCTCGCTCAAATGTCTCGCTGATGGTGGCGCGTGTGTCGGATCATTCGGTTCCCTTCAAAATGGTTGAGCTAAATGGTGCCGATACACGCGTCATGTTCGTGAACGGGCGCCGTCGGTTGAGACTGGTCACCTCTTAACTGCCACTGACTTGTTTTAATCTTTAATACTTTGAATTGTTTTATAGTTTCCTTTTTTTTTTTCTTTGCATTGTCCTCACACATAGAAGCACCAAGGATGTAACCAAAGTTATGTAATACAGAACATGATTTAAAAGAGTGTCCGTGGAGTTTCTTGCACGTTCTTCTCCATAGAGATCTACGCTTTGGAACGTGCAGATAGCTTCACCTCTTTCGACTTGACAATTCAAAAGTGCCTGTAAAGGGTTTATTTGAAATAAATGCTTTGAATCTTGAATCTTGAATCTTTTTCTATAGAGATAGAGAGATTTTTCAGATCGTGTATTGATTTAAAATTTAGTTAGGTCATCAAAATATCAGATCCGTTTTAGAGGTACCTCAAGAACAAATAATTCTCAAAACAGCTTTTTTATTCGCTAATCACCTTCCATTTGAAATAACCTTTTAATACTGCATTTTATTTTAGGTTCATATTCTTTTAACATGCGAAAAATTGATCGATACAAATTTTCAGATTTTCTTTTCTATTTATATCATTGTCTCACGTCCTACTAAAACTGCGCACTTATGTAACTGATAAGATCACGGTAATCGTAATTTTTGTCATACTTATTTATATGCCATAAGAAACAAATAAACCTCCGGAATTGGCTACTTGTTTTTATCAGACCCCCCTCCTTATGTAGATGCTAAGTATAACAAGATACACGCGTGGTGGAACTCGTTAAAGGAGGAGGATTGGTACAAAAACTTTAATCAACCTGGACTGGATCAGTACACAGTGTGGATAAATTCATTGATGAGGTGAAACAGTGACTTTGCTTAGATTTAAGAAAATGATTTGTTTTTTTAATGTAAATAAAGTATTATCATCTGTTTTTTTAATTTTAAAAACGTTAGTTAAAAAAAACGTTGTCCTACTTAAAATCCACTTTCTATAATACCATAACTAAGTATTTTGCCCACTTTCTATTCTAATTTGATTCTAGCTTCTGCCAGTGAAAAACGAAAATTATCCCATGGGAACATATTCCCAAGATAAAAACTCTTTTGTCCTGTTTGAGGGTTCATCTATCTTTCACAGGTAATATCATCAAAATTGGTTCAGCCGTTTAGACGGAAAAACGTAACAGAGCGACAGACAGAAATATCGAATGACCATGGATTCTTATGAATTAAATTAACCGTTTATAAGGAGAGTAGGTTTCTTTCCCAAGCCCTGCAACCTACAAGACTTGATGGATTTTAACAATTGAAGAAGAATAGCAAAAATACGACGACGTTTAATCCGCTATCTTGTTTTTTTTTCCAAAATCCTTATATCGCTCAGTACTTCACAGCACATCTAATGATTCTTCTAGCTATCGTGAACGATATAGATATTTAAAGATAATTATCGTGAAATGTATTTCTCCAAAATTGAATAAGTATCGTTAATATATTCTATTTGTTTCTCATTAGGAGTTTTTTTATGAGCCATGAGGTTCAACACAATCGCCCTGGCTGCAGGTAAAATGATCATACTCTCGAAAAACATCCTCTAAGTGATAGTCGCCCGTATTTGCAAGATATTAGGGTATAGTTTCTCTTGTTGTTCAACGGTGCAGTTGGGAGTATAGCATGATGGCATGGCTATCAGCAAGCACGAAATCGCCGTCTTCTAACGTTGGGAGAAGAAGACAAGAGTTCTGGTGTCATTTGTTCTCCGGCAAAGAGGTTCACATCTTGGATCGTATAGTCAAGCTTGAGCAGTTCAGCGACGATGACGCAGCAGCGTGCAAGTGCACTGATGTCCATTTTGAACGCCACATGTTGACCGTTTCAATGCGTATGAGTAACTGAAGGCAGGCTACTTGCAATTCAGCACACTGAGGCTGGCTACTGCTTAACCGGACAATCTTGTGGTGGCCTCAAATGAATTTAAGGCCCCCAGCCAGGGCTAAAACTAAGTTATATACTAAGTGAACGCTCGCTGAGGGCATCCCCGGTGGGATTCGGGCCTCGGCTTAACGGCGTCATTGGGGGAGGGCAGCAAGGGACAGACTGGGTCTGATTATTATTTAGGGGGTTTAACGCTAATGGCTCAGCGTCGCGGGCTGGCTCGTTAGGCAAAAGATGAGGAGGGTTTTTACGGGGGCGTCGCGATGGGTCTCGTCAGCGAGGCTGGAATACGCAACGCCATCTATTTCTTTATTTACGAATAGTGCTGGTTTCCTTATAGCTTTCTTGGATCTGGGTGATGGGGTCGTCGGTGTCGACTAGGCAGTGCCGGGTTCGGCGAATTTTGCTAATTTTGGAGGGAGCGTATCGCACAGAAGATAAGATTAGAGGATTCTGGTACAATTCGGCGGATTCAATGAAACGCTTTTTAAATCGTTTCAGAAATTGCTTGATGGTCGGGATTCGGAAGTAGATGTAAAGTCGATCGTTCCTAACGAACCACAGGGCACCAGTGGCCTGGCGGAGAATGCGGTTTTGAATAACTTGCAAACTATGGACCCGGTAAGGCTTATCCTGTGCGAAGGTGGCACACGCCTAAGTCATGATCGGAAGTTTGTGAAGGCCACTGCTTACAGCAAACGCTTATATCTAGCAACGATAATACGATGACACACTTATGAAATCGCCGGCCGGCACCATTATCGCTATCTAGATTATATCGCTCGCTGTGAGCTACTCCGCGCAAACAGCAACACAGGGCCTCAAGACTACTATTACAATAGTGTCAGAATGGTCTATCATTGATTTCATAATGGTTGACTGTTACAAGTTTGGTAATCTACTAATATAAATGCATTGTGACGCTTTCTCAACTTTCCAGTGGTCAACCACTGACACTCTATTGAAAGAAATGACATAGAATGGTAATCTCGTACATAATGACAAATGAATCACAGACGTACCTATGCGTTAATCTGCTAACATTTTGACAGTTCCTTTGATTAGAGACCAACCGTTAGAACGTCATTGTGCAGTCATTGCTTTTAATAGCTCGGTTATCAAAAAGTATTACGAGACCATTGAGGCATTGACCGACCAATGATTGACCATTATGAATTTAGCAGATTACGAACTTTTAGCAAAATGACAATGGGATCGTGTTGGAATGACAAATTTATAAAAATAGCAGACTTGGGGCCCTATCAACATGACTCTCATATATTCAAGCTAGACCTCAGCCCCCGCGCCCTCGCCGTCTTTATGACGGCAGAGATTATCAAACTCAACCACCAACCCCAAGAAGTAATCCTTATAAAGGGAGAATATGTATATGTATTCGTATTTATGTATGTAAATATACCTATTGATCTATATTATTTAGTACACTAGATCCTACCTTCTATGCTGATCTCTCTCTATCACTCAAAGGTTTGCTGGGAGAAATCTTAACTTTGAGTTAAGCTCGCCTTCATTCATGCCTTTTATTATGCCTAGTATAATATAAGTGGTTTTGGTGTACAATACATCAGACAAGATTACTTGGAGAAGAACACTACATACTGTCCCTTTACTATAATATGGTGTTTCCATCCTCGCTGACAGCTACTGGTATCCATGAACGGTGGTGACTAACAAGCCAAATTGTACCCTAACAGCCTGCAATCACGAGCCATACTTAGTCGATCAAAGGCTGTCCTTTGAGACACCCAACATCACTTCTGCAGCAAGGGAGATAATCATCAGCCTCGTGAAAGGAAAAAACTTCTGAAACACAGATCCAGAGTGTGTACGATGCTTACGAAGTTTTAGAAAACTACTTAGAGAAGTTCTTAGCTGGTGACCATCTGACATAGGTTAGTTGTTGCGTCAATCCCTGCAGCTCATCTCCACAAGACACCGTGGGTGCAGTGGTTGAACGATTGGCTGCTGCGCTACGTGTCGTGGGTTCGATTCCCGCATGGAACAAATAATTGTATGGCCTACAGATAGTTGTTCCGGGTTTGGCTGTTTGTGTATGTGAGATTGTTTGTAAATGCACCCAAGACACAGTAAAAATTCATAGTGTGGGGCAACGTTTTTATAAAAAAGGAAAGGAAAATGACCCTGGACGTGTAGTATGAAGGTTTTATAAGACAGATGATTAAGTGTAGTGAATTTGTTTGTATCATTAAATGTTATTGATCATTATCTAGCTGTTCCTTCCCGTGGTGACTACTTAAATTCGAGCTTGGTCTTCAATGTTTTCCTTATAATACCATTATGTATTTTTATCTTAAAAAACGAATATAGCAATCAAAATGACACGACTGAAATAGCTGTTATTCATGCATGGCGGAGATTTTTTTCTCCACTGTTTGATGACACCAACACAAGAACACTTATAGATTTTAAACCCTCATTGCAGGCAAGGAAGGGAAAATTATGTTAAAAAAACAAATCATATTATTAAAAGCCAATTCCACCGGCAAAATATCGCTATTTTTACTAAACTTGGTGACTGTACAGAAAATGTCTCACCACCAGACAGTCAAACTGAACAAGTTCGAACCTGCTCCAGTTTGGTCGGAGACGAGCACAATAAGTGCTCGTCTCCGACCAAGTTAAGATAAGTTAGAATGACTGGCTTCTAGGCAAGTGTGGCGCAAGCGCTACTAAGCTGAGGTTCGATTCCTGGGCCAGGCATCGGTTAAAATTGTACATCTATACTAATATCATAACGAGAGATTTGATTGTTTATTTGTTTGCATTGAATAGGCTCCAAAACCAAAGACCGATTTGGAAATTATTTCACTGTTGGGAAGCCCTTCGTCCCCGGGTGGAAATAAATACCATCATTATACATCAGATTCACTATCGTTGACTGTTGTTTTGTTACCTTTATCAATAGCACAATACACGCGTCAAATTTTCTTAGTCATGTCGTCGTTTTTTATCATTTAAAACCGTGCACTTATCTTGCTTGTCTGCAGTCATAGTTTTTATTACCAATGAATATAAGCGGTTGAAGTGATTACCGGCGTCTAGTCCCGCGCTATCATTGAAGCAGACAACATGACGATCAAAATTCACAAGATCGACTCCAGTCCTCCCGTCCGGGGCGTGCTGATGATTGCAGAACTCCTCAAACTAAACTACGAATCAGTGAACGTCAATTTAATGGGAGGAGAACATTTGACACCTGAATACAGAGAGAAGAACCCTCTACACTCCGTCCCGTACCTTGAAGATGGTGACTTCCTCCTCGCTGATAGCCACGCAATCATCACTTATCTAGTCTCCAAATACGGCGGAGACATGAAGGCGAAATTGTACCCTGAAGATTTGCAAACAAGAGCTATTGTCAATCAGAAGCTATTCTTCGATACTGGGAACCTCTACCCTGCCATCAGAGGGATTGTGAAGTCAATCATCGGAGGAGAGAGCACGTCACCGACCGAGCAGCAAATCCAAGATGTGGTTGACGGTTATGACATTTTGGAGAAATACTTGCAGAAGAATAAGTATGTAGCAGGCGACCACCTGACGGTAGCTGATGTGTCCATCGTTGCTAGCATCTCTTCTTTAGCTGCCATAGTGCCAGTGGATAAGAAGTACTCCAAAGTCCACTCATGGTGGAATCTACTCAAGGAGGAAGATTGGTACAAGAAAGCAAACGTGCCAGGACAGTCTCAGTTCGAAGGGTTCATCAAATCAGTGCTGAAGTAAAACTGTGGTTGTCCTTAGTTTATCCAAGGTATTCTTGTGTATTTAATGGTATGCTTCTATTGCCTTTAAGGGATCAATTGAAACCAAATTTTAATTGTAAGTTCGATACAGAATTATGACCGTTTAAAGATCACATTTATGCCGTAGCAATAAGATTGTTTTTTGTGTGATCATACAAAATTCTGACAAGGTTATGTCAACTTTTGACTTATTGTATGTAATATTAATAGCGTTTATTTTGTTATATATGTCTTTTCTTATTAAATATTATTACATACCTGCCGACCTATTTAGTTAATTAACTAACCCAGTATTTAATTCAAAATTGGTAAAACTGAGGTTTAAATGATAGAGATGAACAGACAAAATTCTCGAGAACAGTAAAAAAAATGCTCGCATAACTAAAGAAAATATTCAAGTACTACATTTCTAGCGACCTTTGTAACAATAAAAATAGAATAAACGATATCTAAGTAGTCATGTCACTATTTTTGTTGCTTGTATTTCTTAAACTAACATTATTATCAGTTACCTCGATCGACTCGTTTGCACCATACTTATCAATATTAGCTGATATAAACCTTACTCTTTTATCAGCATTTAGTTTGGTGCAAACGTTGACGAAGTGGACATGCCGCTCAAGTTATATATGATCCACGGCAGTCCTCCTGTCAGGGCTGTTCTGATGACGGCAGAGATCCTCAAGCTGAACTACGAGCCTGTCAAAGTGAACATCTGGACTGGAGACCACTTGACACCTGAGTACTTGGAAAAGAACCCTCTACATACCGTGCCGTTACTAGAAGATGACGACTTTATACTCTCTGACAGTCACGCAATCATTATGTACTTGGTTTCCAAATACGGTGCAGAAAAACATGCAAATTTATACCCTAGTGAATTGAATGCAAGAGCAACAATAAATTCGAGGATGTATTTCGACACTTCGGTTCTCTTTTCTTATTTCATAACGATTATGAAAGGAATCTTCGTTCAAGGACTAAAGGAGATTACTCCCCAACAAGTCGAGGATGTGAATGCTGCTTACGACATTTTGGACAAATACTTGCAGAAGACCAAGTTCGTGGCCGGAAACCATCTGACCGTTGCGGATGTGTCATGTGTAGCTACAATCTCAACTTTAGATAAGTTGGTACCCGTGGATGCAAAATATGAAAAGTTGATAGCTTGGTGGAGTTCCCTGCAGGAAGAAGAGTGGTACAAAAAGGGAAATCTAACTGGACTGGCGCAGTTTGAAGCGGTAGTGAAATCAAAATTGAATCAGTAATTTTACATAGTTTGTAAAAATTGTGAGAATCAACCGGCTGAACTGTTTAAAAGGACATAACCCCCATAACGTTCTAAAGGATATATCTTTTGTCATCTATCATACATTTGTATGATCGTTTTTTTATTTAAATAAATTATTATTTAATCAGCTTTATTTTTTATTTATTTTTTCAAATATTTTCAAAATTCCTCAATACTAGTATTTAGCTTATATTTTGATTGCCACGTAACAATTCCGATTTTTGAAGGTGCAGCCAATTATTATACCTGCACAAAACTTCTAACTACTGATTGTGTCTATCTACACTAATATTATAAAGAGGAAAACTTTATTTGTTTGTTTGTTTGGTTGTAATGAATAGGCTCAAAAACTACTAGACCGATTTCAAAAATTCTTTCACCATTAGAAAGCTACATTCACCTGGAGTAAGACAGGCTATATCTTATCCCCGTATTCCCATGGAAACGGGAACTACGCGGGTGAAACCGCGGGCGCTGCTAGTCATAGATAGTTTTATCAAGTACTTGTGTTAACAATAGATTCATATTGTTGCTTATGTAATTGCGACACTCATGTGCTTTTAGTTGGTCCACAACATCTAATTGATGGCAATGTGGAGGAGTGTTATCGATAACGACTTTTTTGTAGGTTTTTTGTCAAGTTCTGGAAGTTTGGAGTTCTAGTAAAGTGGTTTTGTTATTGAGACTGTCCAAAATATCAAGAAGCTAATGTCACTTTATCGAGCCTGCTGATGGTTCAACCAGCCCTGGTGCCCCGTCTTATGAAGTATGATTCCAGTGAAAAACATGATCTCGTTTTTGGAATGAAAGAGTTAACACGAGGTCTGGTAAACCATACCTTTTTTTTTTTTTTTTTTGGATGGGAAATCATCAAATGACCCCTCCCGCCCTGGGTGGAGCGGTAGGGAGTGTCAGACTTTTACTGACTAAAACCCACCCGTGCTCCTCCATGTGCCCTTTGCGTTCCAGGGCCGCGGCAACTCTCTCGAACAAATTCCGCAACCCTAGCAGGCACCGACCCTATGAGGCCCCGTCTCTGGTGCTGACGGCTCCTTGAGGCGCGCGTGAAGCACAACGCGTCGTCGACTCAGCCTGGTATCGGACGGCGAGCCACCCACGCTCACCGTCCACAGGCATCAGCCACTGCGCAATAGCACAGCGGCCGACTTGTCTCTGGAGGAGGCCGAAATGGGACCATTACTGGCACTCCATTTCAGCCCCCTCCCGAGTACCGGGAGTCGCAGCACCCACAGCAGAAGCGGCAGAAGCGGCGACTAAAGCCGCGGCGGCGGCAGAGGCGGCGGCGGCGGCGGACCTCTTGCCCTTGGTCGGGGCGGATGGCGCGCAGGCCCTTCCCCCAGCCCAGTGCTTGGCCGGCTTGCCAACAGCCGCACATGCACTGCAGTGCGGCGTGGCCTCGCACGAGCCGGCCCGATGACCGGGCTGACCACAGCGGAAACAAAGTCCACTGCGGTCCACCTCCGAGGGGCACATAGCTCCCGTGTGGTTGCCCACATGGCAGCGGTAGCACCTCAGAGGTCTGGGTTCCAGCAGTTTTACCCGCGCAGAAACCCACCCCACCAAGAGCCTTCGACCCTCCGACACTGTTCTGGCCGCCGTCACGGGGCAGCTCACCACAAGGGTTTGCATGCCCGTGTTGTCAGGCCGGAGGGTGCCCGCCTTGACGAGCTCGGCAGAGCACCCCCCAGTCCTGGCGACGGCGGCCACAACCTCCTCCTCCGTCACGGAGTCGTCCAGGCCCACCACGCGCATGTCAATGCACTTAGTCGGCCTGGACACTCGAACCTCGTCCGCGGGGAGGACCTCCTTCAGCCTTTCGGCCAGGGCGTCCGCGAACGGGCCACTCTCCGCTCCGGCGAGCTCGAGCTTCCGGGCACCGGTCAGGGTTCTCCTGATCCCGAGGCCCCCAGTGATGCCCAGCTCCCGGAGGTTCACCGCCTCCTTCGCCCGCTTCATCAGGGCGAGGTACGTCACACCCCTCTGTTCCGCTTCCGGCTGCAGTGTTAAAACCACAGCCGCGGACTTCGGGGCGCGAAGCCTCGCCGCGATGGCGTTGGCCTTCCGCCGCTGCCTCTTGGCCTTGCTCCTGGCCGCCTTTTTGGCCTGCCGCTTTTCTCCAGCAACCTGCCACCCGGCCCCGGTCGCAGGAGGGTCCGAGGTTGGGGGTGGGGGCGGCTGCGGCGCCACTGACGCAGCAGCTTTAGCCGTTCCCCCTCCAGCCTTCCTCCTTCCCCTCTTCGCCGGGGCCGACTTGGTCATCGCCGGCGTCGCAGGCGCCGGCGCCACAGGCGCTGGCGCGGCTCCCGCCTTGGCCTTCGCCTGCCCGGACGTTCCCGGGCCAGCAGCCACCGCGGCTGCGTACGAAGCCGCCTTCTGCTGTCCCGGGGGCCTCTGTGCCGCCGCTAACGGGGGACGCCGGACCATGTCCTCCAAAACGGAGAACTGCTTCCGGAAGGGAGCCAGCTCCTGCCGCACCAGGCTCCGCACCTGGCTCAGCACTTGGCTCCCCTCCAGCGCCGCCGGACTCAGCCCCCCCTGCGGCCCCTCAGAGGCCGCTCTGGCCATGTCAGCCAGGTCCCTCCGGAGCGACTCATTCTCCGCTATGAGTCTCTCCGTTACGGCCGCGAGGCGGGCGACCTCCGCCCGCAACTCGGTCGCCTCTTCGGACCTGCCGACGTTGGCCGCCGCCGCCGCCATAATGGAGGCTTTGGCCGCGCTAATGGCCTCCCGCTTAGAGGACTGCTTCCTCTTAAAGGCCACAGCGCGGATCGCGGCCTCCACTACCTCTTCGAACCGGGCCCTCTGCTCCTCGGCAGCGGGCGGTTCCTCTCTCGGGGACTCTTCGTCATCAGAGTCGAGAGGGGGCGGAAGAGTAGAGGGAGCCCCACGACCGCTCCCTCCAGGGCGACGCCCCTCCTCCACCGACCTCTCGGCCCGACGGCCCGCCTCCCGGGTAGAGGGAGCCAGCCCCCTCCCTGCCTCACTGCCCCTGCCCCGCCTAGCGGTGGGGATTTTGCGGGCGGAGGCAAATTCGCCCTCGGAGGACGACCCCCCGGTATCCTCTCGTCTGGGCCGCTTGCGGAAGAACTTGACGTTCTCCGCAGCAGCCCCCTCTCCTCCGTTTCCAGAGCCCGCCGAGCTGACCGTTACTAGGTCTGGCGCGGAGCCGGAATCCGACTCCGCACCACCCCGGCGCTCAGGCGAACCCTCCTCTACGAAATCGTACGCCATCAGCTCCTTATAGGAAGCGGATCCGGATGACGACGATTCTGAGCCTCCTCGGCTCCTGTTGCCACTGGCAAGTGGAAGGTGTTTGTTGCCCACCCCAGAGTACGGAGGGCAGCCCGCCGAAGCGGGGTGGGATTCCCCGACTGCTGAGCAGTCGGGACCCACCTGGGGACTCATTTTGCAAAAACCTTTTTTCATCTTGTTCCTTTTTGAGGGTGCGGTCCCTTACTCCTCCGCCCTTTCTCCATCACAGGGCCTCTCCTCCCACCCGCTCACTGCCTTCACAGCCACGTCTGATGAGCAGACGCGTACCAGAAGGCAGTGAACGGGATTCCTCGCGTGTGTGTCTCTCTTGGTCTGAACCCTCACTTGCGACCTTCCGGCATGAGTGGCTCTACCGGGAAAGCTCGCAAGATCATTGGGACGCTCAAGCCCCACCACGACGACAACGTGGAGACACATTCGGTGGGGTGGTAAACCATACCTTGAAGGAAATGTACAGCCAGTGCTAGTATTGAGTCCAAGTTTACTTACAAAATGTCCCATTCACTGCTGCACTAGCTACTCACTTCATTCCACAAAACCACAACTACCAAGTTTCCAAAAATCATTGAGTAGTAGATTACCAAAATACTAAAAGGAAAATAAGCACTTGGTAAAAGAATAATCAGTCAAAAGTTATTCCCGCAATCAAGTTATCATTTGCCCAGTAACAATAATCAGGAACAATGTGACAATATTTACAGCGTATTTATTTGATGGGTTTTCTTATCAACCAGATTATTATGAATATATCGTTACAAAGAACCTTATCAGAAGATACTAGAAACATGTACATTTTATATTTTTAGTCCTAATCTAACTCAGAATACACTTAAAATAAAAATAAAAACTCCTTATCAAAATATTGCGTCAAAAAATTCGTTTGCATCGCTCTCGACTGGAGGAGAAGAGCCCAAAAGACTTACGGCATTGCCACGTTGTAGACAATGCTTACCCTCTGTTCCAGGTACCTAAATGTTAAGAAGTCAACCAAGCGTTTCTTTAGAAGTCCTTTAAATAACGCAAGAGCACTCGGACCCCACGGTCCAAGAATTTCAACACCAAACGACTGGAAAATCTACCGCCTGTGTTATTATGTTTCTACCGTTTGTTGTTCTTAATAGCCGCAGTGGCAGCACCAGTACTTGAGCAATGACCTAGGAATATGGGATAGCTCAAGTAGGAAATAAAGACATACCGCCCGTTGCGTGCCAGGCCATTGGGTTCTAATACGGCTAGAACGCCGACAGCAACGAGAGCGCGTCGGATAATGTCGTTGATGTTTGTGTGTCACGCTATGTGCTTCGACTATATGATAGGCTGTGGTGCCCGAGGCTGAGACAGCTTTACCAGCAGTGACAGCGATGAGGAGAGCAGCAGGATGCACTTAAGCGAGGCGGAAAGTAGTCATCATCTTCCTGCCTTTATCCCATGTTACTTGGGGTCGGCGCAACATGTTTTTTCTTCCATTCTGACCTGTTAGCCGTCGCGCTACCACTAACTCCTTTTTCTTTCATATCAATCCTCACACGTTCCACCTATCGTTTCTTTGACCTACCCTTTCCATCCATCCACATTCGTATTCATAACCCTTTTAGTTACATGTGTTTCATCCCTCCATTTTACATGACCATACCAAAAGTCCTGTGCTGTACTGTGCCTATGTTCGACGACAGTAGTGCGTGAAGCCAGAAGCCCAACTCCCTCTCACCCACAGCCAGCAGGCGCGCACGTTCCACAGAAGTAATAGAAGTAGCAGTTAGGCCCTCTGAACTTCTCTGCAGAATGTCTTATCCTACCGTACGTCATTGTTTGAATTTTTTTCTCGAAGACAGGCGATCCAAAGAGGCGAAGAGAGCTTTTGTCCATAATTTTAATTTAGTACTGTTAGATAAAAATAATTACAGAAGTTCACGCGGTTTTGTTTGAAAGAGTCATCGCAGCCTTGAAACGCAAAGGGCCTGACACACACTTCTGCTCCAACCAGAGTTAAAGAAGTCATTTGACGATTTCCCATCCTTAAAAAATACTTTATTACAAACAACCAACTTCCAAACAAGTCCATCGGAAAAAGTAGGTGTTTTTTATATAAAAGTTTTTTTAAATCATTTTTCACTTTTTTGTGGTGATACCATCTCAGCGTACGTGTTATAAAATGGTAGGTATAAATAATAAACAGACATGCCATTTCAGCTCTCCCTTAAGATTTTTTATCATGCATTGAAGAGTTCCGTTTCCAATCTCCTTTATTCATTAAATCTTCACCAAACTAGAAAGGGACCACCTCGAAATACTAAGATGATCTTCCAAACCATCGTAAACAGGGTTTTACTTTTTCATTTTATGTCGATGTAAGAATGAGAACATCATCAATGAAGTCGAAACCACGCATTATTAGGGATAACTCAAATACTAGTCGTCAGATCTCACTCAAATTTATACGGAACCACATGACAAGCACCAGTTTTCGTACATGATCAGAAAAATCGGTACGCTCAGTAAAAAGTTACGTAGTAACACACACACAAAAAAAAATACAGTCGTCTTGAGAACCCCTCCGTTTTCGACGGTCGGTTAAAAAAGGGTTCTATCATCAAGATACTAAATACTCAATACTCAATACTCAATACATTTATTGCTTCCACATGTGAACTTAGGTGGTAGGTTTTACAAAAATATGATCATTGTGGACCCTGTCGGGCACAGCAAAGTAGGAGAGAGGAAGAGTGTACTATTTGTAAATTAATAAATAAAAAACAAAATAAGAAATTATAAAAAAACGACAAACATGTACTTACCTAATTTAAAATTTATCATTAAAATATTCATTTATATTGTAATAACATTTGGATATTAAAAATTGCTTTAATTTATTCGTGAATATATTATTTTTTTGTTGTTCTTTAATAGGTGAATAGCTAAATTAAAGATCACTGGCCCGAGGGGATCACCTTGTTGAAAGCTAACAGCAAATTCCAAAAGGTTGTCCCGATATAGTAATTGAGATGGTTGTCTAAAACATAGCTAAAGAAAACTGTAAATTTGAAGGAATTTCTTTCTAGTTTCTAAGGTCTGGCTATTTAGATATCATGAAAAGATAATGGATAACGGGCCAAAGATAATAATGGACTGTCATAAGCTTGTGATTATCACGATTGTGAGTAAATGAAGTTACTAATCTAAAAATAAACAACTTCATATTATAAGCAATGTTATCGTTGTAGAGATTATTTTAGTTACTACCTACTGAAGCAAAAACATAAAATATTTATTATGTTTCTCGAGATGGGCTGACGATGACCTTGGACATATTCAACGCCTTCAACTCCCTGCCCTGGAATTGCATTAGGGAGGCGCTGCGTTATCATCGGGTACCTCCCTACCACCACCACGTGATTGGGGCCTATTTGGCAGGAAGGTGTGTCAAATATAGGACGCGACGACAGAGGCTAGCGCGATATGTCGTGCGGTGTTCCACAGGGTTCCGTTCTTAGACCGCTCCTGTAGGACAGCGCTAGAGAGGGGATTCCAGGGCAGCGGTGACTCTCTTGAACAGATACCGCAACACTAGCAGCTACTGACCCTATGGAGCCCCGTCTTCTTTGCTGACATCTCTTTGAGGCGCGCGTGGAACACGACGCTCCGTCGACCCGGGCCTGGTTGTTATCGAGCCACCCATAGCTCGCCGTCCGCAGGCCCAAAATGAGTAATAATATAAGCCTTGTATTTCAGACATAATTTCACTTTTACAATTATTGAGTTAACCTGATGACTCTAGCGAGTCAATGACACCGACAACTTGGTCTGTTTGCCCTATTTTGGCAAAGGCCTCCTCTATTTCTTTCCACTCCGTTCTATTTAGCGCCGTTCTTGTCCATGTTTTTCCTGCTGTCATTTTGATTTCATCTTCCCACCTTCGGAACTGCCTGCCTCTATTCCTTAGGTACCAAGACCTAAGGAATAGAGGCAGGCAGAGCAAGAGATGGTCCACTTTTCAGTGCCTCTTATTATGTGACATGTCCACTTCCATGTTAGTTTCCTAATTCTTGTCGTTACGTCTTCAATTTTTGTGCGTCCGAAATGAGTACCTACATACAAAAACCAAAAATGTGTTCAAAAGCTAAAAAACAGCAGAAAAGTAAAAGTCTCATAAAAATGGCTTAAGCAATAACTTCATTTAATTAATCTCGCTGCGTACCCGCTAATAAGCGTAAACAAAGGAGCACCCCGAATTTAAGGCAACCCCTGCACTGGCCATCGCGTATAAGGGGAAAAGGACCCAAATCGTAATAATATACGCAGTAGATTTATCCCGGTCGGTCCGTTTGTCAATGTTCACGGTGAAATTAATTACGGATCGGTCACGGGTTCGAATCCCGTGCCACGTATTTGAATGGTCATTTGGGATGAAAGTAATTAAGATAAAATATTGTTTTATTTGTCGGATTTGTATTGGAGAACGGTAACCGTTTTGCGGGTAAAACGGGTTTCTGTGCCGTTAATTTTTTTAGGGCAATATTGTTGATTTTATTTAGGAGTTATTGAATGGGGCTTGACAAATTGATGGGATTAAGATATTAGGGTGCGATCGATCGCGTTTGATGAAAATCAAATGGGTTGTTATTAAATGGCTTTTAAATGGGTATCAAACCTAATTGGCAGATCCTTCAGCGTTTTTGGGTTCTTTTTGTTCAACTGTTTTTGTTGTTGTTTGTTTTTAAGTCGATTTCAATTAGCAAACAATAGCTTACATAGGTAATCATCATCTGCCTAGCCTTTTCCCAACTATATTGGGGTCGGCTTCCAGTCATACCGGATTCAGCTGAATACCAATATTTAACGTGGAGCGACTGCCTACCAGACCTCCACAACCAATTAACTAAGGAACACGGTACTTCTAGGCAAGACTGGTGTCAGATTTTCTGGCTTCTGACAATCCGTAACGACTGTTAATTAAAGATCTACAAATAACAGCCGGGACCAATGGCTTAGCGTGCTTTCCGATGCACGGAGGAAACTCGGTATATTAAGATGGTCACCCATCCACAGACCAACCTTGGCAAGCGTTGCTTAACCTTGAAGATCGACCTATGCGGCTGTTATGCAACGATTAAAAATAAAACTGTAAGTAAAAACAGGCAATAATAAAACAATAGAGTCCAGGTTTTATGAAGACCGATAACTTTCTCAAAAATACCCACAAAGCTATTACTTAACAAGCCTACTCCCCTAACCGAAAGAAAATATCCCGAGTCTAAAATAAAATGATTAAATAACTTATTTTTGTTCATCCCCAAATTAGTACAAAGGCGGTCATAACAAGTTTTATAAAAAAAAATTGTAATAAAAGTTATAAAAACGGGGCGAACTCAATAAAAGGGATGCTTCTACCCCTGTGTTGGCACCCAGTGGGATATTTTCAGATACACAACCCCTAAAGGGAAAATCCTCGGGGAAAATCTAGTTGTCTATAAGGGGGAAGACCATGTTTAATCATTTAGAAGGACAGTTGTCGGTTACCTTGATATTATTTACATTTATTTTCTATGTAGTATGCTTTAAGATAAAAATCGAAGAACAAAATCATCGCGTTCATAGATATCAGGAATCAATTCAACAAAAACTAACCAATTCAACAAATCGACATAAAGAAAAGAAATATTTAGCCATTCTCAAATTGCAATGATTCTACATTCATAACTTAGTAAACAACAGCAGTTCCCAGCGTGGTATAAATTGGTGTAAACAAACATGGGATATCAGCTATCCCGATTTGCTATCATTTCTTAAAATTAACAAAAATATTCATAAAATAAAAACTACTCGACGAAACTGAACTAAATTCCTGTGGAACTAAATGGCAACTATTTTTCATCGAACAAAAAAACAACCACGTAAATCTGATCAGAAGTCTCGGCGTAATCGCTGTGCATACATAGTAAAAAAAAAATACCTGCCGAATCGAGAACCTCCTCCTTTTTGAAGTCGGTTAAAAAGGGATTTTACGTTCTAGTCCCATATTTTGGTCTCTCCTCTATATATTTTACCTAACCACAGCATATCCTGGAAGCCAGATGAAGCAACAGTGGTGACTACCAGAAAAACGGTCGAGAAAATGGAGTTCGACGAACCTCAGAATCTGGCAGTAAGTTTCTCCTTTTACACGTATTCATATAAATATACCTTTCTTTATAAATGAAAAATCATCTAATGACATGTTCCACTCTGGGCAGAGTAGAAGGTAGTGTCAGATTCTTATTAACTAAAACCCATCCTTGTTCTTCTAAATGTTATTTTCGCTCCAGGGCCGCGGTGACCCTGCACATATCCGAGGCTATGTGCTTTCATGACTCTCGGAACCCGCTGTGACGTAGCAAAACAAGAAATGAAACTCGCAGCGACATCTTTAGCGGACAAATGGAAACACATTTGACAGAGCCCATAGATTAATCATCAGATGGCGCTAGAGATCGATCGTCTTTTTAAAACTTAATATGTATATCAAATAAGTAGATGGTAAATTAATTAAAACACACAAAAATTGCATAAAAGCATAAAGTTTAATAAATTAAAATAATTAGGAACATGTCGGAATCGAGAGTATTTAGTCTGTGGCATGGAAGCTTCTCGCAAAGGACTTTATGACAGATTGGAGAATTGTGGCGTCCTTTTGCACCGCAGAGGTCACAGAGAGACGAACAAATGATATTATAAAGGCACTTGTTTTTACAACGGTGACCCGAAACCCGAGGGGTTTTCAAGTGCATTAAAAGGCTGAACCCTGTGAGTATTTCGTCCTTCATTTGTTTCCCATTCTGAAAGTCCAAAGGCACATGTATTTGACTACGGAGATTTTGTTCCAGGTCTGGCTGTTTTACTAGCCTGGATATTTGAGGTCCGGGATTGATGAATGCCTGAAGCCATCCGGAGAACGTGCATCGTTCAGGTTTGGCTCGACGAGATTTGAGACAGTGTGGCCGTCCATGGTACAGGAAGGCCTTACCAATCCGAAACCTCGTTGAGGAAACATCGCCGTTCCAGGTAACAGCAATCCTGCTGGACTTCTCCCGTAGGCCGCGTCTGTTCGTGGGTACCAAGGTTTTTTAACCATGGTGCCATGCCGAGGGATTCTGTTCCACTAATTGAATTGAGTAGAGAGACTTGAGCATTAAGTAGGTGCTACTTGAGCACTAATCGAGTAGTAATTGAGCTGCTATTGATTATTATGAGGGAGATGCATTAGACCTGTCTACTGGGTTTATTTTCATACAAAGAGTTAGGCCTTTTGTTAATGTGTTAAGTAACAAGACCAGTAATAACTTCCTTTTGTATTAAGTTGTGGTTCAGGGGTTACTGTACCATAGTGAGTAGGTTTCTTAACGTGCACAGCCCTGGTTGGTCAATACCTTGCGATTGAGCTAGTGGTATTTAGGCGTTCACCTCGCGAATCCTTACAAGCGACCTGAGACGTTGTTTTGTAATATCTCATGTGGTGTACCTCTGTTATACCTTGGTACGGAGACAGGGTCTAACAGGGTTACACATCTTAGTGTGTAAGTCTGGGAGGTATTATTTATGATTAGCTGCCTCATTCACTGTATTTCTATGCAAGGTGATACTTCTTTTTATAGTGAATAAACTTTGTATGTGTATTGAGGTATGTCTTTAATTTCAGTCTTTCCAGATATTTATGTATATATACCTTTATAAATTTACTTTCACACGGTTGGAAACTTTAGGTTTCATCTACAATCCATAACCCCTATAGTGGGGAACTGTGACGGGACCGGGTGTGACAGTTGGCGCCCAACGGTATATAATTATTTTATTATATAAGGTGAACAATTAATACCAACATCTCTCTCTCTCTCTCTCTCAGAACGCTCAATTAGTGGAACACCATATTAGGTTAAGGCTAGTTTTTAAGATTTAATTAAAAGTGGTGCATTGAACCACAGTCGGAACGCTTTTTCCATAATTTGGATTGGTACGCTACAGTGTGTAAGTCACTGACCTATTTGTTTATTTGCCTAGCACACAGCCAGGTCAGGTTGTGTATTGAGTATTAATTTGAAAACCTAAGTTCTCAAGGTCCGCCACCATTGGGATCCCAGATAACGGTAGGAGGGGTTCACATCGGCGTCGGCTCAAAGATGAGGTACCTGGGCCTCGTCCTGTGTCAGTGCCTGCTAGGGTTGCGAAATTTGTTTCAAAGAGTCACCGCGGCCCTGGAACGCAAAGGGCATAAGAAGGATCACGGGTGGGTTTTAGTCAGTAAGAGTCTTACACTCCCTTCCACTCCGCCCAGAGCGGGAGAAGTCTTTCGATGATTTCCCATTAAAAAAAAAGGCCGCGGTTACTTTTTTCGTTAAAAATCCGCAAACCTGGCAAAATATACCAATGGCAGTGCGGCAGTTCTCAACAAAAGCGTCTTATTTCTCATCAAAACCATCAAGAATATCCCAAAAATCCTTACCAGACCCACGGTCACCCACGTATAAGTAACAAATATATCGTGGCACCTTTCCTTTGTTTTTCGTGCAAACTCGGCCGCTGGCCTGAGTTATCGTCGTCTTACCTTCGACACCCCTCCCCTTCCCCTGGTAGTTTGACCCCCGGTCATTTGTCATGCCTGCAGTTATGTTATGTTATTGATTGTTATTATTTGAGGATGTTCGAGTATCATGTCGGTAAGTGGTCGAAGTTCGATCGAAGCGGGTCCTATATCGCCTCGGCTGCAATAAAAAAGTCGGCACTTGCATCAGTATGTAGTATTGTCTATGACAGTAATCTTCTAAGCCATTTTGAAGAAAGAGTGCCCTGGTTTCTGTAATAAAATCAAGAGGACATCTCTCTTCTATCATATAAGAGCCCCAGAGTATGACTTTGAATCAATCAGACGTACTGGAATATCTAATCTGGACATTTGAAAACAGAGATTGCAAAATAAGAGAAAAAACTAACAGCCAGGCAACAAACCCAAATTTTACCTTGCAAACCAGCCTCAATAATAGGGTAGTTGACTAAAAAAATCTAATTAGTCCGTCAGATAGATTTCCAAAAAATATTGGACACGTATTTTTTCTTTTTTCACGTAAACAAAAAATGAAGCCGATACAGAGCGTTGAAAACTCGTGTGACGTCACTACTCGCTACAATTTTTACCGAGCCGTAACGTCACAAGCCCCCACTCCTGATCTTTGATGCTTTGTATCTTCGTCAGTTTTTATAGATTTGATAAAGGAAAAAATACGTGCCCAATATTTTTCTATAATCTAACTGACGGACTAAATATAATCATATATTTTTTACTCAGGAAACACCCCTATTACCAGAACTTCCGAACTAGATCGAGCAAAACACAAATATGTTAGTCATAGTTAGCAACGGGGGGGCGGCAAGAAATAATTACCTAATAAAGATTTCTGATACGCCACTATTACAGGGAAAAGCTATTATCTGGTCGAGGTGGGGTAAGGAGGGGGGGGGGCTGTCAGCACCAGAAGTTTTGATGAACACACGCAGTAATGTGCGACGGATTGTTCCGAAGGTTTGCTGTGATTCTTGACAGTTCCACGTAAATATTATTGAAAGGTTCTTGTGTTGGATATTGACTTTTGGCTTTTGTCGCCAGAAATAGATCGTGATCAACAATATAGGTGTCAGCTGTTTTGGTTGGTTGCTCGTGATCCCTAATTTCATTTTCTTGTAGTTACGCACCGATGCATTAACTATCACTGACCCTCGTGGTAGTAAAATGTAGACGATCTTGTTTCGAACACATATGGCAACTCGGCGCGGTCTTATCCACTGAACTATCATTGCCCTGATAGCGAATCATTATAAGTTAATTTATGTATCTAGATACTAATATTATAAAGGGGAAACATTTGATTGATTTTTTTGTTTGTTTATTTGTATTGAATAGACTCCGAAACTACTGAACGAATTTGAAAAATTGTTTCACTATGGGTAGCTACACTAATCCCGGATGACATGCCTATATTATATTCCCATGGAAACGAGAAATACGTGGGTGAAACCGCGGGGCGCTGTAGACTATAAACTTATTTCTAGACTTGTCAAAATACTTATAATAAATGTTTACGTAAGCATAGTATGGATGGTAAGAGCTGTTTTGCTGAAGAGGGCGGTCAAAAATTACCTACAAAAAAAAACTGCTTACATAAAACTTGATCGGCCCCAAAACTAACAATCAAAGTCTAATGCCTAAACATAAATCATACATAATCTTTCGTAACGATAAAAAAATTAATGAATCATTCTTATTTAATCACAAACAAAACAAGCTTACATAACGAAGAAAAAAGACAGAAGCTATGACATGTTGCAACAACACACATGTCATGGTGTCATATTTTATACTCATTCCTTTTTTTTGTCATCGCTCCTAGCTTGTGGGCCATTTGAAACATATGTATGTCCATAAACACAGTAACTATTCATTAGAGCAATAAACTTTATGATAAACTTTTTATATCTGATCTGTACTAACTGGTGTCATTAAAACTATCACGTGTTTGTATTAAACAGTCAAATGAGAAGGCAGTGGCCGTACTACGAAGTCCTAATGCTATCATGATTCAGTGTGAGTGAATGGGATAGTGCTATTCGTCTTGTGTAACTCCATCTCTCTCTGAGACGGGAATCATGATGGATTTAAGACGTCATGGTAGGGCTGCTGTTTGCAGACCACAGCTGTCTTGGCTAAGACAAGTTATGATAGCTTGAAGATGTAGGCAGAAAGTTACAAAAAATGTATTATTCTAAGATTAAATTCACTTGAACTACATAATTCCCACTGAATAAAAAAATGTTTAACGATTAAATCTATATATATATATAAAAAAGCGAAATACTCACACTGCTACAAACTTATTTGGCAGGTAGGTTCCTTATAGGGTATAGGCATCCGCTAAGAACGGATGTTATGTAATTTAATGTTATGAATTAAATTGTTTGTACTAATAAAATTGATTGAGTCAGGCGTTACTTTGCGGAAATCCATTTTAACTTTGAAAATGAAAACAAAATATCTAAATTAGAACTAGATATTTTGTTTTCATTTTCAAATGTTTGTACTAAATTTGCGCAGACGAAGTCGCGGGCGAACATATTTAAATACATTACAGGAACATATAATAAGTGATCAAACGAACTTACCTGTTGTGAAGTTCGATCATTATTATACGAAGGGCTTCGTTCGAAGATATAAAATTTACCATGCAGCTTCCTGACGCCAGTCGACAACCAAACGCATATTTAGAGCTGAAAGCAAAAAACTAAACGCACGATTGTTACTATTCCCGTTCTATACGTCATCTGTCATTATTTTAGAGTTACCTAAGAGAATCTCAATTTTTCTGGGGTAGGGTAGGGAGGGTTCCTTATATCTTCGAACGAAGCCCTTCGTATAATAATGATCGAACTTCACAACAGGTAAGTTCGTTTGATCACTTATTATACTCTGGCTTCGTTCTCGATATAAAATTTACCATGCAGATGTTAAGAGTTTATTAGGAAAATTGAGATTCCAAAGATAAAATTATAAATTAATAGTATTCCATAGCATTAGCATCCATTTTTAGACACAAATGACATACTAAAATGTCTATTAACAATAAAACAGTCTTATTCATCTTATTCTTAGATACATTGCCCAAAATTAAATAAGTTGTTATGAAATTCTTATTAAATAGATAAACAAATTATTCATCTTAATATTGAACTTATATCTAGTTTTATACGTAATATGGCACATAATAATTATTATGCAACATTCATAATAATCAAGCATCTTGTGCAGTAGTAAGCACAGTATTAATTTTATTGATAGGTGGCCTATTTTGAAATATAGCAAATTTTTGAAATATAGCAAAAGTTGAAGAGCTGTTTGTCCAGCCTGCTGTTTGCCTTATGACATCTAATGACATTCTCTTTGCATTTGCAGTAGATGTTGAGACATGTCCATTACTATGTCCTGAAAAAATACTAATATCTATGCACTAAACATTTTTTATCTACTGATGGTAGAAGGAGAAACTGGTGGATGATGGCTTTTTCAATGAAAATATTATAATGAATATGCTCTGAGTATATTTAATGCAATCGCGCAATATAATAGCTGGACCAATTTTAATCTTTTCAAAGAAAGATAAAAATATGTTCAGTTGGTTTCCACTGGGATCTGCTGTTTTAATAATATTTGTATAAGAAATGTAAATGTGCATGATTCATTGTAATGTTAGGTATTTATATAATAGCCAAAGTTTGTGCTCTTTGGGCTGTGCTTAGTGCTAATAACAATATCAATTTTTTGGACAACTTTTTAAAATTTCTGGAATCAAAATCAAAAAATCAAATACCTAGTATTTGGAGTTCAAGAACATTCAGGACTTTATTCAGGTTCTAAGTAGTTTGATACTTGGCCCTTGGTGGTATGAGTTTTTAGAAACTTTTAAGTAGCCATTTCATAGTGTCATTACCCACCACTTTCGAATCTTATTACAGCAAGCAGCGAATAGCAATTTTGAAACTGTTTTGAAATTGAAAAGTGCTTTTTAATGTTCTGAGGGTGATATAAATTAATTGTATTGAATTTAATAACAAGAACTGACTCATATGGGTTTAAAGACCCATATGTGCCTCCTAAGTTGAATTTCTCTGTTAAAAAATCCATAATGATTGGTCTAGATAGTGTAAATGGATCTATACTTTGTTTTTGAAAGTGAATTAACACAACCTCTACTGTTTAGTGTAAAATGGAGATTTAGAGAGTGATTCTCTCTAAAAAAGGAATGTCATAATGGTTTATTAGGTTTAAATATTAAGTTTTGAGACTAAACTTGTTTGCATTAATGGATATTTAGGCTTGTGACGGCCAATAAGGCATGACCATGATGCCTGTCACTACCTATATCACTCTTTATTTTTATATTAGTCTAAATGGGGGAAAATGTGTAATAAAAAATAACTTTGTCCAAGGCATGGTAAAAGCCTGTGCATCTAGATCAGGTTTCCAGGAAATGTAAGATTCACATTTTTACTTTATTCCTTGAGGAAAAAATATCAATATTAGGTTGGCCAAACTGAGTAACAATGTACTGGATTGTGGAGATGTTCCGTTCCCGCTTTATGTCAGGATTAACTTTACATAATTCTTCATCCGTTTCTTTGTTATCCCTTGATTTTATCAAAGAGGCAATTTGTCAAATTCTTTCTACTGTAATATATATGGGTATCTACATACTATTGCCAAATGCTTCTGGCTATGTTATTCATATGTGGGTGCTGAATACCTCCCACTTTGTTAATGTATGATATAAAATAGAATAGAAAAACTTTTATTCAGGACAGACACAGCAATATGGCTATCTTAGTATCTACGTGCCATTCGATATTTAAATGTTGTTTGTTATTAACAAACATTTTTGAGGCTAAAAATATAGTCAGTAGCTCTAGATAATTTATGTGATATAAATTTTCTCACTCTTTCCAAAACCCATGAACTCTATTATTATTACAAATGGGCCCCCCACCCTCTTCTTGATGCCTCTGTAAATATTTCCAAATTATATTTTGAGTATATTATTATGTTATAATTTTGTGTAAGTTATTTTATTATCAGCCCACTACTGTAGGTCTATTTTAATATCGGGGTGCATGAAAATGTTTGTATCATAATTGCCTTTATATAAACAAAACCATTATATTTATGGTGTTCTAATAGCTATATAAAGCTAGCTGTATAAAGTCAGCTATATGTACTAGCTGAGCCTGCGGCAGTCAAAGTTCCTATTTGAGCAAGGTCTCTTATACTCTACTCTCTGTTTTACAAATATTTTTAATGGGTTTATCAAAAGATAATCTTTTATCAGTGGGTAATGATATGTTATTGTTTTTGTATTGAAAACAAAACCTTAAAATTGACAGGACTGTGGTCTAATCATGCTTTCATAATAATAACAAATCCAAAGCATTTTAAAACAGCAATATTTTGTTTCATTACCATTTTCCAAATATGTTTTATAATCGGAACTAAGGCACAAAATGGTCATGTAGATATTTTACGGATTTGTGATCTTTAGATCTTCAATATGTAACACCACTCTCATAATCTTAGAGAACACATAAGATGCTGAACACAGGCCAAATGGTAGTACATTAAATCCATATAAATAATCATATTGAAACTTGTGAGCTGGATTAATATTAACCAATAAATAGGACTCTTTTGAATCAATTTTTGCTCTAAATTCTCATAGAGAAAATTAGAGCTAATGCAGTTTTGTTCCATTTTAAAATGGCATGCGTTAACAGATTTGTTAAAATTGTTTGAATAAAACCTTTAATACCATTTTGTTTTGAAATTAAAAACACTTAAGATATAAATTGGTCTTTACATGGTGTACCAGGAGAATTTTACACCTAATGCCAGTTTAATGGCTGTATGCATGTCCGGATCATTTAAGATGTCATTTTTAATGACTGTTAACATTGTGACTGATAAGGTGTATCAGTAAAAGGTATTGAATATCCATTGACATGATTCAATATAATTGAAACATCATCAGAGATGCTTTGCTAACAAGGTAAGAAATGTATTAATCATCCAGCATGACTAACCTCTAGTGTTGAGCACGAGTCTTTTCCTGTGGTGGTGGGGCTTTGGGCTTTCTTGAAGTATACTGTGGCTGGTACTGGTTGTTTTGTCGTGCTGGTTATATTTCCTTGCTTAATATGAGGACTCTGGTTTTTTGTGCCGTGGCCTCAGATTTATCCTCTGTTGGTTGTAACGAGGTGGACCACTAAAGTTTCCCCAACGGGTTGTGGTAAAAGTAGTTGGCTTTTATATAAAATGGCCTGTTCTTTGGCAGGCTTGTAAGGTCAGATAAGATCAGATAAAGCCAGATAGGTTATTACCATAAAGATAATCATCCCTTTCTACTTCTTTGACAATGTCTAACAATTTTTTGTCCAAAACAGGGAAAATAAGGTTCTTTCAAGATTTTATTTGTATGAAGTGTAAGTCTAATAAAATCCCGCCAGTATCACTAAGTCGGGAGATCAGTTTGAGTTTGTCATTGTTGTTGTTGATTTATGTGGATAGTGCATCACCCAAAAATGGTAAGTCCCATCTTTTGTCCTGGTAAATAATTGTGTCATTCCTTCAGTAAAGCAATAATTTCTGGATTGAGCACAGCAGTTTTCTAGTAAATTTTGCTCCAGTTTCAGACTTATTTTCCCTTAGTCCATTCTTCAAAATGGTATCCCAAATACAGGGTTATCTGTCATAAAATCCCCTAATGCTTCCAGCACTTCCAGGGATAGAGTAGGCTTTGTGTCTAGCTCAGGTGTAGGGTCAGGCTCCGATAGAACCTCAGTTACAGTCATGGCTGTATTTGTGATATCCAAGCCCAGGCTTACTTGTATAGGAACCGGTGGTTCGACACATTCATCTAATTCATTATTTATGCCGTCTGCATTAAATAGAATTGACCCTGTTTATATACCATGATATAGATTCATACCTAAGCGTAGCCTCTCGGACTAGACCATTAGGTAAATGAAAAAACTCGTGTGTTTATCTCGTAAACACCCCGAATTATTTTTTCGCGTCAATGTTTCTCGTACATTACCCGCGATATACAGTATATATAACGTATTTGAAGCATGTGAAATGTTTTACTGCATACAACAAGTTGTTTTACCTGATGCAGACAAAATGGGACGATTTTGATGAATCGGTGCGGTACCGATATTTTTTCACCTTCTTGTCTAATTTTAGGATTTTTTGAAGATTCTTTCTTTTCCGTGTTTCCGTTTCGGCATGATACCTAATGAAAACTTTAAACACACTTTATAATACTAGTTTTTTACACAAATTAATTATTTTTTGGGGAATATCAGCGAATGGTTGCCGCGCAAACGTAAAGAATGACAGATGACGTATAGAACGGGAATAGTAACAATCGTGCGTTTAGTTTTTTGCTTTCAGCTCTAAATATGCGTTTGGTTGTCGACTGGCGTCAGGAAGCTGCATGGTAAATTTTATATCGAGAACGAAGCCAGAGTATAATAAAGGCTGTCATTCGATTGGAAAGAGTCTATGGCTGGTAGGTAAGTGTATCTGTTGCGGAATTTGTTAGAAAAGCCACCGCGGCCCTGGAACGCAATATGCATTAGGAGGAACACGGATGGGTTTTAGTCACTAAGAATCTGATACCTTCCGCTCCATCCAGAGCGGAGAATTCATATGATGATTTCCATAAAAAAGTTAATTACGTGTGTTATCTAAACTAATAGGTAAAATTGTTTGTTTGTTTTTAGAGGTAAACTCTGAAAGTAAAGTTGGTAGGCTTTCCTCAAGGTATACTGATGATCAGATGAAGGCTGTGGAAATACCGCCCGGAGGACACGGTGGAGCATACGGTGGAGGTCTGCCCTGCTTGGGTGGAGCAACGCCGTGTCCTCGTCGAGGCGATCGGCGGCGGCGACCTCTCGCGTCCGTCCCTGGTTCTATCCATGGCCCGGAGCGAGGAGGTATGGGAAGCGGTCACCTCCTTCTGCGAAGCACTAATGCTAGCGAAGGAGGAGGCGGAACGCGTGCGGGAGAGGGAAACCTTACAATCCAGCCGCCGCAACAGAAGAAGACGCCCCGCGCATCGGGAAACGCAGGGCGATTCCCGGCCACCGCAGGCGCGGGCCTGCAGATGGCGAGCTGTGGGTGGCTTGTCGTCCGATAGCAACCAGGCCCGGGTTGACGGCGCGTCGTGTCCACGCGCGCCTCAAAGAGCTGTCAGCAACGAAGACGGGACCCTATAGAGTCAGTGCCTGCTAGGGTTGCGGAATTTGTTTGAAAGAGTCCCCGCGGCCCTGGAACGTAAAGGGCACAAGAAGGATCACGGGTGGGTTTTAGTCAGTAAGAGTCTGATACTACCTTCCGCTGCCCAGAGCGGGAGAAGTCATTTGATGATTTCCCATTCCCATTCCCAAAAAGAAACCAGGATGTGGAAATACGACAGATACGGGAAGCAGTGGACACTTTGCAGCTGAAATGACGGTAATGAAAGTTCGGACTTATAAAAACTTCATAATCGATTATAGATTTTCATACATATTCACACCTAATTGGCTACACACGATGTTTTTCACACCTACGACATAACCATAAAATTATACAAAGCTAAGCTCTAATATAATTTATAACATCATTAATATAAGAAATCGACAGATCGCTGCATTAATCTTAGATTTCTATTAATTTATTTATCATCTGCCGAGGTCGTACGACACTGGCGCCATCTATGACTTTATGCAAATCCTATGAAGAATATCGATATAAGTATGTATAAGATTAATTTCTTGGCAATCGTGTGATCAATTAATGGGATATTAAAGTGGAAAAGTTAATTAGTTACTGGTATTCAGATAAAAGATGTAAACACGCTTTCATGTTTTCTTAGAATAAGCTAGGTTCAGCGCACCGACAAAATAAATAGCCTTTTCATTAATAATTCTCTTTTTCATGTTGTCCCATGTTACGAAGAATTTTATTTCAAGTCGATTTTCAGTAAACTAAGTTTGATAGAAATCTTTTTTCCCTATTAAGTTAGTACTAGCTCCCGCGTTCCCGTGGCAATCCGGGAATAAAATATAGCTTATGACACTACAATAACATAGCTTTCTATTGGTGAAATAATTCGGAAAATCAGTTCATTACAACGTCGCAAACTCACAACCTCACATATTAAAAATATATTATACCTTTTTTTTTTTTTTTTTTTTTTTGGATGGGAAATCATCAAATGACTTCTCCCGCTCTGGGCGGAGCGGAAGGGAGTGTCAGACTCTTACTGACTAAAACCCACCCGTGTTCCTGCTTGTGCCCTTTGCGTTCCAGGGCCGCGGTGACTCTTTCGAACAAATTCCGCAACCCTAGCAGGCACTGACCCTAAGGGGCCCCGTCTTCTTTGCTGACGGCTCTTTGAGGCGCGCGTGGAACACGACGCGCCGTCGACTCGGGCCTGGTTGCTATCGGACGGCGAGCCACCCATAGCTCGCCATCCGCAGGCCCGCGCCTACGGTGGCCGGGAATCGCCTTGCGTTTCCCGACGCCCGGGGCGTCTTCTCCTGTTGCGGCGGCTGGAGCGAGGGGCTTCCATCTCTCGCACGCGCTCCGCCTCCTCCTTCGCTAGCATTACTGCTTCGCAGAAGGAGGCGACCGCTTCCCATGCCTCCTCGCTCCGGACCATGGCTTGAACCAGGGCCGGCCGCGAGAGGTCGCCGCCGCCGATCGCCTCCACGAGGACACGGCGTTGCTCCGCCCAAGCAGGGCAGACCTCCACCGTATGCTCCACCGTGTCCTCCGGGCGATCCACACAGTGATGACACCCGGACGTGTCCTCCCGCTGGATCCGACACAGGTACCTCCCGAAACAGCCGTGTCCGGTGAGCACCTGCGTCAGGCGGAAGGTGAGGACGCCGTGGCGTCTCTCCAGCCACTCCTCAAAGAGGGGACTTACCGCCGCAATGGCGGCGTGCCCAGCGCTGGGTTGCAGCAGTCGCTGTCTCCACACCTCCGTGAGATCCCGCCGGAGCTCCGTCCGCTGCGCAGCAATTTGCCGCGGCAGCAGAGTTTCACCCCGGCTTAGCGCCTCCACGCGCAACGCGTAGACGTGCGCGAGGGCTCTCGCTTCTAGATCCCACGGCAGCAATCCGGCAAGGAGGTTCGCCGCCTCGCCGGAGACCGTGCGGTATCCCCGGATCAGCCGGATGGCCATGACCCTCTGGGCCGAGACCAGGTGGCGCGCCGGCAGTCGCCTCAGCGAAATATATTATACCTCGGTTATCAAAAAGTATTACGAGACCATTGACCGACCAATGATCGACCGTTATGAATTTAGCAGATTACGAACTTCTAGCAAAATGACAATGGGATCGTGTTGGAATGACAAATTTATAAAAATAGCAGACTTGAGGCCCAGGTCTTTGAAATTATTTTGCTTATGTTTCATAAAAATCTTGTCGAAATCAAAGTTTTCGCTTTACAGATGGAAACGAATTAGCAATTGCATCCACTAGACAAAATCCTATAGGTACAATACCCGCAGGTGGCTAGAACCACACCTGTCAATCCAATTTGTTATTCATAAAAGGCTCTATTTCTAAAAGTACCGACTAACGATGACGCTATAATTAAAACAATAAATGAGGATAAGAGTACATCAGCTGCGAGCTATTCCTGGCTCAGCTTTACTGTCACTGGCATAATTATGATCTGTGCCCATTTGTATGTAATAATTGGCCCGACTTTGGTTATTAAGACGCGTTTCAGAAATGACGTAGAGAAAAGCACCTTGAGTTAATTAATGTTGAAGTTGAATATTGTAATTGATGACTAAAATGATTTAAAGCTTGATAGGAATCTAGACTGAGTCTAATTATTATTTTTATGGATTTGCTTGTACGATCTGATTACCAATCACACATTTTAGATGTTGATTTGGTAGGAACGCATTTCAACGCGTGAGGTATTTATACAAGTTACTTTAAATAGAAGAAAATACGATAGACAGATGGATTTGTTCCAGGTAAGTATTGTAATTTAATTTAATTGAATACAAGACATTATTTGATTACGAGAGATATTTTTACTATAGTCATTAACTGCACTAGAGCATAAATAAACCAGACTAGACTAGATTCTACGGGCCCCAAATCCATTATCTATACTAATATTACAAAGAGAAAAGATTTGTATTTTTGTATTATTATATTTTTGTATGTAACGAATAAACTCAAAAACTACTGGACCGTTTTCAAAAATTCGTTCACCATTAGAAAGCAGCAGCTACATTCACCCTGAGTAACATAGGCTATATTATATCCCCATATTGGGAACGGGAACTACGCGGGTATAACCGCGGGGTGCTGCTAGTTTTTATAAGGCTAAATTGAAAAGTTGGAGTCATTCCTCCAACTTCACGAAAAACTCTTTTTTTTTAAACAATGTTTTTATAATTATAGTAAACAAAACAGAAATTACTTCAGATACTAATACACTACTTACACGAAATGGAAACATGATTTAATGTTGTGTCATTCGAATAATGGAAGGCCATCCCACTTTGAAACCAGAAAATAATACGATCGAACCGTCTAAATCGATATCCATTACGGGTTTAATGACGTCGAGTAGATTGCTCGTAGTTATAGGCAAGCAATGGATGGTAATATACGGCTTATGGTAGCGTGATGGCATGGTTGGTTGGGATCTATTACGGCGCCAGATGGCGGCCTATCGGCCGTCGATGTGCCACTGAAGCTGCGTTTGCGCAACTGTAATTTGTTAGAAGATTTTATAGAGTTGTTAGAACGACTGTTTCGATTATTAAAAGGTTCGTTAGTTTACAAATTGAAAATTAGATTTACTAGCTTTAATTATATGTTGTTTAGTAAAGAGTCTTTTCAGACCCACTTTCCAGGGAAATTACTTCCTATCCTTAGTAACTATAGAATAGAATTACAGCAATCACAACTGTGAAATTATACCTGTCTATTGCACGGAATTAAGAATCGTAACCTTATATGGTTATTGCTGATTAAAGAGTACCTGTAGCAAAAAACAAATCTATACATCAATACTATACTCTTTATCTTTCTTACTTTAAATAATCCGAACCTTTTGGTCCCACTAAAGTCCCTAATTTGTAACATTCACTGTACAGTACACCTATTCCTTTAGCTTTGCGTATGATATGTGGAGAAAAGGCTTCTGATCTCCAATGGCGTCCACCCTTGGACCCTAGTAGTTAATTGTACATTTACTGTCAATCAACCTGCATAAGTCATAAGTCATTTATTTCAGAACAATATACACTGTGTAGAAATTTTATAAAATAAAACAGTACCAAAAATATTATAATCGTAAACATGTCAAAAAGAGTACATTTAATAAGCGATGAGTAATACAATAATGAACAAACTTACATAGTAAAAATAAATAAAGAAAAAAAATGATAATAACAATATAAATATTCCTTCTTCTGGAGCCCTAACCACCGGTAGCTTGGACCCTGCTCCCGGTACCGGCGGACCGCTACTATTTTATGTTTTTAAATGCTTTTTTTTATGTGTTTTGCTAAAGATATATTTAATTAAAAATGTAAATGAGTGAGTAAGTGAAATTAATAAAGGGATATTAATATTTAAAAAAAAAAAAACAAATTAAAGATCATAGAATTATTTTTTACAAAAAATTCAATTCCAATCCAGAATAATAATATTACGGCGGTCCCTTATCGTCTCATCGACTCTGTAGTAGCCCTTCCTCAATAAATATGTCTTTAATTTAGGTTTTCGCTATCCCATATAGCATAGCCTTTTGCCCAAATGTTCGGGTCAGCTTCCAATCTTACCTGTTGCAACTGAGTACCAGTATTTTATGGAGCTACTAACTATCTGACCTCAAAAACCCAGTGACGTGATTAAACGATACTACTTGGTGAGAGAGACTGGTGTAAAATTTTCTGACTATCCCTAACGACTGTCAAAGATATTTAAATGACAGCGAGGACAAGTACTTAACGTACTTTCCAAGCCATGGAGGTGATCTGGTATGAAATAGAAGGATGGGTCGTATCCTCGTCAGTTCTTTTTTCCATTCTAGGTGGAGCGGAAGGGAGTAAACCGTTGCGTGTTCCTCCAAATGTCTTTTGCTTTCCAGGGCCGCGGTGACTCTTTCAAACGAATTCGCAACCCTGGCAGGCACTGACCCTATAAGGCCTTGTCTTATTTACTGACATCCCTTTGAGGCACGCATGGAATATGACGCTCTGACATCCCAAGCTTGGTTGTTATCGGACGGCGAGTCACCCATAGCTCGCTATCTGTAGAACCGCGCCTGGGGTGGCCGGGAATCGCCCTGTGACTCCCGACGCCCGGGCGTCTTCTTCTGTTGCAGTGCGTGAGGCTTCCCTCTCCCTGGCGCGGTCTGCCTCCTCCTTCGCTAGGATAACTTCTTTGCAGAAGAAGGTGACTGCTTCCCAAACCTCCTCGCTCTGGACTATGGATTGAACCAGGGCCGGAAGCGAGAGGTCACCGCCGCTGATCACCTCGACGAGGTCACGCCGTTGCTCCACCCAAGCAGAGAAAACTTCGACCGTATGCTTCCTCGTGTCTCCCAGGTGATCGACACAGTGTCGACACCCGAAAGTATCCTCCCGGCGAATATGAAACAGGTACTCCCGAAACACCAGCGTCTGGTCAGTGCCTGCATCAAACGGAAGGTGAGGATCCGTATAACCTCTCTAACCACTCCTCAAAGAGGGGACTTATCTTAACCCAACCTTGGCAAGTCTAGCTTCTCCCCTAAGATCGACCCGTGCGGCTGATATTATACAGTGTGAAATCTTAATGGTTGTTTTCCCGCGGCAGGACGATTACCCATCAGTAGTACTATCGAAACACAAAGTTAAACTAAAAAAAAAAAAATGTTTTTTTTTCAAATCATTAAAAAAGTGTTCATAAACTCGAAAGAGCGAGAATCAATAGTAGTGCACTAGACATAAAGTAGGTAGATACCTACATGAGACGCACGTACCGCCGCGTACCTACATATCGCGCGATGCACTACTGTTGGTTCAAGTCGCTTTCGAGTTTTGTTTATCACAATTGTTAATCTGCCATTTATGGAGTCTAATATTTTTTATATACATATATAAATCGATTGTATTACCGATAAAAACTCATTTCGCTTCGGGAAAACAACCATTAAAATTTCACACTGTATAGCCACGAGCTACTCAAGCTGCCTCACTATGTAATATCCGGCTTATCTTTTTAATCTTTCCTACTTAGTACATAGGTGCCTAATCTCGAGTGGTATCATCATCTCTAGAGCATCTGCGATCCGCCCGACGCGGCCCAAAGCGTGACATTTAACACAACGAGTGTCTCAACTAAAACTTTAATAGCTAGCTACGTACTCATAGAGGTTAGCTTTAGGGCTGTCAGTTAGGTGGATATGTTTTTTAAAAGTTTTGTTGCTTTAATAGTAAAATGTAATAATTAAACTTTTGTGAGAGATTTAGGAATTTGTATGTAATTTATTTTTTGTAATTTCCACATCTACCATAATGTACAATTTTATACCCAAACATTGACCAAAAACGATGCCATTTTAAGTCAAATTATGAACGTCTAAACTAACATTTTGGAAAAAAACGTCTTGAAATATAGGTGCAAAATACACTCTCAAATAAAGAGATTAGAACTTATATACTCGTAGGTCTACGAATAATGTCCAATGGCTACTTATAGTACCTACCTAGCTTTTCATAAGATATCTTGCGTCCTTTTCATTGTTTTAAAACTAAAATAATATATTTTAGATTCATAAACTACTAAAAAACTTTTAAATAATGCTTAGTTAACCCTGCAATACTCTAGATAGATTCTAGTAACGTCGTCTGGCCTAGTATTAGCTGTCTGAACTTAGCCCCCCAGAGGCCGAACTTTGACGGGCCGAGGAGATAATATTCTACCATTACAAAATCTGTAGCTACTCCAAAAGCAATCCAACTGGCTTGTTTTAAAACCACAAGGGTATGCACTAAGTTTAAAATAATAATTAGAACTAGGACCCTTGTATTGTAAGTGGTGTCAAAACTAATGATTACTTTGTGCACTGAATATGTTCGGAGGTGGAACTTGCTGAGTGTGGAGACCACAAGTCCCATTGGGATTTACCAAGGAAGTAGACGCCGCAAGAGCTCAACGGTTCATAAGTAGGTACAAGATGCTAATTTTGATTGCAGGTTGGCCGTATGAACGGGGCTATGATCTTATTGCTTGAGAAATGTTTCGTTCCTTTATTAAGTTACCAGAAAACATGAAACGTTATTAAATGTATAAATTGGTGGCCCTTTTTTTTTTTTTTTTTCTGGATGGGAAATCATCAAATGACCCCTCCCGCCCTGGGTGGAGCGGTAGGGAGTGTCAGACTTTTACTGACTAAAACCCACCCGTGATCCTTCTTGTGCCCTATGCGTTCCAGGGCCGCGGTAACTCTTTCGAACAAATTCCGCAACCCTAGCAGGCACCGACCCTATGGGGCCCCGTCCTTGGTGCTGACGGCTCCTTGTGACGCGCGTGGAACACAACGCGTCGTCGACTCAACCTGGTATCGGACGGCGAGCCACCCACGCTCGCCGTCCCCAGGCATCAGCCACTGCGCAATAGCACAGCGGCCGACTTGTCTCTGGAGGAGGCCACGATGGGACCATTACTGGCACTCCATCTCGGCCCCCTCCCGAGAACCAGGAGTCGCAGCACCCACAGCAGTAGCGGCAGAAGCGGCGACGGAAGCCGCGGCGGCGGACCTCTTGCCCTTGGTCGGGGCGGATGGCGCGCAGGCCCTTCCCCCAGCCCAGTGCTCGGCCGGCTTGCCAGCAGCCGCACATGCACTGCAGTGCGGCGTGGCCTCACACGAGCCGGCCCGATGACCGGGCTGACCACAGCGGAAACAAAGACCGCTGCGGTCCACCTCCGAGGGGCACATAGCTCCCGTGTGGTTGCCCACATGGCAGCGGTAGCACCTCAGAGGCCTGGGTTCCAGCAGTTTTACCCGCGCAGACACCCATCCCACCAAGAGTCTTCGGCCCTCCGACACAGTTCTGGCCGCCGTCACGGGGCAGCTCACCACAAGGGTTTGCATGCCCGTGTTGTCAGGCCGGAGGGTGCCCGCCTTGACGAGCTCAGCAGAGCACCCCCCAGTCCTGGCGACGGCGGCCACAACTTCCTCCTCCGTCACGGAGTCATCCAGGCCCACTATGCGCATGTCGATGCGCTTAGTCGGCCTGGACACCCGGACCTCGTCCGCGGGTAAGACCGCCCTCAGCCTTTCGGCCAGGGCGTCCGCGAACGGGCCACTCTCCGCTCCGGCGAGCTCGAGCTTGCGGGCACCGGTTAAGGTCCTCCTAACCCCGATGCCCCCGCTGATGCCCAGCTCTTGGAGGCTCACCGCCTCCTTCGCCCGCTTCAGTACGGCGAGATACGTCACGCCCCTCTGTTCCGCTTCCGGCTGCAGTGTGAGCACCACAGCCGCGGATTTCGGGGCGCGAAGCCTCGCCGCGATGGCATTGGCCTTCCGCCGCTGCTTCTTGGCCTTGTTTCTCCTCGCCTTCTTGGCCTGCCGCTTCTGGCCAGCAACCTGCCACTCGGCCTCGGCCGCAGGAGGGTCCGAGGGTGGGAGTGGGGGCTGCGGCACTACTGGCGCCGCAGCCTTAGCCGCTCCTCCTTCAGCCTTCCTCCCACTCCTCTTCGCCGGGGCCGACTTGGTCGTCGCCGGCGTCGCAGCCGCCGGCGCCATAGGCGCTGGCGCTGCTCCGCCCTTGGCCTTCGCCTTCGCCTGGCCGGACGTTCTCGGGCTGGCAGCCGCGGCGGCCGCGTACGAAGCCGCCTTCTGCTGTTGGCCCGGGGCCTTCTGGTTCGCCTCTGCTGGGGGACGCCGGACCATGTCCTCCAGGGCGGAGAACTGCTTCCGGAAGGGAGCCAGCTCCTGCCGCACCAGGCTCCGCACCTGGCTCAGCACTAGGCTCCCCTCCAGAGGCGCCGGACTCAGCCCCCCTTGCGGCTCCTCAGAGGCCGCTCTGGCCATCCCCGCCAGGTCCCTCCGGAGCGACTCATTCTCCCGAACGAGTCGCTCCGTAAGAACCGCGAGGCGGGCGACCTCCGCCCGCAACTCAGACGCCTCTTTGGCCTCCTTTGCCCCGCCGACGTTGGCCGCCGCTGCCGCCAGGATGGAGGCTTTGGCCGCGCTGATGGCCTCCCGCTTCGAGGACTGTTTCCTCTTGAAGGCCACAGCGCGGATCGTGGCCTCCACAACCTCCCCAAATTGAGCCCTCCGCTCCTCGGCGGTGGGGGGTACCTCTCCCGGGGCCTCCGAGTCGTCAGAGTCGAGAGGAGGTGGAAGAGTAGAGGGAGCCCCACGACCGCTCCCTCCAGGGCGACGCCCCTCCTCCACCAACCTCCCAGCCCGACGCTCCTCCCGGGTAGAGGGAGTCAGCCCCCTCCCTGCCTCACAGCCCCTGCCCCGCCTAGCGGTGGGGATCTTGCGGGCAGAGGTAAACTCCCCCTCGGAGGACGACTCCTTGTCGTCTTCCCGTCTGGGCCGCTTGCGGAAGAGCTTGTTGCCCTCCACAGCGGCCCCCCTTCCTCCGTCTTCAGAGCCCGCCGAGCCGACCGTTACTAGGTCAGGCGCGGAGCCGGAATCCGACTCCGCACCTCCCCGGCGCTCAGGCGAACCCTCCACTGCGCAATCGTACGCCATCAGCTCCTTAAAGGAGGCGGATTCGGATGACGACGATTGTGAGCCTCCTCGGCTCGAGTTGCCACTGGCAATCGGAAGGCCTTTGTTGCCCACCCCAGAGTACGGAGGGCAGCCCGCCGAAGCGGGGTGGGATTCCCCGACCGCGGAGCAGTCGGGACCCACCTGGGGACTTATTTTACAATTGCCTTTTTCCATTCTTTTCCTTTTAGAGGGTGCGGTCCCTTACTCCTACGCCCTTTCTCCCTCACAGGGCCTCTCCTCCCACCCACTCGCTGCCCTCATAGCCACGTCTGATGAGCAGACGCGTACCAGAAGGCAGCGAGCGGGATTCCTCGCGTGTGTGTCTCTCTTGGTCTGATCCCTCACTTGCGACCTTCCGGCATGAGTGGCTCTACCGGGAAAGCTCGCAAGATCATTGAGACGCTCAAGCCCCACCACGACGACAACGTGGAGACACATTCGGTGGGGAAATTGGTGGCCCTGTGATGTAGTAAGGAGTTTGATGGGCAATGAAATTGGCAATAAAAATCTTGAATGCATGATGTGGTTTCATGTGCTTTGGCGCACATTATAAGTACGTAGGTACTCAAATGTATATTATTCAAAATAATATAGATATCTGAGTATTAAATTAGTAGGTTTTATCCTTACTAATATTATAGACGCAAAAGTTTGTAAGACGGAGATTTGATACTCTTTCAAGCAAAAAATACTTAATGTATCTTGATGAAAATTGGGGGAGCAGTGGTGGCCAAGTAGTAACGGCCCCGACTTATGAATTGTAGGTCGCGGGTTGAAACCCAGCCAGGCGCATTACTTTGTGTAATTAATTTCATCACCACTGCTCTCAAATCGGTGAAGGAAAACATCGTGAGGAAACCGGTATGTCCTAGAACCAAAAATTCGAAGACATGTGACATTCACCAACCCGCACTGGGCCCGCGTGGTGGATTACGGCACAATCCTCACATCACCAAGTCACATTTATCTTAGAATTATATATCACGATAAGTTGCTGACTATAAATGTAATAATAATAATAATAATAATTTATTTGCTCAAAAAGGTACATCACAAGTTAGAGACACAAAAAATCACACTATGCTTATTTTCTATTGTAATGGGGAACATCTGTGTCTGAACTAGATAGAAAATAACTATCTGTATTTCAGACATCAGCGCTCTTCCCACAGTATATGCACCACTTAGCTATAAGTAGTTCAGACTCTATACAATTCAAATTACTAAAATAATTATTAGAGAAGGATCTATATGAAGTACTAAAAAATCTAAATAATAAAATGTATTGTGATGGAATGTGATGTAATGGCCTCCCTTGTGTAGAGTGAAAATGAGTGAGTGCATGTGGGAGGGTGAGTGGGGGTAAGCTACTGTATTACAGATAATAGGTTTTCGGTGTCATCGTAGTTTAGTTTCTGAATATAGTCCTTTACCTTGCATTTACATTGCTTTTTATTTAAGGGATATATGTCAATAAGTTTATTTATTCTATTATATAAGAAAGGGCCTAGATGACAGAAGAATTTGCGGACGTATGCGTGTCCAGATGTCGGGATAACATTGCATGTTATGACTTTTCGTCTGCGCTTAGACAAGTAAGTAGACTTATCAAACTTTGTGTCAGAATGGTGCCTCAGTACTGCATGCAAAATAAAGAGTTGGCGGACTGTAAGTACATCACACGATTGGTACAAAAGGAATGTAGGGAAGCGATACGGGCGGAGAGTGCTGACTTTAAGTATAGATCTTTGTGCGATTTCTAGCGGTTTCATTATAGTTTTTGCCGCACCCCCCCAGACTGAAATACAATACTGAAGTATAGATTGTCCCAGGGCGAGGTACACTTGTTTAATTAAGGCAGATTCAGCCACATGTCTTAAATTTTTGAAGACAAATTTTAGTTTTCTTATTCTTGAGATAACCAAGTCTATATGATATCGAAAGGATAGATTATCGTCAATGATTATTCCCAGATATTTTATCTTCTTTGTCTTCATTAAAGTAGGGCATGAACAGACTACTTCATTACAGCAGCTATGAGCAATGATGGAAGCAGTGAGGGAAGGAGGACTACAGTTACGCATAGAAAAGGTGAGATATTGTGTTTTACTTGCGTTAAGAGTCAGGAAATTTTTCTGGAGCCAATGGCTTACTATGTCGAAACCATGTTGCGCACGCTTGTAGACATCATCCCAAGTATCAGCCGAGAACAGAAGTACTGTATCATCAGCGTAAGATATAATTTTACCTCCAGGAAGATTGAGCTCACAAAGATCGTTCAAATACACGAGGAAAAGACTTGGACCCAGAATACTGCCCTGAGGAACGCCAAAAGTAATAGGCAAGTCGCTGCTTATATACTCGTTAATTTTAACACACTGGGAGCGCTCTGATAGGTAATCTTTAAAGATTTTGTGTTGATCGCCTCTAATGCCTATTCGTTCCAGTTTTTGCAAAAGCTGTGGTACGGAAACCGTATCAAAGGCCTTGGCCAAGTCCAAGAAAATGCCTATAGTCTTCCTGCCGGCATCCAGATTTTGAACCACATAATCCACAAGCTCATGTGCAGCATCACTTGTCGATCTACCAGTCCTGAAGCCAAATTGATTGTTTGAGAGAAGATTGTTGTTTTCTAGATAATTGGTCAGTCTTTTATTGAGGGTACGTTCCAGGAGCTTGGAGATCGATGGCAAGATGGATATAGGCCTATAGTTTGTGACAAGATCTTTTTCTCCGGATTTATATATGGGGTGCACCACAGACTTCTTCAGCACTGTAGGGAAAACTCCTTGGGATAAGCACATATTAAAAATATGTGTTAAAGGTGGAACAAGGATGTTTTTATTATCTTTAAGAAGACCATTGGATATAGAGTCCCATCCAGTGGAACAAATATTTTTCAGTCCCATTATCAAGCTCTCTACTTCGGTTTCATCAGTGTCCAATATTGCGAATGATTTGAGGCAGTGCTGAGGGTCATCTATTACCAAATGTTGGTGCTGTGGATTAGCACATTGAATAGTCCTACCTGCCAAGTCCCTCCCTATACCGACAAAAATTCGTTCACCCTTTCTACCGACTCTCTTGCGTTACTAGTATTTAATAATTCTGTCGCGTTACTTTTGGTTTTTTTAGTGTTTGTAATTGTTTTTATTGCATCCCATATTTTTTTGTTATTAATTCCAGCAGATTTCAATAAGTTCTTTTCATTATGCTATTCTAACTTTTTTAAGTAGTTTGTTGCAGAAATTTCTGTATCTTGTGTAGATAACTTTTAGAGTATCGTTTTCCGGTGAATTTCGTAACTGGCTATGTAATCTGTCCCTGTGTCTCATGCAGCGGATCAGACCCGGAGTAATCCAAGGTTTGATATTTTTTTTACGTCTTGATAATTTCTGAAATATTGTGTTTGCAGCAATTTCACGTTGAATAGATGTAATAAAATAATCCAGGGCAATATTTGGTTCAGCTGCCGAATACACTGGTTGCCAATCTAATTGCGATATATTTTGGTTTAATTTTTCGGAATTAACCTTATTATGGAAAACCTGGGCAAATGTTCTAGTCTGTTTACGACGAAGACACAGCAAAACAGCCTGATGATCAGTGACGTTAGATTGCAGAATCACAGTGAGTGCTTGGAACTGCGTTCTAAGCATCACGTGGTCAATGCAGGTTTTGCCATTCCTCGTTGGCAGAGTGTGAGCAGGTAAGATACCATGGTATGCACACAAATTCAGGTACTCCGAAGAACTGGGGCACTGGACGTCAGAACCGATATTTATGTTAATATCTCCAATAATAGAAACATTTTTGACGCCGCTGAGATTAGTCAGGATATTATTGAGAGACAGAAAAAAGGCATCTGTATTTCTATTTGAGGGGGATCGGTAAATAGCCACTATTGCTGTTTCAGAACCAATTCTTAGGACAAGGCAGTTACATTCTTGGCATGGCGGCTCCTCGCAAACAACACTGAGACATGTTTTATGAAAGATTGTTACTCCATCGTTCTGGTTACCACAATTATTTGACGAATAATGGCTATATCCATCGAGATTGGGTATAATGGGGTTACACGATAGCCAGCACTCCGTCAGTACAATAATGTCACACCCAAAACCCAAATCATGCAGTAAAACCACAAAAGCATCGAAGTTACGAGATATACTGCGTATGTTCCTGGTAACAACGGTCAAACAGTCATCCGGACAAGGTATCAAATCTCTGCAATTCTCAACATCACATTCAATAGATTTCGACACTGATATTTCATCAATTTCCGTAGTTACATCATCCATTTCTGTTAAGATAATTTGGGCATAGGATCAACTTTAAATAGTTCAGAATAATTGATGATTGAAATTTGAATATACCATAACTCAGATGTTGAGCAAAATTATTGACGTCTTTATATAAAAATTGTAAACTTTGTAGTAAATAGCATATCAATGTAACTATTACTGAGCCATGCAAATAATTGACAATTAACAGAAACAGGCACATAAAATGTATGGACAACGAAGATATCGAGGTGTATTTAAAGTAGCTGTAAATTTGTGTGTAGTGTTCGTATGTAAGGTTGTATGCAACATTCCAATAAACATACATATGTTTTACAAAATAAACATGCAGTAATAAAAAGTAGGAGCAATATAAACGAGAGCTTGTAGAATAATTATCAAAAAGAAAATAATAAATCAAACATAGTCATTCAGTCGACTTCTCTCCGTTCTTTAGTTTTATGAGATCATTTTCTTCATTAACACGGATATGCGGCAGTCCCTCCTTTTTTCTCAAATATACTTTTCCATAAGAGGTCCAGCAGTAGGTGTATTTATACGTAGTTGCAAAATCGCGCGCAAGGAAGAACAAACGCCTGCCCTTTGGAGTTAGACAGTCTGATATAAAGATCGGCTTCTGTGGGCTATGCAGGCTAAGTATGTCAGTGTTTAACTTTTCCGTCTTTTCCGTCAAAGTTAATTTCTTAATACTGCTTAGTACACTTTCTTTTGTAAGAACTGATGTGAATTCAACGACAATAGGTTTTATTACGTTTGGCTTTGCAAAAGGCCGATAAATGTCTTTGATGTCCGATGTTTTTATTTGTAAGTTGAGGACATTTCCGACTTTCTTCACCACATTGCATAGTTCTTCTTTCGTCTCGTTACTCAATTTTGGAATATTTCTCAATTCAACCTTAGCGGAACACGTCTATTTTTCCAGGTTTTCTATTTTATTTTCCAGGGTGTTAATGTAATTTAAATGTTCTTTACGCTCAAGTTTGAGGCATTCCAATTCTTTCAGTATACTATCATAATTAGAAGATAAAGCCTGCATGGATTCAGTGATGCTAGTGTTCTGGCTTTTAATTTCGGCTATAGTTGATTCCAGACTTTTCAATTTTAAGTTTTGTTCCTCAGCAAAATTCGCGAAAGAATCCCGCACCTCTTGCATAAAGCTACTAAATTCGTTTTCTTGCTGATTACGTTTCAAGCGCCTAGTATTTATGTTGCTCTGGTCGTTAATATGAGGATGTTGAATATCCGACACGTTGCTGACTAGTCTTCTCCGACTAGTCGGTGACTAGTCTTTACCTGCCTAGTGGCAACCCTACGCGCGGCCATCAATCATAATAACTAATGTGCAGGAGGGTTTAGTTCGGACAAGAGGTTACAGTTTGCACACCATTCATTACGGTGCTAATGATGTAATACTTAAAATTGGATGCGTAATTGATGCAGAGCAAGTGCTGGGATGGTAATTAGGAGTTATCCGCTTTCATTATGAGAGGTTGGTGGAAAATAGAGCTGCGACGCACTTGCAAATTAAAAAAAAAATACACATCACAATTTTGTTTTGTGATGCATTTTTTTTTTTTGACGTTTTGTAACAACTCGAATAGTTGACGTTCATACTAAAACAGGATACCGTTATGAATTTTGTTTTTTTTTTTTTTCATAATATTTGATAATACTCGTACAGTAAATGCAAAAGAGATTTTCTTGTTGTGTACATGCCTTTTTCATAGTACCGACTGTGATGAATTTTGTTAAATAGTTAAAGGGACCTTGAAGGCGATTATATGTATGCCTTTTTGCAATAATCTACATATATTGACGCGAGCGAACCTGCGAGCAAAAGTAAGACATTGCTATGAGATACAAAACACAACGATGGTCTTATTTGTTACTAGCTAACCCATGCAACTTCGCCTGCATCACATTTACCATGAATGCTTCACTCCTATTGGTCGTAGCGTGATGATATTTCGCTTATAGGCTTCCTCGATAAATGGGCTATCTAACACTGAACAAATTTTCCAAATAAGACCTGTAGTTCCTGAGATTAGTGCGTTCAAGCAAACAAAATCTTCAGCTTTATACTATACTAGCTGCTGCCCGCGACTTCGTCCCCGTGGAATCCCCGATTTTAAAACATTCTTTATCGCTGCTCCGCTCCTATTGGCTTAAGCGTGATGTTATATAGCCTAAAGCCTTCCTCGATAAATGGTCTATTCAACTCAAAAAGAATTTTTCAATTCGCACCAGTAGTTCCTGAGATTAGCGCGTTCAAACAAACAAACAAACAAACAAACTCTTCAGCTTTATAATATTAGTATAGAAAAGAAGCCAGCATTATCTGTTGTATAATAAATCAAAAGTCTTCGCAATTTAGTATCTGTTTGCATATTTTAAGTACTGCCTATTTATAACAGTCCCTAATTGACAGTATAAAGCTCTTTAGAACTATTATCGCACGCTGCACCTACTTATCCACTATAAATAAATTACAAGTAATATTTCCAAACGACTGCCAATTTGATGTTCGTAGAAATATTTGTGTCTATTACGGCAACATAACATTGACACTTTCTAATGGGTTTTGCTCAAAATATGTCCATCATTTCTAACAGAGTCCAATTAAAACAAAAATCCAACACACCTCATTATGTCATTCCACACGATTTATAAACGACTGTGTAACAACTACGCTTAATACTTGTCTCAAATCTTAAAACTGTTGCTTTGTCACCCTCATACATCAAAACGACAAACTTAAACAACTACAAAACATTCAAAAATAAACCTTACCTGGATGGAATAGCGGTGGTACCAAGCGCATGGATATGATAGTCCTCTGATCCCCAAATGTTTAACTTCAAATAGGAATTAGGAACAGTCGTGCAGTAACATATTGTCTGGAGTCACGGTCTTGTGTCATTTGTAGGGAAATAAATGTATTCATAGGTATCTACGCCGTTCAGAAACTGAGCGTGATTCTGATTAAGTTCGAGGTGATAGATGGCGCCGTTCAAGAACCAAACGTGGTGGAATCAGTGCGGAACACAACACATCATTGGCTGTGTTTTACTGCTTGTGAATGGTATGTTAACTGCCGTGTTGCTTTGAAGAGAGTTCCAGAATTCGAAATTAGAACACATCATCACCTCCTTCAGGTGATATGTGTTCTAATTTCAAATTCTGGACGCACTGGCGCTGCAAACAACAAAGGATGCTGAAAAAGTGTACAAATAAAATAATAAAAAGTAAGAGAGACCTTTTATAATTCTTTTTTCAAATAGTAACCAAGTACCTGCTCAGCAGCTCTACCATGACGTCTTAAATCCATCATGATTCCTGTGTCAGAGAGAAACGGAGCTTCACAAGACGAATAGCACTATCCCTTTCCCTCACACTGAATCGTTATAGTATTGGCACTTCGTAGTACGGGCACGGCCACAGCATCAACTACGAAACTATTTGAAAAAATCCTTGACATCATGAGTATCCACTGGTAATATGCCCAAAAGCCTGGCAGCATTGCCACACTGTATGGACAACACTTTGGTCACATGAAGTGATGATTAGTCGTCTAAACAGTTTTCGCACTTTGTTCGAAAGAGTCACCGCGGCCTTGGAACGCAAAGGGCACTAGGAGGAACACGGATGGGTTTTAGTTAGTAAGAGTTTGACACTCCCTTCCGCTCCCCCCTGAGCCGAAGTCATTTGATGATTTCCCATCCAGAAAAAAACACTGACACTTTTAAGTATTGTTTTGCTTACTTTAATGGTCAATTGTAAAAGTAGTAAAACGGGAAGTATCGCACAATCGCACACCATCAATGTAGTTGCAGCCACGCATTATTAGGGATAACTCAAATACTAGTCGTCAGATCTCAATCAAATTTAAAAGGGACCACAAGATTAGGACCAGCTTTCGAATCTAAAAAAAAACATCAAAATCGGTATACCCGGTAAAAAGTTATGATGACACACACAAAAAAAAATACAGTCGACTTGAGAACCGCCTCCTTTTTTTGAAGTCGAATTCACATTTTAACCAAAACAATAACATCTATCAACTCTGAAAGCGCCAAAAACTTCCGAACACAGCGCATGACATATTGACAAACACTTTCTACACGAACATATCAGTCGATTGTTGTTTAAACAAATAATTCTAACAAAAGCCCAGTCGTTAACGAGCGAACTTCTCTCTGAAATCGACTGAATTTATTGGCTGATCAAAGGAAATTGTCCTAGTGATGATACCGATCAAATTATAACCTTAAGCTTGGAGTCTTAGGGTTGCGTTTCAGTTGCGTAGTTATAAAATTAAAATGGAAGCGAAATATGCTAACTAATGGTTCAGTCGGTAAAATAAAGTGAGAACAATAGATAAGTTAATGTAAAATGTTAGCGTTTTTGTATTTTTAACCAACTTCTTCTATTTCCGGGTTTGATGATGAGATTCTGGAGAAATCAGGAGACACCTTGAAATTTTATAGGCACATTTGAAGCGATTAAGGTATTTTTTAATTTCCTAGGTATAACTTGGGCTGGATTTGGTTTGCGAAGGCGCGAACGGTACCTACTCCTTAACGGTAAACAGCGCGAATCTTTAGAATAACTAACAATTACAATTTCAATCCATAATGCACCTTACCACAGTGCTAACTTACTATTCAGTTTTAGTTTCTGAAGGAATCAGAACTAAAAACTGTTTTCATTATTTACAAAAAAAAAAAAATTGAACTTCAATTTTGAAAGTCGGTGATTCTAGTGTAGTTTCTTTGTTTTTAGACGAATGGTAATGGTTATTTTGGGAGCCAGTGGTTTTTTTTTTATAAATTTTTAGAAAGAAAAAAAAGAAAGATTTTTAAAAAAGAAAAACATTTTACAGAAAACTTTCTGTAAAATGTTTTTCTTTTTTTAAAATCACAACAAAATTACAACCATTTATAATTCAAACAAATATAATTATTATTATTGACATTTAAGTAACGATATAAATAATAAGTCTACATTTTATTTGCTTTTTTATGTAAGTTCCTTGTAAAAAATATCTGGTAGTTGTCAAACGAAAAAAAATAATAGTTATTCAATTACTGCGAAAGGAGAAGAAAAGGAAACAGTTGGATTGTCGTCTTAAGCAATAAATCTATTGCTCAGTGCGGAAATCGAGTCTGCGACCCATAACCTAACCGCCGATGAGCCAAGACAACCTTGCGGATTAAATCTTGCTAGTTTTACTAGCAGGATTTAAAACTATTTACTGAAAAAATGCATGCACAAGAAGTAACAATAAAGTAGAAATAAACGATTAAAAAACGAACAACATAAAAATAACTGCTGTAGCAAAAAGGCTTCTATCTCAACATCAACAGCAGTATTTAAAAAAAAAATGTCTCAACTGTATTCCACCTTTGTGAGAGACTGGTGCCTGATATAGGTTTTGGGAAAAAACCTGTGTTACAGGTCACCAGGCCCCTTTCACGGCTAGAAATAGCTTTAACAGAGATGCCTTGTAAGAGTCGACGTTGAACAATACGAATACCAGAAAACAAAACTAAGTAAGAGTTCAACAATACGGTTAACCCATACTATGGAAGTAGTAACAACAATAATAAATAATAAAGAAAAATAACCTATAAATCTGCAGAAGTTATTGAGTCATGTCGTGTGAGTGAATGTTTGTCTTGTGCGAAGTTTTATAATAGTAGGAAATGTATGTGAATAATTTGGAAAAGCAGTGTGTGAGTGAATGTGTCTTGTGTGAGTGCAGCGAGAGTTGCTTTTCAAGGAGGTGAGGAACAGCTATATATATGTAATGGGATTAGTCAAAAATTAGTCTTATTTCAGTATGGTCAAAAGATTTTCAGTTTTATGATAGTCTAGGGTTTTTAAATGTTTAATTAATTCTTTAATACAGCTCGATCGAGTTTTTGGATATAGGTTTAAGAATTGCTTCAATTTATTGTAAAGATAAGGCCCAAGGAAGCAATAGAATCTTTTGGGGAGTGTGGATTTGAATTTAGTCGTCGGACATACCCTACCCTTTCTTCGGTTGTCTTTGAGAAGCTTGGCGTCAAACTGCATCTGGGCATGTTTTTTAAGTACTGTACGTAGTATGAACGTTTGTCTGACAGTGAGAGTGTCCCATTCTTTGTATAGGTCAGTAGTAGGAAAACGAAAGGGGAGACCAGCTCCAACCTTGAGTATGGTTCGCTGTGCTCGTTCAACTTCGATAAGGTGTGTTTTTGCGGCACCTCCCCATGATGTGATGCAGTAATCAATAAGTGATTGGCATAGTGCGTAGTAGACCATCTTAATAGTCTTACGGTCAGCAGAGTGTCTTAGGGTTTTAAAAATGTAAATTACTTTACGTAGCCTGGTCACGAGAGTTTCTATGTGTGGTTTAAAGGAGAGATATTGGTCAATCGTGACTCCAAGGTATTTCATATTCTCGGTCATTTCAAGGGAAGAACAAGAGCAGCTGGTATTTTCAATGCCACAAGTGTGAGCAGTAATCGTTAGACTTGCGGGTGGGAGTAAGTTGGATCTTTGAGCAAATGCTATGTATTTTGTTTTAGAGACGTTAAGAGTCAAAACATTTTCTTGCAGCCAGTTACTAATACATTTTAGACCCAGCTGTGCAACATCAAATACCTCCTTCCAGTCATCACCACTGAAGAATAGTGCAGTGTCGTCTGCAAAGGTAATAATTTTTCCTTTTAGAAGAGAAAGTTGGCAGAGGTCATTAATGTACACCAGGAATAGTGTTGGGCCAATTATACTACCCTGTGGTACACTAAAATTGATTGAGAGCTCATCACTGAGCAAGTTATTTAATAACTATAAAAATAACTGCTATAGCAGAAATGCTACTATCTAATCAGCTGCAATATTTAAAAAAGTTTTCCAGTATCATTGATCCCTAACACAACTAATCGTACTCAAACAAAGAAAAAACACCATTTTATTTAGACCATTAACGCCAAAGTCTTTGATAGAGATTAATCTCAATACATAGCCGAACAAAAACACCACATGTCAAGATACTCCACGGCGCCATATAGGTCATGTTATGCTTTCATCCTTGCACCATTATAAACCACTACGGATGGCGCAGCACCATAAAGCCGTGATGGTAAATGACTCACGTAACCCCATTATTCTGTGCTCTATAGAAAATAAACCCCCCTTTACTCACCGCCACCAAAAGATCGCATGATGTCACTGGTGATGTTGTTCTTGGATTACAAATAGTTAACTTTTCCTTTGTGATCGATTTAGCTTTATGAAGACGTGTGTCATGAGTAAATTCTGAAGAGACTTTTGTACAAATAAACTGATTTCATGGTTTACATGATAAATTACACTACTCAACAAATTTTCAACTTTTGATTTTATCTGAGGTCGCATTATGTGATTACTATTTTTTGCCACTAAAGTAATAAAAATATGCAAATATACACACACCATCACATCTCAATGTCCAGATAAACATCCATGTCCGAAATCACGAATTTTCCATAATTTTATTTTAATTTTAATTGAAATGGCGTAGTTTTTTTGGAGTGGCTGGCTTTTCTCTTGTACTCAGTAGCAGGGGTCTCTCTAATAAGGCTCCAACAGTAATCCGCGAGCATAGCAGGCTGAGCTATGTCGTTTACGATAAAAAGATACCTTCACATCTGATTCACATAGATTCCATTGCTGTAATCTGGATGTCAATAATTCTGCCTTATCAATGGGTAAATTTAATTCTCTTATTAAGTCATTAAGCCTAGTTTGATTCAATAAAAGTGGCTCAGATGCACATTTTGGGACATATTGGGGGTCCTCGCTATTTTCACTATCCGTCGAACTCGAGTCGACTTCAATTGTCTGAATTAAATTCACTGGGCACTCAGGAACAGGTAACTCGTCAGAATGTGGCTGAGGTTTTATTACCGATGGCACGTTGGCATACTTAATACTTCGTTTTGATTTTTCAGAAAACCCCTTTAATTGCGTTAAACAAAAATAACAATCGACGGCATGATTCGTTGGCTCCATCCACACCATTGGCGTACCAAATGGCATTTTTTTAGTTGTTCCCTTACACCAACCATTGAGATATGTATAACATCTTAAGCAGCACACTTTAGGAACCCATGGCTTGTCTTGATTCCTTACGACACGGTTAAAATAAGCTTGATAGCACTGTTTAATTAAGTCAGAAAGTGTTTTTTTTTTTTCGATTTCGGCGTAAACTCGCCACAAATATAGCAAAATAAAACAGGACTGTTAACACACACTCACGACATTTTAGAAGTCAGTTAATATACTAACAAATGCACTATGTTCCATTTGAAAAAGTAATAAGTTTCCGGACTACCCGCATTTTAACTTTTGTAGGTAGATAAAAAAATAAAAAAAATATTTATCCCTATAACCAGATGTGATATCGAAATAAAATGCATACAGTATTTTTATATTGGTCAAGCTTATTATGAAATAATATGAATTGGGTCAGATATTTTTTAAGTGTTGAGTAGTGTTATTTGTTCAACGGAAATACGTGATAAATAATTATACGTATAATGTAATAGACGAGACAGACGTTTGATTTATTGACTGAAACCTTTCATGAAAAATGTCCTTCAGAAAATAAAAGACTCTATGATATTTGTATGATTTTTTAAATTGTGAACATTTCAGCTAAAAGTAATCAAAAGGTAAAACGGGACCCTATTACTACGACTCCGCTGTCCGCCCGTTCGTCTGTCTGTCCGTCTGTCACCAGTTGAAAATTTCACAGATGATGTATTTCTGTTGCCGTTATAACAGCAAATAAAAAACAGAATAACATAAATAACAAGGGGCTCCTTCACAATCCGATATTGATAACAGCAACAAGTAGACGCTTGAAATATTCACAGAGTATTTAGTCATGTGTTCTCTTGAAAATAAATAATTAAATTAATATAAAACAAATATTTAAGGGCGTTTTTTCCGTTTTTACAGATAATAAGTACGGAACCCTTGCGCGAACTCGGTTCGCATTTGGCCAGTTTTTTAACAATGATTGGCATATATAATTATATTATTATTTATAATTATTGAAAATAATTTTAACTGAAGGAAAGCGATAATGTAGTCTACGGAGCGATAATGGAGCACGCTTGCTAAGTCTAGAATCATCATCCGCCTAGCCTTTTCCCAACTGTATTGGGCTCGGCTCCCCGACCAGCCGGATTCAGCTGAATACCAGTGTTTAACGTGGAACGGCTTACTACCAGACCTCCACAACCCAATAACTGCGGAACATGGCACTTTTTGGCAAGACTGGTGTCAGATTTTCTGGCTTCTGACAATCCGTAACGACTGCCAAAGATCTCCAAATGACAGCCGGGTCCAATGGCTTAGCGTGTTTCCGAGGCACGGAGAAGTCTCGTTATGTTAAGATGGTCACCCATCCACAGACCAACCTTGGCAAGCATTGCTTAAACTCGAAGATAGCTGTGCGGCTGTTATAATTTAGCCACGAGGTCCACCTTGCGCTTGCTAAGTCTAGAATAACCTAAAAAAAAGCACCTAGCAAATAAACATACATACTACATAGGCACTGTTAATACACGGGGTTGTTTGCGTTTATACATATAGGGTATAGCAGTGTCCTGCTGTTTCACCCATAATTCCCGTTCCCGTAGGAATACGGGGATAAAATATAGCCTATGTAACTAACTGATATTGAAACTTTTCATTGGAGAAAAAGCTTTTTAAAATCAGTCCAGTAGCTTCGGAGCTTATTCGGTACAAACAAAGAAACAAAAAAAGCTTTCCTCCTCATAATATTAGTATAGATAAAAATATATAAAAAAACATACATACTGTTATACGATTCGATAATACCATGAAGTTTCTAATCCTTTAAGTGTCTTGATGAAAGAAGTTGAATATTACAACAGTACCTATAAAAAATCTTTGTCATTCCATGATCAAGTCAACATAATCAACTTGGATGTATGGATGTTTGTTACTAGTTCACGCAAAAACAACAGAATGGATCTTGATGTAATTTGGCACGGAGGTAGATTTTAGTCTGGAATACAAACGTAGTGTACTTTTAATCCCGGGAGTATATTCCCCTTGGGATGAATGCCGACATTGACGCGGGCGGAGCCGCGGGCGGGAGCTAGTAATTCAATAATGATCATAATCATTCATCAGTTTAGAAGACCTCTTCTTTGAGGTACACATTTCTGGTGCCTAGATTCAGGTCAACTGAACAACAAAACAACAGACCCTCCAATAATTCCCTTTATTCTAACTGAAAACAAATCACAGAACGTTCTCATTAAAAATCCAAAGACGTTGGGCGAAGGCTTCAGAAAATTACCCGCCCCCCTCCCTCCCCCCACCACTGGCCACGCCAATTGGCACAAATTGGCATAATTTACATATAATCAGCTGTCACTGGCAACCGTAGACTCCAAAGGGAATCTATTATATTTGAAGTCCATCTGTAAGTCAGTTTATGAATAATTTCTATACAAATTTTCTCATTCAGCTTCAGTAATGGGAACGGTTCGGGCTATTTCTTTAAGCTCCTTAAGATGGTCGATTTTGGGTCGGTGAATAAAATATGGTTTAGTATTTGTTGTCGTGCTTACTCTGAATTGGTTTGTATTTAATCTTAATCGAAATGGGAGCTTTGAGCAATCCAAATTGACTCTCGATTTCTTTAATGTGTATTAAAGCAATAGAAGGTACCTTATGAAATTATGGAGTTGATGAGGTTATTTAGACATTCAGAGAACTTTGAAAAGAAGCGCTGTATTTGAAAAGGACAACTAATTTCAGCAAATTGGTTCAAACTGACAGATATTTTTTTATTGTGAAATGGATTTGCTCTTGACTCTAGTCTTGGTCACAGATGACAGAGACAAAATCGACGATGGAATGAGCTTACCCAGAAGAAGCCTGTTCACTCTAACTTTGAAGAGATTAGGGTTGAATGCGTTCGGAAACACAGACGCAGGCAGAGAGTTCCACTCCTTTGCTGTGCGCACTATAAAAGACGATTGAAAACGCTTTCTTATATATTATTTTAGATTTAGAAGCGTTCAGCTGCTGAAATCGTTGAAAACAGAATACACTGAAATCGCGAACTAAATCAAATGCTCCATACATTAATGTGCGGATTATTTGTTCGCGATTTTTGGATTGGTCCAATAGTAATATAATAGTTGTTCATAATTATGAGCATATTGGCTCCTTAAAACGCATTGTCTTTAATCTGTTACACGTTGTTTATGTATTTTATTTTTATTCAAGTCAACTAACAATTGTTTACATCAGTACATAAGTAGCATAGGTTAACACCGCTAGCACAAAAACAGTGGTAAAACTATTAATAATTAAATTACAACAAATTCATTTAAAAATGCTATGTGAATGAAATGTAAAATTAAATTATAATACTTAAATTATAATTGATGAGAATTTTCTCATCAATTATAATTGGTTGATGGAATTAAACATGGATTACATCTTAGATTATAAATCAGACTAAATAAATTAAATTACAATATATAAAATGAAATTAAAAACAAGATAAAAATGAAATGAAATAAATATATATACACATATGTATATTTATATTTAAAATGTATACATTTACTTGAAAACCAAGGGATATTATGCGTTTCCACTGTAGTAAGTACGGAGGAACTCCCATCGTCGTTAATTAATTAGAATTAAGTTGAAAAGTTCAAAATTAAATCTGAAGTGCACCCTAACTCGAGGCACGCGTAGACTTAGGGCAACATATACCAGTTGAAGTGTCAATTAATATTGTTTAAAGCTGGAGTTTTGATGATAAGAGCATCGCGTAATGTTGCTGTGCTAAGAATGACCAAAAGGGAGACTTTATTTATTTATTTAAGCTATGTACAATAGTGGTACATAAGGAAGAGGAGCTCGTGGCTAAATTATAACAGCCGCACGGGTCGATCTTCGAGGTTAAGCAACGCTTGCCGAGGTTGGTCTGTGGATGGGTGACCATCTTAACACAACGAGACTTCTCCGTGCCTCGGAAAGCACGTTAAGCCATTGGTCCCGGCTGCCATTTGGAGATCTTTGGCAGTCGTTACGGATTGTCAGAAGCTAGATAATCTGACACCAGTTCTTGCCAAGAAGTACCGTGTTCCCTAGTTAATGGGTTGTGGAGGTCTGGTAGGCCGCCGCTTCACGTAAAATACTGGTATTCAGCTGAATCTGGGAGCCGACCCCAATATAGTTGGGAAAAAGGCTAGGCAGAAGGAATGGTGCATGGGGAAATGCATAACATAAACATAACTGAGTACCTACTGATTTGTTAACTTCAGATCTCACTGACTTGGTGTTTCACTTTACTAAATATACCCACAGCCGCAGTGAGTTACAATAGTACTTTATTTGGGTATATACACCCCTAGTTTTTAATTAGTACAAAAAAAAACAGGGCTCTGTCCGTACCCGTTACTGATCATATTTGTGTAGTCAAAAGTAAAAAAATAAAAACTTAAAATTGTCCACGGAGTTTTTTAATAACCGGTAAATTCATAATAGAATCAACATTCATAACAATTGCTACTAGAAAATACTACGCACAGTGTTTTTTCCATTTTAATCGTCATTTATTCATTCATAAATCAATAGCCTCTACAATATTTTTATAAGTTGAGTGGCATTATAGCAAATAAAAAACGCTAATAACTTTGCTGTTTATGAACATAATTTTTTGAGACTTCTTAAATAATAACAAGTCCTTTTCTAATAAGCCCTTAAAGTATTTGTACTAATTAAAAACTAGGGGTGTATATGCGCTCTACTCTTAGAATTAGCGTTAAAAAATGTTCAATGTTTGTTACTTTGAATTACTCGTGTAAAAACTTATTCAAACACACGTTTTCTGCACAATTAAACTTTACTTACTGAATTAAGAAATTAGTTAAATTATCATAAGAGATATTGGTCTATGAAGGAACTATTTGAAGGCACATTTCCGATGTCACTTAATCGGAAGGTAATTAACATGTGTTTTCTCCCCATTTTGACCTATGTTGCACAAACTTGGTCTTTGACTAACATCCAAAAGACCAAACTCAAGGTTTGTCAACGTCTCCCCACCGAATGTGTCTCCACGTTGTCGTCGTGGTGGGGCTTGAGCGTCCCAATGATCTTGCGAGCTTTCCCGGTAGAGCCACTCATGCCGGAAGGTCGCAAGAGAGGGACCAGACCAAGAGAGACACACGCCTGCTCGCTGCTCTTTGGTACGCGTCTGATCATCAGACGTGACTGTGAGAGCAGCGAGCGGGTGGAGAGGTGAGGTGAGGAGAGGGCCCTGAGAAGGGGCGGAGCGAATAGGGACCGCACCCTTAAAAGGAACAAAATGAAAAAAGGCGAATGCAAAATGAGTCCCCAGGTGGGTCCCGACTGCTCAGCGGTCGGGGAATCCCACCCCGCTTCGGCGGGCTGCCCTCCGTACTCTGGGGTGGGCACCAAACGCCTTCCGCTTGCCAGTGGCAACACGAGCCGAGGAGGCTCCCAATCGTCGTCATCCGAGTCCGCTTCCTTTAAGGAGCTGATGGCGTACGGTTGCGTAGAGGAGGGTTCGCCTGAGCGCCGGGGTGGTGCGGAGTCGGATTCCGGCTCCGCGCCAGACCTAGTAACGGTCAGCTCGGCGGGCTCTGGAGACGAGGGAGGGGGGGCTGCTGCGGAGAGCGTGAGGTTCTTCCGCAAGCGGCCCAGACGGGAGGATGACAAGGAGTCGTCCTCCGAGGGCGAGTTCGCCTCCGCCCGCAAAATCCCCACCGCTAGGCGGGGCAGGGGCAGTGAGGCAGGGAGGGGGCTGGCTCCCTCTACCCGGGAGGCGGGGCGTCGGGACGAGAGGTTGGTGGAGGAGGGGCGTTGCCCTGGAGGGAGCGGTCGGGGGGCTCCCTCTACTCGTCCGCCTCTTCTCGACTCTGACGACTCAGAGCCCCCGGGAGAGGTGCCTCCCGCTAATGAGGACCAGAGGGCCCAGTTTGCGGAGGTCGTGGAGGCCGCGATCCGCGCTGTGGCCTTCAAGAGGAAGCAGTCCTCGAAGCGGGAGGCCATCAGCGCGGCCAAAGCCTCCATCCTGGCGGCTGCGGCGGCCAACGTCGGCGGGGCAAAGGAGGCCAAAGAGGCGTCTGAGTTGCGGGCGGAGGTTGCCCGCCTCGCGGTTCTTACGGAGCGACTCGTTCGGGAGAATGAGTCGCTCCGGAGGGACCTGGCGGGGATGGCCAGAGCGGCCTCCGAGGAGCCACGGGGGAGGCCGAGTCCGGCGGCGCTGGAGGGGAGCCAGGTGCTGAGCCAGGTGCGGAGCCTGGTGCGGCAGGAGCTGGCTCCCTTCCGGAAGCAATTCTCCGTGTTGGAGGGCATGGTCCGGCGTCCCCCGTTGGCGGCGACACAGAGGCCCCCGGGCCAGCAGAAGGCGGCTTCGTATGCAGCCGCAGTGGCTGCCAGCCCGGGAACGTCCGGCCAGGCGAAGGCCAAGGCGGGAGCCGCGCCAGCGCCTGCGACGCCGGCGCCTGCGACGCCGGCGACGACCAAGTCGGCCCCGGCGAAGAGGGGCAGGAGGAAGGCTGGAGGGGGAGCGGCTAAGGCTGCTGCGCCAGTGGCGCCGCGGCCGCCCCCACCCCCACCCTCGGACCCTCGTGCGGCCGAGGCCGAGTGGCAGGTTGCCGGAGAGAAGCGGCGACAAAAGAAGGCGGCCAAAAACAAGGCCAAGAAGCAGCGGCGGAAGGCCAACGCCATTGCGGCGGGGCTTCGCGCCCCGAAATCCGCGGCTGTAGTTCTCACACTGCAGCCGGAAGCGGAACAGAGGGGCGTGACGTATCTCGCCGTACTGAAGCGGGCGAAGGAGGCGGTGAGCCTCCAAGAGCTGGGCATCAGCGGGGGCATCGGGGTCAGGAGGACCTTGACCGGTGCCCGGAAGCTCGAGCTCGCCGGAGCGGAGAGTGGCCCGTTCGCGGACGCCCTGGCTGAAAGGCTGAGGGCGGTTTTACCCGCGGACGAGGTCCGGGTGTCCAGGCCGACTAAGCGCATCGACATGCGCATAGTGGGCCTGGATGACTCCGTGACGGAGGAGGAAGTTGTGGCCGCCGTCGCCAGGACTGGGGGGTGCTCTGCCGAGCTCGTCAAGGCGGGCACCCTCCGGCCTGACAACACGGGCATGCAAACCCTTGTGGTGAGCTGCCCCGTGACGGCGGCCAGAACTGTGTCGGAGGGCCGAAGGCTCTTGGTGGGATGGGTGTCTGCGCGGGTAAAACTGCTGGAACCCAGGCCTCTGAGGTGCTACCGCTGCCATGTGGGCAACCACACGGGAGCTATGTGCCCCTCGGAGGTGGACCGCAGCGGACTTTGTTTCCGCTGTGGTCAGCCCGGTCATCGGGCCGGCTCGTGTAAGGCCACGCCGCACTGCAGTGCATGTGCGGCTGCTGGCAAGCCGGCCGAGCACTGGGCTGGGGGAAGGGCCTGCGCGCCATCCGCCCCGACCAGGGGCAAGAGGTCCGCCGCCGCCACCGCCTCTGCCGCCGCCGCGGCTTCTGTCGCCGCCACTGCCGCTTCTGCTGCGGGTGCTGCGACTCCCAACGCTCGGGAGGGTGCTGAGATGGAGTGCCAGTAATGGTCCCATTTCGGCCCCCTCCAGAGACAAGTCGGCCGCTGTGCTATTGCGCAGTGGCTGATGCCTGGGGACGGTGAGCGTGGGTGGCTCGCCGTCCGATACTGGGTTGAGTCGACGACGCGTTGTGTTCCACGCGCGTCAAAAGGAGCCGTCAGCACCGAGGACGGGACCCCATAGGGTCGGTGCCTGCTAGGGTTGCGGGATTTGTTCGAAAGAGTTACCGCGGCCCTGGAACGCATAGGGCACAAGAAGGATCACGGGTGGGTTTTAGTCAGTAAAAGTCTGACACTCCCTACCGCTCCACCCAGGGCGGGAGGGGTCATTTGATGATTTCCCATCCAGAAAAAAAAAAAAAAAAAAAAAAAAAAAAAAAAGGTTTGTCAACGTCTGCTAGGGTTGTGGAATTTGTTGGAAAGAGTCATCGCGGCCCTAGACCGCAAAGGGCATTAGGAACATAGGTGGGTTTTAGTCAGTAAGAGTCTGACACTCCGCTCCCCACAGAAGGGAAGAAGTTATTTGGTGATTTCCCATACATAAAAAAAGGTTTGCCAACGTGATATGGAGCGTAGTATATTTGGTGTCAAATTAACAGATTTGATTATAAATACTATACAGCGCACCAAAATACGAGTCGTCGACGTGCCTCAGAACGCTGCCCAGCTTAAATGGGAGCAGGCTAGATATGTCTGCCGTATGGCCCAACGAGTGGTGGGCCCACAAAACACAAAATTGGTGCCCTGACATCGCGAGACGGGGCCGCGGCAGAGAACTTGGATATCTTCGTTGGGAATTTGCAAAAAGAGGCACAGAGTCGGGAGCGGTGGAAAGGATGGGAGGCCTTTTCCAGTGGCGTGCATGGACACATTTTCTCTGGCCTACCCTAACTCGAACCACTGCACGCCACTGGCCTTTTCCTAGCAGTGGCAGTATACTGCCACAGTAAAATTCTTTGTATAATTTACAATTTCTCAAAACTCGATAAATTCTCGGTAGTATTGCAAATATTTATTCAATTTCCTTTGAGGCATGCAAAGCTTCCCAGTCATTGCGAAATAGAGTTCTTATGTCGCAGGTAGAAACGAAAACATCTTCACAAATATAAAAATACAGGGTAGTATGATATTCCTCGTAGAGAATCCCACACAGATTGTATTGTAGGTTCTCAGAAGCAACACGTGAGCACTAAATGAAGCTTAGTTCTGCGAAATATAAATGTAGCAAAATCCTACGCAAATGTTTGATGTGGTAAGCCGTAAAAATAAAAATATTATGCAAACAGAAAATATTATCCAACAATAGAAGTAAATATTACAAACGGATCAAAATAAATGATGTCAAACCTTTTTATTATACTAGCTCCTTTGAAGATTACAGTTTGAATTCCATTGTAAAATAAACAAAAAGATATTATAAATATAGCATAGTTACTGATCAAACAAATTACAACTTTAAAAAAAAGAATAATTATTAATGAGAACAGCTTAAAAATACCAATCAAACCACAGTTATAACAGTTCAATGTGACCAGTCTCCTACAGCGGCATTATATACCCAAGTAAAATTCTCAATATATTGTTAATTGTCATAAAGACTGCCTACGCCTAAGTTTGAAAACTCTAACCGTAAAACTAAAAGGTTTATCAGGATTACAACGGACTAAACCCAGTCTGGGAAGCTAAAATATGCAAATGTTTTCAGTTAAATACCTAAAACAACTTTCTACACGCTAGCATCCCCCAACTCAAGAACAACAGGGCAACTCTACCAAAATACGTTAACCACCAAAATAAGCTGTACAATGGAGAACGTTCAGTGTTCGGGTAACTTCGTGATCCGAGTGAATAGCCACAAAATGTGCACTCGATACGACCGAAAACAATCCACCATTATGAAAACTCTTCACTTGCTACCGGCCCGCGACGATGGGAAACATACGGGGCAGTTTTGCGATTAGGCACGGCTCGAAAATAAAAAATATCCTCCTCTTAAAATTTTCTTTCAAAATCAAAAGTCATATATTCAAACTAGACTGAGAGACAGCACTTTTTGAACGTCAAATTTTACATAAAGATAGTCCCCCAAAACGCCCACCCGTCACCACTTCGTAGTGTTTTAGCTAGGAAGAAAAAGTGGCGCAACAAACTCCCCAGCAACACATCTGTCTGTTGCGTTTTAAGAACTTGAATTTATACAATAGTATGCAGTCATCACATGACAAAGGTAGGGAAAAAAAATTGTCTACCTTGAAAATCATAAATAAATTCACTATAAAGCATTGTAAAGTATGTCAATGAAGTATAAAATTGGCCTACTATCTTTATTGGATGACTATTCATCAAAAATTAAAAAAAAACTGTCATAAGCGAAGAGAAAGCACATGATAAATATGACATTGTCTTGCGTTCAACACAGCGACCAACTATCCTTATCGTCTAAATAGTCATCTTTACCAGTTTACATTCCAAAATCTAATTTCTACTCACCTTTTTTGTGAATCAAAAACAAGTAATAACTCCTCTCGCATAGTCCGGCAAGGGATTGTCAGGCTCTTACTAAAACCCGACCATGATTCTTCCTTCACCCTTTGCGTTCCGGGGCTGCGGGAACTGTTTCGGACAGTTCCGCATTCTTGGCAAGCCTCTTCACATACTGTTGTTTTCAATATGCCAGCTTCAACAGTTTTCATCTTATCATCATCATTTTCCAGTCAATTGTGGTCGATGCATTACATTATCTTCTTGTATTCCGTGTATATTTCTTGTAGTCCTGCAACAGTTTACAGCTCATGTACATGTTTAATCTTCTCACCGACAACCACCTTATAATCACTCATTTAAAATCCATTTACAAAGTCTGATTCTTTTGGCTCTTAGTTACCAGATCTCGCTTTAATCTTCCTCTGATTTCTGACTCCCATTCTTCCTAACGTGCCCGCCCCAGCTTTTCGCCGTTACCTCCAGCACACCTCCAATCCGTCGCTAATTTAGCAGCATATCCGCTCACTTCGGAGCCTAAGGCTTATATTATTATAATGGTGCTCTCAACCGCTTGGGGGCGCCAGTGGACTTGACGGGCCAATTGTTTCATTTCTTGTTCACAACTTTCTGTAGTAATTTAATTTTAAACTTTGAGCAAACAATTTTTAGGGGTCGTCGGTTTGAACGAGTAAGATTGTGTGTAGCTAATTAAAGTTTTGAGTATATTATGCGGCCGGGGTTTCTGCAAATAAACTTGTAACTTCGTATTTTCGAATATCGTAACTATTTTTGTGTACAAGATTTTTACTAAAGATTATTATTATTATTATTTTGGCGGCGATGAAAAATAACTCCGAAAAATGATCTTCATTCGACGCACTCTCGTGGTGTAAATAACATCGCAATAAACTCCAACCACAGCAGTGGTGGCCGAGTGGTAACGGCCCCGACTAAAAAATTGTAGGTCACGGGTTCAAGCCCAGCCAGGCGCATTACTTTGTGTGATTAATTTCATCACCACTGCTCTCAAAACGGTGAAGGAAAACATCGTGAGGAATTCGGTATGACCTAGAACCAAAAATTCGAAGACGTGACATTCACCAACCCGCACTGGGCCCGCGTGGTGGATTACGGCCCGTTCCTTCTCCTAGAGAGGAGGCCTGTATCTCAGCAGTGGGAATATTAAAAGGCTGATTATGCTTATGCTTATGCTAAACTCCAACCGACTCCAACATTATTAGACATTCTATATAACACTTAGCATAAAGTCCAGATTCAAAGTCTATAAAATTCTTAACTATAATAAAGTACCTAAATAGGCCGCTTCCCAAAACTTGGCAGTAACATGTACTTGGGGGGTGTTTTTAAATGATCAAAACGTCATATCCGGTGGAGATTGCGAACGGGCACCGATCCAACATGGCGGCCGGAAATTGACGTCTCTATATAATGAATGAATCGTAATGGAAGGAATGCGGGAGTATTTTTTTTTAAGGATTTCGTGAGTTGGGCCACTGGAGGAAGGGAAATTGAAAGTCGATGTTTCTGTACATTTTTTATATTAAAATGGGGGTATTTGTTGTTAAGCCGTTCGATTCAGATTCCCTGTAGATACTTTATGATAATGAATCAGAAAGATTAACAGAATTAATAGATAATAATTATATAAAGTTGATTTTAACCGACTTCAAAAAAGGAGGAGGTTTTCAATTTTCAAAAAAAGAGGATTTTTTTTTTTTAATGACTTCATATTTTATTTGGTTGAAGTAGACATTTTTTCTTTTTTTCATGATTGCATTGATGGTACATGATAATATATTTGTTTTATTGCAGGCCTAAATTGGATTTTATAATACCTGTTTGGTCCAGTTTTGGAACTATGGCTCGCTGTCAAATAACAACCAGGCCAGAGTCGACGGCGTGTCGTGTTCCACGTGCTCCTCAAAGAGCTGGCAGCGAAGAAGATAGGGCCGCGGAGGGTCAGCGCCTGCCAGGGTTGCTGAAAATGTTCGAAAGACTCACCGTGGTCCTGAAACGTAAAGGGCTCAAGAAGGATCACGGGTGGGTTTTAGTCAGTAAGAGTCTGACACTCCCTTCCGCTCCGCCCAGAGCGGAAGAAGTTATTTGATGGTTACTCATCCATCTATAGTAATATTATTGTAAGTATTTATGTAAGTAATTAGTGTCTTATAGCGATAGTGATAATAGTAGCTTATTTTAAAACTAGCAGCGCCTCGCAGTTTCACCAGCGTGATTCCCGTTTCCGTGGGAATATGGGGATAAAATATAGCCTATGTCACGCGGGGATATTATAGCTTTACAACAGAATTTTTCAAATCGGCCAAGTAGTTTCGGAGCCTATTCAATGCAAACAAACAAACAATCAAATCTTTCCTCTTTATAATATCATGTTTACTGTCGGACAAGAAAAAAGTCGAAACTCTTCAATTTGAGAGTAAAATAGGTCATTGTTAGTGTGCTTCATTGTCAGGTTATACATATAAGTTCATATAATAAGTATTGTTTTTATTTTTGACGGTAGGTCAATCTGTTTTTACTTTATTGACTCAATGTACTCTTTACAATGTTTATAGTGAATCGATTTATGATTTCCATGTTGGATTTTTTTCTACCTTTGTCATGTATTAATTAATAGCTTTGCATAGGTACTAAGTATTGTATAAATTCAAGTTCGCAATAGACAGATGTGTTCCTGGGGAGTTTGTTGCGCCACTTCTTCTTCTCAGCTGAATCACTAGGAAGTGGTGACGGGTGGGCGTTTTGGGGGACTGTCGTCATGTAAAATTTGACGTTCAAAAAGTGCTGTCTCTCAGCCTACTTTGAATAAATGACTTCTGATTTTGTCCATGATAATTGTCACTAACCATCAGTTGAGACTCAGCATAACCCGAGGCAGGATAGGATATTTTTAAATCTTTTTTGTACGCTGCTTGACAACGCCAGAGAAAATCTGATTGCAGTAATAAAAAGTCACAATTAAAAAACGGGGCTTAAGATGTACCTAGATCTAAATCATAGGCCCTACGTAATGTGCGCACTAACAAATTAGATTAGTAGCAATTGGTCACAAGTAGCGTAAGGTCGCAGCTCGCCCAACGCCCGTGGGCACCAGTGACCTGATTCCCCAATTGAATCATGTCAAGCCACACATATAATCTGATATTGGATTTCAAACTCTAGTACATGTGTATTTTTAATGGTGTGGGTTTTGCGAACAGGGTGACGCCTCTCCTGATTGAAATGGATTTTTATCAACTTTGTGAAGTTTTTTTTTTTTTGTAAACGCAGAACTTTAGGGGTGTGCCATATAAGGGTCAGCACCTGACAGGGTTGCGGAAAATGTTCGAAAGAGTAACCGTGGCCCTGAAACGCAAATGGCATTAGGAGGATCACGGGTGGGTTTTAGTCTGTAAGAGTCTGACACTCCCTTTCGCTCCGCCCAGAGCATAAGAAGTCATTTGATGATTTCCCATCCAGAAAAAAAGGGTGTGCTATATGGTTCGGTTACTTTTTTAATGTTTTATGCTTGTTCAAAACGTCAAAGGTCTGTCGACTGATAAGGTAAATATCAGTCGGTCCAAAATTGGCCCAATTATCAGTTCAGAAAGAAAGAAAGATAATCAGTTTATTTGGCACATACAGATTCACACGTTGTAAAATTGAAAAAGCAATCACATTTGTAACTTACAGAACCCGATGAAAACTATTGAAAAAAGACTAAGTACCTACAAATACTATTTTTTTATTAGTCTGTCTCACTGCTGAGCAAAAGCCTCATTTTATATTTCCAGAAACATATTAATAAAAAACCGTAAGTGTCGTGAAAGCATTTATTTCAATTTTTACAGGCACTTTTGAATTGTCAAGTCGAAAGAGGTGAAGCTATCTGCACATTCCAAAGCGTAGATCTCTATGGAGAAGAACGTGCAAGAAACTCCACGGACACTCTTTTAAATCAATAAATTGTTACAAAGTTGTGGATACATTGTTCTTCTTGATGTTATTCCTATATGTGAGAACGATGTAGAAAGACGTGTATGATACAGGTATCCAGATTGAAAGGAACAATTTAAAGTACCTACAAATAATTAAAATAAACCGTGGCAGCTGAGAGATGACCCGTCCCAGATCACGGAGCCAAATGATGAATGAAACACATACCCCACCATCAGAGAAAATTTTTAGTGAGCATGACACACCCAACCGCCAGGGCACGTTCCAGTCACACATACACAAAAAAATAAAGTTTATGGTACATAGTACTCACACATGTGCCATTCATGCATGAAATTATATAATCCTAAAAAGATTGAGTCTATACAATAAATAAAACTTTTTTCAATTCTTACATTATTTAAACAACAACCCAAAAATAATAATCAAGAAAATAAATTTACCCTAAACTATGTAATTCCCACCTACATAATGACTACTAAAACATTCTATTAACGTAATAATATACATAGACACCACTATATTTATATGCCTAGTCACGCAAACTTTAAAACTACCATTTTTAATTAGTGAAAATTGTGAATCCAAAACATGGTTGACGTTTAAAGGCACGCGACCGCTGACTGATGAGTGGGTATGCGAGACTGACAGCTTATCATAGACTACGCGATGGGGACTCGTACTGGGTACGCAAAACGCCGCGGTTTAGTGGCGGATTATACGAAAACTAGCTGCTGCCCGCGACTTCGTCCCCGTGGAATCCCCGATTTTAAAACATTCTTTATCGCTGCTCCGCTCCTATTGGCTTAAGCGTGATGATATATAGCCTAAAGCCTTTCTCGATAAATGGTCTATTCAACCCAAAAAGAATTTTTCAATTCGAACCAGTAGTTCCTGAGATTAGCGCGTTCAAACAAACAAACAAACAAGCTTTATAATATTAGTATAGATATGTCAGTGCCTTACTGACTTACGAATTGTAGGTCGCGGTTCAAACCCAGCCTGGCGAATTACTTTGTGTAATTTCTTTCATCACCACTGCTCTCAAAACGGTGCAGGAAAACATCGTGAGGAAACCGGCATGTCCTAGAACCAATAATTCAAAGACATGTGACATTCACCAACCCGCACTGGACCCGCGTGGTGGATTACGGCCCAGTCCCTCTCCTAGAGAGGAGGCCTGTGTTCAAGCAGTGGGAACATTAAAAGGCTCAAAGGCTGATTATGCTATTACGTTATGTCGGTGCCATGTACCAATTTTCTAATAATTAAAATAGAAGGAGCTCGTGGCTAAATTATAACAGCCGCACGGGCCGATCTTCGAGGTTAAGCAACGCTTGCCGAGGTTGGTCTGTGTATGGGTGACCATCTTAACATAACGAGACTTCTCCGTGCTTTGGAAAACACGTTAAGCCGTTGGTCCCGGCTGTCATTTGGAGATATAAATAAAGCAGTCGTTACGCAATGCAATGCAATAATAGGACCAGTGGCCGTACTACGAAGTGCCAATACTATCATGATTCCGTGTGAGGGAAAGGGATAGTGCTATTCGTCTTGTGTAACTCCGGCTCTCTCCGACACAGGAATCATGATGGATTTAAGACGTCATGGTAGGGCTGCTGACAAACCTAAAACGACTGCCGATCAATCGCTGGACGAAATCCCACAAAGTAAACATTTACCTGGCGAGGACCACGGAATTAAAGAAGCGCAGGACCGGTTGATGCAGAGACGCCTATCCCCAGAAGTGACCATCTTTCACCTTCAATGATAAATGTGCTTATTTAGAAAATGAATAAGTTTACCTCTGCTAGTAATACATATACTCTTGGTGCATCGTCCTCACATAATTATCTACACTAATATTAAAAAGAGGAAAGATTTGATTGTTTGTTTGTTTGCATGGAATAAGCTCCGAAACTACTTGACCGATTTGAAAAATTCTTTCACTGTTGGGAAGCTACACTATCTCCGGTAAACATTGGCTATATTATATCCCCATATTCCCATGGGAAGGGGAAGTACGCGGTTGAAACCGCGGGGCGATGCTAGTATAAAATAATTCTTTTTTTATATTTTAATTACTTTTTTAAAGAGTAACTACAGAGTTTCTTTTCCGTTTTCTCCATAAGAATCTACCTTTGCGAATGGACAATAAAGTCAATTAATTATTTTAACGTGCATGATGACGTGCTGTTGAAAGTGCCGTTTAAAAGCCTAATTGATTAAATAAACGTTTTGACTTTTGAATGATGTCACACAACGTGATGTGTTTGATCACCCGTCGCATTTAAATCACCCAGTGCGTCGACTACCATTTAGTTCATACTGAGTATAGTACTAGTGAAACTTTTACGTGTCGCTTTTGCGGAAATTGCTCGCTTTTTCACGACGACAGTAGCTTGTAAATAGCACGCCAGGGAGTGAATTAACTTCGCTAATAACTGATACTGCCTTTAATTAAATATTTTGAAGTTGTTATTGGAATTATTATAGAGAAATGAAGTTGAATTTTGAAAAAAAAAAAAACCTTTTTTACACCTTGTTTAAGTGAGGTCAAAGACACAATTATGCTAGAAAAATTAACTAGTACAATAGTTTTTAAAACTATCATTTTGTCGATGTAAGCGAACGAAAATTTAGAGAAAAGCTATTGTTTTTTTTACTCCCAGTTTTAGTCAATTAAGTCCCAAGTTATTGTATTAGAGGATTAAGTATTAGAAGGTTATAAAGAACTCAAATGACATCTAAAAGTACCAACTAAGCCAATTTCGAAGATTATTTTTCCCGGAAAACATACGAACCCGAAATGATTGGTCACAGGAACGAAGCCATATGAGAAAACTAGTAAATATATTAAAATAATTGCAATTAAACTTCTATCCCATCTAAACTTATCTTTTAAAACAAATAGGTACTGCATTTCCTTCCATAATAATCCGAATTTTCATTGGGGGATTCATATAAAATTATACGTACCTACGTCTGAGTGCATTGTAAAGGCGTTCCGACCCGTGATATATCGTGGCTAGCTTTATCCCGCGGCATCGCCCGCGCGGGTGTTTTAAATTATCTCATGGACTAGTTTATGGCCTGCTTTAAAAGTCAACAGGGGTGGGTAGAGCTAAGAAAATGTCCCCATAAAGCATAGGAATAAGTACCTTTGTTGCTAGTTTGGTTCGCAAGTTGGGTTTTAGATTTGAATTAGAGCGTTGTGTGCATTGGTTAAGGTTTGTTTTTGGAGGTGAGCTTCAAATGTCAGTACTTACATTATTTTGATGAAAGAAGGCAAAAAAGTTCCATTGCAACGGAGGATTAGACTAACCGAGCCAAAGGCGACGGTGTGATTCTGTAAACGTCTCACAGTGTAAGCTTAGGGGAACAGCGGACGTACCATGACGTCTCAAAACGTGAGTCTTCCGAGCGAGAAAAAGGGATGGAGCTATATAGGGTGTATAACTCTATCCCTCTTTCTCGCTCGGAAGACTCACGTTTTAACACCTCATGGTACGCCCGCTGGACATGAAGTGAACTGTCAATCCAGTACACTTCAAGCTCGATCAGATGTTGACGGAATAGACCGTCTGATCCAAACGCTCCACGTGTACCAAACAAGGCTTTCACTTATTGGTAAAAAAGTTGTGAGAAATAGCTGGTGTTTTTTTTTTGCATCGTGCTCGATTGTCATTGGAACTGTTGGTCTGATCATCATCTGCCTAGCCTTTTCCCAACTATGTCGGGGTCGGCTTCCAGTCATACCGGATTCAGCTGAATACCAGTATTTAACGTGGAGCGGCTGCCTACCAGACCTCCACAACCCAATAACTGGGGAACAATACGGGACTTCTTGGCAAGACTGGTGTCAGATTTTCTGGCTTCTGAAAATCCGTAACGAATGCCAAAGATCTACAAATGACAGCCGGGACCAACGGCTTAACGTGCTTTCCGAGGCACGGAGGAAACTCGGTATGTTAAGATGGTCACCCATTCACAGACCAACCTTGGCAAGCGTTGCTTAACCTTGAAGATCAACCCGTGCGGCTGTTATTATTTAGCCACGAGCTCCTTCAGTTGTCGGTCTGATATTATGTCGAAACAGAGGTATAATAAATTAAATAGGTTGAAGTTATCTCGTGTATTTTTAGGCACTAATGCACAAATACTTCATTGCGTACCTAGCCGTAGAAGCGGTGGAGTGGAAGCCAGTTTTCGAGTCGGTTAGTGTATTGAAAAATGATGTGAGTATTATTCTGAAATCTCGTACGTTCATAACCCGATGTGAATGTGGTCTATTTGGCCATCGTTACGAAAATTCAGAAGCCAGAAAATCTGACACCAGCCGAGCGAAGGGTTAGAAAAACTAAGTCAGATTCAGCTATGTCCGGACTAGTAATGAAATTAGAAATCTTCCAAACTCTTATTTTGATCGAGTTTTGCCCTATGATCTACACTAATATTTATTATAAAAAGTAAAGATTTGATTGGTTTTTGTTTGTTTTTTTGCATTGAATAGGCTCCGAAACTACTTGACCGATTTGAAAAGTTCTTTCACTGTTGGGAAGTTACGCTATTTCCGTATGAATATTATATTCAAATACTCCCACGGGAACGGGTACTGCCCGGGTGAAACCGCGGGTGATGCTAGTAAAAAATACAACTGACACAAGGCCATTTTTTGGAGGTAAATGATTACAAAAAAATAGTTAAAAAAAAACACGCCTGCCATGTCACACTTTTGGCCAAGAGAAGCGTGTTTTTTTCGTTTTATATTTATTAGACAGAAATACATCATCTGTGAAAATGTCAACTGTTACAGTTTATGAGATACAGCCTGGTGACAGACGGAGGGACAGTGCAGTCTTAGTAACAAGGTCCCGTTTTACCTTTTCGAGTACGGAACCCTAAAACGCTCTTAATCAATACGTAACCATCCAAGTGCAGACGTGTACCATTGAAGGTTAATCAGTGACTCATGTACTCTTGTACCTCGCATTGGCAGCATGCTCTATTAACCGGTGAGCCGTTGCGACACGCCGTCATTATGTGATTTAAAGGGCTCGGCAGGGATAGTAGTTGAAAGTACACGTGGAAGACAAACTGGATACAGGATTATTTTTTAGTAAATGGGACTGTGTTATTTTATAATTAAAGCATCACTAAAATTCGACGATATTCATTGTGGTTTTTATGTCGTATCCGGAAAAGCAATCATCAAAATGTGAGTATTTCATGCAACAAGATTTAAAATACTGAGTCTACATAGGTTACGAGTTTTATTTACACACATACACAATCACTACACTACTAACTTGTAGGTACAGTTATCAAATTTTGTATTACTACCGTTCCATATCCAGTAAGGAGCTGAAAACAATAATTATTAATATCATTTATTTTGTAAATAACACTTTACGAGGCTTGACTAGGCCGATATTTACCAGCTGGCTTCTCTCACACTCTAACATTGAAACAAACTGGGAGGTCATAGTCACACTTAACGTATCTTGGATACATCATAGCATAACTAAGCATAGCATAAGCATAATCAGCATTTTAACATTCCCAATGCTGGGACACAGGTTTCCTCTCTAGATGAGGGAATGGGCCGTACTCCACCACGCGGGCCCAGTGCGGGTCGGTGAATGTCACATGTCGTCGAATTTTTGGTTCTAGGACAAGCCAGTTTCCTCACGATGTTTTCCTTCACCGTTTTGAGAGCAGTGGTAATGAAACTAATTACACAAAGTAATGCGCCTGGACCCGCGGCCTACAATTCGTAAGTCGGGGCCATTACCACTTGGCCATCACTGCTCAGCTAACTAATTATGTAAGTTATTGTCCGAGTTATTGAAAATTACCTGCATCTCAACAATTATGAGATTAACCAACTAGTTATAGAAAAATAATCTGTGTGTCATCTTCTTTTCCTATCTCTCGCCACATTCACCAGCGGGTGTACCGTTCATACCGCGGTCATTACTCGGAATTGCCCATTACTGCTTGCCCAGCCCAGTCGACGAAAATACTCATTTACCTGCGACATTGTGCCCAAATGGTAGCCGGGATTTATGGCAGAACTTCATTGTTGTGTTCCGAATATAAGTTATCGGATCTTTGAGCTAAATTACCCATTTATGGATCTATTTTTAGCGTTGGAATTGGCATTAACATGGGAAAACGTGGATCTGTCATTGTTTGCTACATATCTTGGTGGTAGAGGTCACTTTCCATGTTCTAAACATCAGCCCCTGTTATGGCACGCCAAAGCCATTGATGATTCTGTTGTGTCATGCGTGAGAAAGACATACATACATACGTAGCAGAATAGAATACTCTTTATTATGTACACCATATAAGTTACAGAAAATATAGATGAAGAAAAGGTGACACAATGGGCGGCCTTATCGCTAAAATTGATCTTTTCAAGACAACCTTTGGATGTATTTTAAAAAGAAAAGAACGAGCGAACGAATAGAACAATTTTTTTAAACTGGTTTTAGTCAGTAAGAGTCTGAAACTCCCTTCCGCACCGCCCAGATCGGGAGAAGTCATTTGATGGAAAGAAAAAAAAAAAGGTACATATACTTTACAATATCCACAAACAGCTAAGACGTATTCATAGCCATATGAAACTGTGTATCAAAATTCCCGGAAACGTCCCTATGAAGACAGGAAATGCATATTTCAATAAAACTTCCCAACAAACTTTATTTTCTTAAATTAATATAAACTCGAGAAAAGCCTCAACTCTTTCCCTCGAGAAATCATCTCATAGAAATCCCCGGAGTTAGTACAATAAAGCCCGTAGCCGCCCGAATGGGGAATAGTTAAGAAACTCTATTGCACTACACTGTACCGACAGTCACCACTTATGCTCTGTGTTGTGGCGGACAAATAAATGACCCACTTTTATGGGACGTCATGTTTTTATGTTTAAAGTTTTAAGTGTGGCATTGAAAACTAACAGGCGTCTCATTTGCGAGGTCGTTTTGGAGTCTCTGTTGAGTTCTTGATTTAGTTTTCTTTTGGACTATAAAACAAGAAAATATGATGACTATATCTTCTTAAGAGGAAAGGACCTTGGTGCAAGTACATAGCCCTTATTCCCCTTTACCCTTACCCCTTATACCCCCTATTTCAGCACGAAACCTAGAATACTCAGCATCTCCACTCCGGGCACCATGAGGAGGCCTACGGGCAGTGAAGTCAGGGCTGAGTCGTCGCCTGACCAGCCAGGTCTTAATGACGTGCTGCACAGTTCCTTGCGCACATGGTGCCCGCTACAGGAGCATATGCGGTCGTTGGATCGACCACACTGAGAGATGGAGCCTGGTAACAATGGTGGGTTGATACCAGTCGAGACTGCACGTGAATTTGTTTCCCGAGCCCGCGACTCATGGTAACGGTAGGAACTGTGGAGTTTTATTCGATAAGAGTCCAACAAAACGCTCCGTCTTCCCCAGATGGAGCGTATCCATGATGATTTCCCCACAATACAAAATAAATAAAAAGGTCACTGTCTTATCATTAGTATCTACTCCTCCACCTAAAAGTTTGATTTAACTTTACCCGCGATTTAGATTTAAAAAAATGTCAAATACTGTTTGCCAGTCAGTATTTCCGAGCGGGAATTGTGAGTGGTAAAGATTCACAAGTACCAGGAGAGCAGAAACATCTCGGAGTATTTCAGGGATTAATGTTTGATAAAAAAGTTCTTATCTTTTACATTTATAATTTGATCTTATTAGTATTATTTATCACTAGCTGCTGCCCGCGACTTCGTCCCCGTGGAATCCCCGATTTTAAAACATTCTTTATCGCTGCTCCGCTCCTATTGGCTTAAGCGTGATGATATATAGCCTAAAGCCTTCGTCGATAAATGGTCTATTCAACCCAAAAATAATTTTTCAATTCGAACCAGTAGTTCCTGAGATTAGCGCGTTCAAACAAACAAACACACAAACAAACTCTTCAGCTTTATAATATTAGTATAGATTGGAGATCTCATGTTCGCCACTAAACTGACAGCAAAAAAATAAATTTCTTTTGTCATGTCTAACAAAAAATACACAAACAAATCTGCACCTCAACGAAATCGCCCGAATAAAATGGTTCCGGCATAGTTTTCCCGTCCGGCAGTGTACACGGTAACCAGCCGAGGAGTTGTGTAACTATTCCACTGAACATCGGACTCGTGCGAACCGATCCGGTAACTATTGTACAATTGTATGTGCTATTACTGTTACAGGAACGTTTGAACTTCGTTTGGGACTCGGTAATACTATGACCATATTATTACCGTTGAGTTGTTGGGACTTCTTTGCGAGTATTAGTAAATCAGTAATTAGAGGCCATTCAAGTATTACGAAACCGGCATGTCCTAGAACCAAAAATTCGAAGACATGTGACATACACCAACCCGCACTGGGCCCGCGTGGTGGATTACGGCCCATTCCCTCTCCTAGAGAGGAGGCCTGTGTCCCAGCAGTCGGAACGTTTAAAGGCTGGTTATGTGTTTACGTAAGCACTAAAGGGGGCGGGGGGGGGGGGGTTCTTGATTAGCTTATTTTTGATGACATGGGGTATGGATCCAGGATGTGATTACGTCAGCAATATTGATTTATTTAATTTTTCAGATTTTCCATTCCGACGAGGTCTTGCCCACTGGGCTATCAACGCCCTAATAGCGAACTTAATTTCAGACTATATATTCTGTATTACTAGACTTATAAACTGCTGCTTTATGAACCAGTTAGGAAACCAGAACAGATTCAATAATACTTATAAATATTTTTACGTAAGCATGGGCAGGGGGAGAAGGCCCTTGCTTACTTTTGCTAACGAGGGGGAGGGGGCGGTCAAAACTGTCAATAATTCTGCTTACGTAATACATGAATGGTCCCTTAGACACTAACACCACCATATCAGCCAAAAGACTTCAACTGCTGGACAGGGGCCACAACAGCCAGTCCTATGCGTCTCACATCCATCGACCAGCAGGTCATCGGTCCACCTTGTGGGAAGCCTTCCAACGCTGCATCTTCCAGTACCCGGTCGTTACTCCAGAAATTTTCGACCCCATCGACCATCTGTTCTGCAAGCAATGTACCCTGCCCACTACTGGGCCAAGATGTCTTCGCATATACAGGAGTTCAGAGTGCAAAAACAAGCTTGCCCAAGCGGGTTATCGACTTGCATTATAATCTATATTAATATTATAAAGCTGAAGAGTTTGTTTGTTTGTTTGAACGCGCTAATCTCAGGAACTACTGGTTCGAATTAAAAAAATATTTTTGGGTTGAATAGACCATTTATCGAGGAAGGCTTTAGGCTATATATCATCACGCATAAGCCAATAGGAGCGGAGCAGCGATAAAGAATGTTTTAAAATTGGGGATTCCACGGGGACGAAGTCGCGGGCAGCAGCTAGTATGAAGTAATAAACGTTAACACAAGAAAAGCACAAAAAATTTTTTTCGGCAATTTTGTAGATTTAACTTAGCATAAGCATAATCAGCCTTTTAACGTTCCGACTGCTGGGATACAGGCCTCCTCTCTAGGAGAGGGAATGGACCTTAATCCACCACACGGGCCCAGTGCGGGTTGGTGAATGTCACATGTCTTCGAATTATTGCTTCTAGGACATGCCGGTTTCCTCACGATGTTTTCCTTCACCGTTTTGTGAGCAGTGGTGAATTGGTGGTGAAATTAATTACACAAAGTAATGCGCCTGGCTGGGTTTGAACCCACGGCCTGCAAATCGTAAGTTGGGGCTGTTACCACTCGGCCACCACTGCTCTCAGCAAAGATTTAACTTCCTTGTGCATAACTGCGAGCTTTGGCTCTCATCGACTGAGCACATAATTATCCAGATCCAGGATAGCTACTCAGAAATTCTAGATATAGAAAATCTAACAGGTAACACTTTCCCATACTGGTATTAAACCTTATATACAAAACTAAGTATCTTTACCGGTTGCCCTAATACAATAGTCAAGTGAAAACATACCTACTGAGATGAAAACGTGTCTCTTATAATAACTGGAAGATATATAAACATAAAATACTATTTTTTTATTTCTTAAAACATTAAGCTATCGTAGCAGATCGGTCGGCTCGGTCCATCCCAGTTTAAATTGCTATTTTAACAGAATACAGAGCGGTGAAATCTTTCGCCTTTTTTTAAATTTATTTTTTTATTTTATACTTTTTATAGGTAAATACTTATAAGCACACTCTCGATAAAGTCATCATCAATATTCTCTTTCAGTGCGCTTTCATTTGAGACCCCACTCGAGTATATTTGCAGACATTCAGTTATTCTTCCCCGCTTTCACCCCCCACAACTTTTAAATGGTTCAACCTGTTTTCATCAAACATGTCTGAAACAGTTGCTTGTAACTCACCTTTCATACAAAAAAAAAAAACTAAATTGAAATCGCTTTATCCTTTCGTGAGCTACGGAGCCACACCGACAGGCACATCAAGTTTATAACACCCCTCGTTTTGCGTCAGGGATTAAAAACAGCGTTTTACCGTCATTTCGAAATCATCTCAACACTAAAATAGGTACAATCTGCGCTCAATCGGTGCATGCGTAGTAAACATGGCGCTGGTCTATAAATCGTAATTTTAATGTGTCCCAATGAATAGCTTCTTTCAAGTAACGAGGTCAAGCACTACGCTAATCGCTCGCGCCACAACGAACATGCCAGGAAAAAGGTTCAGTCATGCGTTATTATATTTTCTACTAGCAGCGCCCCGCGATTTTACCCGCGTAGTTCCCGTTCACGTCGGAATATGGGGATAAAATATAGCCTGTTACTCAGGGTGAATGTAGCTTTCTAATGGTGAAAGAATTTTTGAAATCGGTCCAGTAGTTTTTGAGTTTATTCGTTACATACAAAAATACAAATCCTTCCTCTTTATAATATTAAGAATAGATGTACTTAATCCAGAAAAATATTCATTAATTTTTTTTACTAAATGCTGAGTTCAAACACTGATTAGCACATTCTGTATTCCTTCAATAGAGCATTTGATTTAAAAATCTGCTGATCAAGTAGTTAAATTAATCAGATCTTTAGATATTTTGTATGAAAAATTGGTTTTTTCTTTAGGTTTTCCTCGATTATTCTTCAACATAACTTTATCAAAGATATGCTTCAAAAACTTAAGGCATTGGCACAAAGTATGGTTTTACTACATCATTTTTTGTATGTATGGGAAATCATTAAATGACTTCTCCCGCTCTGGGCGGAGCGGAAGGGAGTGTCAGACTCTTACTGACTAAAACCCACCCGTGATCCTTCTTGTGCCCTTTGCGTTCCAGGGCCGCGGTGACTCTTTCGAACAAATTACGCGACCCTAGCAGGTCAACGCACAGCCTACGGAGCTGAGAAACTTCAAATTTCCTTTTGATTGAACTCAACTCAGACTCTTTGTTTATACGGAAAGCTTCCTCGTTTATTATTCTTTTATTACTAAACATCAAGTGAGTGGAGAAACAGACAGAGGTAGTCTGCGAAATTTTTATTTATACTATTAGAGAAACAGAAAAAAAAGTGGACAATAAGATAGGATTTTTGTAAAACTAATCAGATATGCGAAAGTTTGCTTTTTAAGCAGATGGTCCCAGCTGTCATTTGTAGACCTTTGGCATTCGTTACGGATTGTCAGAAGCCAGTAAAAAAGAAACCTTTCCTTCACTATTATTTTGATATTTTTTTCGTTGCACCATGTCTCCAAATAAAATGACATCTCTCGAGAGCGACAAAGCCGGAAGGGTTATGTTTTCGATAAAACAACTCTAACACAAACCATCGTGACTGCACTCCCACTATAGTTAGGCAGAATTGTAGGTACTTCTTTCCCCCTTATCCCCTTATTTCCCCAGTTATTAACATTACCACAGACTATAATACCCTGTTCTCCCCTATACCCAATTCTCCTGTTTGTTCCCTTAACTTTTATCATTAACACAGCAAACCATGTATTTATTACCATTTGACATGCTCGTAATAGGGTAGTTGACAAAAAAAATCTGATTGGTCCGTCTGATAGCAAAAAATATTGGACACGTATTTTTCTTTTTTCACATAAACAAAAAATGAAGACGATACAGTGCGTTGAAAACTCGTGTGACGTCACTACTCGCTACAATTTTTACCGGGCCGTGACGTCACACGCTCCCACTCCTGTTCTTTGATGCTTTTTATCTTCGTCAGTTTATATAAATTTGATACAGGAAAAAATACGTGTCAAATATTTTTCTGTAATCTAACTGACGGACTAGAAATAATCATATATTTTTTACTCAGACAACATCCCTATTCTTTCACACCCCCATAGTAACCCCACTAATTTCCAGGTGGTTCTATGGTTCTAACCTTCTGTTGCTCGCTGTACACTCCCAGATATCTGGCAGCTGATCTAAATCTGCGTACGTGTGAGCAAACCTCGGGAACTGATCGACCGATATAGATTAAATTTAATGTTTGCCAACTCAATTATGTGGTTAATCCATCTAATTATTTTATCATATTAAAAAAAAATGGGCTTGTTTTGATTTTGTGAGATGTTGTTTAAGATTGTGGTTTACTTTTCTATAAGATCTTGCCAGAGAGGTCGTTTTGAATTGATATTAAAGGAAGACTTAAACTATTGCGATCCTTTTGTACTTGTACGTATAATGTGCAGCCGGGCATCGGGATTTGCACGGCGATTTCTGGCCACCTTGCTCGCCGTCCGAAAACAACCAGGCCTGGTACAGTCACCGCGCCCCTAAACCACAAGAGACATTTGGAGAAACACGGATGGGTTTTATTTAGTAAGAGTCTGTAGTAACACTCACTTCCACTCCGCTCAGTGAAAAAAAATCCTTTGATGATTTACCATCCAGCGGATGCTTTGGTTTTTGTTTTTGCACTCAGAAAACTTTTAGCTTATCTTTCTAGTAACTCCGTTCTATCAACAAATTTTAAGACACACGGCGTTGCATCACCGATACATGTTGAACTTTCTTCTTAAAACTCTTTGTGCGTATGGGTGGGATACCCATACGTAGTATTATATTATCTGTGCCCATACACACAAAGAGTTTTAAGAAGATAGTTCCCTGCTGGAATCTGTTTCCTACTAGCTGCAACTGGGTCGAAGTCAAGAGTAATTAAGTTACTTCTCACGATGAACGTGGTCGACCACATCATTGCTTGATAATAATAATAATAAGTTCTCGAAAATGGCAATTGTACATTTTATTGGGATCGGTCTATCATCACTGACAGGACTATTTGTTTCCAATAAGCCTGATATAGTGGTGATAGACGGACTAGAGCGTCTCGTAATATTTGTTGATATAGCAGTCCCGCATGACGAGAACCTCGTAAGATAAGTAGTAGTATATTGATTTGGGTCGCGAGGTTTTTCGGCATGTGGGATGTGAACACAGCAGTCATTGTACCGATAATCGTGACGGCCAATGACATAATTGCCAAGAGCCTCGACCAACATCTAAAGAGGCTCTCGTTGGACAGCTGGATCCCGGGCTTGGGTCAGAAAGCAGTACTCCTGGACACGGCGCGTATTGTTAGGGGGTTCCTCTCTCAGGAGCCCTGAACACCGGTGGCTTGTTCCCGATACCGGTGAGCAACTATTTTTTGTATTTTTAAATGTTTATTTTTTATTTTTTTGATAGGAATATTTAAAAATGTCATTAATATGTAAATAAAATAAATAAATAGAATAATAATAAAAAAAATAATTTTAGATGTAATAAGTTATTGCAGCAATACCGCTATTCTGGTTTCCATAAGCGACTAGTTATTGAACTCATTGATGTTATCCATCATATCGTTTCAAACAAACTATTTTGTGCTTCATTCAATTAGCATCTATCCCACGATAAAAATCTTCACGTTCCAATTTTAAGGCAGACAACACACGCGCAGTACGAAACGCAGCGTTCATATATCTTTCCACAGTATTCATAACATCGTGTATGCGACACACAGATGTGCGTCAGTTAATTGGGTCACAACACAGCGACGCTGCGTGCGACGCGCAAATACACCGCCTTTAGACTCCACGCGTACGCTGCGGCACGTTGCGTTCGAGTTTAGTGTGGATGCGACCTTAGTTTTATTATTTTGTATTTTTGCGCTCGTGTTAATGCAAGATATTAGCGAGATATGCTAGTATTATTATGCTTATAACCGTATTGGACGGTAAACCTGCAGAGTAGCCTCAGTTTAATTGATTGATTTATTTATTTATTTAAAACTCTTAAACTATCATTACAGGTTTAGAAACCTAATGCGATAGCTGACACTACTTATAATATTAACTATTTTAAATAACATTATTACTAATATGTAATTACAAATAACTACACAATACATTAACACAAAATTAACTTAAGTATGTTTACAGTAAACAATTTAAAAAAATGCTCTAGTCAATCATCTATTATCAAAACTACGTAACTAATACTCCAGTCAAAATACACATTCCAGTTTGCATTAATTCCCAACAAGCTGGATTTTGTGCAGGCCTTGAATACGTCTTTACTTGATGATATGTCAAAAGTCCCCATCGATCCCGCTTGTGCGTTGTTTTTTATTCGAGGTCAAAGGTCACAAATTTGGGTTTTTTGCGTATATCTCTGAAACAACGAGAGCTATCGAAAAATGGTTCAGACAAAGTTTGTAGATCGTAAAATTGTCTATAGAAAGATCTCAACACTTTTCTTCTACAAAGCATCACTTTCGAGATATCTTTAGACTGTAGACCTAGCAGCCTGACCATTACTTTTTTCACGGCATGAAAAATAAATCAAAATAGGTATAGCCTAGCATATGTTGCTTTATGTATGAAGAGCAGTGGTGGCCAAGTAGTAACGGCCCCGACTTACGACTTCTAGCTCGCGGGTTCAAACCCAGCCAGGCGCATTACTTTATGTACTTAATTTCATCACCACTGCTCTTAAAACGGTGAAGGAAAACATCGTGAGGAAACCGGCATGTCCTAGAACCAAACATTCGAAGACATGTGACATTCACCAACCCGCACTGGGCCCGCGTGCTGGATTACGGCCCATTCCCTCTCCTAGAGAAGAGGCCTGTGTTCCAGCAGTAGGAACGTTAAAAGGCTGATTATGCTATGATTATACATGGAGCTACTGCCTACCTGACCTCCAGTTCCACCCTGTTATCTGCTGGTTATGGCTTGACTACCAATGTTCTACAAATAGGGTAGTTAACTAAAAAAATCTAATTAGTCCGTCAGATAGATTTCCAAAAAATATTGGACACGTATTTTTTCTTTTTTCACGAAAACAAAAATAAAGGCGATACAGTGCGTTGAAAACTCGTGTGACGTCACTACTCGCTACAATTTTTACCGAGCCATGACTTCACAAGCCCCCACTCCTGATCTTTGATGCTTTTATCTTCGTCAGTTTTTATAGATTTGATAAAGGAAAAAAATACGTGTCCAATATTTTTCTATAATCTAATTGACGGACTAAACATAATCTTATATTTTTTACTCAGGAAACATCCCTATTATCATCATTTTTAAAACAGTCAGTCTTATCCTCCCTGAGCCAACGTCTCCCAAACGTGGGTCCAATAGCCGCTAGCCATGACGGCGATTAAGGAAATCTACATGTCTATGCTCTATGGACGCTAAAATAATTTATAGCCTCTGTGCATACAGCCAATGTTTGTCTATGGTGATCGTTAAACCCGATTGAGTAATTTTAGTGCTTAATAAAATTGGAGTACAAAATAGCAAGCAGTAAAATGGGGATCAAGAGTTGAAGATCTTTGTTGTTTTTGAAATAGTTAAGAGATCTATTGAATGAAGTAAGGTTTTTCTTTCTGATGCAATTTCAGGCATAGGCCTGTGCAAACGGAAAGATGAGTTAGCTTTTTTACCAATTTCTCTCTCAAATCTTCAAAAAATAATAAGTTTTGACTATATAGTAAAGTGTAGATGTCAATGTTTGCCAGCCAGAGGATAAGAACTTTTCTAAAAAGCAAATACAACGAATGATAAACTACTACAATCAAAATATCTGCTTACAATGGGCGATGAACTTTAAATTCTACATAATAACTTTTGTTGTTTCCATTTGACACTCAATAACAATAATTTGAACAAGTAATCCAAGATCCTTCAAAACATACTCAGGTAAATAAATCACAATAAAACAAATCCTCCGTCACACATCCCGATCAATTAGTCACATTTTCGCTACAATGCGTATTTCCTTCAATAATTAGGGGAGCGAGTGATGGATGACCGGCAGTGGATAGTAAATCAATCTATAGTGTGGTGTCGAGTGATTTACGGTGCGTCATTATATTGATAGTATAGGTTAATGAGAGCAGCTAATGAGAAGGATGTGTGCGCTTTAAGAAATTCTTAAGACGACTCCTTGATATGTTGACATGTTCTGTACAAATCCAGGCGGAAATAAACCACCAGTTTCCTCTATTGATAAATGTTTTTTTTTTAAAGTAGGTTGTAAAAACACTTTTACACTTCAATCTTTTTTGGCCGTTATAAAACTAGATGAGGCCGGTGTTTCCTAGCTGACTACCTTGAGAAGAAACACCGAAACAAACTCAGAGGTCAAGGTCTCTTTTGAAACGGGGCCCCATAGGGTCGGTGCCTGCTAGGGTTGCGGAATTTGTTCGAAATAGTTACCGCGGCCCTGTAACGCAAAGGGCACATGGAGGAGCACGGGTGGGTTTTAGTCAATAAAAGTCGGACACTCCCTACCGCTCCACCCAGGGCGGGAGGGGTCATTTGATGATTTCCCATCCAAAAAAAAAAAGGTCTCTTTTGAAGTCCATACAATTGTACTGGTCAAATCATATGAGAACCATGTAGGTTGGTGTCTGAAGTGGTCTTTTGAGGAAAGTACCACACAGATTTGAGTGGACCTGTCCAAACAGTGCAAGCATTTATCAGTTATCGTGTAGCTCAAACTTAGGACTTTAAGGAGCTCAACAATTTGACGGACAATACCAAAGTAAGGACATTTGGGTGGGCCACCTAAAGAACTCAAACCGCCAGACTAACATGAATGAACCCCTGACGTAGCGATCTACATGGTCCCCATATTCACAATAAGTTACGCTGTCGTGTAAGTCAATAGGAAGAAGAAGCATGTACCTTAATGTTTTTGGTCGTTATTTTCCATAGGAACTTTAGTCTAATCGAGCATACTTTTTAAGAACTCAAAGATTTCTTCGACGTTCAACAGTGTAAGATCATGTTTTTCGTTTAAACTAATTTATGATCACCAATCTCCCATCAAGTGTTGTTCACTGGCAGGATGATGATGACAGCAGTGGTGGCCGAATGGTAACGGCCCCGACTTACGAATTGTAGGTCGCGGGTTCAAACCCAGCCAAGCGCATTACTATGTGTAATGAATTTCATCACCACTGCTCTCAAAACGGTGAAGGAAAACATCGTGAGGAAACCGGCATGTCCTAGAACAAAAAATTCGAAGACATGTGACATTCACCAACCCGCACTGGGCCCGCGTGGTGGATTACGGCCCATTCCCTCTCCTAGAGAGGAGGCCAGTGTCCCAGCAGTGGGAACGTTAAAGAGGCTGATTATAGGATGATGATGTTATATCATCATCGATATACTTAACGGGAACCAAAATTAAAAATGTTGAAACATCTACGAGCATCATAAATAATATTTTAATCAAATTGGTATTAAGATTGGAGATAGTCTCTTCTTAAGATAATAATATTTCACCACATCTGCTGAAACAGACACACAAGATCGTACCTAATGTTCATTCCTTACTCGAGCGGAAATAATCTAATTTCGTCTCAGAAATTCAACACACTTGAAAGTCTGCCGACCCCCCAATTACATCCACGATCTACTTTATAATTACTCACCCGACTTCTCCTTCAAGTAAACATGTACTCACGTAATAAGGTTCTAATTACACCACTCAACAAACCGACAAACATATTTTATTACTAATATGCTTTTAATCAACGGATACTTCAGCACCTTAATACGAATTACTTAATTATAAAGGTTCGTATGTGTTAATATTAGAAGGAATGTTTTTTGGAGAGGCTTAAGTTGAAAAAAATTGCTAAATAATTGTTAGTTAGGTCGTTTAGAAACAATTAGTCGTTTTAATTGTTGATAATTATTTTTTTATATCTCTGGGTTTTTTTACTTATCTATCCTTGATTGCCTTGGTACCTATTTGTTGAAAATTGTTTTTAAATAGCATTATTCAATGTTACTTCAGAAAAAAGGAGGTTCTCTAGTCGACTGTATATTTTTAGGTGTTACGTCATAACTTTTTACAGGGTGTACTGATGTTGATGATTTTTTTTTAATTCGAAAGCTGATACTTGTCATGTGGTTCCATTTAAATTTGAGTGAGATCTGATGACTACTGTTTAAGTTATCTCTAACTAATAATGCGTATTTAGTTGGATTCGAGTACATAGATGACGTTCAATTCAATGTAAGTGTTTATTGCAATCCACAATTTACATATTATACAGATGATCTAAGGTAAACCAGTTCGGTATCAATTATGGACTCTGTTGGGCACAGCAAAATTTAAATTTTGTATTTAATTAAAATTGTGAATTTTCAATCAGGTCACATGTTCTGACGCGACTTTAACATTTTTTACCAATACCTTTTTACCAGTTTCAGTATTTTTACCAGTTTTCACTTCAATAAACATATATTGTTAAGCAGGAAACAGGAAGAGTGCTTTTATATACGTATTTGCCAATTATACTAAGTAATATATATTAAAAATGAAATATCAAGTTATCTTACTTTTGTTGTTATTAAGTAAATACCTATACCTTATATATCACATTTTCATTTATTGATGTAATATGAAAAAAAAATGTATACGATGAAAATAATGTTTAGTCATGGCGATGGAATAGTAGTTTATGTAAAGTTAACTGTTTGGAACCGCCTAGCCCGGCTGAACCGAACTCATTAACCTGTCAGAACAACAATTTAGCTAACACAATTCAAACATTTTTTGAGGAAAACTTTATGATTTGACTCCGCCCAAGCCATGTCAGGTTACAGCCTAACCACAGCATAGAGACATTGACACACAGATTGACAGACATCGCATTATCGAATTAATGATAATTGTACACTACGTATTATTGGTGCGTGAAATATTGTACAGAGTAGTGTCAGGACAGAGAGTTTGACCAACTCAGCGGAGGAGAGAAGTGTTGTGTTTAATGAGATCTTTCTTCTTTGGGTTCCCACGAATTCAATAAAATCCCCTCGCTTTATATGCATGACTGCACATTTGTCCATACCAAATTCCATCCTGATGGCACTACTGAAAGTTTCAGTTACCTTCAGTAGCTCTATTAGTCGCAACATTTTGAGAGCAAAAAGTATCAGATCATTCATGTAAAGAAGTTTAGATAAGACTTGACCACCTCTTCTTTACGAATAACCTAGGTATGAATCCTCTAGCAGTGTGCTAAGAGGATTCAAAGCTAAACATAACCAAAGTGGACTCACACTGTCGCTCTGAAATATTCCCCATTTAATCCATATAGACTTTTCATTCTGTTGAATCAGTTGCTATCCTGGATAACAAAGGATTGTTTTCCATGGCCTCATACATGACTCAAGGAAAGTGCGTAGAGTTGCATCGGCTTTTTATCGGCTCAGAGTCATAGACCTTCTTGTAAGCTAAACAATATGTCGACAGATCTGTTGGCTGATTCCAGTCCCCAAAAACGCCCGCATCACACGTGGTCGTGTATTCTCCCTGAAGGAGTGTAGTTTGCCGATGAGTACCCTAACCTCATCGAAGTGCCGCTCGATCCTGCATTGCCAGGCCGGTGCAGCAGGTTTTGGTCAAATACCTACATACATACATACGTCACAATAAGGGAACTTGACATAATTCTATACGACATGCCGCAACAGCCCCGCAGTATTTATCAATTGATTAAATATAGCAGCATATGCTGAGATAGGGACCTTTTTGGCCTCGCACAGTTTAAATCTAATATTAAGCTTTTAATTATGTTTTTTTTTATCCGTTTTGTGCGAGTCCTAAATAAACATTTTTCTTTCTTTCTTTCAGTATAATACTGAGTGCGTATCAACGAGGTTCTCGCTGCTTTCAAAGGTGTTCTTAAGCAGTGAGTCCAATGCACACACCAGCGCCCTATAGTTTTGTTGTGCATCGGCAACCGTGGTAATCCTAAGTTAGGTTGGAGTGGATCTACACTCGCGAAGCGCATCCTCTAGAGCGCTCCTCCATCGATCGTTGCACTGGCTTGACATGAAAACTCTGTCATCTACCTCATCACTAATATTATTGGGCCGTGGTGTATGCATTGGACCTCTGAGCGCAACCTATCAAGTGCGGCATTGTCCAACCTGTGACTACGTTGGATGACCCGCACCTGATCTGACAATCGTTGGGCTGAGACATTCACAGTCGGTTCCAGGTCCTGAAATAGAGACAGCATCTTGACGCGGAACGCAGTGAGGTTAGTTTCCCCCTCTGTACACCCATAATATACGCGCATGACGTTCTCCTGCATGGACTGAGTCCATCTCATGCGCTGCACACAACCACCGGTAGCAGGGACCCGGCTCGGAGCCGGTTGGCTCCTAGGTCCCAAGCCCCTCGGTGGCCGGCCTCTCCCCTGCCGACGCACGGGTGTTGGCGATATCGGCTACATATTTCTTTTTCCTCAAAGCAACAATATTATTATCATTATGTATTTTTCTATGAATCGAATGAGTATCTTGCTAGTTGCTAAGGAAAAAACTCATGACTTATTGTTATCCAGAGCACGAGTATTTTCTTAAGAGAACCGTGTTTCTAAGTGTCTTCATGTAACGGGAAATATGTTCTCATGAAAAGTAATTCCACGTAATTTTAATGACTTCCTAAAACCCCTGTTGTCAGGGACACAAAAATATGTCAATATTTCTGTTCTAAATATAACTTCACTTGAGCTAACTGAATACTTTGGTTTTTTTTTTCTCAAATAACGTATTCACGGCACTTTTTTCCCTAAAGGGAGAAGTATTTTGCCCGTTATTCGTAATGTTTCAGGATTTTTAACCAACACCATGAAAATTTCCTTTGATTTTTACTTCACAGCGTGTTGAAGATGCTAGAACATGGACTAGACAAAGAAAAAGAGCTCGTGGCTAAATTATAACAGCCGCACGAGTTGTTCTTCGAGGTTAAGCAACGCTTGCCGAGGTTGGTCTGTGGATGGGTGACCATCTTAACCTATCAAGACTCCTCCGTGCCTCGGAAAGCACATTAAGCCGTTGGTCCGGCTTTCAATTGGAGATCTTTGGCAGTTATTACAGATTGTCAGAAGGCAGAAACTATGACACAAGTCAACAGTGGTGGCCGAGTGGTAACGGCCCCGACTTCCGAATTGTAGGTCGCAGGTTCAAACTCAGCCAGCCGTATTACTTTGTGTAATTAATTTCATCACCACAGCTCTCAAAACGGTGAAGGAAAAAATCGTGAGGAGAAAATCCTAGAACCAGAAATTCGTAGACATGTGACGTTCACCAACCCACACTGGGCCCGCGTGGTGGATTACGGCCCATTCCCTCTCCTAGAGAGGAGGCCTGTGTCCCAGCAGTGGGAACGTTAAAAGGCTGATTATGTATATGATACTGCTGATTGAATAAAATCAAGGTCTGTTTTTTTTGAGGTTTTCACATTTACTGCATCATACGCATGGAGTTATCCCTTGTTCGTTGACCTGTGTGTACTCTGTATTTCCCTTCTCTGTACCCGTGTAAGCTGTGTGTATGTATGTATGTTTGTACGTAAACTGTGTTTTCCTGGCCACACCCTCCCAATTACTATGACGCTCGCGCCACGTTGAAGAAACTCAAATTATTTTTGGGCATGTTGTGTATTTCTTTAAGTTACCTGTGATATCGTCAAGCTATGAAATTACTGGAACGATAATTTCTATCGTTAACAATCTATACTAATTTTATAAAGAGGAACGATTTGTATTTTTGTATGTAACGAATAAACTCAAAAACTACTAGATCGATTTCAAAAATTCTTTCACCACTAGAAAGCTAAATTCACCCTGAGTAATATAGACTATATTTTATCCCGGTATTCCCACGGGAACGGGAACTATGCGGGTGAAACCGCGGGGCGCTGCTAGTACTTTTATAAACAAAATGCTATCTTAAACTTATACAATCGTCTATACTGACTGTCTGACTATCAGCACACAGCCATTATTAGCTGAAATTGGGAGTATAGAAAAGAACAGAATATAATAGAATACTCTTTTTGTACACCATATATACGTTAAAGAAAAGATAAATGAAGAAATCGAACAAAGGTTTTAGAGAATGTATGGCATTATCGATAATAGCGATATTTTCAAGACAACATTTAGATGGATTTTAAAGGGAATAAAAGTTTTTTTTTTTTTTATCTTGTAATGCAAGCATTCACTAAGGGACGACTTTAAAAAAAATGGATATTGCGTTACACAACATTAACGCGGGGCATCAGCTAGTAATCATATTTATTTATTTGGATCTCCAACAAAGGATACACAGTTGTAACACCAGTTTCAGTGATACAAGTGGTTACTTTACGTGTGCTCTTCAGTTATGGGAAATCACAGCATGCACATGTAACTAGGTTTACATAATAAAATAATACACAAAAACAAATTAAAAATAGATAAAATCATTCCATTAGATATACCTAAACCTGTTAAAAGAACTTCAACAAAAATTAGCCAAACTTTAACTTCACAAAATCTTTCCCCGACCAACGCGAAAAAAACACCACTCAACAATCTTCCAAACACTCGTTAATCCGAACAGAAACACTCCAGCCCCACGTAAAGCCGCGTACACACGGACAATTCATTACAACAAACCAATTTACGCTAGTTGTAAAAATAGTTTGAACAGCAACACGTAACATTCGTTCACAATCCAATCCGCGCCGCGCTTGCAGATTTTAATCGGGTTAAACCGGGTCTGATGTAATTCAATTTATCCATCGGGTGAGGCTAACTGTGTGTGCTATGCCTTACGTTATAGTTAATTTTGTTAATGATAATGCTGAAACGTTGAAATGGTTTGTTGTTAAACAGTGTGATTTAGCTCGTTTGGTTTGTTGGCTGATGTGCATTTTGGATAAGCATTTCAATATAGCGAGGAATTAATGATATTTTTCCCAATTAACATTCTGTTGGAGTTTTAATAGTTAACAAAGTTTTATTTTCAAGAAGAATTACTATTATTTAAACTTTATGTACAATAGAGGTACATGGGCGGACTTAATGCAACAAGGCATTCTCTACCAGTCAACCTTTGGGTTAAAAAGACAACACTGTGGTAGGTGTACAACAAATAAATACCAGCCAGCCAGTGTACATCATTATAATCTGTTTTTCCACCAACTTAGAAGTCGGTGAATACTAGTTTCTCAAAGGAGCAGTGGTGGCCGAGTGGTAACGGCCCCGACTTACGAATTGTAGGTCGCGGGTTCAAACCCAGCCAGGCGCATTACTCTGTGTAATAACTTCATCACGACTTCTCACAAAACGGTGAAGGAAAACATCGCGAGGAAACCGGCATGTCCTAGAACCAAAAATTCGAAGGCGTATGACATTCAACAACAAGCACCGGGCCCGCGAGCAGGCCTGTGTCCCAGCAGTGCGAACCACGTAAAACACTGAAACTCAGAAACTGGGTATGGTTTGGATTTGTGCCTACATGATGATGTTAAATCAATTAGTCTTTGAATCACTAAGCAAATTACTCCTCTTCACCCGTCCTATCATTCGGCATCCTGCAAATTCCAATAACTACAAGTTTTGCTGGGCAAAAGAAAAGCGCATCTAGTTGCGCAAGGAAACCGGCGACAGTCAAGTTCTCATCAAAAATACTGACACACTGAATTCATTGAAAATATCAACTGCATGACTATGTCTCGTGTCTATAGTCATTTTTAATTTGTATATGTCTGAATTATGTTTGTCATCAGCGCGTAATTTTTACAACATAATTTCTACATCCCTCTTTATCAAACAAGACAGGCGACCTATTATGACGTCTTAAATCCATCATGATTTCTGTGTCAGAGAGACACGGAGTTACACAAGACGAATAGTACTATTCTTTCCCTCACACGAATCGTGATAGCATTGGCACTTCGTAATACGGCCACAGAACAGAGCTAGGCATCAAGAAAGCCAATGAATTCCGTACTACGGTTATCACATTATAATGCAGCAAGTTAATTCCATTAACACAATATTAATGCTCCACTCGGTCACAAATTCGATTCCCGAGTCAGTTTAATGAGCCCTATTGAATTGTCAGCGCACGATCATTTCGTGGATCAACGAGTATGGCTGCCGGAACTGATTGCTATTATTCGATAATGACTCTATGGCATAGAGCTTAAGTACCTTCCTACCTTGTTATTTACTACTTGGATAGAAAATATGGATCTGTGGGCATGTATACGACACTGATGACGGTTTCATTTAGAAGAAATGATATTGTGAGCAGTGGTGGCCGAGTGGTAACGGCCCCGACTTACGATACATTCGTAAGTCGGGGCCGTTACCACTCGGCAAGTCCACCAATCGGAAGTCGCGGGTTCAAACCCAGCCAAGCGCATTGCTTTGTGTTATTAATTTCATCGTCACTGCTCTTAAAACCAAACCAAAAATTCGAAGACATGTGACTTGCACCAATCCGCACTGGGCCCGCGTGGTGGATTACGGCCCATTCCCTCTCCTAGAGAAGAGGCCTGTGTCCCAGCCGTGGGAACGTTCAAAGGCTGATTATGCTTATGATATTGTAACAAACATATATATTGTAAACTCAGAGGTGTTCCATCTCATCCATATACACAAAACGTTTTATAAATAACGTTACGCTCTACAATTAAGGCAAGGAAGATAGCGGCATTCGCTACCACTAGCGCCATCTAGTATGGAGTTGCAGAACTAGTTAATTCAGGATCCTTCGAGACTTTTCTATGGTAGAACATTCTAGAATTCTTGAAATGACTAGGTTTCGAGAATTATAGAATGATCTAGTGACCGATATGTATGCGACCTTTTTAGATCTTTCTAAAATGGAAGGTTTTGAATTTAACTGACGCTTAATATAAGGCCTGTATATACACCGGCTGTAGGAGTATTGGATTAGCAATGCGAGCGATTAGTTCGAGAGCAAATTGAATGGTCTTTGGTGCACTTTTGTTTTATAATTACTTAGTTTGAAATTGTTATTATTGCTTTGAGTTAAAGTGACAAGTGGCAACCGTAGGTACGGGTAAACCAGGCCCGGACCGATCGTGTTCCACGCGCGCCCTAACGAGATGTCAGCAAAGAAGTCGGGGCCCCATAGGGTCAGTAACTGCTGAGGTTGCGGAATTTGTTCGAAAGAGTCATCCCGGCCCTGAAACGCAAAGAGCACTAGGAGTAACACGGGTGGGTTTTTCAATAAGAGTCTGACACTCCCTTCCGCTCCGCCCAGATTGGGAGAAGTCATTTGATGATGTCCCATACAGAAAAAAAAAGCATATTATAGGTACATATTAGTAGCAAGTTCCAAGTATATTAGCCCAAGGAATAAGATTTTACATACAAATTTCCACCCCCTATCTTACCCCTTTTGGGGGGCAGTTTCGTTAAATCCTTTCTTAACGGAAGTCTACTAACTATAAACTACCTCACTGCTAATTTTAATCTTGATACGATTTTCGATATTTCGTGACTTTCGCTTTTATATATTGAGATAAGAGTTCACGTGAGCGATGCCGCGGGCACTGCTAGTCAATGTTAGTGTTTATCTACAGCTATCAATCTATTCCTGCCCCTACCGGGAAAATTGATGTAATATTCCAACGCATACCTATTGCTGATTTATTTTCATTTGAAGCGTTTTCGAATGCAGCGCAATATTTTTTGCGAAGAGTTCTGATATACACAGACAGCGCTTCATGTTGCTATAGCGCTTTATTTTTTATTTTTAAAAAACGAAACGTTGTACCACCTGCCTGTAATATTGGTTACTGGATAAATATCGAGCAAAAAACGTAGAACTCAACCCATACCCAAAAAATAGTCCTAACTGGAAACTTTTTTTTTCCACAACCAACTACCATATTTATGTGTCGGTGGTTTTTAACAGCAATGGTAGTAGCTATGGTAAAATTTGTTGTCTATTCTCAAAAAATGTGCAGGCTCGCAATCCAGAGGACACGTCAACACTGTATGGATCGCCCGGAGGACACGTTGGAGAATATGTACGGTGGAGGTCTGCCCTGCTTGGACAGAGCAACCTCGTATCCTCGTCGAGGCGATCGACAACGGCGATATCTCGCTTCCGGCCCTGGTTCAATCCATGATCCAGAGCGAGGAGGTATGGGAAGCGGTCATCTCCTTCCAACAGAAGAAGACGCCCTGGGCGTCAGGAGTGTTGGAAGAGATGAGATGGAGAGGTCAATTCCCAGCCTCCAAAGGTATGCGGATGGCGAACGATGGTGGCTCCGATAACAACCACGCCCGAGTCGACGGCGCGTCTTGTTCCACGCGCGCTATAAAGAGATGTCAGCAAAGAAGTCATGACCCATAGGGCCCATAGGGTCAGTGACTGCTAAGGTTGCGGAAATTGTTCGAAATAATCACCGCAGCCCAGGAACGCAAAGAGCATTAGGGTGGGTTTTAGTCAGTATTTTATGATTTCCCATCCCGGAAGAAAAGGTTTGAAATCCGAGTGTATTTTGCATCGTATGTATATTTTTAAAACAGACTTTGTTTCAAGGTAATTGCTTCTTAAACACATCTGAGGAGTATCAAAACGTCAAAATATTTTTCCGTTCAAAATGCTGTAAGAATACACAGATAGTCATTTGATGATTTCCCATCCAAAAAAAAAGGGGTCGTTACCACTCAATTTGCAATATAATCTAACAGACCTGTGCAACCTCGTTTGTGTCACATTTTTCATGACTGCTACGCTGCTATTGATCTTAGCGTGATGATATATAACTTATAGCCTGTCCCGATAAATGGGCTATCTAACACTGAAAGAATTTTTCAAATCGGACCAGTAGTTTCTGATATTAGTGCGCTCAAGCAAGCAAACAAACTCTTCAGCTTTATATTTTACTATAGATTTAGATATATTTACTATTGGATTACTATGTTTTTTTTTGTACAAAGAACAATGGGCAACTTTATAAGGATCTAGGGGCCAGTCTTGTAGCACTTTATATTATTACTTAATAGAGCTGTACTATCTTGTAGTTAAGTGTTGAGATTATTTTTGATCTTCATTTTAAGCTAGGTAAGAAAATTCTACAACGCTGAGCCCATTCTGCCTGTTGCGCTTTATAGTAACAGCGGTTTGAATTTAGAATTACGATAAGCCAAAGACAAATCTTGACAATCTACACTAATATTATAAAGTGGCAAGATTTGATTGTTTTTTTGTTTGTTTGCATTGAATAGGCTCCGAAACTACTTGACCGAATTAAAAAAATATTTCACTGTTGGGAAGCTACACTATCTCCGGTGAACATAGGCTATATTATATCCCTATATTCCCACGGGAACGGTAACTACGCGGGTGAAACCGCGGGGCGATGCTAGTTATCTATAGTTTTAAGTCATCAAAATAGTTCTATAGGCAGTTTTTATCAGTACTGTGATTCAGGGAAAAGTAACTAAGAGCCAATTTATCAGGCTGTCACATCAAAGTAGCTCATTGACGTAATGAGTGGCATCGGGGCAGCTGTGGGCCATGAATATAGCGGGAGACTGTAACCATTAAAAGTACACATATCCCTTTGTCCATTCATGAAATAAAAACTGTAAGTATGTATTATAATCACTGTACAAAGGGGGAATTAATGCTGAGGTATTAAGTTCGCCTTTGTTTTTTGTTTCACTTATTAAAATTGCGGTGGATTTTAAAATACTCTCGCATTTGTTCAGCATTTTTACTGTTTGATTTTGGGGTGATGCAGTGACAAAACACGGCAAGATAGAAAGATAAATAGGCAGGAAATGGAACAAAATATATGGGCAGATAATTACGTTTAGGTAAAACAACGTTAAATTGTCATTATTTTATTTTCCTTCGTGCTGCAGGCATGATAGTGTCTCAGATTGGAGTGTCCCAAAACATTGCCGGTACCAAGGCATTATTGGTGACAGCAAATAGATCATGTTGGCTGGATGTATTCAGGTACAGAGGAAAGAATAGGAGGTGGATTTACTTTTGATTGGTATTACTTATTGTAGAATTGATAAACGTGATAATTGTATAAAACCAAGAACTCCTTAAAGTTGAGCGTTGAGCTCCTTAAAGTTCTAAGTTTGAGCTACACGGTAACTGACAAATGCTTGCACTGTCTGGACAGCTTTAAATCTATAGGTCAAGCAGAGTTTAAATCTATTGTGTACAGATTTCCGCAGCATCCAAAATATGTATGTCATTTAAATGTTTTTGTGTATCATTGTCATCTGTTTTTTTTTGGAAATAAAGATTTATTTATTTATTTTATTTATTTATTTAGGTCCACTCAAATTTGTTTGGCACTTTCCTCAAAAAGCCACCTCAGTAGATTAACCTGCATGGTGCTGATATGATTTGATCAGTACGGATTGTATGGACTTTAAAATAGAGTTTGTACTCGGAGTTTGTTTCGGTGTTTCTTCTCAGGGTAGTCGGCTAGGAAACACCGGCTTCATCTGGCTTAAAATGACAAGAAATATTGGACGTGTAAAAGTGTTATGTTAAACCTACTTACAAAATAAATATCATTTAAGACTTAAAATCAATGGTAAGTACTATCGCTTCAAGTCCCGCCATTACAAACGCCCGTCATGCGCCCTCGCCCGCTAGTTCCGTGGCCCCAGCTCAACAATTAATACGTTTCCGATGATTTTCAAATTTAATTACGCGGGTTCAGCCCTCCCCGCAGTGGCAGCAGTTAAATACAACGTTTTGTTTTGTCCCAATGTTAAATTATTGGTTCGGTTGTACATCAGGTATTGGAAGTAATATAGTTGTAAAATGATTTTTTGGTTCTGTTTGCCTTTTAATTAAACGTGGATATGGTTTTAATTTGGGTTAATAGCCGTATTGATTTTGATTTTGTATTAATTTTCGTTTTGTGCTGTGATTGTGTCTGTTGATGTTTATTTTATGTTTTCATGGTGTGCAATGGAGCCTTATTGATGTAATTTTACGAAACATCATTGATTGAAGTGTTCGTGAACAAATTAACTACTCGTCTGACAAGCTCTTCTCATTTAAACACTTCAGGCCTCGTAAGCGTAAATCAGTTGGATTGATTTTGTGTATTTCGAGCGCCAATTAATTATTTTATGTGCTGATTTGATGAGTTATACTCACTGAACAACACTTTATAACGACTCATCCGTAGAACAGAGTCCGATGTGATCATGGAGCAAAAACGAGTTAAATAGCTAGATGGGTTAGGGAATACGAACTCTACAAACGTACGTTTTTAGAATTTTCGTATCTTCTTTAGTTTCTGAAATATAGAATCGAATAACGTTCAATCTGAAATTAGTTCCGCGTAAAAACGCACGGAGTGATCAAGGGACGGCGCGCGGGCAGCGGAAGCGGCGCGGACGCTCCGTCCGATCGTCAGTCCGGCCGCTGTTTGTTGGAGGGAGGGTGAGTTTGTGTCATGCGCTTAGCTTTTTTTCGGTTTGATGAAATATATAATTTAATAAGTGTTTTGCATGAAATAGCATATTTTTAGAGATGTCACGATCACAGAAAATGTTGGCTATGCTTAAAGAAGATGCAGAAAGGCCTGAGCTTATTTCATCATTTTCAAATGTTCCTGCTGTTTATATGAATAAAATGTAAATGCTGGTAAGTTGACGAATTTAGTTGTATTATTTCGTAATACACACAATTAAATACCTAAATTAATTAACCATTATTGTCTAATTGCTTTTTTGTCACAGTAAACAGTTGTGGGCGATCTATTTTTGTATAGGACGTTTTTTGACGGAGAGGTATAGAAACGTTTTTTTAGTGCGAAAATACGATTGGCGTAATGTATATTCACAGTGTAATAATTTAGTCTGTAATATTAAATAGTAAAAAGTAGAAGTCTTATGAAATATTAGTACGATTTTATAAGAACATTATTGAACTTCTTAGCGTTTCATGTGAATATAGGACGTTTTTCTACGAAATCTGTGATACGATTTGTAGGTTCGTTATTAAGATAGGACGTTATTACTGGGATAATGAAATCAGTTAAGACGTTATTCATTTAAAAATATCGTAAAATATAAAGATTTTTTATGTATGATTTTTTAAATTAATAGTTAGGTACATCACATTTGCAATATACATATTATTTTATGAATACCTATTATACATTTTTTTTTTCAGTTGTGAATGTTGACAGCGACGGCATGACACAACAAGCGTCACCTTTGCCTCCTGATGCAGAAGAAATCATTAAGGAACTAGCTGATATATGGGAAGAAGTTATACATGAAGATGGTGGGACCAAAGTAATTATCTGCGACAGCTCAATACCTAATGTCATATCTGATCGGTCTGCCGAAGATGTTTACAGCAATCAACCCAGCACATTTTATTTAGAAGTGCCTTCTAGCTTCAAAATTTCTCTGTAGAATCGCATTATATACGCAAGAATAGCCAAAAGCTCTAACCTACAAGGTTACTTAAGCTTGCCAAAATTTAAAAAAGCCAAGGTAAAAAAGATGCAGAGAAGTCAAATGGAGTCATGATTACTGATGTATTTGATTTTGAAAAAGTATTGCAATGTCCTCATGGCAATAGAAACACATTTTACTATAAACGAAAGCTATCTTTTTTAATTTCATGGTTTTTGACATGGGTAAAAGGCAAATTCATCCCACATATAGCGTTTGCTATATGTGGGATGAATTTGTGGCAAAACGTGGTGCAAATGAGGTTAGCAGTTGGCTCTTACATTTTTTGTTTATGCCGTAAAAAGTCTAACATATGCATAACACACCGGTTTTTACAGAAGGGACACACCCAAAATGAGGGGGACAGTGTCCACTCTATCATCGACAGATCTTCCCAAACCAGAACTATCTATACCCCTCATGTATGGCGTTTATTAGTAAGATGGGCCGAGAATGAAGGAAGTCCCTATGTTGTCCGCAACGTAACCCAGAATGACGTGTTTGACTTAAACTGTCTTGTTAATAATAAGGTTTGAATGAAAGACATTATGGCCAAGAAGATTAACTGGAGTAACATTCGAGAAGTTCATGCAGACGGTTAGAGATCCCAACAAATTGCTTTTTAAATATGACCTGACTCAACCTGATTATAATATTTTAGTGACGGTAACACGAAGAACTCTGTACAATCTGAACTAAAACCTGCATATTCGGAACCTATTAGCGTTCCTGCTGCTAAATATAAAGACTTAATGGATTTGTGGCGAATTCCCATAGAGTATCATCCATATTTTAACTCTTTGCCACATCACACCACTGTTGATGTTTCTGATGAATCGGATGAGGACTTATCTGAATAAAATATATTTTGTTCTTTTTTGTTGCTACTTCTTTTTATAAGTGCTGAAGTCTTCCTACTAATGCAGCGAAACAATGTTAATTATAATATGTACTAAACTAAGTAATTTAATGTTCGTCTATGTACAATTTCATAGCTATTATCTATGATATGATGTCATGATGTAAGACTGATTGATAATATTTTAAAGGCTGATTGTATAAGATTTATTTTGAATTAAGTAACTAATGGGAAGTTTAAATTTAACTACAAATACGTATTTTCCATTATAATTATAAATATTTATCTACATTAATAAGTTGCAGACTGTTAATTTAAGTCCGTGCTGTAGTCGTGTAGGTTACCTAGTTACCATGCTGTGATACGATATGCCATTTAATTACTATTTTATGTTTTAGCTATTAACTGTAAGTATACCTTAAACTGCCTTGCTGGAAGTTAGAGGTACTTTTTTATGGTAAAATTATAAAAACTGAATGTTATTTTGTAAAATTATGTTATTTTTGATTTTATAATTAATGCGATTGTTAAAATTCTTCATTTGCGTCTCCTTTATTGTTCTAATAAGTAGGTGATAGACTATTAGTTTTAGATAACGCTTATTTTGAGTCCATACCTAGCTGTGATGTGACTGCTGTTCAAAGTGAGGCCATCTAATGGTTTTCTTAACTATTTTGAGATTTTTAAATTAATAAAATAAAACATTAAAATACAACCTAACATAAAATAAACATTAAATAAACGATTTTAAATACAAACAATATTTTTTATTTAGTTATATAGGAGGGTAGTAATAATATGGTTGACATAATGTTTAAATATTTTAAGGTGGTTTTTCACAAAGGACTCCTAAGGGATGGATAATTTCCACAAAAAATGACCCATGGTAATATAAAACGTCACTTAATCCAGATGACTCCGTAAAACAACGTATAATGTTCACTTCGGACCCCCGCTCTTCCGCCTTAAAATGTCCCATGTTGATATGGAACTCACTATCTCGTGAAATAAAAGGATAAGAAATAAATACTATATAGCATTTAACTAGGCTGGGGCGTCGTTACAACATACCAAAAAATCTAAATGTCAACTCTTACCGTTCAAGAGTTACACAAGTCAACAACTTCTCTAAGCTCTACTGAAAACTAGCAATCCTGCAGATCGGACTTTATTCTACGGATGAGTCGATAACTACGCCTCTCAAGTTACTGGCACAGCGGTAGTAGAACCTTAAAAATACATATCTTTAGTCTGCCGGTTATATTACTAAAAAAATATTACATAAACATACATAATCAGCCGTTTAATGTTCCCACTGCTGGGACACAGGCCTCCTCTCTAGGAGAGGGAATGGGTCGTAATCCACCACGCGGGCCCAGTGCGGGTTGGTAAAACTATTGATTGATGATTATTTTTCGTTACATAAACAAAACATGAAGACGACACAATTACAATGCATGAGTGATGATATTTCATTTAACGTCATGCGGACGTTTACAGTACTTAATTTTTGACCTATGAGTGATTTGATAAAGTAAAATAACAAATAATAATAAAAAAACACACCTCCCATGTCAAAAAGTTTACTAAAAAATTAAAAACAAGATAGATAATAATCTTATCATTGCAGTCGGGGGACCTGTAAAGAACTATTCAAAGGAACCGCCCCCGACTGCAATGAAAAGATTATAGACATAGACAACACTTCTAACGATACCGCAAACATGGATATCAGTTAAGGCGTTAAGAAGTTATGGTGGAATAAAGAAACTCACAAACATATATACATACATGAACCCAGAAAACTGTAATATTGTTTGACCATCCAATTGATAAAGTAAATGAATCGTATTTTAAATATACAGGAAAAAAAAATACTTAGATACAAAACAAACTGTTGCGTATCCTCATCCCGTATCAACCCCAGAGCTCACTCAATCCTCGACCATTGTTTAAAGATCTAAATCAACCCCTAACAAAAATCCACTGGACTATATCCGCGCAAAATTCATTATTACTATCTCTCTACCCGGATGATCATAACTCAGGGCGGATATAAAAATGCCTATCTATACTCGTAGATAGCCGGCTGAAACCAGCCGCTGAAAATATCGAAAAAGCTGAAAACTGCGATATTTCATAAAGCACACCCACTCTGTCTAGTTTAGTTCGAGTTTTTAGAAAAAAAAAATATGCGTTAAAACATTTTTCATGGGGTTTTCAGGAACGTTTTGCTTTTTCTTGTTGATTGAGAGTTGCGAGGAGCTGATAAATCTGGAGTTTATTTAGAGTTTTTAAATATTGAGTCAGTTAGGGGATGCTTTTAAAACTTTAAAGGATTTTGGCCTTATAACAATTACTTCACATTAATTTATAGGTACTTTAGTATTATACAGATAAAGAGTTTGCTTTTTAGGGTTCCGTAGCCAAATGGCAAAAAACGGAACGCTTATGGATTCGTCATGTCTGTCTGTCTGTCCGGCCGTATGTCACAGCCGTTTTACTCGGAGACTATTAAAGCTACATATAAATGAAAATTGGTAGGTAGGTAGAACCTGATAACCGCTATTGAATAATGCTGTAATTATACATTATGGAAAAAAATTAGGGGCGGCACTCCATACACGTAACTGAGGGATGAAAAAATAAATTCCAACAAGCATAATCGTGTGGGGTATCATTAGATAGCTCTTTCAAAGTGAAATAGAGGTTTCTAAAAAAGTTTCATAATATCAGAGGAGTATTAAAGTATATTCTAAAATCAATGCGTGATGTTCTTTTATTTTTTTTATCGCTCAGTACCTAGGCGAGTTAAGGAAACCAAAGGCACAAAATTACAGACAATTTAAAAAAGAATATTAGCATACTATTACAATGTTTAAAAGCATCTTTTGGCAGAGTCCACCTACTTTTAAATAATAGTTAACATAATAACAATTCCGACCGACCACAATACATTTTCACAAGTTTACTTATGTAAGGTAACATCCGTAGTTGAATTCAGGGTTCCGTACGGAAATAAATAATTATGCATTTAAAATACTGTGCTGAATAGAGAAATAATTTGTATGCTTTGTAACCAGGCAGGAAGGCAAATGCAGAACAAAAGATACAACACGCTGCCCACGAGTATCTCCATGATAATAGGTAAATGTATGTATGATGTATATGTTACTAAGATTGTAATAAATGATTATTTATCTATACTAATACTAGCTGACCCGGCAAACGTCAATTTGCCACATAAAATTTTAAAAAAAAAATTAGTGGTGGACCACCCTTAACATTTAGGGGGATGAAAAATAGATATGCACGCTAAGATTCACGAAAATCGGTCGAGCGGTTTCGGAAGAGTTCAACCACAAACACCGTGACACGTAAATTTTATATATTTATAAGATATAAATCTGAAGAGTTTGTTTGTTTGCTTGAACGCGTTAATCTCAAGAGCTGCAGGTCTGATTTGAAAACTTCTTTCAGTGTTAGAAAGGTCATTTATTGAGGAAGGCTATAGGCTATATAATGATATATAGCCTATAGCCTTCGGTACGGTAAGACCAATAGGAGCGGAGCAATCATGAAAAATGTGACACAAACGAAGTTGCGCGGGTCAGCTAGTCGACATTTTATTATTATTATTATTATAACTATTACTATATATACACTTAAATAAAAAAAAAACACTTATATAACAAACAAATTAAAGCAGTCAAAAGATGGCGTCGAAAAATTCCTCCACATCGCTGGCCACTGGTAATGTACCCAAAAGATTGGCAGCATTACCACGCTGTATGGCAATGCTTATCCTTTGCCAACTGGCTAGATTATAATTTCTCGATATTTTATGAAAAAATCACGTCATCTTTTACAATTAATCTCATCCAAATTCAATAGTCTATCCGTGTCTTATTAAGGAAAAAGTGTTTACGATTTCACGCGATATTTTACAATTTTACGCTGTATGTAATTTTCCGGTCACATTTACATACTAAGTTTTTATTTATTTTGTACTTTGACGGATTTTACAGCGGCTTTGCCCATGTGAATGTTGAAAATAATTCCAAGGGAACAGACCGTCGGGAAAAACTATCCATGTCCATGTGTCCTAATGCAAGAAATTATCTACACGTATGCCCCGTTTCATCCAAACAGACAGACATATAAAATACCAAAGTCACTTTAGCATTTTTAATATGAACATGTATTTTGGAAACAATGCTTTACTTACAATTTTGTCCTAAATTATACTGAATGGTTTCTTGCAGTAATCAAAATATTAACCCGCGACTTCATATGCGCATATCCTCTTTTTTCCAGTTCCCGTAGGAATTCCGAGAAATCCTCTCTTGGTACTGCTTTACGGAGTATAGGGAAGTTGCATGCCAAATTTCAACTTTCTACGGCTATTAGTTTCGGGTGTGCGTTGTCTGTCAGTTACTGAGTCAATCAGCAACGGTAAATATACATATACTAGCTGCTGCCCGCGACTTCGTCCCCGTGGAATCCCCGATTTTAAAACATTCTTCATCGCTGCTCCGCTCCTATTGGCTTAAGCGTGATGATATATAGCCTAAAGCCTTCCTCGATAAATGGTCTATTCAACCTAAAAAGAATTTTTCAATTCGAACCAGTAGTTCCTGAGATTAGCGCGTTCAAACAAACAAACAAACAAACTCTTCAGCTTTATAATATTAGTATAGATGTATTGATAATGTACAGTCGGTGATAGCAATTAACTGACCCCCCTAAAAATTAAACGAATTTGAACCTTTTGCTTATTAGCAGTAAGCTTGTCGAACTAGAACCACTAGTTCAACGTCTACGATCAATAAAATAGTTATTCGAATTTGATCTTTAATACGCAGTGTTAAGGTAGGTATGATCTTGAATATTATTTTAACTTGTAATATAATACGTAATTTCGACCACGTTAAATGTGTTTCGGGTGGTCTAGTGGTGACTGTAGTGAGCTGACAAATCGTGGTTGTAAGTTCGTAACCAACGTAAATGATGCGTTTTTTTCTGTTTTGTATATTTGTTTTAAGTTATAAATAATAAATTATAACTTTAGCAACAACAAAAAAGAAAAACAAACAGAAATAAAAAACCAAAATGATGTTAAAAACGATTTTATTTTATAAAAAAAATATTATAAGAATAACATAAATGATATTGATGACGACACGAAGATGATAATATTTACCTGCTTACTAATAACGTTGTTAACTGCACTGAGTTTAATGTAGTGAATCAGCATGTTATAATATTTAGAAATATAGGTATGTATTTCTATTTCATAACAATAACATCACCACATTAAATATAATTTAACTAAATAAAACGGCATTATACGTTGAAGTTCTACCTACTATATATCAATTTGTTTTGTGAATAGTTATTTTAGTTATAAAATAAGGTTTTGACAAAAAACTAGGTATTCGAAATACTTCGTTAGAAATGATAACAATAGTTAATTTAACACACACACTGACACAAGTCATTCATTCAGAACACTGGTTACTCAAGTCATTCATGCTTTTAACAGCGAAGTGGAGCACCATTTTTTCTATTACTTATTGCATGCGGTCCCGCATACCGCGCACCATATTCCAACAACAATCACTTCCACTTGCAGTTGAATGAGTAGGCAAAAATGGGTGTTCAGTATGCCTTCTAACAATTGCTTGATGACGTTCTGACACAGGAGTATAGTAGGTTTTGGTCCAGGACGATCTATTTGAATATTCCCTGTCTCTTTAAAACGTCTTAGCCACAATCTGACTGTATTTCTCTGAAACAACACAATAAGCATAATTTTAGTAACGAATAGGTTAACATAATTTATCGATTAAGTTTGAAAAAATACGTTTATCAAATTAGATTATATAAATCAAATTAGACCTTTAAATGATCTCAAATTAGACTCATAATGAAACACAGTTAATTGTCTATTATTCTACATTCACCGGCTTTTAAGCAAACTAACGAATTAAGGAATAACTATAATTATTATAAATTAAGCATAAAAAATAATACACTTACCGCTATATTAAGTTTCCTAGCAATCGCTTTAATACCAACATTCTCCTCATGCAAATAGATTATTTTGTATTTTAAATAATCACTCAACTGAGACATGATGATTAAACTATCAAAACTGATAACAATTAATAAAAAGGAAAAAAGCGTGGATTTTCGCAATTTAGTAAGGCAAGGTAAAAATGTTCGCGCGTATTCACTGCTATTTGTGCATAGAATATCTTGTTCAATTTATTCTTCTACCCCATATTCCTAATGTCATATCTATAGCAGTTTTTGTTGAATACGCATATTGGCGTCTAACTACCCACTTATTAAAAAAGGTGAAAAGTTATAAATAAATGACCTAATACCAACCTCTTAAAGCTCAAGTTTGCGTATCAAAATTATTTATTGTTTCTGTTCAACGAGTAGTGTTAGTCTGATTAACTCATACATATTGAATAACGTTTAATGCTATGAGCATAGGGTGTAAAATCGAGTAATTTTTAGGGGGGTCAGTTAATTGCTATCACCGACTGTACCTATTTGTGGGTAGGTATTTTCGCAGTCCCGTCCATGATCGAAAATAAAAAAAATCTGGTCCTCGAAGAACTTTATAAAAAAGTCCCGTCAACTTAGCATTTTAATTCAATAAAAAGTTTTAAAAGCGATTTAAACTGCCATCTAGCGATCCCTAAGCCGCTGAAAAATCTGCAAAGCGACTGTGAAGCGCGGTCGGCTTACTCGTGATTTAAAAAGAGGCTTACTTTTACCCGACTGTGCTGAATGCAACTGCTGGTAAATAAACGAGCCGAATTCACGTGCGGACGCGGAAATATGGAGATTATTGAAATTAAAGTGGTTATGAAGAATCGGGAAAGGCGAATGGCAGGCTTGTATGGGAACTTCGTACAGCTAATAAATTTTCGTGTTTCGGGATACTTTTTGTTTTAATTGATAACTACTATGATAGGCAAGCCCTTTTTAACTTTTTAGATTTTTAGAACTTGGGATATAAAAGTTATAAGCAGTTTTATTTTTAAGGTTATGTGGGTACTAGTGTTACAAATAAGTACTCATAAACATTGTTTTGGTGATAAAATAAATGTTCTAGATTACTTGTCGCTATCTTTGTAGTGTTTTACTTATCATTAAATAGGTATATTGAGTCTAGTAATCGTATCTGCTCAGTGAGATGCATTAAGAGATACCTACATAATATGTTCAGTAGCGGACTGCAACAGTTTGATAATGATGAAGTTCTGATGGGTGTCGAGTTTCGGTAAATAAAACAATACTTTGTTTTTGGAAGTATGTACATTTATTATATTGTACTTGACTAGCGAACGTTGCAATTAACACATTGCAAACTCGTCATTTTAATTAAAGCACTTATACACCCATATCACAGCTTAAAGCGTCCTTTCGAAAAACCACTATCAAGAGATAGAGAACGGAGGAACAGATGTTCAACTCAACGTAAAAACAGCCAGATAATTCGCTAAATTGCTCAGATGCAGTCACAAACCATAATCCAAAACAACAGCAAAGAACTGAACTGAAATTGACAACAACAAAAAAAAACAGATTTTCTTTACCTGTCAATAATTAATTGCCATATGAACAAAACATTATTGATGACAAAATCATATCTTTCATTAAATCGTGAACTATTATGATTTTATACAATAAGAATGCACTCTCAGATATAATATATGTGTTCAATTATATTAAATGCTATTTCTATTTCTAAATAATTAATTATCGTTTCGATATTTGTGTTATTTTACATATGGCAACCTAATAAGTGCGTTTAGTTTACCTTTTTTTACGTTTATTTGTTCAAATCTTTTTATTGATATTATTCATGAATCCCAAGTTCTTAAAATGCTGCACCTCCACGAAATAAGATGGCTTAATTTCCTTAATAAGTGGTAGAAATTCTATAACAGAACAACAAAAAAAGTTTGTTGTACGAAATCTGCCGTTCACCTTTGCATAGATTGGAGTTTGATAAAAGCACAGAGTTTTCCTCAACGTTAGTGTTCATGAGGTTGAGGCTAGCATCCAGTCAAACCTTTTTTTTTTGGATGGGAAATCATCAAATGACTTCTCCCGCTCTGGGCCGAGCGGGAGGGAGTGTCAGACTCTTACTGACTAAAACCCACCCGTGATCCTTCTTGTGCCCTTTGCGTTCCAGGGCCGCAAATAATCCAGTCAAACCTGTCGATCTTTCTGTAAACATTAACCTATACATTTGGAGGGGCTCAAAGTGAACGATGATAACAACTCGATTATATGGATTGACAGCGCGTTTCAACTAAGTTCACAAGCATGGAAGTGAACGGTGAGATTTTTACAGAAAAGCGTTCTTACTCTGGTATTGTTCGTTAAATGGTTGAGCTTCTTAACTTTGTATGTTTGAGCTACACGATAAATAACAAATACGTGTAGGTACTGTTTGTACAGGTCTACTCAAATCTGTGTGGTATTTTCGTCAAAAGACCACCTCAGGCATTATGACTTGACCAGAACAATTGTATGGACTTCAAAAGTATTTTGACCTCTGAGTTTGTTTCGGTGTTTCTTCTCAGGGTAGTTAGCTAGGAAACACTGACCTCATCTTGTTTAAAATGAACAAGAAAGATTGATGACAAGAAGTGTTAATGTCAAACTTGTTTAATAAAAAAGCAATTTTGAGGTTCCATGAGATATTAACTATCTGTCATGCACAACCTCAGGTACTACCAAAACTATAATAATAATATTAATTTAGCAAAATCATTGTGTGGCACCAGTTTACGTATGATATTTTCGGTTTCATCATCTGCCTAGCCATTTCCCTGTCGTTTTCGATTCGTGTCGTCTTTATATTTTTGGTTTAAATTAAATTAAAATTAATTTATTTCGGAAACTAGTCCACATTTGAGCTTAAAATATTAAATTAAATCGCATAACAAAAACACGAAATTACAATAATGTCATTAGTATAACGTTTGAAGAAGTTATTTAAAAAAAAAGAACATACATAGTACATTTAAATATGAAAGCTTAATATGTTAAGTAATCTACCGAGTACATACAGTAGTTAATGATGTATTATTGTTATTTAATTAAAATTTAAATAAATAAATCAATTGAATTTAATCAATTAATTCGAGCAATAAGACTCATAATTATGTGTTAGGAACAATGTACTTAAAAACTATCGTAGTAAAGCACAAGGACAAAAGCAAAACGACAGATTATTGTTACGATTGTTGTGTGATTGTTGTTGTGAGTATTATTGTGACGATTACTGTTGGTAAGCCAAATACAACTTACAGTTATTTTTAAATAGTTCACCAATGTAAAATCGCTTATTTCTTTCGGAAACTTATTAGATCGCTATATAGATAATATAGCATTTAACACTCAAAACACGTTCAAATTACCCAAAAATAAACACAAAAATAACAACTTTTTGTTCGAAACCCCAAAAAAATACTCCCAAAGAATTTGTATAAAAAATTGAAGGCGACGTACACACGACAGACTTACGCGAACATTTCCGTTCGACTCGCCAATTTCGAAAGCACGTGAGATCAAAGCGGAATGCTGTACGTGAGTCGCCTTCCTAATACAACTAACCAGCTTATCTTGGCCTGTCCAGTCTGGGTACTGGATGAAGGAAAGGTAAGTTCTAGAGGTCAGTAAGTTTTGGTTGTCGGTAAAGAAATGAGTTTGAAACCCACCTGGGTTGGTGTCGGGTAAGCACTCAAATTGAGCGGAAACTGTGTCGCTCTAGATTAGTGATGCTATTGTTTTTTAAGTGCGTCAATAGTTTTGTTTGAATTATTGAATACTTCGGGAATGCTAAAAATAAATTATGTAATTAGTTGTGGAAAATCACAGTGAATTATATATATTTTTAATCGACTCCAAAAAGGAGGAGGTTCTCGATTCGGCAGAGATGATAGGAAACGGAACTCTTCAATAAATGATAGCAAATCTTCTGGATTGCTGTAATCGTATGTTTGTTTATTGTTCACCAAACTAGAAAGGGACCACATTGAAATACTAAGATGCTCTTCCAAACCATCGTACACAATTTTATTTTTTCATTTTACGTCGACAAGAGGGAATGAGAACGTCATATTAGGGATAACTCAAATACTTGTCGTCAGATCTCAAACAAATTTAAATGGGACCACACGACAAGCACCAGCTTTCGAATATAAAGAAAATCATCAAATCGGTACACCCAGTACAAAGTTATGAGGTAACAAAACATTAAAAAAAATACAGTCGAATTGAGAACCTCCTTCTTTTTTCGAAGTCGGTTGAAAATATACAACCGCCTTCTAAACAAAAAAAAAAACAAAAATTACAAAATAACTTTAATTTCGGAACTCGGTGTTTTTGGTTGCTTTTACGTTTTTTGAACACCGACGCCCGAAATTAAAGTTATTTTGTACTTTTTGTTTTTTTTTGTGTAGAAGGTGGTTGTATTTTTTTTTTTGTGAGGAGTACTCACAAACGTTACAGATCATACTTTTCATACGGTTTCATAAATGACAGACAAAGATAGGCATCTTCGGAAGAAGCTTTCATTCAATTTGGTGTTCTTCATCTGAAATAAATAACTAACTAAAATAACATAACTTGTAGGAACAAGATAAACCTGTAGGTACCTAAGTAATAAGTCTTGTAAGAGACGAAAGGCCTTTGTTGCTTACTGAATTATTCAAATGCTTGTAAGAAGCTTGTAAAATTGCTTCAGTTCAGTGAAAACGAACCATTCCCTGATTAATATAACACAAAATAATTTATCATGATCTAGTCTTTGCACCCGGTTTCGCTTGCGTGAAATTAGCCTATAACCTTCTCCAGGTTTCTATCTATAGCTTAATCAAAGTTCATCAAAATCTGTTTAGCGATTTAGGTGGGAAAACGCAACAAAAAGCTCACTTTAGTATGTATACTATTAGTTAGGTCAACAGCTTCATACACACTATTTACCGACTAACCCTCTAACCCTACCCCACTCATGACCCTTAATCAACTTCAGTCGACTTCCAATGCCCTCGACAATCCTTTAGTTCCCCACTTCTCACCAGAAACTACCCGCAGACGCCGCCAACATAAATATATCGTGCCACCAATAAAACCGGGGCACTGAAATAACATTGAGCTGAACATTATTTGTAATTTATCAAGACGATTATAATAAGGCGTCCTACACACTAACTTTTTTCTTCTCAGAGCAACACATTGTACCATAAGCGGCTTACTTTCATCTGTGACAGACTCAAAGAAATTAATTTCTAATCTATATCTATACTTATAATAAATCTGTAGAGAGGTCAATTCTGTACAAGGAATATATTTTCAAAATAACTATCAGGGGGTGATTAGTGATCGATACTGGTGCCAAAAATGCAATCAGTAAAATTTTTGTCTGTCTGTCTGTCTTTCTGTCTGTCTGTCTGTATGTATGTTCTTTATAGAAACAAAAACTACTCGACCGATTTTAACGAAACTTGGTGCAATTATTCTTCATACTCCTGGGCAGGTTATAGTATACTTTTCATCACGCTACAATCAATAGGAGCAGAGCAGTGAAGGAAAATGTTGGGAAAACGGAAGAAGTTACTCCATTTTTTAAGCTTCCGTCGCGTGTGTAGCCTTAATGGTTAAAGTTACATAGAAATCATGTATTACGGAAATGTTCTACATAAAATTATCTAAAAAATATCCCAAAACAGCATGTCTATCTTTTGTCAATTTTAAACCGATCGGGCTGAGAGTTTCAATATCGGGGGTAGGTAAAGTAACTATTCCACGCGGACGAAGTCGCTGGCAGAAGCTAGTAAAACATAATATACAGGAAATGTTTAATGGTCAACCTCACTTTGTGTAATTTATTTCATCACCACTGCCCCATAAACGGTGAAGGAAAACATCGTGAGGAAACCGGCATGTCTTAGAACCAAAAATTCGAAGACATGTGACATGCACCAACCCGCACTGGGCCCGCGTGGTGGATTACGGAGTGGGAACATTCAAAGGCTGATTATGCTTATGCTATCTCATGAAGTCAAAAACGTGAAGCTATTTGCACGTTCTAAAGCGTAGATCACTATGGCAATAAACGTGCAAAAATCTCCACGGATACTCTTTGACATCCATAAACAATGTCTTTGTATGTAACAAGCCTAAACAATCTGGCAGAATTAAGGGCAATTCTCAACAGAAAGTGATCGACAAACAAAGTTATTATAAATAAACGTAACGATTGCAGAGCAACAAACCGCGGTGGATAGCGGTGGTGGATGGTGGATGATGGCGGATGGCTAAAATATCCGTTACGATGGCAAACATGAATGTGTCTTAACGAGCTCCTGTAAAAGAGGGAGTCGTGTGGAAAGGGCCTTTTAGAAGGAACGATTCGACTGCGATGCGATTTTTTATGTTTTCGTTGTATTTAGAATGAGATGAATTATATCATGTAATTTAAAAGATTTTCAGTTTAAAAAAAACATTGCTAATGCAATCGATTATATACTGCAGTTCAATCCAAGGTCCTTTGTTTGTTATTTTAGGGTTCGGAATGTTAGTGATAAATGGAAAAATAATACTATCACTTGTGTGTCTGCCTGTTTGTCAAAGCCAATTTTATTGGAATGTACGAGTCCCATTCAGAATATATCGGGTACACATAATTATCAACTTTTGTTGTCCTAACACGAACATTTAACGTCAATAAATAAGTTTTTAATATGATATTTTCGAGGCCAACGCGAAAACTATCGTCCTACTGATCTGTAGAGTCGTGCGCTCTAAAATAACAAGGGGTGTATTCAGTCCACCAATTACAGTCCGCGTCTTGATAATGTAAGACTAACGAACGATAACAACTCGTGTTTACTCCGTGTATCGGGTAAATAATTTTACGTTCGCGAACACTTCTATTTGAAACGCTCGCTTTTTGAATTACTATTGGGCTTTGTTTCATTATAACGAGTGCTGTTGAGAATAGACGCTTTTATGTCATTGTGAACGTTTAAAATACTATATGACTTTTTGTGTTTAGAAGTCACTGTGAAGATTTTAGAATTACATTTTCAGAATAAGGTAGTTGAAAAAGATCTAAAAATCAGATATGACTTCCAAAAAACATTGGACATATGAATAGGTATTGTCTTTTTTCACGTAAATAAAAAACGAAGACGATACATTACATTGAGAATTCGTGTGACGTTACTACTCGCTACAATCTTTACCACGCACACGTCACAAGCCGACTTCTGCTCTTTGATGCTTTTTATCTTCGTCAATTTCTATAGATTTCATAAAGTGTGTCCAATATTTTTTTGTTTCTGAACTAAACTGTCCCATAATAGTGCAGAGGTCTGTCTTAAGTCACTTGAAGTACTGCACAGATTTTGAAGAAACTTAACTGCAATGTAAAACAGTGAAAGTGATCCACGCCAGCAAAGCCGTGGTCGGCCACTAGTTTAAAAAAATCACTGCTGGTTGTTAGCAAATGTTTTAGCCACGACAGTTTTATTTTGGAAATCAAACGTTGTACCAAAAAACATCAGACTTACTTGTCATAAATCTTACTCCCATACAAAACATGAAAACATATGTACGTATTCAGTTGTTAATTTTACCTCTTGTCGTAAAGAAACCACGAACTCGCACATCTTGATTAATATCTCCATTAATTCTGTTACATTTCTATCGTATCTATAAAATGAGCTCACTCCAGCACAACGTACCAAGAGACATCCAATAAATATATACTGGCTCCTATGAAACATACTTGCATGTTATACGAGACCGATTCACCCGGCTCTCTTTACCCATAGTAAACAGAGACGGGTGAATCGAGCTTGTATGTATATCGACCCCATACAAGGGGTAATTTAGTTACCCATGTAAATAAATTCGGTGGTAAAAATCACGGTGGGTACATTCGTAGAATATTTATCATCATATTGCTAACATAACTCGATGTTCAACATACATTGCTGTTTTTCTTCTAGAGATTCTTTTGGTGGGACGTACTAGACGCGCAATAGATGGGTCTCATGTGATATTACCGTGTGTTTACAAAGGTAGGTATGACATAGTACAGAGGTTTAAAAGATACATTCCTGGAGATGGATGCGTGCGTTATATTAGGATCGATTCCGTAAATAAAGATTTTTGTTTATTTCATATTCTGACTTCAATGTATAAAGAAATACATTTTTATGTGTTTTGTCGAATGTGAAGCAATAAAAACTGCAATGTTGTAGATGGTATTTGTTCTATGTTTAAATACAATTGGATTGAAGATGTTGTAATATCATAGGAAAACTGCTCCATTAAATAAGCAACTAGCTATTGCCCACGGCCCCACGCGTATCATCTATCATTGTACCAAAATTCATAAAAATTGGCTCAGCGAACACTTTCATATTTATAATTTTAAAGTTCTGATTTTAGGGTAGACTAAGTCTTAAAGGACTTCGTGAGTAGTTGGAAGTTTTCATTACGTTTCAGAAATCGTCATACATGGGCGCATGCTACGGCAGAAATCGTAGCACTAACCATTTCGTAGACCGCTACGAGCTACGCCACCGCGTAGCAGGCCTACGAAATATCTAAACCCCATTCACGATAAGATTAGACATTGCAATACATCTTTTTTACAGTCCGTTTAACCGATTTTGACTTCTATTGCGTTGGCAGCATGACACATGGTAGTTGCAGTAAACAGTTGGTATTATAATCAGGTTTTTGCTTTTAATGCCATCCTTGTGCCTAAGGAATAGAAGTAAAAATCGGTTGAACGAACTGTAAACAATTTTGTTCGAATGTCTAATCTTATTATGAACTAGCTTCTGCCAGCGACTTCGTCCGCGTGGAATAGTTACTTTACCCCCGATTTTGAAACTCTCAGCCCGATCGGTTTAAAATTGACAAAAGATAGACATGCTGTTTCGGGATGTTTTTTAGATAATTTTATGTAGATGACTTCTTCCGTTTTCCCAAAATTTTCCTTCACTGCTCTGCTCCTATTGATTGTAGCGTGATGAAAAGTATACTATAACCTGCCCAGGAGTATGAAGAATAATTGCACCAAGTTTCGTTAAAATCGGTCGAGTAGTTTTTGTTTCTATAAAGAACATACAGACAGACAGACAGACAGACAGACAGACAGACGGAAAGACAGACAGACAGACAAAAATTTTACTGATTGCATTTTTGGCACTAGTATCGATCACTAATCACCCCCTGATAGTTATTTTGAAAATATATTCCTTGTACAGAATTGACCTCTCTACAGATTTATTATAAGTATAGATGGAGTATAGGTAAGTTTGCTGTAGACGTGTAGCTGATGACAGTTGGCAATAGTACTGAGGAATATGAGCTGTGGAAGACCACTCATCCTAACCTCCCACTTGTTGCGGAATTAGTTCTAAAGAGTCGACTCGAACCTGGAACAGGGGCATTAGGAGGAACACGTGGGTGGATTTAGTCATTAAGAGTCTGACACTCTCTTCCGCTCCGCCCAGAGCAGTCAGTCAAGTCATTTGATGATTTCCTATCTATAAAAAAAAAACTCTTCCACTTCATCACTCCTGCAGATCATCTGCTCCCCGGTCACGAACAAAAATTATTAATCTGAAAATCGCTCAACCGATTGCGGACTTAAGGCACATATATACATCCCAAAAAACTAACCACAACGCCTGTGTAGAGAAGCCCAGAATATGTTCTACTTACTTTCCTGTCCTTTATGACCAAACGTCTGCACCTTTTAGGAAACGTGGCTAATGAAAGAACGCAGTTGCCACAAACTGGTCAGACCAAAAAGTCGACCCGAAAATGATATGAAGATAAATACTGGGATTTAAGATATCTTTAATGTACACCATTTAGAACTTTTATTAGTTATACTAGCAGCGCCCCGCGGTTTCACCTGCGTTGTTCCCGTTACCGTGACAATACGGGTATATAATATAGCCTATGACACTCTACAAGAAGAGAAGGTGAAATAATTTTGAAAATCGGTTCAGTAGATCCAGAGATTACCCTATTACCCTTACAACGACACAAACTCACAAACGTTACCTCTTTATAATATTAGTATATATAATCAGCCTATAGGTAAGGTTCCTACTTTACTGCTGCAACACAGACCTCCTCTCCATGAGAGGCTCTGGTCCATAATCTACTTCATGCGTTGGTGGATGTGACATATTTTAAAAATTTTGATTCTAGGACATGGCGGCCCTCACGACCTTAATACAAACGAAAGGCCATTATTACTGATCCAATACGCAATAATTTTATTTTATTGGTAACTAGTATCGCCCCACGGTTTCATACGCGTAGTTCCTGTTCCCGTGGGAATATGGGGATATAATATAGCCTATGTTCACCGGAGACAGTGTAGCTTCCAGGCGCGTGCAGTGGTTCGAGTTAGGGTAGGCCAGAGAAAATGTCCAAATAAATTTTAAAAAATAACCATATTATTCAGGGTTGATTTTTAATGAAATGAGTTTTTTTTAACTAGCCTATTTAAAAAAAATACCACATTTCAACCCTGAATAATGTAGTGTGTTTTTATGGACATTATTTTCTGGCCTACCCTAACTCGAACCACTGCACGCCACTGGTAGCTTCCCAACAGTGGAAGATTTTTTCAAATCGGTCAAGTAGTTTCGGAGCCTATTCAATGCAAACAAAAAAAACAAAAAAAAAAAACAATCAAATCTTTCCTCTTTATAATTTTAGTGTAGACGTAGAAAATGTATACTGTAAATAATATCTGAGAGCAGTGGTGGCCGAGTGGTAATGGCTCCGACTTACGAATTGTAGGTCGCGGGTTCAAACCCAGCCAGGCGCATTACTTTGTATAATTAATTTCATCACCACTGCTCTCAAAACGGTGAAAAGGAAAACATCGTGAGGAAACCGGCATGTTCTAGAACCAAAAATTCGAAGACATGTGACATTCACCAACCCGCACTGGGCCCGCGTGCTGGATTACGGCCTATTCCCTCTCCTAGAGAGGCGGCCTGTGTCCCAGCAGTGGGAATATTTAAAGGCTGATTATGCTTATGTTTATGATATTGTACGAGGGCGACACTGAAAGATTTTAGAACTGGCCATTTGCAAATATAGTAAAAATGTAATTTCAAATTTTGAAAATGGAAGTCTTTGTCAACATTATAGCGTATTTATGAGGAGAGCTTGAGTACCAGCAGTGGGAACGTTAAAAGGCTGATTATGTTATGATTATGTATGTAAGTAATAACTACCAAATAAATAACATTTATTTCTGCAGCAACATTTGCAATTAACAACACAGAAAAAAGCACCATACCGTCTCTTGCAAGGATATGCTCAATAAACCCGGGTGATTTGCCGGAACACCGTATTACCCGGGTGGATGTACCGGACGGCCTCATTACACATAATTACCGGACTGCTGACGTCACCGGCGGCCCTGTGACCTCCTGATTGGGTCATTAATATCTTTTAGTCCTCTTTGAAAAAAAAGGACGGTAAAAATGTGAGTCTTTTCCTTACGGTTACAAACAAATTATATTATTATTTTATGTCATGTTCTTTTTAATTATATATTTCTAGTAGCTGTTTCTAATAACAGTTTTATGTAAAGAAAAAATATTTAACCTTCTTGGACACGTGTACCTAGAGTTCTCTGATGGTGGCGCATGTGTTTCATTCATCATTTGGCTCCGTCAGCTGGGACGGGTCATCTCTCAGCTGCCACGGTTTATTTTAATTATTTGTACTTTAAATTGTTCCTTTCACTCTGGATACCTGTATCATACTCGTCTTTCTACATCGCTCTCACATATAAGAATAACATCAAGAAGAACAACGTATCCACAACTTTGTAACAATTTATTGATTTAAAAGAGTGTCCGTGGAGTTTCTTGCACGTTCTTCTCCATATAGATCTACGCTTTGGAACGTGCAGATAGCTTCACCTCTTTCGACCTTGACAATTCAAAAGTGCCTGTAAAGGGTTTAATTGAAATAAATGCTTTATGTTGAGTTGAGTTGTGTATTGCTGGAAGTCACCTTGATTCACATGTATTTGTAGGTCTGTACAGTTTACTGCGGTTTATCAGGAGGTTATTGTGTTTTTTATAACCTCTCGTTTGTTTAGGGGTTAACGGTCCTTGGCTATCAAAGGTCATAATTAAAAATTAAAAAAAACACGGCTTTTTTTTTCTCTGGATGGGAAATCAACAAATGACTTCTCCCGCTCTGGGCGGAGCGGAAGGGAGTGTCAGACTCTTACTGACTAAAACCCACCCGTGATCCTTCTTGTGCCCTTTGCGTTCCAGGGCCGCGGTGACTCTTTCGAACAAATTCCGCAACCCTAGCAGGCACTGACCCTATGGGGCCCCGTCTTCTTTGCTGACGGCTCTTTGAGGCGCGCGTGGAACACGACGCGCCGTCGACTCGGGCCTGGTTGCTATCGGACGGCGAGCCACCCATAGCTCGCCATCCGCAGGCCCGCGCCTACGGTGGCCGGGAATCGCTCTGCGTTTCCCGACGCCCGGTGCGTCTTCTTCTGTTGCGGCGGCTGGGGCGTGAGGTTTCCCTCTCACGCACGCGTTCCGCCTCCTCCTTCGCTAGCATTACTGCTTCGCCTGCCATTAAAAAAGCATAAATAAACAAAAAATTAAAAACAAGATAGATAACAATATTTCCATTGCAGTCGGGGGACCTGTAAAGAACTATTCAAAGGTACCGTCCCCCGACTGCAATGAAAAGATTATTTATTATCTACCTTGTTTTTAATTTTTAGCTCACTTTTTGACATTGCTATTTCGGCGTGTTTTTTTTATTATTTGTTCTGTTTCTGAATACCTTTTTTGCAATATACTAAGAACGTTTTAGATCATGACAGTATACGTAGTCTAATTTTCGTGAAAACAGAATATTTTCGATTTTATATATGAACCATGGCTCCCTCTTTTAATTTTTAATCATTTTCACTAGCTTTCATAATTATGTTACCCGGGATAACTCAACGTTTCTAACGATACCACTACATTGATATCGGTTAAGCCGTTTAGAAGTTATGATGGAATAAAGACACTCACAAACATACATACATACATGAACCTTGAAAACATAACACTCCTTTTTTGCGCAGTCGTGTAAAAATAAGCTCGTGGCTTAATAATAATTACAGCTGCACGAGTAAAAAGCCAAGAAATCTGGTACCGATGTGTTACCCAGTTACTGGATTATGGAGGTCAGTTACGCAGACACGGCACTGACACGACAATGACGACACGGTTGGCACAGTGGTTGAGTGTTCAGCTGCTGCGCTACGTGTCGCGGGTTCGATCCCCGCACGGAACAAATGTTTGTATGGCCTACAGATAATTGTTCCGAGTCTGGGTGTCTTGTGTATGTGAGTTTACATGTTTGTGAACGCACCCACGATACAGGAGTAAATCCTCAAATCTCCGCAATGTTTTTCTTAAAAGAAAAGAAAAAAAAGAGACGCTCTACGTAAATAACTGGTTCTGAGATACCCTAACATAGCTGGAAAAAGGCCCAAAATTAAACTATGAATATCAAAAACTGAAAACCCAACAACAAAGACATCATGATCTTCATTCCCCGTTAACCTGATTACCCCAGTCTCGCAGCTGACAAGCACGCGCAGTCTCCGGGGAGTCCCCAGGCCCCCACCACTGGGGAGCATACAGGCGCGCCGGCACATACAGACGGCTTCCCCCGAACTCCCCCGCGGCTTGCTCGCCGCTAACCGTCGGCACTTGTAATAAATATTATTGAGGATTTCAGAAGTGTTAGGAATGGTTCGAGCTTGTGAATTGATACGAGTATTTTCATTACGAGTATTTTTATTACGAGTATTTTCATTACGAGTATTTTCACTACGAGTATTTTCATTACGAGTATTTTCATTACGAGTATTATCATTACGAGTATTTTCATTACAGAGGTAATGAAAATACTCGTATCAATTCTCTGTCAATGTTGCATCTGTCAATGAATTATTGCAGACTTCATAAGTATGTAATAAATCGTGACTGAGACATAAGTCTACAATTGCGGAATTTGTTCGAAAAAGTCACCACGGCCCTGGAACACAAATGGCACTAGAAGAATCACGGGTGGGTTTTAGTCAGTTAGAGTCTGACACTCCTTTCCGCTCCGCCCAGAGCGGGAGAAGTCATTTGATGATTTCTCATCCGGAAAATAAAGGTATGTACGTATTGGTACGTATTATTTATATTGTATATGGTACGTATTATGAACAGATAATTTCGGATACATTAAATTGCACCCAAATATGATGGTATACAATATGTAGTCATTTTGCTATTTGGCGCAACCGCGGGTCACACAATGTTATTGTTTTAAAATTAAGTTTCCTTTTATTTGTGTCTACGTAGTGTGTATCTGTATGTGCCAAATAAATGTATTTTCTTTCTTTCTTTCTATGTATTTTTCTTGTCGACTTTTGATAAACTAAGGTTTTTAGCAAGATCCAGTGACATATGTAGTTACTTTGTTTTCAGCTACAAAAATTATTATTAATTTATTTATTTACACAAAATATACTAATAATAATACATAATTAACATAATAATGATATTGGTTTTCACCAGCATTGTCATTTGGGTAAAAAGTTTTATGTTTTGCTAATCAATTTGACGTGTGTTTCTATGTCTGTATATGGCATCGTAGCTCCTAAACGGAAGAACTGATTTAGGTAAATCAATCAAAATCTTTTCATCCGTTTAGGAGTTTTTGTTGGGAAGGTAATTTAATCGAGAGTGTTCTTTGCTATGATTTAAAAAACTCGGTTCAGCCGTTTGGAGATCATCAGCTCTTTTTTAGTTGAAGAAGGGGTGTGAGTAACTTCGACAGGTTTGATTGATGCGAAATTTGGTAGTCTGTCACTTTAATAGTACTGCAAGCATTTTACCTGATGCTGCAGCATGACCTGACAAAAATCTCTAAAAACTTTAAAATAATAAGTGTGATCAATTTAGTTTAATTAAGGTAAAAATATTTGACGCAAGCGACATGGCGACGAAAAACCTATCCATACTAATATTATAAAGAGAAAAGATTTGTATTTTTATATTTTTGTATGTAACGAATGAACTCAAAAACTATTAAGCCGATTTTAAAAACTCTTTCACCATTAGAAAGCTACATTCACCCTGAGTAACATAGGCTATATTTTAGCCCCGTATTCCCACGGGAACGGGAACTACGCGGGTGAAACCGCGGCGCGCTGCTAGTAATAAATAAAAAAATACTTAGTACATTTCAGAAAAAGCGCTCCACGCAACTATTACTACGGTATAGTAAAATCGCCTTTATAAAATTAACTTAAGAATATACAAACTTGAACTGAAACTAAAATTCATTCCTCAACAATTTGTGTAACCGGACTGTTGTCGTATCTGATCCGTGTCACGTCCGTCCGATACGGATCCGATACGAACACAATTTACCTACGTCAAACCTCGCCGACAGCCCACCCCTCATTCCGATCACGTGGCGTTAAGAGTCGTCTTTAAAAACCTTCAGATGTTTTGTAAGGAAGGGAAGAATCATCGAACCAGTGCTGTTATCGGTTTTGGATTTTACCTTGATTTATTGTGAACTAGCCACCCGCCCCGGCTTCGCACGGGTGCAATGTAGATACTAATGTTTTCTCTACTATATGTATGTATAAACCTTTCTCTTGAATGACTCTATCTATTAAAAAAAGCCGCATCAAAATCCCTTGCGTAGTTTTAAATATTTAAGCATACATAGGGATATAGAGACAGAGAAAGCGACTTAGTCTTACACAATGTAGTGATTTATGTTGTTTTATATACCTATGTATGATAAATTTATTTTGTAAGTGGGTTGTAAAAAACACTTTTATACGTAAACCTTTTTGACCGTTATAAACTAGATGAGGCCGGTGTTTCCTAGTTGACTACCCTGAGAAGAATCTGCTTCTAAGCTGCTGGTAGTCGCGGATTACAGGGCTAAGTACTTCGGAAACCCAGGTACCATCTGTGAGTTCTAAGGCGTTGCTGGCCTTCCTTGGGGAGCTGGGATGAATCAAATGACACATTTGTCCCACCTGCATGCAAAATACGCGCTATAGTCGTGGAGTTGCGGAAACCAGCCCGATTTACATACATACATACAACCCACTCGGTGACTTTTTCGAACAAATTCGATAACCCTGATATTTATTGTATTGTATTGTGATGAGTTCAATTTAGTAAATCAAAATATTAATCACGAAGGTTCATCAACATTCAAATGACATTAACCCTAATATGTGAAGTCAGGCTTACTCAGCCCGTCTGGGACTTCGTCTAGCAACGGGTACAAAGTCCACACATTTTACGAACAAACATGAGTTTAAAACCTTTGTAAAATAACATGCGACCGCAAAATCTAAAGGTTAGGCCCGACTTAAATGTCAAAACAACATATTATTAGATCAGAATCCCTTTTAAGTGTGTTCAGTGTTCCGTGCATGTTGATATTAAGTAGGTACTTAAACATTTTGATATCAAAGATGGGGTAAGCAGGTGGAGTGGCCGGGAATCAAATCTGCGACACAAAAGGAGGCACTACGAGCCATATGAAACCACTTCGCTACAGGCAAATGCGTCGTCGAAGTAAAATTTCCCAGCTATGTCTGGTGCTCAGGTTTGCTCCCAAGACGTAATGTTTTACCGGTCTCTTTTAACAGTTTAATGTAATTTTTCTATCAGTTAAGTATGCAAGAGAAAATAAAATTCTCCTTTTTAAGTAAAACAACTTTTTTTTTACCTTAAAAAAATGTTAAGTTATATTTATGTAAGAGAAATTACTATTGGCGACTGATCTACTTTTATTTGGAACAGTGAAATATATTTGAATAAATTAACTAAAAATGTGTTACACCTGTTTTTAATTTTGATGAACATTAGTCATAGTCATAGTTCATTTTAGTCTAGATGTAAATGTATAATCTAATAATTAAATTATTCGAATATACTCGTAGAATGATACTTGATAGTATGATTATTATGAATTTGGTATTGTAATGTGTTTGGACAAATGTAATGAAATTATGTAGGTATATATTGTTACTTTGAGAAATAAAGGCTTTATTTATTTATTTTGTATTGAACCGTCCAAACGTAACTCCAATCTGAGGTCTTTAAGCCATTGCGGAATTTGTTCGAAAGAGTCACCGCGGTCCTGGAACAGAAAGGGCACAAAAAGGATCACGGGTGGATTTTAGTCAGTAAGAGTCTGACACTCTCTTCCGCTCCACCCAGAGAAGTCATTTGAAGATTTCCCATCCAGACAAAAGGTCTTTAAGTCAAGAGTGAAGTGAATAGGTTTACTTCTAGGTAAGCAAGCTCCATCGTCGACCATATCATTGCTTTTCATGAGTTGAGATTAAAGCCAAACGCATATTCAGAAGAGGAAAAACTTTTTTGTTTGTTTGTACCGAATAAGCTCCGAAGCTAAAGGACCGCAAGTTATATTATCATTTATTTTATTAGCGACTAAAATAGGCTATATTTTATCCCCGTGTTCCCACGGGATAATATGCGGGTGAAACCGCGGGACGCTGCTAGTTAATAATTAAAAAAAAACTTTTGTTATGTAACATCACTTAGTTGTCATTTAGGGAGAGCAGTGGTGGCCGAGTGGTAATGGCCCCGACTTACGAATTGTAGGTCGCGGGTTCAAATTCAGCCAGGCGCATTACTTTGTGTAATTAATTTCATCACCACAGCTCTCAAAACGGGAGAAGTGAGGAAACCGGCATGTCCTAGGACAAAAAATTCGAAGACATGTGACATTCACCAACCCGCACTGGGCCCGCGTGGCTGATTACGGCCCATTCCGTCTCCTAGAGAGGAGGCCTGTATCCCAGCAGTGGTAACATTAAAAGGCTGATTATGCGTATTATATGCTTAGTAGTCCATCTCATGAATCCATCTATTCATAAATTAAAACACCATACAAACCGCAAAAGGAACATTTTCTAAATACTACCCCAAACCAAACAAACAGCCCCTTACAAAAATCTCTCCCACACGTCGTCATGCATTCGTTCGTCGTATATACGGAGTATCTCAGGAAACGGTAAGTTAGGAATTCCGCCGTATGATTTGTGGGTCGTTTCGACGCTGCGTTCAGCTCCGGTTTATTCCAGCCCCGGCGAGTAACGCGTTAGCCTTGTCGGCTTTATTTTTGAATAAAAGTAGCTTTTGAAGTGCCAAGAGTGTGTATGTGTTTATATACATTTTGGTTCATATTTAAGGCTTAAACGTGGATGAAGAGAGTCTTAAAGGTCCACAGGGCCCCAAATCTGCTATTGCAATAGTATCAGAATGGTCTATCATTGATTTCATAATGATTGATTTTTACAAGTTTGGTAATCTACTAATACAAACGCGTCACGATGACTTTCCAACGGCCAACCACTGACACTCTATTGAATTCTATTCTATTCTATTAATGGCAAACATGCCGATGTCAACAATTCTGCCAATGTCAACTGTGCTATGGAAAGAAGTGTGAGACCAAAAACAACAAATGAAGATTTTTATAATTTTGGGGAATAAAACCTTGTTATTGAGTTTTAACAAGTTACACACTCTATTGGAAGAAATGGCATAGAATGTAATTTCGTACATAATGACAAATGAATGACAGACGTATGCACTATGCAGTACGTTAATCTGCTAAAATTTTGACACTTCTTTTGATCAGTACCCTACCATTAGAACGTCATTGTGCAGTCATTGGTTTTAATAGCTCGATTACCAAAAAGTATTACGAAACCATTGACCGACCAATGATCGATCATTATGAATTTAACAGATTACGAACTCTTAGCAAAATGATAATGGGATCGTTTTGGAATGACGAATTCATAAAAATAGCAGACTTAGGGCCCTGGCTTTAACACGATGATGAATTTCTCCACACATCATCATGGTTTTAATTCATTTGAGATTATTATCAAGCCTTTGATCTTATACTCTCCACTTTTCATTTTTGCACAAGAATTTGGATATTCCAGATGATTTATATCTTTTTGAGATAATCTCATATAACGTACTCGCAATTTTGTAAACAGTCGTCAAATTTTCGTTTTGTCCCACAGTCCAAATAAAATACCTACCTATGTTTCATTTGCATCAAAGTACCTGTAAAATCGTAGTCCCCGAACTACCTAATTCTCAAGGTGAAAAACAATCAAAACAGATTTTAAACAAAATATTTGATACCGAACAGAAGTCGGTAATGGAATATTTCGCCATCTTATTAAATCGTCTACAGTGTCACCGCCTCACAGCCCGGGCCGCCGGCCACGTCACTCAATATTGATATTATAACGAATCCGCCCCTGTTTTATATTATTTTCTATTTAAGGCACTGACTAACGCCAATGACCTTGACGAGCAAATCTTGTAAAAATGTCAGTAAAATTAGAAAAAGACGTTTTTCAAAAAAACCTCAACTTTGTAAACAACAGAACAGGCGTGTTCACATATTTCAAATACTTTGCTGTAATTTGGATGTTTCGTTCCTCAACCAGATTTGGAGGTAACCATAGCCCCAACAAATATCCTGAACTATAAATACCATGTATTTTTCTGTATTCAGACGGACGTATTTCAAAATTAATTCGAATACTTGCTTGATATAACAGTGAAGAAAAATAATTGAGTCGTAGTCATTTGGTCGTTTGTTTCCTCAACCAGATTTGGAGGTAACCACAGCCCTAAAAAATATCCTGAACTGTTAAATACCATGTATTTTTCAGTATTCAGACAAACGTGCTCATGTTTTTCAAAATGAATTCGAATACTTGCCTGATATAACAGTGAAGAAAAATAATTGAGTCGCAGTCATTTGGACGTTTGTTTCCTCAACCAGATTTGGAGGTAACCACAGCCCCAAAAAATATCCTGAACTATTAAATACCATGTATTTTTCAGTATTCAGACAGACGTGCTCATGTTTTTCAAAATGAGTTCGAATTTTCTTGATTTAACAGTGAAGAAAAATAATTGAGTCGTAGTCATTTGGACGTTTGTTTCCTCAACCAGTTTTAGAGTTAACACTGCCCCAAAAACTATCCTGAAATACCATGTATTTTTTAGTATTCAAAACCACAAACGGACCAAGCGCTTTAACAAAAGGAGTTCGACCCTGGTTTATTATTTGTTGTGTAAAATTTAAGCAATAAATATTTTGCAGAGCAGTATCGTTGAATTGAAATTGAGTATTTGTTTGATAAATGTGGGTGTACAAAATATGTGTTGTTGTAAATCACTTGCTGTATGTATATCCGAACACAGTACCTATATCTGAGTGCCATCCCGTGCGCTGTCAGGGGGAGGGGCACTCTAAAATTATTTTAAATACATATTTTTACAGAAAGGCAATCAGCATATCCAAGAGTTTACTTTTGACGAAGTTATGATTATTTTTTTCCTATTTAACTACCTAAATAATTAGCAGTAAAATAACAATTTGACTAGTAGGTTATTTTGATTGCTCTACTAAACTATGGAAAAGGTCAAGCGGTCAAAAATGAAATAGAAAATGATATAATTACTCTACGTAATCAAAAAAAAAACTACATTCCGTTTTTAGGGTTCCGTACCCAAAGGGTAAAACTGAACCCTATTACTATGACTCCGCTGTCTGTCCGTCTGTCACCGGGCTGAACCGTGATAGTTAGACAGGTGAAATTCACAGATGATGTATTACTGCTGCCGCTATAACAACAAATACTATTAAACAGAATAAAATAAAATATTTAAGGGGGGCTCCCATACAACAAACTTTTTTTTATATTTATAACGGCAGCAGATAGTTGCATGAAACATTCATTGAATATTTAATTATATATTCGCTTTTAAAATAAATAATTAAATTAAAGAAAAACAAATATTTAAGGGGGGCTCCTATATGTTTGTTACATTTTTTTGCCGTTTTTACATATAATGGTACGGAACCTGCGAGCACGAGTCCGACGCGAACTGGGTCGGGTTTTTTTTTATTTTCAGCACATAAAGGAATTATTTGTTGTGAAATTTTATAATTAAAGAAAAAAGTAGTTGAATAAAAGAATATTACAAAAAAAAATACTGTAACTAGTTGTTACACTGCATGAGAGAGAGAGCAGAGCCCTCCATAGTAAAAACGTGAACTAATAGAGGTTGCGTTCACAAATATTTAACAGTACAGAAGGAAAGTCAGGCGAAACACCTAAAGCCAAGCCCTAGAATGAAACACTTATGTACATTTGCCAAGCAAGGTCATAAAACTCCCTTCCCAAAAAAAAAACAGGTCGCACCCAGACGAAGCAATCCCAGCCACACCTACACATTTATCTCCCAAACAAAACAAGCCTATTAAGGCGCATGCAGCGTCCACCAATAAAATGTTAAATGATAATTTCGCGAGATGTCCGCTCCGTTTCCGGGCCAGGACTTCCGGCGACACGCATTAGCCATTAGCATGGCGGCTGTCTGTGACGTCACATCCGCTCATCCCCTAACGATATTGTTGGGCGCCCGTTTGTTTTGGCGATGCGATCCAATTGATTGCAAACCGTATTTGCAGTAAATTCGCAGTGAATTATACTGGAGATTGTATGATACTGGGGAACCACGAGGTGTGCCACTGATTTGTTCACAGGTGCGAGATTACTTTGCATTTAATCTCATAACTTAGGGTAAAGAATTAGAGACGCTTTTATCAGCTCCTTCTTCCCGTTTAAACTCGTATACTTGCTTACACACTTGTAAAAGGAAAAGCTTAGAACGCTATTATAAAATTCTGCAACAATTTTACGTAAATAATATTTCTAAAGAGAAACCTCATTAAGTATTTAATAACCACACTTGACCTTTGAGATAAACATTGCAAAAAGACTAAAACATAAACATAACCTAACATACACAAAAAGACAGTGTATCCATCTATAAAAATAAAACGGACTGTTTAAAAAAAACACAAAAAGGAGCCGGCATCTCATTAGCATCTCAGCAGCATCCCAAACAAAAGTTCATAAACTAAATATACTGGGAATCGCTATTTTAACATAATCTCTACGCGAATACCTGCCCAACTTTATTGTGCTATTTATTTATTCCACTAGAATTTTGTGCACGAATTTTAGTGTCCTTATATGTGGGGTAGGGATGGGATACGATTATCGATAAATAATTTCACACTTTTTTGTTTGATAATTTTACAAATGAATACAACCGTGAAATCAAGAAAAAAAAACAGCTGTTCCTTACATTTATGTTCGTATAACTCATCAAAATGTAGGGAACAACTGTTTTTTTTTTCTCGTTTTCAGGTTTGGTCCCATAGTAAAAGTTGTTCATAATAATGAATACAATTACCTCTTAAGAGGTTGTTGGTGTTTTTCAAATAACCCTGTATACTGAAGCCACATGTTGTTTAACATATTCCTCTCGTTTGTGTTCCAGCCGGAAGGCAAATTTTCCTCTCGTAAATCAACTCCAAAAGCTTTGTGAGCGTTGTCTTTGTCTTGTACCGAAATGATTTTCCAATATTCGCCAAAACCTATTGACGAACTGATCGACAGCCTGATGTGGACGTCTAAAGCCTGCCCCAAGTACATGTTTCCACATATTGGCACAAACTCAAATTTCCGAACGTGTTTTGCTTCAAAATTCGTCGGACATGGTGACTGATTACTTCATTACTGTGGCTTGGCTGAACGAGTTCACTCTCGTTGCCCATTAGCCTGTCACACGAGGTATCAAAGCTGAATGTATGGCTTTCAGCGGAGCCTTGCAGTAACGTGTTGTCAGTAGCAAGTTGTGGCTATGAAATAGCTTGTTGTGACGTATTTGGGTCCTATGTTGCGAGTATTTTTGCTAGTTTGTTTTTTGATTTAACATGGTATGTACATATGTATTACTGGTGAAACTTCAATACAGATAATGTTATGTACCTACAAAATTAGCAACAACGTAGAATAGCACTTTTGTTCGCATGAAATTATGCCGATGTATAAGAAATGCAGTAATTAGAACAGAATTTCGTAAGTCTTCAACAATTCAAAACGTTAACGAAATTTTTAAAAAAAAAAAAAAAAACAGCAAGACAAAAACACGTTCTCTTTTTCATGTAATTGCTCTATCGACAAGGCCCATCCCTACGGTATAATATCAACTTTTACGATCGCCTCTTACCATATAAATGTCATTTGCTTTTGTGAATAAACTAGTCCCCTTTTTATTCTTTTTATATGAATGTTTGTTAGTATCGCAGAAGCTTTGCTTTTACAGCTTGCCTCGATTCCTGGCGGGTTGGGGGCTCGTGGCTCGTGGCTACCGGGGTTAAGTGTCCTACCTGAATCGTAAGGAGGGTTTGTGTGTTAGTTGGTTTATTATGCTGAGGAGGCTGTAAGGCTATTTTTATGTCTCTAAGGGATGTGGGAGATGATGTATGTGATGCATGAAAAGCCGTAGTAAAGTGTATGTTACGATGGAACGGCTTTTCTGCCGCTTTGTTGTAACCGATAGAACTATTGACAGTGACCAATTTACTTACTTACTTGCTTACTTATGATACAAAACTTTCTCTGAAAATGTTTATTTTACAAAGTTCACATCACGAACACGATCATCATTTCCAAACTATATCGCGGTCGGAGGATGAAGCATGTATGTGCAAGTATCAGACCTCTATAACCCATTAACTGTGTAGAACGGTACTTCTTGACAAGACGAGTCCAATATTATGGCCCCTGACAATCCGTAACGACTGCCAAAGATCTACAAATGACAGTCGGGTCCAATGACTTAAAATGCTTTCCAAGGCACGGAGGAATCTCGGTATATCAATATAGTCACCCATCCACAGACCAACCTTGGCGAGCGTTGCTTAACCTTGAATACGGACCCACAAGCGGCTGTTATTATTTAGCAACGAATCTCACACTCACAGAACATAACAACACTAACACACAAACCTAAACAGAGAACCAACAAATTCCTGCAATTAACACGTACAAATAGAGACTGAAACTTAGCTCAATTCTAGATATAATTTAGAACCTGAGTTTAGGCTAAATTCGGGCTAGACGTAGTGTCAACACGCGCAATGGGTTGGCGGCATAATTCCTCGCTAACTGTTTGTCTAATAGTACAAGTATTGGGATTAGCAAGAACCTGGTGTTAGATAAGTCAATAGTGAATGTTGATCTAGCTTTATAAGTTCGAGATGTAATTCTAGGTCTGTATGATGGATATTGGAGTACTTAGGTTATCTGGTGCTTGAACACGGTGTTAATGGAACATTGTTGGAGCTTGTGAAGAATGAATTTGTAGGCGCTATATTTTCTTTTGTTTGGAACAGTTTAAGAGCGTGTACGCCGTTTAGCATTTCATACCAATTTTCAAGTCACTATTTTGCAAAATGACTGAACCGATTTTAATGAAACTTCACACATATAATCAAGATACATAGGTCTAAAATGTTAGTTAAAAACATTCCCGAAATGTCTTATTTAGAAAAAGATAACTGGAATTTTATGTTTGTATGGAAAATTAAAAAAAGTCTAGTTGAACTCTAACACTATTTATCGAAAATGTTCTCAACTACCTTTTTAGACCTATGTATCCTGCTTATATGTGTGAAGTTTCATTAAAATCGGTTCAGTCATTTCGGAAAATAACAACTTGAAAATTTGTATGAAATGGAATTCGGCGTATATGCTCTGAGTGGAATTCTCTGCTGGAGTCTGTGTTTCCTAATTGCTAAAACCTGTGAACGAAAAAATATTAAAGACATAATTATTTGGAACTCTCGCATGGCAAATATAATCAACTTAGTACTAAAGTTAATAACATAAAAGACCTTTGCGAAATTAAAAAAGCTCCTTATCTTAGCATATCCTGCGATATTCAAGAAATAAAATAACGCAGCGCTGATAACCGTAAACACACTCACGAAACATAGAGTAAAATAAAAAAGAAAGACAATTAAATACAATACCAACTGTAATATAAATAAGTATTATATGTAAATAAATAAAAAATATAACAGAATTTAAATAACCATAACCCAAACGTCCGATACTCCAATGGTGAAGGAAAGCGGGCGCAAATGGAATGCTATGGTCGACTATCTTTTCAATCTTTTCCCTAACTCATAATATATAAAAAGGTGGTCAGATCTCGTGTAGAGCCAAGATTTTTGATCTATGCACCCTAACTTTATCAAGCTGGCAGACACGTTTTGATTAAAATTCTACATTTTAGTCAAAACGTGTGGTTTGGCCGTTTTGCTACCATCGCGCGTCGAAGATTTCGAAGTTGTTTTTTCGTTCATTGGGTGTGAAATAGCCACACGTTTTGACTAAAATATAAAATTTGTGAAGTGTAGGCCTGGTAAAGTTAGGGCGCATAGATCAAAAATCAAAATTCGATTGAATTTATGGAATGTTAGGATACAGTCATAATACAACAAAAATAATAATAATAATGAGATAACTGGAGTAATTGTTATGAGAAACTATCCTATAGTAATTACGTAGGTTGCCACTAAAATCCATTACTAAGTCTTTTACAATGAAATCTCAAAAAAATCCATTATAATTATTTTCCCATTCAATAATTATTTCCCATTCGATTCCAACAAGCGAATTGTCACTTATACTTCCGTTCCAATACCATTTCGTAGAACAATTTAATTGAACGGGCGAGTCCAAGCCGTCACCTTGTATTTGGCGGTTAATTGAAAATTTGGCGATTCGCCCCCTGTCACGAGATACTACCCGACTTTCTATAGAATATTGTGTTCCCCTGTCGTTCTGGAGACAGGAAGACAGGGGTATTATGGACAAAAAGTTGGGCGATTGTGGCGCAACTGATAATGTTCATCAGTCTTTGCAGCCGGCGGAATTTTGAAATGTATTACACACACAACACGCACAACAGTATCGTGCGCAGATAGAATAAATTTATATCCTGCGACTACTGGCAAATGAACACATTATTCATTTTGGTTTAATTAGTTAATATTTTCATACTGTCGTATGTTCAAACTTGAATACTACTTCCTTTTTAAGTTGGGTTTCTTAGTTTTGTTCAGTATCGGTACAATAGGTAGGTACCTCATTCAGATAACGACATAGATTTGTCCAAAGACAATATGGATTTGTCTGATAGCGGAGGAAAAGGCCCTAATAAATGTCTCAAGAGCCATATCTTATCCATTACAAAGTTGCGCAACACTTATGCCATTTTACTCCAGAATACAGCCGCCATTTCCCCATTGCCAAGTTTTATAGTACAAGAGTGACAAGATCTTTCAAAAATACTCGACGCGAACGGAAAAGAGCTAACTTAACGCTGGTACTCCGATTTATAGGGTGAGCAGAACCCCAAGTGGTTTCGAAATCGGGTAAACAACCATTGTAAATAGAAATATTGTAACGTTTTTGTGATTTATAACCAGATATTCGTTATGGTTTAAGGATAGGATTTGTGGGGAAACTGATGATGATGCAATAATGTTTTTCGCGAGGCTATCAACAGCCTTGGGCATCACGACCTGCCATGCAGCCGAAGCGCGGGTCGCATAGCACGGCACGCAAATATCAACGACATTATCCGACGCGCTCTTGTTGCTGTCGGCGTTCCTGCCGTATTAAAATCCAATAGCTTAGCACGCGACGATGGCAAGCGACCGGACGGTATGTTTTTATTTCCATGGAAAATGGTTACGCCTGTATTGCAGGATGCTACTAGTGTGGATACTCTTGCGCCATCATTATCTGTGTGGTACTTTCCTCAAAAGACCACTTCAGACACCAACCTACATGGTTCTCATATGATTTGACCAGTACAATTGTATGGACTACAAAGACCTTGACCTCTGAGTTTGTTTCGGTGTTTCTTCTCAGGGTAGTCGGCTAGGAAACACCGGCCTCATCTAGTTTTTATAACGGCCAAAAAAAGGATGACGTGTAAAAGTGTTTTTTACAACCTACTTACAAAAAATAAATCATTAATCATTTAGTTCGTCGTGTATTGCTGGTGCTACCACTGCGGTTGAGAGCCTCAAACAAAGCATAATAATTTAGTTGGAAATTATACATTGGAGCCGTTTGGTGTTGAAACTCTTGGACGTGGAATCCGAGTGCTCATGCGTTATTTAAAGAACTTGCTAAACATTTAGTTGACACTTCGCGTGACCCAAGGACTAGCTTTTACTGTGGACAGAGGATAAGCATTGCCATACAACGTGGCAATGCCGCCAGTCTTTTGGGTTCACTTGCAGTCGATAGCGATGCGGACGAGTTTTCGATGACATAATATTGTTAGGAGGTTTTTAATTTATTTTAAGTGTATATGTATAGTTTGATTTGAATTATACTATGATGATTTCTTAAATAAATATCTATAACTAGCTGCTGCCCGCGACTTCGTCCCCGTGGAATCCCCGATTTTAAAACATTCTTTATCGCGGCTCCGCTCCTATTGGCTTAAGCGTGATGATATATAGCCTAAAGCCTTCCTCGATAAATGGTCTATTCAACCCAAAAAGAATTTTTTCAATTCGAACCAGTAGTTCCTGAGATTAGCGCGGTCAAACAAACAAACTCTTCAGCTTTATAATATTAGTATAGATAATCTGAAAATTATACAAGTGGCTCAAACTAAGTTTTTAGGAGTAGTAATTGACAAACTCTTAGACTGGAAAGCACAGGTTGATTGATGCTCTATGCAACAAAATAAAAATAGTCTATGTGTTGACAAAAAAAAACACTAATGTAAAAACGGCTGTGATTTCATACCGCGCATTTGTTGAGTCCTCTCTACAGTATGGACTAATTTTATATGTGGGGAAATTGCACTGACCATAATAGCGCATTTGTCGTCCAAAAGAAATATTTAAGAGCTACGAGTATATACGAGATTCCGTCTGACGAACCATATCAACCAATATTTAAAGAGCTTGGTTTGCTACCGTTACCTTCATTATATATTTATGAAGCATGCATGTTTGTTCGAAAACACAGTTTTTAAAACAGCAGAGGAAATATGCTCTCGAAATCGGCGCGGCCAATACAGACTTGTGTTAAATAAAATAAAAAATATACTAAAAACTTTCTGGCTATGTGTGCACTATATAATATGTTACCGAATATATTTAAAACATAAAATTGTAAATTATTTAAAATCTAGTTATATAAATGGCTCAATAGTAATAATTTCTACAGTATTCATGATTTATTCATGTGAATTTCGATGTATTTCAATGTTATAATGTTTCTAAACTAAGCATGCAAACTTACTTAGATACTAATATCTACCTAAGTAATCTTCTTATCTAATCTTCTTATATATAGAACTAGCGACCCGCCCCGGCTTCGCACGGGTGCAATGTTGATATTAAATCTCTGCTATATTACGCATGTAGTATACATATGTATAAACCTTCCTCTTGAATCACTCTATGTATTAAAAAACCGCATCAAAATCCGTTGCGTAGTTTTAAAGATCTAAGCATACATAGGGACAGACAGCGGGAAGCGACTTTGTTTTATAGTATGTAGTGATTCTCGTGTCACGGTGTTTGTGGTTGAACTCCTCCGAAACGGCTCAACCGATTTTCGTGAATCTTAGCGTGCATATCTTCTAGGGTGGCGAATCGGACAATATCTATTTTTCATCCCCCTAAATATTATGGGTGGTCCACCCCTCATTTTTTTTTTATTTAGCTAAATGACGTTTGCTGGCTCAGCTTGTATCTTATATTTTTATGACACCTTGTATACCATGTTTTATGCAAATTAAAATATCTTATCTTACCAGTTGGGTTTTAGTCAGTAAGAGTCTGACACTCACTTCCTCTACGCCCAGAGCAGGAAAAGTCATTTGATGATTTACTATAAAAAAAAGACTGTACATAAATCAATCTTAAAATGTGACGTTGATTTGATTGAAACGTCGTGATGAGCAAGCCGATTTCAGAAAATCCTAGTGTCGCGTTGAGCTGAGCGGAAAGAAACTTAACCAAGATCCTATATTTCCACATCCCTCCAATATTTACCCCACTATTATTATCCGGAGTAGTTTAGCGGTCTACCCTCATACCTCCGTCTTCCTCCCGGGAAGCGACGCGTGAGCGCTCCTACAAAGAGAAGGTGCATCCAGCGGAAAATCCACAATATTTACGAGTACCATAACATGCACAACACAGACGGCCTTAAGGAAAATCACATCCACCATGCTACAGAAAAAACACCTTTTCAGGAACCCCTTACCTTAAGGGTAGGAAATACCAACTTATATTTACCGCTCAGGTGAACAACTGCCAAACGAAATTGAATTTTAAAACCTTGAAAGTAAGAGCTAAGGAAATTTTTCCAAAGTACAATTTTAAAGTTTGCAAAATAAATCTGAAATCACAGTGGCAACTCGCTGGCGCAGAAAGTGCGTAACTCCTTAACGACGATAATTTCAAATCAAACCAGTGGAGTGAAGAGATAAATTTTGGTATTCGCCTCTCGTGCCCGCAAAACAGATTTAAATCGGCCATTTTGTGAATTTGCGACTTGCTTGCGAGACGCCGGTCGTGCGTGTACGGAGAGCTTCCCAGAGGTGGCATTATGGAACTTTTAATTGTAACAGTTGAGCAATGATTTCGTAACAATTGCAAGAATGTTTTGTTTTATAGTGTCATGAATAGATATCTACAACGGTATAAAATCTCAATCTCGGTGTAAGATTGTATTGTGGTCGTGAAATATGTGGAGACATTTCTTGCCGAGTTGAGTTGGGTCTATCTATACACAGCACCGACTTACTTGAGCGTTCTGAGGTGTTGTTTAATTTGCTGTTAATTGTGAACAACTTGCCAAGTTACTATGAAATCTTAGTCGAAGTTGAGCCACTTGAGAGTTGTCGAGAAATCTGTCAATTACCGTCAGAAAAGTTAGTCTTTCGTTCTATCTGGGTACAATTATTATTTCGACGCTTCAAATTAAATGAACTGAAAAGAGTTAAATATTTTCTTTCAGTCACGAACAAGACCTTAGGTTTTTTTGTACAAACAACATAGGCTTAACACTACTATAATATATTAATATATTCTAGTAGTACCTACCCAAGATCAGTCTATATTTAACAGTATTTTTGGGGACAGCCGGGGCAAATGGGGCAGGGCAGGGTATAAAACGGGTATTTGTAAGCATTATGCTAAATCTAAGAACGGGTACACCAGCATGCGGGGTTAATTGGGACTTCACGACTAGTTCATGGAGAACTGGAGACACGGAGGGATAAGTTGTGTGTCGCAGCTCGCAGCCAAGTAACTACCTTAATAAGCTGTTTAATCGTCGTTGTTTTGATTTTTTGGCATTTCTACAAATGCTACCGCCGCAAGAACTACTCTTTGTCTAAAGGCTCATAGAACTATCATAGCTCAAAGAATTAGACGCAGTTTGAATAATTTTCTCAAACTGCCAGAGCAAAGCACAGAAAAAAAAACCTGAACATGGGTACCCATACTATATATCTGGATTAGAAATTAGGCAGCTTTCCCTACCTAGACAAACCGAACTAGTTTTCCAATCACGAAATCAGCCAACAGCCATCTCAATTTATGTACAACTTCCGATAGATCCACAGAAACCGATGGTTTACATTTACCCTCAGTCCTCACAGGTTTGTCGAAAATTCAACATGTATAGAATTGGCGGAGGAGGGAGGGTCGTGACCGGTAATTCGGTAGCGCATCTTCAAGTTTTCACAATTGAAACCGCTGATAAAAAGTCACTAAGTGCTCTTATTTCCAAGAAATATTTGCAGCCAAACCTATCTCTAACAGCTCCCATTTTTTTTTAAGGCTGGAAAAAGCATCCAATGTTGCTAAGTTTGAGTTACTCGGTAACTGACAAATGCTTGCCTGTCTGGATAGGTGCACTCAAATCTGTGTGTTAGTTTCCTCAAAATACCACTTCAGACATCAACCTACATGGTTCTCATATGAATTGACCAGTACAATTGTATGGACTTCAAAAGAGACTGATCTCTGAGTTTGTTTTGCTGTTTCTTCTCAGGGTAGTCAGCTAGGAAACACCGGCCTCATCTAGTTTATAACGACCAAAAAGATTGACGTGTAAAAGTGTTATTTACAAACTACTTACAAAATAAATATCATTTAATGTCTTCTCGCGTTCTGGGCGAAGCGAAAAGGAGTATCAGACTCTTATAGACTAAAACCTATCCGTGTTCCTTCTGCTCTGTGTGTTCCAAGGCCACTCTTTCGAACAAATTCCGCAACAATACTTTTTTTTTCTGGATGCGAATCATCAAATGACTTCTCCCGCTCTGGGCGGAGCGGAAGGGAGTGTCAGACTCTTACTGACTAAAACCCACCCGTGATCCTTCTGCTCTTTTTGTTCCAAGTCCACTCTTTCGAACAAATTCCGCAGCAGAACTCCACATACCCTGCATATAGCACATCTATATACCTACCTGCATTGAACTGCACATGCTCACACCGCCGGTCACCGCCGCCGCGCCGTCTGCCCGGCCCGACACCCGACACCCAGGCTTACACGCTCCGCCGCACTGCCACGGATTCCGGCTCCAGTGTCACACGTAGTCTGTCCCCTGACTCTGCTTGTAGCAGGTAAAAGGATCGAGAGGGTATGTAGTGCTATGTTGTACGAGAAACCCTTAGTGCTGAATGGCTGTTCGTGTAACTATAGTTTTTATGCTTCATTGAAAGTAAATTCTTGTGTTGCCTTCGTAGGTGAACCTGAATGAGACTGGCACAGGAACTTGGGGATTCGCTGAAGAAAAGATAGCCCTATGTTCAAGAGAGGGCGAAGTCTGGCTGTGGATGATGAGGAAATTCTTATATAAATGGGAACGTTTTATTATGTCATAGCAAATGGTTACTTATACTGGAATTCAAAACAGATTATTATGGCAAACCTGGGGATGATTATATACGAAATGACCGCCTTTCGACTGAAATGATAAATGATTGTTATTTTGTAAGTAGGTTGTAAAAAACATGTTTACACGTCAATGTTTTTTTGGCCGTTATAAAAACTAGATGAGGCCTCGATGGAATTTCATTGGTCTCACTCAGCACAACTGTTTAAAGTTACTCGATCGCGTCAACGTTAATAGCCCCTGAAACCTGAAACACAGGTTTTATAAACCTAGCTCCAGAAAATCGTTAATTATACATAATTGTAGGTTTAAAATAAATTTACCGTAAGTCCCGAAATTTTGATAATTTAGTAATACATGTATTTGTTGCATACTACCATAATTATTTATTTATGATTACTTGTAGCTATTAATCTGTAACTATATTGTGTAAAAAGATTTTTAGTAAAAATGGTTGTTTCCTTTATTCATTTGACTTACACACTAATTTACTTTTTTAAATATTTCTTTAAAAAAGACATCAAAATAAATACTAAAAATATAAAAAGTAGTGATCCACCAGTGTCGGAGGCAGGGTCCAAGCTACCGGTGGTTAGGGCTCCAGAGAAAGGAACCTCCTCACAATACGAGCCGATACTCGTTACTTTCTGGTTATTTTTCGAATACCTAGATATCTTTTTTCATTTTTGTACAATGTTTTGTCTGAAATAAAAGTGTCATAATATGACATTTATGCTAAAAGAAAAAGTAATATTAAAATAAGTTTATAAACAGACAGACAGATAGACGCCGCCGCAGAGCCTGGATGTCTAGGTTCACACATAGCACGCTTTCTGGGTCTCCCCGCGCTACTTGCTCGCCTTAGAATTACGTTTGTATGAACCATTTATTGTTAGCGGTACTTAGGACATGAGTATCAGTTATCATGCAAGTAATGATAACTACTTATTGAAACCCTTTTTACTTTTTTTTATTGTCAGTTGGATATGCTCTTGACTCCAGTCTAGGTCGCAGGTGACAGAGACAAAGTCGACGATGGAATGAGCTTACCCAGAAGCCTGTTCACTCTAACTTTGAAGAGATCAGGGTTGAAGGTTTAGTTTAGAACAATAACTGTCGTTGTTTGTGGTAAATAAACGCTTTTCTTTCTTTCTTTTTCGGAAACACAGACGCAGGCAGAGAGTTCCACTCCTTTGCTGTGCGCATTACAAAAGACGATTGGAAACGCTTGGTGCGAATTGATGGAATAGCAACACGGTAGGGATGGTAACCTACAGTGCGTCTAGATGTCCTATGGTAGAAGGGAGCCGGTGGGATGAGGTCGTGGAGTTCATGGGCACACTCACCGAAGTACAATCTGTAGAAGACTGACCAGCAGGCGACCTTGTGTCGATGACCCAGGCTGTGAAGCTTGGCATTCACCAGATTTCATCGCCAATGAGACTCTTAGCTCTGCGTTCCCCCGAGTCAAGTGCGGCAAGTCGATATTTAGCTGAACCATCCCAAAGGCGGCTGCAATACTCCATGCAGGACCGGACCTGTGCTTTGTAAAGCGATAAAAGCTGTCCCGGGGTGAAGTATCGCTTTACTCTATTTAGGATGTCCAGCTTTTTGCCCGCAGTTTGGGCCTGGTACTCAATAGTGGCGCCGAAGTAACCTACATACAATAAGCTTAAAATATTGTTACCGATTTTCTGACTTGCAATTTCCTGTGTTGAATACAATGTCAGTGAAAGGTCCTAGGCTGAGAGCCAGAAATTTTTGAACATCTAATTGTATATACATAAAGACAGTCCCCACAACACCCGCCCGTCACCACTTCCTAGTGTTGTAGTTGGGAAGAAGTGGCGCAACAAACTACCCAGCAACACATCTATCTGTTACGTTTTAAGAAGTCGAATTTACACAATAGTATGATTATACATGATACAGAGGGAAAATACATAATTATGTATCTAACATGAAAATCACACATCAATAAAATTCACTATAAAACATTGTAAGGAGTGTATTAAGTCGATAAGTAAGAACATACTCATAAAAAATACAAACATCCTAATTGAGAACCGCCCCCTTTTTTGGAAGTCGGTTAAAACGGATTGACCTACCTAGTCATCAGATGAATAAAAAAACATTTTATATGAACTCATAAACTAACTGAAAGAGAAAGAACATGATAAATATAATACAGACAAACATTAATGACGACGCGCTTGTAAAACTGTTTACTGAAATCGTTAACTAGTACGGGACTGGCTCACTGACGAATCTTTGAGTTATCGTCACTGTCTACAGTTAGAGGCAATTCTCGTGTTTTTAAGAAGTGTTCCCATTCGCATCATAGTTGCAAATCGTAAAAACACATGTATACGGAAGAAAAATATACTCTCATCAAATAAAATTTCAGTATAGTTCATCAAAAAGATAATAATATTATGTAACAGTGTTCTGTTTCTCGGATAGGAAATGACCAGATAATTTCTACCACTCTGTGCGGAGCGGAAGGGAGCGTCAGACTTACTGACTAAAACCCACCCGTGTTCCTTCTTGTGCCCTTAACTTTCCAGGGCCGCGGTGACTTTCGAACAAACTCCTCTACCTTGGCAGGTACTGTAAAAGTGTGGATAAATTTTTGACATTGCGACATGAATTTGATCACTTTACACGCGATAATTGACCTCCTAATTTCTTAAAATGCTGTGAAAAAATCAAATCAAATCAAATCATATAGATTCCTTGATCAGCCCAGCTTTTCATAATGCTGGTACCAAAAATCCTGTGAAATAACCTCGCTTGACCTTGTCTACCTGTTCAATTACCGCTAAACATCGGTAGTATTGTAGAACAAGTGCATACACTAACAAGCTCATTACTGGGGAGCTTATAAAGCCTTACGTGGGCCTTAAATATGCATGACCTGTGTACAGGCTGCTCTCTTTGCGCGCCTTAATATTTGATACGGGGAAGATTAGGCGGTTCAGACCGCAATTGATGGAGACTGGCTGTATGGAGAGTTATGGCGTCTGCGATTTTTTCGGTTTTGTTTTGGTTCGTTGTGCGTTTTTTGTTTTCGCTTTTATTGTACACTAACAGCGCCCCACGGGTTTACCGCGTAGTTCCCGTTCCCGTGGGAATATGGGGATAAAATATAGCCTATGTTACTCAGGGTGAATGTAGCTTTATAATGGTGAGAGAATTTTTGAAATCGGTCCAGTAGTTTTTGAGTTTATTCGTTACATACAAAAATATAAAAATACAAATCTTTCACTGAAAAAGTTGCTTTTGGTTTTGAGCAAAAATACGGGCTAATACTACTTGTCAATGTCATCATGATTCCGTTAAGAAAAAGGTATAGTAAATATTCGTTTTGTATTTCCCCGAGTTTCTTTCGAACTTGTGAAAAAAAATGGGTTATCGAACCCATAGCAGCTTCAGTTTTGGAAAACTTCCTGAAGTCACTGCTTTTAGAGATAACGAAGGATGCATTGATTTTGACTCTTTAAAGTAAAATGAAAATTGGTTTTTCCACTTCCAGTTTGTGGCAAATAGGAAACTACAATTGGTACAAAAAAAAAGTGTGAAACCGGAACCAAGCAGATTTAATGAACTCAGTAGTCAAAAACTCAAAGTATTAATTTCAGTTAAACCAAGGCACTTTTGAACTGTCAAGATCTAAGGGTTATGCTGGGATATAGGGAGTTCTTTTAAATCAATAATTAATACTCACAAACTTGTTACATATTGGAACATCAGCGCTACAGTCTTTTAACCCAAAGTTGTGCGTAGATTTTTTTTAAACAAGGTTTAAGGTACGGTCATTAATCCTTAATTTAGTCATTAGATCCGCTTACCACAAAATTTAAAAAATCCTCAGGATACCAAAGTGCCCGAAGGAAATATTTTTAGCCCAATTATTCGAAACATCACTCTGTATACTATGCCCATGAAGGGCGCAGCGCAGATAAAGTTACTGTCGCTACGAACGACTCGTGAGTCGTCGGGGCTAGTCGCGGCTAGTCGGGTCTAGTCAGGTCTAGTTGCCCCCAACATATGGATACTTCGCCATACTTTTATTATATCTTCTGTCTTGATAAGTCATGCATATGAGATATGAAATGTACCTATTTGGGAAAGTGTGATAACATTCCATTTGTCCTACTTATCTTTAACCAGCTTTTTTCCTCAACTTCGCACGCGCTTAAGTTGCTTATTACGACAAGGCCGTTAAAATCGTTTGAGCGATTTAGGTGTGAAACCAACAAATAACACCTACCCAGCCAACCAACATAGTACCTAGTAAGCATATAACAAAAACGTGTTTCGTAATATAAAATGATTTTGATGATTAAATAGTCTGTTTTTTCCATTTCTCAACTATGTCGGAGATATTTCCCTGTACCCAATGTAGCTGAATACCAGAAAGAATATCAAGATAACCAGAATCTTAAAAATATCGGTATTAAAACGTTACAATAATATAACTTAGCCTTAGGTTCTGAATGATTATCTATAAACCTGTGCGACCCATTTTCAATAAAACAGAATCTCAGTTACCACACACATGTCACCTCAAGAAAACTGCTTAAAATTCAAACTCCACCGATATACCTACCCCGGAGACTGCCTCAGCCCGACATCAAACACGCTACCCGCCAGCCGCTGTAATGATAACACACTTATTTGCACTTATACACGATGTAACTCCCGCTGCTCATTATGGAATCTGTTGATATACGAAAAAAAACATGGCTTCTTATTCGTGCGAAACCAATGATACAGCACACAGTGAAAAAGCAACTCTATCTTACTAAACTTCGAGTTGAACTTCCAATAGCTTGATGAAAAGGTTGGTAAGCCCTTTTCAGGGGTCACAAAGTGAATGTAGGTCTCAATCAGAAGACATCAAAGTGTGAAGATCAAAGGCAGGGGTTTAGAGCAGGTATCGCGATATTGAGGCTCGTTTTAATAACGAGTTAAGCAATGCTGTACGCGTGACGCGACATACAAATTGCCTATCATATACAAAATGGTTCGATTCGTGGAAAATTACCATTTGTGGAATGTGTTTTTCTGGAGCGAGTCTCTTTGGGGAGGTTGAATTGGTAATCAATCAATCATTTATCAATTACCTACATTGTAGCAATCGAATAATTGACGAAGCCACTTTTTGAACACACGATGTGTTAGTAACCACGAAATTAGTCTTTACTGCCTCTGAATATACACATTACAAATTTTGATAAGATTTCAAGCAGAAAGTAAAGGTATAACAATAAGCCTAAACCTAGATATTTTGACACATCTGAACTTTGCTCGTATGAAAATCGGAAAATATTCCATGGAATTTTTTTTCCTAAATTACTTAATCTCCAAGACCATATCATTGTCTACCTGTGTGCCTTATCGGCACCCGTTCAGATGATAAATCCCTGAGAAGTTAAATACTATAAAAAATATATTTTGTTATTGATTTTAATTGAACCAGGCATAGTGAAGGGTTCCGTAGTTCACTGTTAAAATCTCATATTTCTAAAAGTATATAAGCTGTGATGTTTTTGTTGGAAGTATCCGTTAAGTTCTATTTGCTCATTTTTTTTTAGAATTATCAACTTCGAAGTTTAAAAGTTAGAGGGGAGGACACATTTTTTAAGAATAAGGAAGCACATATCTCAAAAACTATTGCCTTAAATAAAAAACTTTTTAGAAACTTCTATTTCATTTTGAAAGAGCTATTCAATGATTTTCCACACGATTATGTTTGTTGGAATTTATTTTTTATCCCTCAGTTACATGTATGAGATGCAACCCCTAAAATTATTTTTTCCATAATATTACAGCATTATTGAATAACGGTTAACAAGTTGCACCTACCTACCAATTTTCATTTATGTAGCTGCAAAAGTCTCCGAATAAAATGGCTGTGACATACAGACGGACAGACAGACATGACGAATCCATAAGGATTCTGTTTTTTGCCATTTGGCTACGGAACCCTAAATACTTTACTTAAGCCATGCCATTCCTTTTATATAACACTTAATAATTCTTGTCATAAATATATCGATATCACAGAAAAAAATATCTTGATGAAGGAGAACTGTTGAATGTTTTTATATACATATAATAATAATATAATATATGTATAATAATATAATAATCTTTATAAAATCTTTTACACACCATATAGTTACATATAAATAGACACGAGTAATTTTAAATAAATAATTATGCTAATATCAAACAAATAACTATGTGTATAACTAAATTATCAATATTTTAGGACTTATGGTTTTATTTTAAACCTACAATAATATGTATAATAGCGACTTTCCTGAGCTAGGTTTATAAGACCTGTGTTTCAGGTCATCACTTCACAAGACTAACCATTCAGGGTGTATGTATACAAAATTATAGAATAACAACTTACGAATTAAACCTTACAATCATACTAGAACTTCCCACAGCTTCTCTATGTCTGTGTAATCCAGTTTTAATAGATATTCTGATATCAATGTACTACATTTATTGTAATTTACGCTATATATATATCTAACAATTTGTTTAGCTTATTGTATAAAAAAGGTCCTAAAAATAAGTAAAATCTATGAGCAAATGCATGTCTTGTCTGTGGTTTTATGCAAACTAAATCTTAACTCTCTCTTCCCAATGTAATATGAGTTTGAATGTAAAATTCCAAGTTCAACAGAATTTATCAATTATTTTGTTAGGTGGCACGAAAAACAAAACACAATTTCATAAGTAAAGACAAAATAGTAAAAATCGCTTTTCAAAATCTATGAAAACATAATGTGAACTGTGAATGAAGTTTCACTTAAATTAACTTGCTTCTTCACGGAACCCACCTCTGCATTTCTCGACTGAACAAAACGAACGAGATCCGTTGAACGAATGAAACTGAATGAAATTAATTAAACTTGTATTATTGCAACGGCTCTGCTAACAAGGTTCTCGCTAACTAATTGAGATTCTCTGAGATTTTATAATAATTTAATTTGTTTTTTTTCTGTGTTTTGTTGTAGGTCTTTGCTGATGTTATTTTACTTAAAGTTTTTTTTTAGAATGTCTATCCATAACCTTTTTTTTGGAAACAGCAGCGTGTTCCATGTCTCTGTCTGACTGACTCCTTGTTCCTTTGAAAATATTAAAAGTGGCTTATTATATAACTAGCACACATACAAGTAACACATTATTGACTATTTAGGTCCTAGACCTTACACGTCCAGTTAAATGATAAATGATATTTATTTTGTCAGTAGGTTAAACATAACGCTTTTACACGTCCAATATTTCTTGTCATTTTAAACTAGATGAAGCCGGTGTTTCCTAGCCGACTACCCTGAGAAGAAACACCGAAACAAACGTCCATACAATCCATAATTTACCAGTTAGCACTGCGACTGCCATTTGAACTCCGCAACCAAAAGTATCTTTATCAGAATTTATGATTTGGTTACAGTTACACGAAAACATGTATCTTACAAGAGACCTGCCTATTTTCATGCATCAACAAAAACCTACCCTTTTTCCAAACTCAAAATGCACCGTAACGAAAGTAAATAGGCCTCAAAAGGCCTCCAAGAGCTGCCAAAAGCCCGTAACCCAGGCCTCGGGACAGTGGGGAGGTCGCTCGATCACGTCAGCGGGGCCATTTTTTCATCCGTCCTTTATTGGCCGAAGTCCCTAGAGGGCGCTGCGATCGGATAACTTTTTCACCACCTGCCATCTAATTTGGCACAATAATCCTCATACATATATACGAGTTACGATTTTTTAGTTGCTCTCTGTTATTTATTTTTTGGGCGAATTTCTGGGACGCCAGTATTTGAAACTAATTGCTTCGAGGGTTGGTGCTTTTTAACTGTAATTTTAAAGGAAAATGCTCCTTTTACAGTCAGGTCTCAACCGGGCTTAAATGAAACAGGTTCTGCATGCTGGAAGCTCTCATAAAAATGAAGAACGTCACTCGAACCAAAAGCACACGTAGACAATATATTCAAATTGTGATTGGTCGCGTCATAAAACGCGCTCGTAAACCGACCAAATTTAAAATACGCGATTTCTAGAGGTGAACGCGACATCTTACGAGACTCATCAAATTGATGACATTAAAAAATAAAGTCAAGCCTCGGTATAACCCACTTTACAGAGCTTTACAGCTTCAACACAAATTTATCGGGGCAGCCTGCAGCGAGCTATGAAATTATTATGAAGTTTGTTTTCTGTGGGAAAGTCATAGAAACAATTTTTCTGAATATTACTTTAGCAAAGATCGTATACATGAAAACATTTGCAACAATTTATTGTATTACCAGTAAATTAACAAACTACAAGCCCTTAAAAGATGGTTGCGGAATTTGTTCGAAAGAGTCACCGCGGCCCTGGAACGTAAAGGGCTCAAAAAGGATCATGGGTGGGTTTTAGTCAGTAAGAGTCTGACACTCCCTTCCGTTTCACCCAGAACGGGAGAAGTTATTTGATGATTTCCCATCTAGATAAAAAGCCAAGCTTGTACAGTGTCAGACAGCTAGCGACACATGACCACAACAAGCGGAGCAGATTTACCGAATTACCGCTTCAAAATGCCCCAATCGCCACTGCGACAAGTCAAAAGAGACAAGTGTCGAACACCGTTACTCTCGTGCGACGTCTCCGTCACGTCGACTCGCGTCACGTTAGAGCCGGTCATTCCAAATGAGCGGAGTCCCTTACTTCTTCGTTTTAATGAATGACAGTATAAATTTCCCGGCAGTTTCTTTTAAGTTATTTCAAAGGGGAGCCATGTTTTCCTAGCGTTTACGTCGTAACGACGTCGAAGCCAAACATTGTTAAGAATGGCACTTAAATAACTTGGCCCAAGTTGTAGGACACGGGACTGTTCGTGATTTATTACGTTGTAAATGTAAGTGATAAAAAGTGTTAGAAGTTTTACGTAAATTCGTGAATAGACTTCTTTATTGGCGCTTGTTGATGGATAGGGCGGAGGGAATGGCGCGGGTATGAAAGAAATAAAAGTATAAGAGGATAATGCGGTCGTTGATTTAGTGGGGAGATAAAAACATAGCAAAGTTTATTTTTGTTGCCCTGAAATATTTTGAAATCTATGCATAAGAACAGGCTTCATTTTCCCGGACTTTCTGAACCTCAACAACTTAAAGTGTCTGTAATATTATAATATAATAATAATATTGATAAAACACCTCAAGAGGCTCACGTTGAGCAGCTGGATCAAGGGCCTGATTCAGAAAGCAGTACTTCTGGACACGGCTCGCATAGTCAGGAGGTTCCTCTCTCGGGAGCCCTGACCACCGGTAGCTTGGACCGGCCTGTTCCCAATACCGGTGGGCTACTATTTTTTATATTTTTAAATGTAAATTTTTATAAAAATATTTAAGAATGTGATAAATATGTACATAGAATGAATAAATGGAATAATATTGGTATTACTTTTTATCGTAATTGTTTTATCGTTTCCATCATAATTCAAAGAGATTTAACTAAGTATAAAAGCCATACTGTACCACAATTTCCACATAAAAAAAAAACTTGGGTAATTCGATAAATACAATATTTGATATTGTTACATCGAATTTTCCAAGTCTTTTTGTGAGAAATGAAATTCATCAATAAATCTATGTTCTGTAAAATATACCCGCCCCGCTTTCTCTTATGCCACACACCACACTCCACCTTAAGGACTCACTCTAAGCGTGTTTAGCTTAGTTTTTAACTTAGCTCTTTTGATATGAGCACGTTTTTACTATGCTAATTCATTAATTTAACTTAGTTATGTGCTATTTAGCTGCTTTTTTAATTTTCCAGTCTAGAGTCAGTAGTTGAGCTTAATTTAAAAAAAATTAAAATAACTGCTTTTTTCATTTGAGTAGTGCTTGGGAATAAGTTTTCGTTTGCATAATTATTAACTAAAATGTATCGTTTTTACACAAAATAAATGTATAAACTCTTTTGAATAAAGATAAAACTGCAATGTAATCAGTAGGTTTAAAAGGTTGTCTGTTTCTTGCAAACTGGTTTTACATGGAATTACTGATCCGACTTCAGTAATTATTTCTACTTAGATTACTATTGCTAGCAGTGCAATTGTATGAACTTCAAAAGAGACCTTTTTTCTGGATGGAAAATCATCAAATGACTTATCCCGCTCTGGGTGGAGCGGCAGGGAGTGTCAGACTCTTACTGACTAAAACCCACCCGTGTTCCTCCGAGTGCCCTTTGCGTTCCAGGTCCGCGGTGACTCTTTCGAACAAATTCTGCCACAAGAGACCTTGACCTCTGAGTTTGTTTCGGTGTATCTTCTCAGGGTATTCAGGTAACCACCGGCCTCATCTAGCTTAAAACGACCAAAAAAGATTGACAAGTAAAAGTGTTATTTACAACCTACTTACAACTGTCTCTACAGCAATTGAGCCATCAGATCAGACACCCACGGACCTGCAAGACGTATGGCGGTATGGTATTGGTTCCCGTATCCCTCCTGACGACGTAATGGCGCATATCCGGATGTGTGTTCTTGATATCTGCTGAGTTAATGGTCACTACAGGGAACCTAGCGATAACTTGAGTGTGACGCTGTAATTTAACTTCAATAGTGAGTTGAACAGCAGTTTTAGTCATGTTTGATAGTGTAACTAACACCAACGGGAACAGGATATAGTTGAATGAATGATACAAGTATTAGGTATACAAAATTGTCTTATATTTTTCTTGAACTGCACATACAAGAATCAATATTTAGCACTCGATACTTATTTATTAGTAGATGATTCAATAACTCTAACGCCTATCTAACCACCTCTCACGTCGCGTGCCACCAAAACCCAAAAAAAGCGCCAAAATGTTCTGTTAGCTCATCCACTTTTCAGCGGGAAGAAACGGGCTCTGTGAATGGTTGCCGCCAATTTTCGTAAACCAATCACGGAGCGACCATAAAAGGTAAGTTGCCAGTGTAAAATATTAAAATGAAAGCTATATTAAATACGAATATCCATTAAATAAATCGATTAATAAAATTTAAATTTAATAAAAACCCTAACAATATGTAGTTAGTAAATTTACAAACAGTTTCTTTTATCTGCTGTCGTTTTATTCACACTCCAGCAGAAAGATGTCCACTGCTATTTGTGGGCATTCTTCAAGTGTCGCAATATTTTCCGGTCCTGTGCGTCCCGCGTCCAGCGGATACCCCTGGCTTTCACCACGGTATCGTTCCACAATGTGGGATGCCATAAAACACTTCGTCTTCTCGTATGCGTACACCACTCTAGAACCTTCAAATGTCATATTGTTTCAATCCATTAGTACTTAGATTTAGATTTTTGTGTATTTTTAGATGTTTTCAAATTTTCATTCAAAATTGTTCTCGACAGTCAGGAGAGCTGAGTGAGTTGATAGAGCCGGACATTAACGGTAGCGAACGGGATTCGAGATTAAAAACACTGTTTCACGTACACCAAAACATTTAATTAAATCTTGCACTCTATTATCATTGAGCGTAAACAAAAGCGCTTGTCGGCAGAGAGAAGACTAACCTATTGCCTGATTGTAAAGTCACTACTGCCGGCAGCTGACGCAGCGGACCAGCAAACTCGCGTATAAGCTCGTTCATAAAAACAATAGAGAATCGGGGAACAATAGTTTACACGAAAAGTAGGTAGAATTCAAAGAGGTTCCAATCGTTGATAATTAATCAGTTCAGTGCGTCGTGCACAAAAATCACATTTGTAAAATGCGTTTTTATTTGTTTTTACTTCACGGTGACAAGCACACTAAATACCTCAAGCTGTTTACAAACAAACAAAAGAAAAGGATATTCCGTCCAGAAATTAACAAAGAAAAACTAATTAAGTGCCCTCAGTCCACGTCAGGTTCCATTCAGCGCTGGCTTCACCCGCTCATTGCCTCAAGTATAATCCGTGCCTCCACATAAACAACTGGCAAAAAACGAGGCTCCAGCTAACAGCCAGCAATGGGCGACCTTTCATTAATCCTGCATTTATGTATGTTTATGAGGCGTGGGGTACAGCCGGGGAGCGGGGGGAGACGCGGGGTACGACCGTGCACCCGCATAATGCAGCCCTTGCGATAAAAACATCCCTTACGGAATTATAACAAGTTATAGGGTTGATAATACGCGTTTGTTGTACTTGTTGGGCAGGTGGTGTTTTGTTTTGTTTTTCTAGTTTGTAGAATAGAAGACTCTGGAAGTCAGGGTTGTGTTTGTAAAATAAATCAATCATTTTTATCGATTTATTAGAATAGAATAGAACAAACTTTATTATCTATACTAATATTATAAAGCTGAAGAGTTTGTTTGTTTGTTTGTTTGTTTGAACGCGCTAATCTCAGGAACTACTGGTCCGATTTGAAAAAATCTTTCAGTGTTAGATAGCCCATTTATCGAGGAACGCTATAGGCTATATTTTATCCCCATATTCCCACGGGAACGGGAACTACGCGGGTGAAACCGCGAGGCGCTGCTAGTATACGCCATATAAGTTACAAAAAAAATTATGAAAACATTACACAATGGGCGGCCTTATCGCTAAAAGCGATCTTTCCAAGACAACCTCTGTATGTAAGCATTTTCATAGAAAAACTTTGAAATAGATTGTTTTACAAATTTAACAGAATGAAATAAATCAAATTAATGTGCTGAATGACCTGCCAGAGTCCGTGTTTCCTGATAACTACAACCTGGGAGTCTTTAAGTCATCAGTGAATAGGTTACTTCTAGGTAAGCGTGCTCCATCGTCGACCACATCATCGTTTTCCATCAGGTATTGTTCCAGTAAAAACTTACGCCGTTTTGAGGGCAGTGGTGGCCGAGTGGTAACGGCCCCGACTTACGAATTGTAGGATGCGGGTTCAAACCTAGCCAGGCGCATTACTTTGTGTAGGTAATTTATTTCATCACCACTGCTCTCAAAACGGTGAAGGAGAACATCGTGAGGAAACCGGCATATCCTTGAACCACACTGGGCCCGCGTGCTGGATTACGGCCCATTCCCTCTCCTATAGAGGAGGCCTGTGTCCCAGCAGTGGGAACATTAAAAGGCTGATTATGCTATGCTAAACTATACTTTTTTTTTACTATACTTTCACAAAACGAATCCAATTTTATTAAGGTCCGATTTAACAGGGTGGGCAGGCATTGATATAAATGGCTTTCTTCATATGTACCTATATCACGATACTTAGAAACTAGTGTTGTCACATACACAACATAAAATTAACAAATTACGTTTTATCGCCAATAAACCTGTTTACCGACTCCATGCTATTTACAATTTCATCTTATTTACTTTTATGAAGATCACTAATTGTCGTGTAAACCTTACTGGGTAGTAACTCGTACTTTTATCTGAAGCAGTAGCCTGGCCGTAATAGAGAGAGTACCGATAAAGTCAGCGATAAAGTAAAAAAACTCGAACGCGGGACATAAACACACTGGCTTGTAGTTGAAAGAAAACATCGTAAACGTTTACAAGTCAAGGGAGTATGGTCGGTGGAGCGAGGCATGAGCGGGAGCGATTTTAGAAGTGGGAATAAGGTATTCAAACGTTTATTTCAGCAATCGACATTAGAACAGAACAGAATACTCTTTATTATGTACACCATATAAGTTACAGAAAATATAGATGAAGAAAACATTACAAAGGGTGACACAAAGGGCGGCCTTATCGCTAAAAGTGGTCTTTTCAAGAAAACCTTTGGATAGATTTTAAAGAGAAAAGGAAATATAGTACTGTTTGTAGTCTTAGGTCTACTAGTTAAATCTTAGGTCTACTAGGTAAATACATATATATGTACAATAATAATTATGAAACAAAAAGCATAGTAACCCAAATAAAAACGATTGAAGAGTGGGGTAGTGATTTTTGACCATTGTTTGGTCAATGTGGTTTTGGTGAAAATAACGACTTCTATTTTCTGGATGGGAAATCATCAAATGACTTCTCCCGCTATGGAGACTAAAACCCACTCGTGATCCTTCTAGTGTCCTTTGCGTTCCAGGCCCGCCGTGATCCTTTCGAAAAAAATCCGCAGCTCTAGCAGGCACTGACCCTACGGGGCCCCATCTTCTTTGCTGACAGTTCTTTGAGGTGTGCATGGAACACGTCGCGCCGTCGACCCGGGCCTGATTGCTATCGGCGAGCTAAATCAATGGTTGCATTTGTAAATAATATGTGAGTAGTTAATGTGTCCCTTTACTAACAAATTTATTAGTTTTACATTTGCTGGTAATACTTTGATGTACTTAGTGTTATTTTGGGAGCATCGCCCTTTCATATAATTAATTGATTGATTGAGCTTATATTTGAAAAGAGTAACTATGAAGTTTCTTATCCGTTCTTCTCCATAAGAATCTACTTTTTGCGAATTGACAACTAGCCTTTTAATGGTCTAGTTGAAATAAATGAATTTACTTTGACTTTACCAAAATATCTTTACTTCTATTTTTATATCGATTTACTTTTCAATTAGAGAGAACAACAGTATAAACAACCTCTCAAATAAAAGTATTAACTCATGGCCTGTATTGGGTAATCCTTTTCCCAAAAGAGAAGACAATAGGCTAATGAGAATAACTATGGAGTTTCTTGTCGGTTCTTCTCCATAAGAATCTACTTTTGCGAATGAACGCTAGAGTCACTTAATTATGATAAATTTTAATGATGACGTTCAAAAGTGCCGTTTAATGGCCTAATTGAAATAAACGTTTTGACTTTGACTTTGAATGGCCATTTTCTAGGCCACTCGAGGAATGCCCGCTGTCGCTCATGGCTTGTTCCGAGCCACTCCCGATACGCCCTCCCAAGAGTTTACCAATCAGTGACAGTCACTTATTGAATTTTGTTGTGCTCACGACTTTCAATAATTCCAACCTTTCCGTTACAAACTTTATCAATTTCCTTAACTGCGAACATATCTTGGTCGCACGAAACTCGCACAGATTGTACAGTCGGTGATAGCAATTAACTGACCCCCTAAAAATTAAACGAATTTGAACCTTTTGCTTGTTACGAACGATCGAACTAGAACAACGTTGGAACTGGTTCAACGTCTACGATCAATAAAATAGTTATTCGAATTTGATCTTTAATACGCAGTGTTAAGGTAGGTATGTTCTTGAATATTATTTTAACTTGTAATATAATACGTAATTTCGATCACGTTGAATATGATTCGAGTGGTCTAGTGGTGACTGTAGTGATCTGACAAATCGTGGTTGCGAGTTCGTAACCAGCGTAATTGACGCGTTTGTTTCTGTTTTGTATATTTATTTTAAGTTATAAATAATAAATTATAACTTTAGCAACAACAAAAAAAAAACGAACAGAAATAAAAAACCAAAATGGTGGTAAAAACGACTTTATTTTATAAAAAAAAAATATTATAAGAATAACATAAATGATATTGATGACGACACGAAGATGATAATATTTACCTGCTTACTAATAACGTTGTTAACTGCACTGAGTTTAATGTAGTGAATCAGCATGTTATAATATTTAGAAATATAGGTATGTATTTCTATTTCATAACAATAACATCACTACATTAAATATCATTGAACTAAATAAAACGGCATTATACGTTGAAGTTCTACCTGGTCTACTATATATCAATTTGTTTTATGAATAGTTATTTTAGTTATAAAATAAGGTTTTGACAAAAAACTAAGTATTCGAAATACTTCGTTACAAATTATAACAATAGTTAATTTAACACACACACTGACATACGTTAGTATTGTTTGTGACCAACACTGGTTACTCAAGTTATTCATGCTTTTAATAGCGAAGTGGAGCACCATTTTTTCTATTGCTTGTTGCAAGCGGTCCCGCATATACCGCGCACCATATTCCAACAACGATCACTTCCACTTGCAGTTGAATGAGTAGGCAAAAATGGGTGTTCAGTATGCCTTCTAACAATTGCTTGATGACGTTCTGACACAGGAGTATGTAACATAGTAGGTTTTGGTCCAGGACGATCTTTTTGAATATTCCCTGCCTTTTCAAAACGTCTTAGCGACAATCTGACTGTATTTCTCTGAAACAACACAATAAGCATAATTTTAGTAACGAATAGGTTAACATAATTTATCGATTAAGTTTGAAAAAATACGTTTATCAAATTAGATTATATAAATCAAATTAGACCTATAAATGATCTCAAATTAGGCTCATAATGAAACACAGTTAATTGTCTATTATTCTACATTCACCGGCTTTTAAGCAGACTAACGAATTAAGGAAAAAGTATAATTATAAATGCAGCATAAAAATAATACACTTACCGCTATATTAAGTTTCGTAGCAATCGCTTTAATACCAACATTCTCCTCATGCAAATAGATTATTTTGTATTTTAAATAATCACTCAACTCAACTTGGACATGACGATTAAACTATCAAAACTGATAACAATTAATAAAAAGGAAAAAAGCGTGGATCTTTACAATTTAGTAAGGCAAGGTAAAAATGTTCACGCGTATTCACTGCTATTTGTGCATAGAATATCTTGTTCAATTTATTCTTCTACCCCATATTCCTAATGTCATATCTATAGCAGTTTTTGTTGAATACGCATATTGACGTCTAACTACCCACTTATTAAAAAAGGTAAAAAGTTATAAATAAATGACCTAATACCAACCCCTTAAAGCTCAAGTTTGCGTATCAAAATTATTTATTGTTTCTGTTCATCGAGTAGTGTTAGTCTGATAAACTCATACCATATTGAATAACGTTTAATGTTATGAGCATAGGGTGTAAAATCGAGTAATTTTTAGGGGGGTCAGTTAATTGCTATCACCGACTGTACTTACTCGTACAACTCGTGCTACTTTAAACATTTTGCACGAACGGACTTTAAAGATGGACCAAGTAATGTTTCGAGTATTTTTGGAAGTTGAAAACTTAATTAAAATTGGACGGCTTCAATATTTTTGCGAATTAATCGACTTTGAAGTCGCTGCGATTGTTTTTGCGTGATATCAAGTTGATATCTTGTCTGGTCATTCATTTATTGTTACACAACCTACAACTTATTTTTCTGCAGCAGTGAGCGTTCAAACTTTTAATAATCTGTGTGAAAATGAATTCATTTGAGGTGTTTCAGACACAAACTTAGAAAGTTATAAAACGTTTTGTTCTTGATTATCTTATCTTATTACAACACCTACTTGAGCAAGAATTTCATTAGGATCATAGTTTCAAAGGTCATAATAATCGTTTTGTATAGAAGATATCTGCCAAAATTATTCTTCAGATATTACCTGAGTATTGAAAAACCAGCCCTTAAATAACTAAAATAACAATTGACCACTTCAAAAAACCCGCTCCCCTACAGCCTTTACTTTGACAGATATTTCTAAAGAACTTACAACAGGAACAAATATAACAAGCAGATTGACATATCAAATAAACGCTTCAGCCACAGACACCCTCAACAGTAAGCTCTAAAGTAATATGAAATAGCATCCGATTTCGTTCACAAAGCATTCCCACTCCCAGCCGGTCCCAACACTGGGCAGTGGGCAGTGGACTCCGTCGCCTCGGACGGCAAAAATAAACACTTACTTGTTAAAGAAACGCTGACTGTACGTGACTAGGGGCTTTTAGAACGAACGATTTTAAATCTAGTGTTAATGAGTCGGATTGGGGTCGTGACGGAAAGTGGACTCTTGTAAACTTGACTAGTAAAAAAGAAAACAAAAAGAAGATGTTCACTCAACTGACATGCATACATTTTATAAACTTGAAATAAAATTCTAAGGTGGTATTTTTACTTTCTTTGTATGTACAAGGTAATCCTAGGAAGTTCTCATATGGTTACGAATATTCTTTTAGTGGTACACTACTCAAATATCGCAGATTGTAAAATATTTTTATTTAAAAAAAAAATGTACAATCTCTGTGATAGACCTCAAGAAACGCGGGAAAGGGGAAATCATCTATATGTTTCTGGTGTGCAGTGGTATTCTTATAAGTATTATTTACAACACACGCAAAACATATAATTACAATAGGATATATATGTATATGTACTTACAAGGCCAGCTTAACCCAATAATGGACTCCTTACAGCAAACCTCAGTACGAGTACGATTTAAATACAGATTTGCAAATGATAATTGAGCACATGTACGAGTATATAAGTAGTTGCTACAGTAAATAAGCTTTAAATCTAACGTTATACGCTTAAAATATTTTTTGAAAATAAATATATATATATGGGGTTTTTTATTAGAGCAAACCAAGAAAAAAAACGTTTGTCTATCTGTATGTTTGTACGCGCAAAACGCAAAAGCTACTACATGAATTTTAACGCAATTTTCACCGCTCTACTGCTAGACGACTAACTTAAAATATAGGCTATATTTTACCACTTAGAAACACAGATTCTAAAAACCACACCACAGACAGGCTAGTAAACATATAAAAAGATAGCGCGCTGGTCTCACGACATAGTCTTGCAGAGTTCTTTCTTTCGAAAGGTAATAACAATTTGTAATTGAAAGCAATATATCTAGTTTTAATTTCCGCGAATATTAGTGGGTTGCAGGTACGCACCTCCCTCCCGCCCGCTATATTATGCACATGCAAGATTACAAGGCAAATGCAAGGATTTTATGCACATGCAGGAAGGCAAAGCAAAACCCAACACCATTACCGACACGTGTTTCGTGTTTCGAATCCTTGCATTTGCCTTGTAATCTTGCATGTGCATAATATAGCGGGCGGGAGGGAGGTGCATACCTGCAACCCACTAATATTCGCGGAAATTAAAACTAGATATATTGCTTTCAATTACAAATTAAAAATGGATTTCCGCAAAGTAACGCCTGACTCAATCAATTTTTTAGGTAATAACAAGTTTTACAGCCAAAAATAATTACGAGTTTAGAGTTTCAAACAAAGAGCATAAGACTTTCCTAATATTCACTTACTAATATCTACAAAAAAATTAATAATAGGAAGATCACAAGTTTCCAGTGTCAACAACAATAAAACGACGCAAAATATTAAAATTAAATGCTGACAATGAAACATAATTATTTCTTCATATTCGTTTATAGATTCTGAGAAAAGATATTAATATCGCAGGTACAAAAAATCATTAATTCTATTTCTTAGAACACTATTTCAAACTGTGTCTATATGCTGGAACGCCTGATGCCACAGCATGGCAGCAACTCACTTAATGACCAATTACCACTAATTGTAACATGTACATATCCTTTTTCAACCGACTTCCAAAAAAGGAGGAGGTTCTCAATTTGACAATTTTTTTTTTGTTAACCTCATAACTTTGTACTGGGTGTACCGATTTTGATGATTCTTTTTATATTCGAAAGCGAGTGCTTGCCGTGTGGTCCCATTTTAATTTGATTGAGATCTGACGACTAGTATTTGAGTTATCCCTAATAATGCGTGGCTTCTCATTCCCTTAATGACGTACAAATAACTTTAGTTTCGGAAGTCGGTGTTCAAAAAAACGAAAAAGCAACCACAAACACTGAGTTCCTGGGCACGCCACCATTGCGGTGGTAAGTCCCCTCTTTGAGGAGTGGTTGGAGAGACGCCACGGCGTCCTTACCTTCCGCCTGACGCAGGTGCTCACCAGACACAGCTGTTTCGGGAGGTACCTGTGTCGGATCCAGCGGGAGGACACGTCCGGGTGTCAACTCTGTGTGGATCGACCGGAGGACACGATGGAGCATACGGTGGAGGTCTGCCCTGCTTGGGCGGAGCAACGCCGTGTCGTCGTCGAGGCGATCGGCGACGGCGACCTCTCGCGTCCGGCCCTGGTTCAAGCCATGGTCCGGAGTCCTCACTTAATTTTGGCGACCGCTTCCCATGCCTCCTAAGGCATGGGAAGCGGTCGCCAAAATTAAAGTTATTTTGTACTTTTTGGTATTTTTGTTTAGAACTCGGTCGTATTTTTTTTAAAGCTAGATATAAGTTTAATTAATATATAAATAAAATGTGTGTTTATGAAGGTTCCTAAACTATGTGATATAAGGTACAAGGTAAAAATAATTCATTAATGCAGAATGATAATTACCGTAGCATCGCCTTACTTTGGCCCTGGAGATAACTTTGGCCCAAAATTTTAAGGAATAGGAATACAGAAAAAACTGTGCTGTGTTCCTATTGGTTAACGAGCTAGGGCCAAAGTTGCCCTCCAGGGCCTAAGTGACACGACTTTACTTTATGTTATTATTTTAAGAGGGGCATAAAGTCGTGCGGTTTAAAGGAGCCTGCACACCAAAGTGTGAAATCGCTGCGTCAAGCCACTGACTTATTGCTATTAAATTGAACACACTACTTTTTGGGAAAATTCCTAACATTTCCACTTATTTTCCACTCGTATTCCGACATATTTGCTGAAAGTTTTCGCGGCCAAAACCTACAAATTGCCTGTTTATGACACTTTTTACCTAGAACTAGTTCACGCTGACATGGGCGCGTAAGGAGATCTTGTTAGGGGCTGTGTTTTCCGAGTTATTGAATTGGCTGTATCCGTTTTGCTGAAGTTGATATTTGACGATATAACAAGTTAAATTCAAGATTTTTGGAGTATGTTGCTTTGCTGACTAACTCTCGATTGTATAACTCAGTTAGAATTATAACGAGACTAATTATTTCGCGATAAATAAAGATAATACTTGGAGGTAGCAATATTAGAAACGCTCGAGTATATACATAGTCTTAAAAAGAACACTAAAAATTATTTTTGCTTCTGAGTTTTTTTTTTTTTGTTTTTTCAACGAAATTATAGTGAGTTTTATTGATTTTATTTCAAATGGTTTATTGAATTCAAATAGTATTATTATACCAAATAAGGTTTTTGTTGTATCATTCTTGCTCTTATTTCAATAGTGTTTCTATAATTCCTTTAACTCTGTATATACATGTACTGTACCTACCTAATATAGGTACATTGTCAGCTAATTATGTATGATCGCATGCGTCTTGTTCGTGAACGGGTGCCGTCAGATGGGACTTGTCATCTCTCGACTGTCACGGTTTATTTTAAACTAGCTTCTGCCAGCGACTTCGTCCGCGTGGAATAGTTACTTTACCCCCGATTTTGAAACTGCCCGATCGGTTTAAAATTGACAAAGTTTCATACAAATAATCAGAAAGCGCCGAAATGCTAAGCTATCGGGAGTTACACGTGTTATTGTGAGTCAACCATAAAAGATAGACATATGCTGTCTCGAGATATTTTTCAGATAATTTTATGTAGAACATTTCCGTCATACATGATTTCTATGTAACTTTAACCATTAAGGCTACACACGCGACGGAAGCTTAAAAAATGGAGTAACTTCTCCCGTTTTCCCAACATTTTCCTTCACTGCTCTGCTCCTATTGATTGTAGCGTGATGAAAAGTATACTATAACCTGCCCAGGAGTATGAAGAATAATTGTACCAAGTTTCGTTAAAATCGGTCGAGTAGTTTTTGTTTCTATAAAGAACATACAGACAGACAGACAGACAGACAGACAGACAGACAGACAGACAGACAAAAATTTTACTGATTGCGTTTTTGGCACCAGTATCGATCACTAATCACCCCCTGATAGTTATTTTGAAAATATATTCCTTGTACAGAATTGACCTCTCTACAGATTTATTATAAGTATAGATAGATGTTTGTTTGATTTTTTTTTTCTTTTTTACTCCTTTTACACTGTTCTCTCATATTTCTATAATAATTTCAACTTTAATTATGTAAACATAGCTTTGTAACAATTTATTGTTTTTATGAGTGTCAGTAGAGTTTCTTGCACGTTCTACTTCATAGAAATCTACGCTTTGGAACGTGCAAATAGCTTCAACTCTTTGACCGAGCGATCTTGACAATTCAAAAGTGAAAAAGAGAACTGGTTTAATCGTAATATGGCTTAACTTGAGTATAAAAATGAGTGGATACTAAATTCAAAACGTTGTCCCACACATGGAATTTGTCTTGTATCGTAGGTGCGTTTACAAACATACAAACTCACATACACAAACAGCCAGACCCGGAACAAATATCTGTAGGTCTAATGTTTTATTTTTCCTACTTAATACTTTTGCATACGATGTCAACATCTCTTTTATTGGCTTGACTCTCCTTTCGCAGATATGCTGGAAGAGATTTCTATAGAAATAAGCATCACCTTTGTAACTATTTGTCAGTTTCCTTCTTCTTATCTTTGTGTTAAAATGTGTTTTTATATAAATAAGTGTTTGCTCCTTGCGGGCATCTAACCCAGGACACGCAGCGCAGCAGCCAATCGCTCAACCACTGCACCATCCGTGAAATACCTCGTTAGAAAGATTTTATAAATAACGCCCGATTTCTATACTTACCTTATATTCTATTCAAATGCAATGTACCGTGATGTTTGCCAGAACTTCTTATGCAGGGACCCTCACTGCCAATGCTTACTGATCGATGGCTTCTAAAAAAACAAAGACAAGAATTGATAGGAACTAAAAAGTTATACCATAATATGAAGAACAGAAAGTCTGCATTAAACAACTCTCGAAAAAAAGAACTAATCCACTCATTCAACATGTTTGTTTAACTGTAAAAGAAACAAAACATATCATACGGGTTGCTGTGAAAATTATAAATCGCCATTTTGTAACGTCCGCCATGTTGGATTCAAAATGGCAGCAATCAATGAATCGTGCATTGTCATCGGAACCAAATATTCTGAACTTAAATATTCTAAATGTCCACTGAAGTTTAGAATAGAAAAGTGGGTGAAATATTGATTGCAAGATTCAAGAACATCATTACATAGAAGTGAAATTAAATAAGCTTAAGTAGTATTAATTTCGATGGTTTTATTTCTTTATTTAGCCTCCCACCGGCAGATTAAAAGTCTGACTCTTCCGATCTATTCTTTCCGGTAATCTTTATTATACTGTGTGCAATCTCCAAGGCGCCCGAATTTCTTATCTAATTTCTTTTATTTTGTTTTATTTGGAGAACACACCTTTTAAATAATATTATACTAGCTAACTCAGCAAACGTTGTTTTGCCATATAAAATAAAAACAATATTTAGGGGTATGAATGATGTTCTATACACATATACAAATAAAAGTCACAGGTGAAATGTAGCTTTTTATTGGTGAAATAATTTTTAAAATAGAAAACTTAAAGCTAAAATACTTCTTAGCTGTATCCCGCGGTTTCACCTGCCTGCGCCATTTATTCTTTCTGGCTCAGTGTTCTTTCTTTCGTCTCCTAAGGATTATAGCTTGATGTTAAATAATTATGGTTCTGGTAACCTGGTACTTTGTAAGTCTTCACTCACAATTCTAGCCCCAGAAATGCTTCGACATGTTTATGGTCTGCTGGTACACGTGAATCCTTACTAACACATGTTTGACAGGTACGAAACAAAGGAAAATTTAGGGGAAAATGATTCATCTTTCATAATTATGTATTCGTCGAGTTTTCGTTGTTTTTATGATGTATTCTGCTATTTGGGGCGGAGACAAATCCAACATCATAATGTAGCTGGCTAACATTACGTACTTACAGAGTGCGACATTGTCCAGTGCTGGGCATAATCCTCTCTTTACTGTGTCAATACTCTCGCTTCTGTGCCATCCACATCTAAGCTCCACCAGACGATGTCATCTACCCATCTCACTGCCGGACGAACAATACGTCTTCTACCAGTTCTTAGACGTCACTTAGTCACTGCCTTGTTTTTGGATGAGAAACCATCAAATGTTTCCTTTCGCTCTGGGCAGAATGGAAGGGAGTGTCAGACTTTTACTGACCTACCCGTATTCCTACTAATGCTCGCCGCGTTCCAGGGCCACGGTGACTATTTCTAACAAATTCCGCAATTCTGGCAGGCACTGGCATCAGCGGGCCCCGTCCTCCATGCCAACATCTCTCTGAGGCGCGCGTGGAACACAACGCGCCGTCGACCCGGGCCTGGTTGTTATATACTTACATATATGGTAGTCACTGCTTTACTCCACCTGCTATGATAAATGATATTTATTTTGTAAGTAGGTTAAATATAACACTTTTACAATATGTCCAATATTTTTTGTCATTTTAAGCTAGATGAAGCCGGTGTTTCCTAGCCGACTACCCTGAGAAGAAACACCGAAACAAACTCAGAGGTCAAAGTCTCTTTTAAAGTCAATACAATCCGTACTGGTCAAATCATATGAAAACCATGTACGTTAATGTCTGAAGTAGCCTTTTGAGGAAAGTGCCACACAGATTTGAGTGGACCTGTCCAGACAGTGCAAGCATTTGTCAGATACCGTGTAGCTCAAACTTAAAACTTTAACCAGCTCAACGATTTGACGAACAATACCAAAGTAAGGACATTTGGGTAGGACGCAAGAATTACTCAAACTGCCAGACAAACTGAAATAAGACCCTAATATGGCGATCTACATAGTTCCCACATTAATAATATGTTATATGAGAACCATGCAGATCTGTGTCTGAAATGGTCTTTTGAGCTTACCAAAATCATGCTATCATATCCTATTACCAAAAGCATGTAAATGGGTAATAAAAATCCTTTACATAAACAATTAAATAAGAGTTGAACCTTCTGCTTCATGAATGTTCTATGTCTTTCCCGCGTACTCTCAACTACACATAGGTACGTAGTTTACGACGACTGGGTCCCGTACACATTTTATTAGTGTTTACCTTCATGACACAGTAAAACAAAGTTTTTACATAATTTATTGAGCCTCCAGCTTCGGGAAAACACACCAACAATTGTTCGCGCAAATACTTTTTGTAAGTTTATACTTTGAGTTGTTATTGGAGCTGTTCGGTTATTAATTTTGTGAAAGTTGTTGGGTATTTGCTCGTGAAAAGATGTTTTCTTTTATGTAAGTATGTTTATTATTATTGTAACACCAATACCTTGTCGGTTGTAATTGTTGTGACCAATTTAAAAAGTATCAAACTCAACTTATAAACTCTGACTTCACTTCTGCAAGTCATTGCAATCGTCTACTTCTCTTCTCTTTTTGTGCTGCATGACTCATCAGGGCCTCAAGTCTGCTATTACAATAGTCTCAGAAAGGTCTATCATTGATCTCATAATGGTTCATTTTTACAAGTTTGGTAATCTACTAATATAAAAGCGTCATTATGAGTTTCCAATGGTCAACCACTGGCACTCTATTGAAAGAAATGGCATAGAATGGTAATCTCGTACATACCTAATGATAAATTAATGACAGACATATCTGCTAAAATGTTGACAGTTCCTTTGATCAGTGCCTTATCATTAGAACGTCATTGTGCAGTCATTACTTTCAATAGCCCGGTTATCAAAAAGTATTACGAGACCATTGACCGACGAATGATCGGCCATTATGAATTTGGCAGATTACAAACTTTTAGCAAAATCACAATGGGATCGTGTTGGAATGACAAATTTATAAAAATAGCAGACTTGGGGCCTCTGTCTGCTTTCAAACTCTGTACATGGCCAGAGGCTTTAGCTCGAGTTTTTAAACGTACTCGATAGCGTACATTTGTATTGAAACTGGATAAGGGGCGTCTGATATAAATAATGAAACTTGCTCTTTTTTCGAAGATAAAGCGATCGAGTGCATTTGAAAAGTCGCACTAACATAATTCCTCTTGATTGTCGCATTACTCATTGTACTTAAATTTAGAGACAACGAACAACATGTAATCTTATTAGATAATATATACAAGCTCATAGAAAATATATATAAAGTTACAAGCGGAGTTAAAAAGGAAAAGAACTCATAGGGCATCGATAAATTCGTTCACATCGCTGTCAACGGGAAAAGTGCCCAGAATACTGGCGGCACTGCCACGTTGAATGGCAATGCTGATTCGTTTACCAAAGAAAAGGCCAGCCCTCTGGTAAGAGTCGACTTGTCGATTTTCTGCACCTACCGCAGCCGCCCCAGCACAACCCGCCGTGCTAAGAAGATGAGATGGCGCAAGGGTGAACACATGTTGCATTCCACACCAAAAGCCTACCCACTTTCCAAGGCATTATGGTCATTATAGCTTGTTTAGTTTAGCCAAATAAAAGACCAGTTCTCTGGCCACGGGAAGAGTCAACTAACAGCTTGCTGATTTCACTAAAAACTCCATAAGCACTTTGAACTTTTTATCAAGAAATCACAATCAATCGAAATACTTTTAGCTAAGCTAATTCATAGCAATATGTAACGGTCCGCATGATTTCTACAGTTATCTTCAAAGGCTGCTAACTTTACGAGGCAGACAGTTGCTAAGATTAGGGAGTTAAGTTTCAAAGTCGAAGCAAATGGGAAAGTTCTTGAATAGAGAGACTTATTTAAATAATGTAAATTGGTGTACAGTAAGTACATGTTAATAACTTGGTCTGTCTGGCGAGTGAGTTGCTACCCCGCGGATATTGGATTGGCCACGCCTGCTCGAATGTATTGTTGCGCGCCACAATTCGTTACCACTAGCGCCATCTAGTATCGCGTAGCGGAACTAGTAAAGTCAAGAACCTTCGAGACTTTTCGATGCTAGAACATTCTAGAATTCTCGATCATCCTAGTCAGTCGCGACCTATACATATGTACGCGAACTTTCTGGAACTTTTTACAATGGAAGGTTCTGGAACTACCCGGCTAACTAAGGCTAGCACATGTACCGACCAGATCAATTGTCCGGTTGAGCAATAACCAGCCTTAGTGTGCTGAACTGCGAGTGGTCCATTAAAAAAAAAACCCGACCGGGTCAGTATTGGATTTGCGACACAAGTTATAACTTCGAGAGCGATCTTCGACTGCGAACTCAAGTGATTAATAGTGCGATTGTGTTTTGTAATTAGTGAGTTTATAGTGTAATTAGTGTCGTGTAATTAAAGTGTTAATTTTGGTTATTCAATCGGCTGATTTTAATTGTAACGAACCCGAAGCTCGTAACAGTATTTATTCTTCACCTCTCCTTGTTTACTGGGTTCATGTGGCCTATCCCATAGGAACCGTTCCTCTTCAGGGAACAAAGGCAGCCTATGATACTTAGATGAAAAGTGGCTTTTCTATACTAATGTTACACAGAGGAAAGATTTGATTGTATGTGTGTTTTGCATTGAATAGGCTCCGAAACTGCAGAACGAATTGAAAAAATCTTTCACTGTTGGAGATGCACTATGCCCGGGTGACATGGACTATATTTTATCTCCATATTCTCACGGGAACGGGAACTACGCGGGTGTAACCGGGTGAAGCGCTGCTAGTTATCTATAAAACAAATATGAATCGGATCAGTGCTTACAAATATCTAAGGTTTCTACGTGGTTCCCGTTCCCGTAGGAATACGGGGATGAGATATACTATAAATAGCTTTCCATTGTTGAAAAATTTGTTAAAATTGGTCCCTAAACTTCGGAGCTTATCTGCACTAATATTATAAAGAGAAAGATTTGATTGTTTTTCTGTTTGTTTACATTGAATAGACTCCGAAACTACTTGGGTCGGCTTCCACTGTCATACTACTGGATGTAGCTGAATACCAGTACTTTATATGGAGAGGATTCCTATCTAATCTTTACAATACAGTACCTGAGTAATTTGGTATACCTTGACCAGACTGGTGAAAGATTTTCTAGCTTAATTCACTCTCAAACTCAAAGCATTTATTTCAATTAAACCCCCTTAAGCGTTCGTTCAGACATGCGGGAATCGTGCGTTTACGAATCGCGCGGTTTGAAACCGCAAAATTGTGATGCTATTCAGACACCGCGGTTAGTATGCGATTTTCGTGCGGGAATAGCGTCAGTATCAAAATTGAGGTCGACGAAGAAGTGTGATGTGTTGCTGTGGTTGCTCCTTAAAATATTATTTTTTTCCAACATGTCTTCACAATCTCCAAATATCTCCACCAACTCTTGCCAGCTCGGTTCTTGATTATTTTATTTGAATAATCATCACACTGAATATCACATATTGCTGGTCTCTTCTGCACCTCATCAATAAATAGTTCAGTGTCGAAACGATCCATGGCGAACTCACGAACAGTGACGTGCTCACCGCGCGGTATCCGCAACGCAATTGAACGCGAAGTAAAGACTCCATTGTAATAGAAACGCGCGGGAGCAGCGCGATTCTATTTTCTGGCGGTTGGGTTGCGGTAACCGCGCGGCTTGATTAACCGCGCGGTTATGTCTGAACGATTACTAACTAACTCATATAAATAAGACCCGCGCGATTTCCATGCGATTCTATAATCGCGCGGTTCCCGCCGTGTCTGAACGAGCGCTAAAGGCACTTTTGACAATGTCGTTTTGTCAATTATCAATTTCGGTCGGTCGAAAGAGGTGAAGCTATCTGCACGTTCCAAAGCGTAGATCTCTATGGAGAAGAAATTTAAATCAATAAATTGTTACAAAGTTGTGGATACATTGTTATTCTTCATATTATTCCTATAATTATGTATGTATACTATCCGTAATGACTGTCATCATTTATTATTTATCATTACAAATGCCAGCCCGACCATTGCATGCTTTCCAAGACACAGAAGACTCTCGTTAAGATAAGTATGATCACCAATCCACAGTTTGACCTCGGCAAATGCTGCTTAACCTGAAAGATACGACGTTAGGCTATTATTATTTAGCTACCAGCAAATATTAGAACAAGATTTATTAATTTTATCATGTTCAATCTTTATTACATAGACATGGAAAGTACAAATACTATCGCCCTATTTAACTTTCAGAAAAAACGCCGAGATACAAATAAAACTGATATAAATAAAGAAAATCTCATACACAGGTAAAAAGGCTGTTCTGCGAAATATGAGACATTTTTTTCTGCCTTAGTTACCTCGAAAAGATCCCAATGAATGAAACATTTTCACAAAGAATTTAACCGAAGATTCGGCGGATCGGTACCGACAAACAGGGATGGCGCGGGGGACGGCGCGCTTACTAATATCCGACAAAGCGGATATTTTAAGCAGGAATTATATGTATATGTATAAATATATATTTTTTAAGTCTTAACTTATTATGACAGAAACATTCGAGTTTTTTATACATAACTTAATGTGAGGTTATCAAGTTCAGTATCAAAAATAATTTATTTTAACAATAAAATTGATTGAGTCAGGCGTTACTTTGCGGAAATCCATTTTAACTTTGAAAATGAAAACAAAATATCTAGTTTGAATTTCCGCGAATATTAGTGGGTTGCAGGTATGCACCTCCCTCCCGCCCGCTATATTATGCACATGCAAGATTACTAGGCAAATGCAAGGATTTTAAGCACATGCAGGAAGGCAATGCATAACCCAACACCATTACCGACACGTGTTTCGCCTCTCCACGAGGCATCCTCAGGGGACGTGTTGACTCGCTGACCGTTGAGTTGCGACTGAGCATTTAGTACAAGGCACCCCCCTTTTATACACTGCCACCGTTGGTTATTTGTGTACAACTACCCACAAACATTCGCAGCAAAGGGGAAGAAACCAAATTCGTCTGGTCATTCAACAGTGCAAAATTATTATTATTACTATGTTTAAAAATCTCTAATTGTTCCAAAACACACAGCCGGAAACCCTTATCACAAATATGTAGTATATTAAAACTATTGTTGTCGCGCAAAGAATGGCCGGTATCAATTAAATGTTTCGCGAAATTCGATTTGTCCGAATGGCCATTTCTGACCTATATGGGCCCCATTTCAGATAGAATTAGTAATTTACTTAGAAAAAACAACGTTTATGTAGCGTTCAGAACGGACCAGAATATACGCCGTATTTGTAACGGAAAAGATATTTTAGAAAATGGTAAAAAGTCTGGGGTGTATAGGCTGGTCTGTGATGAATGCAACGGGGTGTATGTGGGTCAGACGGGCCGAAACTTTGACATAAGGTATGGGGAACATGTTGCCGCGTATAGAAATGGCCATTCGGACAAATCGAATTTCGCGAAACATTTAATTGATACCGGCCATTCTTTGCGCGACAACAATAGTTTTAATATACTACATATTTGTGATAAGGGTTTCCGGCTGTGTGTTTTGGAACAATTAGAGATTTTTAAACATAGTAATAATAATAATTTTGCACTGTTGAATGACCAGACGAATTTGGTTTCTTCCCCTTTACTGCGAATGTTTGTGGGTAGTTGTACACAAATAACCAACGGTGGCAGTGTATAAAAGGGGGGTGCCTTGTACTAAATGCTCAGTCGCAACTCAACGGTCAGCGAGTCAACACGTCCCCTGAGGATGCCTCGTGGAGAGGCGAAACACGTGTCGGTAATGGTGTTGGGTTATGCATTGCCTTCCTGCATGTGCTTAAAATCCTTGCATTTGCCTAGTAATCTTGCATGTGCATAATATAGCGGGCGGGAGGGAGGTGCATACCTGCAACCCACTAATATTCGCGGAAATTAAAACTAGATATTTTGTTTTCATTTTCAAAGTTATTTTAACAATGTTTTTAACTGACCTGATTCTGAACAATAAATAAATTAAAGTTAGCAATAATTAATATTTTAATTGGAATTTACTATCGCAACTGAACGGTATCCCTATCATAACTACAACCCTTGTCGTGTCTATAACGCACAACATTGAAGACACTGAGTGCTCTTAAACTAATTAGATCTAAGACTGTATGCAAGCAAGTTGAATTAGTTACAATTTTGATTAAAAACTGCGCTGCCTCATTTATCTACCTACCTTCACAAAAACATATGACTTCCCAAAACTTCAGAAACATGCACAATCTTCTGGCGGATCCACTAAGTTCATATCTCTTTCAGTCGATTAACGACCAACTTAAAGTTGCCAAGTTATTGCTGCCATTATAACATAGTAACCACGGCATTTAATTAAGATCAACTAAGGAATGCTTGTATAAAAATATACAAAACAAATCGTATGAATAAAAGCGAGCATAAAACCTTTTTTCAAATCACACCTTACACAAAAGAAAAAGTTGTGTTTTCAATTTTCCTTTTCGGATATATCCGCGCGGTTATCTCGGGCCCGGCCTGTCCCGGTACCTACCAACCCTGGTATCGACTTAAGGCCGTATTTTATTTTTATTTATGGCCCAGCCCGCCGGCCTCTGGCCTTCGACAATTAATCAACTCTGTGCCGACCGCCTAATGCCTGTTTTCCTTTGCCTAATGACCTAGGCGCAGATTCATGACTGATGCGATATCAGTATCAAACTTAATTGCGCTTCAATATTCATAGAAGAGCCTAAATTTTGTTAGTTTGTTTACTTACGCCTTTTTTTGTAAACAATTTTCGCACGTACATCATTATGTGGATAGCTGGGTTAGTAGGCTGTTTAAATAGATACTTTTTTTATCAAGGCTTTAACCATTTCTTCCATGTTTCGTTGAATTGTAGCGGCATCAATGTTGCCACAAGAAAAAATAACGAAGCAAGATTTGTACCGCAACAAAAAAAAATAACGAAGCAAGATTTGTACCGCAACAAAAAAAATAACGAAGCAAGATTTGTACCGCAACAAAAAAAACTAACGAAGCAAGATTTGTATCACAATAAAAAAAATTAACGAAGCAAGATTTGTACCGCAACAAAAAAATAATAACGAAGCAAGATTTGTACCGCAACAAAAAAAAATAACGAAGCAAGATTTGTACCGCAACAAAAAAAAAATAACGAAGCAAGATTTGTACCGCAACAAAAAAATAATAACGAAGCAAGATTTGTACCGCAACAAAAAAAAATAACGAAGCAAGATTTGTACCGCAACAAAAAAAAATAACGAAGCAAGATTTGTACCACAACAAAAAAAAATATAACGAAGCAAGATTTATACCGCAACAAAAAGAAACGCTGTGCCGTCTATCCCACAAGAGACGAACTACTGAACGAAATTCTGCATCACGGTATCAGAGTTTTTCGTGCCATTTGAACATAATTATAAAACAGTCTGAATATAAACTATCGCCCGCAGTTGCCCACAACAAGTTGTTGAACACAACAACCGGCTGGTCGGAAGATACTCCCTTTTCTACAATTAGGTACTGATACGCAGATTCAGAATTTGGTAATCATTATGTTTAGCGAGTTTTTCAACCGACTTTCAAAAAAGGATGAGGTTCTCAATACGACCCGATTCCCAAAACCCATCCTTAATAGTAGCAATATACAAAAGACGTTGTACCTAGATGTTTCAGAAGAAACCTCCTCCTCCATCCTATGAAAAAGTCGTTCTCATAAAACTCAGGTGGAATGGGATCTCCCACTAGCTTGGGATAACAATCGTGTTTTTATCCACAAGTCCGCTAAGTGCTTTATATTCGGAGATAGCAATGATTTAGAGAATATTATTTATAACTGTTATCTGTTGGACATTTTATGAGTTATTTGTTTGCTGTAATGTAATAAAGGTTTCGTTTTAAGACCGATATTTTGCAATTGCAAAGTACAATTCAAAAACTAGCCCAGTGGCCGTACTACGAAGTGACAATGCTATCATGATTCAGTGTGAGGGAAAGGGGTAGTGCTATTCGTCTTGTGTAACTCCGTCTCTCTCTGACACAGGAATCATGATGGATTTAAGATATCATGGTAGGGCCCCTGGATCCTCGGTATTGCAATTTGCTTACTACTACTACTTTACTAAGCCGATCCTCGAATTGTTGATATTGACTGGTGTCAATGGAATAATTGTCGAAGTGCTCATTCTTGTCGTGACGATTCTGATGATTTTAGTTCCGCTGTTGGGAACATGACTTCTAAAATGCCTCGCGTAGAGGATATTGAGTGGAGCTGGGCAAGGCATAGTTCAATAAGAACGATCTGTCTGACCATCTCTGTATATTTAGAGCTGGAAGACGGACAATAATAATAGCATATTATCATAAATGGAAACCATAGGATTCCAAAAGAATAAAACTACATCACTTGCAATATATAGATTATTCAGTTCCATCTGGGAAAAAATTAATGATAAAAAACAATGTGCTGCTCTGTTTATTGATATGTCAAAAGCATTTGACTGTGTAAAGCATGAAATTTTGCTTGATAAATTGGAGGGTATAGGAATAAGAGGTGTAGCTTTCAAATTAATTGAAAATTATTTAAATAACAGAATGCAGGGCACTGTTATTGAAGTATATAATGAACGCACAAAAATGGTGGAGGCAGTAACATCTAAATTCGAATCTGTAATACTAGGCGTACCGCAAGGAAGTATATTGGGACCCCCCTTGTTCTTATTGTATATTAACGAGTTTCCAAATATAATTAACCATCTTTGCGTAATGTATGCTGATGACGCAACTATATTTATTTCAAACGAATATTCCAATAATCTTATTTACGAGAGTGAAATAAATAGAACATTACTAACCGTAACTGATTGGTTGCAGTCAATAAATTTAAAAGTCAATGTCTCTAAAACCAAATTGATTCAATTTAGAAATTATAAAAGTAAACCCACAAAATTAAATGTAATCATGTCTGCTATAGCGATTGAAGAAGTAGAAGATACAAACTTCTTAGGAGTAACAATAGACCAACATTTAAACTGGAAGGCACACATCGAAAAGATAAATAAAAAAATATCCAGTGCTTGCTACGCATTGTCAGTTCTGGCAGAAACTACGAATCCAAGTGTTACTAGAAATGCTTATTTTGGAAATGTGTATCCACTGTTAACCTATGGTATCATATATTGGGGGAACTCGACAAACGGACAATCCACATTTATTCTCCAGAAAAAATGTCTTAAGACAATATATAACATGCATAGTACCGAATCACTAAGAGATGTCTTCAGAACGGAAGGTTTCCTGACACTGACCGGTATTTTTATACTCGAATTATGTTTATTTGTTAAAAACAATATGCAATATTTTAATTTCAAATCAAATTCTAAAACGAACATTCGGAAACAATATAAATATGACATTAATTTACCTGTTATTAATAATAGAATGTATTATAAAAGTACCTATGTTACTGCTATTCGTGTATACAATCAGTTACCGCCAGCGATTAAGCAATTAAATGGAAACATGTTTAAAAATAAATTGAAAAAAATGTTAATTGAAAATGTATATTATAATCTTTATGAGTTTTTTGATAAAAAATAATAATTATGATCATGTCGAAATTGCTAAAAATACTATTGCATATCCGACTTGGGTAAACTGTTGAAACTAAAAATGTAATGTTTATTAATAAGACCTTAATGTACACAGTTAAGCAATAAATTTATCTTTATCTTTATCTTTATCTTTATAATTAAGTATAACAAAAATCCTGAAGTAAGCCATTGAGGTTAGAAACAGCTACAAGAATTCGGCTGGAATGTATAAGCATAATCAACCTGTCAATGTTCCAACTGCTGGGACACGGGCCTCCTATCTAAAAGAGGGAATGGGTCGTAATCCACCACGCGGGCCCAGTGCGGGTTGGTGAATGTCACATGTCTTCGAATTTTTGGTTCTAGGACATGCCGGTTTCCTCACGATGTTTTCCTTCACCGTTTTGTGAGGAGTAGTGATGAAATAAATTTCACAAAGCAATGCGCCTGGCTAGGTTTGATCCCGCGTCCTACAATTCGTACGTCGGAGCCGTAAGTATTGTATTATAATGGATTTTCATACGCTTTTCACCAGTAGATGGGGTGATTCGCGAGAAAGATTTAGATTAAATTATTTTTAAGTAAAATAAAATAAATATCCAATGAACCACTCAAAGAGCAAAGTTCTATGAATATGTATTATCACCGTGCAATCCAACACCGAATCATTTTCAACATGCTGGTTGTCATGTCCGTGGTTTTAACACTTGAACAAGTTCTCGTACAAAGTTAGTTCTGTCAGCCGGACTCAGCGACGTGTTGGCTCGAGAGCGCTCGTTAAAGAACGTAATTATTTCCTTTTTTCCTAACTTCGTTGTTCCGTCCTTTTAATTGTCAAAGTTTAGTGGAAAGTGTAATAAATTGCTGATGAATAACTTTATCTTTTGTCAATTTGTTTTGCGAAGCGACTCAATTTTAAAAGGTTTGGTCGGAGTTTGGTTCATTATAGTGTATTTAAGTTGTTTGATACTAACCATTGTTTCTGAGAGACGAAAATATAGGGTTTTGTAGGAAACTATATTAATAATAATATGTGATATTATGGTAATTCTAATGCGTTTTCATAATATGTTTTAGTAAAAAGATTTTTAAGATTTTATATCCATTTCTGTACAATGGATTAAATAGGAAACTAAGTTATAATCTACAAGTTAAATTATTATAGCTGTAAAAAGACACTTGTGTAATATTTACAAAGCATCTCTTAAGAAGAGACAGAAGATCTTTTTTGTGTCTGTAAATAAAAACTGATGTGTCCTTTAATTTAAGTTTTAATTATATGGTAATTGATTAATTGTTCATTTATTATTTTAAGTTAGTATGAGCACTATGTAGCCTGAAACACAGGTTCAACCTAGTTCAGGGATATAAACAACTGTGTTCTTTAAATAATGTATGATAATTCATTGTATATGTGCCCTGTTGTATAAATAAACAATATTATTAACGATAGTTGAAATAGACGCTTTTCTATTACTATTGATTTACACAAAAACGAGGATAAATGTTCTTTGAATTACATCAGACAAGGAGGTACCTAGTCCTTCAAAACCCTATCTCAGTCTCTTTGAAATAATTCTAAGCATTAAACGACACTATAATGAATCAAACTCTAACAAAGCCTTTTCAAATTTAGCCGCTTCGCAAAACATTTAGAATATCGTTCAATATTAAACGCTTAAAACGTGAATTGGCGCTGTTTTCTATAATATTATAAAGAGGAAATATTTGATTGTTTGTTTGCATTGAATAGGCTCGAAAACTTTCACTGTTGGGAAGCTACACTATCCCCGGGTGACTTAGGCTATTTTATGCCAGTCTTTCCACGGGAACGGGAACTACGTGGGTGAAACCGCGACGAGCTAGTCATTGATAAGATTTGAAGATTTTCTCAACATACAAGGCGGCACCAATCCGACGATACCAATCATTATATCAATCATAATAATGCATTCAGGGTGCTTATGGGGTTGCCGCGCTTCTGTAGTGCATCTAGCATGTTTGCAGAGGCGGAAATTGATGGTTTTCATGCCATCATACGCAAGCGATGCGCTTCGATCTTGCGCCGGGTGCGCGCCAGCCCCAACAGCATCCTGAAAACCATCGCAGACAGGTGGGACAGCCCCACACTGGGACATTGGGTACGCCTACACGCCATTGTGGCGTAGGTATTTTTCATTCATTCCCCAATAACTATAAGTACTAACATAGTTTTTAAGGTTTTTGTATTACTAACCAAGAAATGGACTCAGTCTGAAATATAAGATTTTATTTATATATTTATTTATTTATTATCCAAGACCAATCATCAAATAAAGAGGTTTTACAGATGTATAAACCGCGCGTTTGTTCTATTTTAGTATTTTCATAGCATTATCTCGTATGGTATTCTGCTGTGGGGTCGGGCTGCTGATATTGAATCCATATTTATTATGCAAAAGCGTGCGGTCAAAGTAATTTATAATCTTCTTCGCCGCGATTCTCTTAGGGAACTTTTTAAAAAGATGAATATTGTGTAGATACAGTACTCAGTATTGTTTAGTGTTGAATCATTAATCATCCTGTATGCATTTTCTTACATATTATATCACTCCACGTCGTCATCCCACCGGCCTCCTTCTACCATAGGACATCTAGAGACACTGTAGGTTACCATCCCTGCCTTGTTGCTATTCCACCAATTCGCACCAAGCGTTTTCGATCGTCTTTTGTTACGCGCACAGCAAAGGAGTGGAACTCTCTGCTTGCGTCCGTATTTCCGAACGCATTCAACCCTGATCTCTTCAAAGTTATAGTGAACAGGCTTCTTCTGGGTAAGCTCATTCCATCGTCGACTTTGTCTCTGTCACCTGTGACCTAGACTAAAGTCAAGAGCAAATCCATTTTACAATAAAAAAAATCATCCCCACGCTGGTATTCAGCTGAATCTTTTTTGTACTGTTTTAACTGTCTTTGTTTTCTTATTATCTCTTCCATCACAGTTATACTATTACTGTATCTAATATAATAAGCGGATGTATAAGACAAAGGGGCCTGGTGACCCGTAACACAGGTACTTATAACCTATCTCGGGCACCAGTCTTGCACAAATGTTGCGTTATATTAGATTTATCAGTATTATCCATAGAAATATAAAATACATATCTATGGTATTATCATATGCTTTGTACCTACTGCATTTGTGATGAGAAAATAAATTTATTTGATTTGAATTGAATTGAAAGTTAGAGTGAACAGGCTTCTTCTGGGTAAGCTCATTCCATCATCGACTTTGTCTCTGTCACCTGTGACCTAGACTAGAGTCAAGAGTGAATTCATTTCACAATAAAAAAAATGATGATTCAGCTGAATCCGACCCCAATATAGTTAAGGAAAAGGCTAGGCAGATGATGATGAGTATATTGTAACACCAGTGAACCTCACTTCTAGTGCTACTTATTAATCTAATGAATTAAACACGGATTGGGATTCAACTTCGCACTACTTACTATCATTTATAAAACAAAGCATATTTAACTATTGTTGTATTTTTTGTAAAATGTTTTTTATTTTTCACTTTTTAGTTTTTCACTCCCAGCTAAACATACCCATCACAGCGTACGTGGTATAAATTGGTGGAAACAATAAACAAACATGCGATTTCAGGTATCCCTACAGATTTGCTATCATTTGAAATTAACAAAAAACCGCTTGTTCGATTTCGATAAAATTTTCACGGGACCATTTGGGAAGTATACCCTTTCCAACAAAAAAAGAATTTTTCAAATCGGTTGGCAACCGACGGATTTATGCGCAAACAAACATTAAAAAAAAAATACAAACATCCGAATTGAGAACCTCCTCCTTTTTTAGAAGTAGGTTAAGAATCTAATTAGTCCGTCTGATAGATTTACAAAAAATATTTGACACGTATTTTTTCTTTTTTCACGTAATCAAAAAATGAAGACGATACAATGCTACAATTTTTACCAGCGACGTGACGTCACGTGAGTTTTCAACGCACTGTATCGTCGTCGGACTAATTAGATTTTTACAGTAAGATACCCTATTAAGAACCTCCTCCTTTTTGAGAAATCGGTTAAAAATATCGTGTTCGTCGTCCGGGCGCCAAGCTAAGCCGTCTATACTATCTGCAGTGATGTATGTCCGAGGGGGTTGCCAGGTTACAGGCGACAGGCGACTCAATGTGGCCATATTTGCAACTAGAGATGTTACAACGTCATTGATTTGGCTTTGGCGAGTCTTGTAGAGAAGGGTGGGATGATATATGCAGAATTTGAGTTGAGAAATAATTTTAGTTGTGTTTCAAATTGAGGTAAATAAAGGAGGAATGGGAAAAAAATTTAAGCTGATTATGTATATAAATTCGTTCTACGATAAATAGCTTATCGTAGAACGAATTTATATACATAATCAGCTTAAATTTTTTCCACTGATGACCACGTTCTCTTTGTGAGGAGAAGTTTATAACGCAATATAACAACTAACGTTTATTACAGACTACTGTGAACTTTGTCTAATTTCTTAGGACTTTTTTGTTCAACCAGTAGAGATATTTTATAAAGCTACTATCTTTGTCCAGCGGCTTCACTTCGCTTCTTTAATATAGATAATATTTGCAAAACCCTGTGCCTATAATCGTCTCGGGGTCGCTCTCATCTATCTCTGTACAAAAGTTCTTTAAAATCGATTCAGCAATTTAGTCGTGAAAGCGTAACAAACGAACAAACTCACTTTCGCATTAATAATATTAGTTAGAACGAACTATTTCATATATCTTACGACTCTTTTAGCATGTTTCCTGAGGAATAAAAATATGATTATATTAAATATAATCATATTTTTATTCCTCACTGATGGATCTATTGACGGACTAAATTTTAGTCCGTCAGTTAGATTATCAAACAATTTTGGACACGTATTTTTTGCTTTATCAAATCTACCTATAAAGTTTGATGAAGATAAAAAGCTTTAAAGATCATGAGTGGGGGCTTATGACGTCACGACGTGGTAAAAATCATAGCACGAAGTGACCTCACACGAGTTCTCAACGCACTGTATAGCCTTCGTTTTGTTTACGTGAAAAAAGAAAAAATACGTGTCCAATATTTATTGGAAATCTATCAAAAGTCAAAACGTTTATTTCAATTAAGCCATTAACGGCACTTTTGAACGTCATCAATAAAAAATATCACAAATTAAGTGACTCTAGCGTTCATTGGCAAAGGTAGATTCTTATGGAGAAGAACGGACAAGAAACTCCATAGTTACTCTTTTCAAATATCTGACGGACTAATTAGATTTTTTAGTCAAGTACCCTATTCCTGGAGCAATTCTAACAACAACCTCTTTTGCTCAAGAGGTATATAATGTATATATTATTATGTTTTATGAATATACATCAAATCAACAACATCGGATAGCCAAACATGTTGCACAAAGGCTGAACCGTACGAACGAAACAATAGCTCCATCTCAACAAGAGCCAGGCTTGCAGCACACAGCCAGCAGACAAAGCTATACATCTTCATTTATAGCGCGCACTCTGGACAACGCACCTAAACCCGAGCCCGTAACCAATTGTTTTCCATGCAGGCATCGTCTGGCCGTCGAGTAAATTGTCTATGCCCTAAAATTCAAAACTGTAATTATTGAACCGAACACGATATTGTGAATTCTGTAAGGCGTGTGTGCACTAGGTATGGAGCATACATAGACTATGTTGTAACGAAAAGCTGATTGATTTCTTGTGTACCTGACTTTAACGGTGCCCAAGACCAAATTTAGCGTATTGATCCGAACCGTACCTTAATCATTTTGAAGGCTAGTTCAAGATGAATTATTGACAGATAGACAGATAAAACCTACATGTAAAGTAAAAGTTCTTTTTTATTATTATTGATAGGTTATCGTTTAGTGGTGGCCGAGCGGTAACGGCCCCGACTTACGAATTGTCGGTCGCGGGTTCAAACCCAGCCGGGCGCATTACTTTGTGTAATTAATTTCATCACCACTGCTCTTAAAACGGTGACGGAAAACATCGTGAGGAAACCGGCATGTCCTAGAACCAAAAATTCGAAGACTTGTGGCATTCGCCAACCCGCACTGGGCCCGCGTGATGGATTACGGCCCATTCCCTTTCCTAGAGAGGAGGCCTGTGTCCCAGCAGTGGAAGAGTTAAAAGGCTGACTATAGGCTATCGTTTTGGGACCCGCTGGGGCTAGTGAAGTGACTGCCATGCCAGGCCCGGAAACACGGATGGGTTTTAGACATTAAGAGTCTGACACTCCTTTCCGCTCTGCCCAGAGCATAAAAAGGCATTTGATGACTTGCCATCTATAAAAAAAACCTCAAAAGCTCAAAGCGATTATGTGGCAGACGATGAAATAGATAAAAAAGACGCAAAAGCACAATTACAGAAATAAATAATTGAAAACTTCCCATTAACCACCCTAATTTTTAACATCCTCATGACACCCGCATAGGTTGAGCAAAATACCTGATCTATTTAGCGTTAAAATTGTGACAACGGGTACCACTTCCTGTCATATAACTATGCTTTATAAAACAGGACACTTAAACAACAAAAAATATGGGTACGTCCTTAAATCTCCACTCCTCACTCGCCCGCCTATATGTACATAATATAGGTACTACAATCAAATATCCATCCAAAAGCTCATAAAAGGCACTTCGTCTCTCCACAAGTTAATATGTATATTTTAATATCCCAATTACCTCAATATTAAGTCTGCGAACTCCGCCATCTATATCTGAATTATTAATTTCAATTTTTCCTCGAGAACTCTGCTCACTTATTACAGTCCCGGCTTGTATTTCCTCCGTCCCCTGAGGGATATTACGAGTAACTCTGACCTGACGAATGGAGTTTTGACACTTTTTCGTGCCTCAGAAGTAGGGTAGTTTATACGTGATACTTCAGTAATGAAGATGGAAATTGAAGAAAATGTTAACTTGTGGTGGCCATTTTTTTATCTAACTTTGAACGTGTTTCCCTGAGGGGATTGCGGATGTTTGAATGTTGATCGTGGTTGGTGACCTTCAAAAGTTAAACATGAGATCGAATTACCGTGCTTTTTTCAACGATTAAGTAACTCAAATAAAATTATTGCAGAATGTAATTAGATTGGTTAGCTGATAATGTCTGAGCCAAAATGATATTAAAGAAAATGGTCGGATTAAATGATCCACTATCTTCAAATATTATATGATGAGACTTAATAACAAACTGAAAGACTTCAAAACTATCAACAAAATATTCCATCTTTGTTCCAACAACAATAATATGAGCTGCATTTCTCGACGAAGGAATTAGTTGCATATGAACGTCTAGTTAGCGTGCTGCCGATAAAATTAATTCAGCTGATGCCAATAATGGCAGGAGCGGTGTCTCCGGCTGATCATCCCGCTCGAGTGGGCTTGTTGTAAAGTATTCGATGCCAGGCGGTGGTCCCAGTGATAGCGGAATTGTTAGGGTTGTGGAATTGTTCGAAAAAGTTAGTGCGGCATTTGTTGGAACACTGTTTAAGTCAGTAAGAGACTGACACTCCATCACGCTCCACCCACAGCGAAAGTAGATATTTGATGATGAGGTGGTTGACTTAAAAATCGAATTGGTCTGTCAGGTCAGATAAATTTTCAAAAAATATTTGACACGTATTTATTCTTTTTTCACTTAAACAAAAGACGAAGACGACACAGCGTGTTGAATACTCGTGTGACGTCACTTCGTGCTACGATTTTTACCACGCCGTGACGTGACATCCCCCACTCATGATCTTTGAAGCTTTTTATCTTCGTCAATTTTTATAGATTTTATAAAGCATAAAATACGTGTCCAATATTTTTTGATAATGTTACTGACGGACTAAATAGAATCATATTTTTAATCCTCAGCAAACATTCTTATTCCAAATACACAAAAAAGTAATAACGAAACGTTGCCGCAAATAAATATTCATAGAACTTCGGCATTCCTCAGATGCATACAATGAGTTGCAGTGTAGCTGGTGTCGGCTGGGTGAAGGTTGCCGGGAATTGAGATGGATAGCATGCCATAACAAATATCTATGTTGATGAATACCTTTCTCTTGATCCGTCTTGGTTTCATGTAGTTTCAGTTCATGCTGGTCTTAAAACTATCTTGATTTCCAACGGTTGGAACAGATTCTGTTATCTGTAATTTAATGACATCTCTTAGACTGTTAATACACAGCAGTTTGTTAGCCAAACACACTTGATTAATTTGCACTTAAACAGAGATATATGCGTTGCAGGGCTAACCAGGTATAACTGGCTGCGGAATTTGTTCGAAAGAGTCACTGCAACGTAAAGTAAACGTAAACGTAAAGGGCATTAAGAGGAACATCGATAGGTTTTACTCATTAAGAGCCTGACACTCCCTTCCGCTCCGACAAGAGTGGGAGAAATCATTCGATGATTTTCCATCCTAGTGGAATAACTTTCCACAACGCACAATTCTATGAAAGCAACTAAAGAACTTTGTGCATGACAAGAGCTACTAAAGACTTTTTTTTATTGTGTAATGGATTTGCTCTTGCCTCTAGTCTAGGTCACAGGTGACAGAGACAAAGTCTACGATGGAATGAGCTTACCCAGAAGAAGCCTGTTCACTCTAACTTTGAAGAGATTAGGGTTGAATGCGTTCAGAAACACAGACGCAGGCAGAGAGTTCCACTCCTTTGCTGTGCGCATTATAAAAGATGATTGAAAACGCTTGGTGCGAAAAGCCTCCTTCTAAAACTTGGTTTACATTTAGCTCTCAATTCTTTTGTAAGCCAAACCGTTATGAAAAACTTGGCAATTCTTTATTTCCCTGCAAGAGATGTAAGCGAACCATGACTATAAATAATCTAAATAATGTGTCCCCCGCTCCGCCCCGCTCGCAGTGGCGGCACGCCCCAGGCGAGTGTATAATGTCTCCCTGAAGAGACATTGGCAGCAGCTACAGTACACCACTCTGCACACGCGAGTAACGGAGCTCACTGGAGCCTCTCCTTATCTCTCACATAGTTAGCTGCACCTAACTGAGTACTTCGCTTTTGAAAAATGACGAATTTAAATGCAAAAAATGTTCGTTCTCATTTATTCTGTAAACCTCACAAGGAAAAGCATGATGATTATTGGTGATATCTACACAAACATTCTGCAGATGATGATTATAACCGTGTTATCAGTCTGCTTTGTTGGGGTGGCCTTCCATTCTAACCTCACACAGAACTAGCTATCGCCCGCGTGATTGTCGAAAATTATTCCAAGGGAACATACTCCCGGGATAAAAATATATCCTACCAGCAAACGTTGTTTTGCCATAATTATAAAAGAAGATTTTCCCGCTTTTCTGTTGAAATTTTTCCTGAATATTCTTTGCTATAAACCTCACGGAGCCCGAGACCTTTCCAACGAATGCAAAACCGTGGAAATCGGTTCGTGCGTTCTGGAGTTATAGCGTCAGGAAGGAAAACCCGACTTATTTTTATATAGTAGATTTTGTGTTATTCCGGACTATATTCTACGTCTGTGCCAAGCTTCAGTCCATCTGACGTGATTCAGTAACAAACATCAATCCATCCATATTTTCTAGATCCTTTATAGTCCACAACAGGAAAATTATACAAAAGAAAAGTATTTAGAAGCAAGGATTAAGTACTGCACATTCGTTTTGAGAATCTCCCAAAACTTTTAGCGGTCTACACCCCATTTCTCATCGAATTTAATCACTCGCAAAACCTAGGTTTCCCACTAAAGCCTTTCTTTTTTTTTGTTAAAACGTTGCCCCGCTCTAAGAATTTCTCCTGTATCGTGGGTGCGTTTATAAACATACAAACTCACATAAACAAACATCCAGACCCAAAACAACAAACATTTGATCCGTGCGGGAATCGAACCCGCGACTCGCAGCACAGCAGTCAATCGCTCAAACACTGCGCCAACAATGCCAACAAAATTCTCAAAATTGTTGCTCGTTGTTCCGTAAAGTGTTCATCTATACTAATATTATAAAGAGGAAAGATTTGTATTTTTATATTTTGTATGTAACGAATAAACTCAAAAACTACTGGACCGATTTCAAACATTATTTCACCGTGGCCGCGGCGCGCTGCTAGTGTGTTATAAAGACTAAATACTTTTTTATTCAATACTAGCAGCGCCCCGCGGTTTTACCTGCATAGTTCCCGTTCCTGTGGGAATATGGGTAATATAGCCTATGTTACTCAGGATGAATGTAGCTTTCTAATGGTGAAAGATTTTTTGAAATCGGTCTAGTAATTTTTTCGTTACATACAAAAATACAAATCTTTCCTCTTTATAATATTAGTATAGATTTATTTGTAACGTTACATACTGTAAATAAAATAACGCGGCGGTAAATAAAAACTGCACTTCAAACGTTCAGGAAGAATTAAACCCAATAATACTTGTTCAACAAGGAAATACATCCAGCACATCATCACTCAACATCCGGTCTACAAAACTTGGACGAACGGAAAATACAGCCTGTTTTCCCTGAAGCTGGGTTAAACTTCAAACACCCTGTAACAGTTACATCACACAGATGAGTTCTTAGAACGAAGAAACTAAAACTCTATTCAAATTCTCTGTACATTGCCCCATTCAGAATAAACACCTTGGAACTACCGCAGGTCGCAGTTAAGATGAACGGGTTAAACACACGTAACCGTTGACCTGTATACCTAGATCCTGGACGGGCGAGGATTCATATAATGTCAGGTTTAGCTGACTCGTGTTAACGAAACGTCCTTCTAAAACTGTGGGTCGTAAAATGGGACGAAGCGGTAAAATCTTGGGACACGTGAGTCTTTATGTCGGTACGTGTATTCGGCGAGGATAGCGTCTGTCTTTCAAAAATATAGCGAACGAAAAGAGAAATAGCATTCTAAAAGGAATGAGAAGTAATATCAAATCAAAATAATATAATATGTGAGAAAAACCTATAGGGTAAAACCGGGATAGATGCCACACTTTTTGTAATCATTTTATATCTCCCAGTGCAAAAATCAAAATATTTTAATTGTAACACTGGTTAGTACTTTGGGTTTTTATCTACAAAATGAAAGTAAAACACATTACCTTTGATATTTCCAGAGTATTAGCGATTTTCGCGGACCTGTAAGTTTTGGGACATCTATCCCATATATGGGATAGTTGCCTAGACCATATAAATTACATTTAGGATAGACGACCCGCTGAAAAACAGATCATCTATCCCGAAAAAACATTGATCGCACTTTGCCTTCCCATGCAACTGCACAGAGACATGAGACACAGTCCACTTAGTGATAGTTGGAAAGTCTCCCGATACATAAATAAAATAGCATGCGATTTATACGCGAAACTAGAGTAATTACGATCGGGGCACCTATCCTACTGGGGCATCAATCCCGATTTTAACCTATGCATCTTGAACTGCCTGCCAGTCTATCTTACAAATTACAGCATCCAAATAGAATATGCATCAACGCCTTGTTATATTCAGTTCGCTTGCACCACTATAGTATATGATGTTTTAACAAAAATCTTGCTAGCTTTGATCCGTGGCTTTGCTCGCGTAAAAGTAGCCATTAGCCGGCTTCAGGGTCTCATCTATCTCTGTACAAAAATCGTAAATAACGGTTCAGTTACCGATTGGAGAACGGAATTCGACACGAAATGGTTGTAACTTGGCTAGGCAGACTGGACCCAAAACCGCTCCAATATAATTAATTATCCAGGTTATGTAAACCAGAACACGATTTAAAAGAGTGTCCGTGGAGTTTCTTGCACATTCTTGTCCATAATGATCTATGCTTTCGAATGTGCAAATAACTTCATGTTTTTGACTGACCGACTTTGACAATTCAAAAGTGCCTGTAAATGGTCTATTTGAAATAAACGCTTTGAATCTTGAATCCAGCATCTTCCCACAACACTTTCCTTCGCTAATGAGCAAACTTATCGATGCCTATTATCATCACCAAATAAAGGTGAGCGCCCATTGCGGCACATGACGTGCCAACGCGATATAAAGGCGCGAGAAGTGCTCACACGAATTATGAAGCTATTAACAACCCTTGTGTTTAGTTTACTGCCGTAATAACCGGGTAGGGATAGGACGAATGTTTGTTAAAAAATAGTGTAATAATAATAGGTGTTATTCGTGATAAGCGATCATTCGCCAGTCACTGAAAATAATAGCAAATTAATTCTACAGGGTACCGTTCATCAAGACTTAGGGAGCAGCTGTTTTTTTTTTTCAGTTGTTAGCGTTTGTCCCACAGTGACAGTTGCTCATTACCGCCACTCCTGTAAATTTTACAAGTTCTATGAACACCCTGAAAAAATCCAAAGAACAACTTTTCAGAGGAGGTAAAAAACCAATGAAATGAAACTATTTTTAAAAAGCGTTCTATAAGCCGGTCAATTTTGCTTTGAACTTTGTAAAAGTTCCTAACCCTTTTTTATTTGTTCTTGAGTCTTGTATTTGATCTTAGATTTTCTAGTGACTTAAAAAAACTAAATATTTGGAAAAAAAATACGCGTTTATTTTAATAAAAGCTGGAAAAACAAATTAGCTCAATTATTTTTATTTACAATATGAAAAGAATGGATCAAACTAATTTATTTAATCAAAGTAAAATATTTTAAAACCTAGGAATGTCGTTAAAAAAATAAAAAAAATAATACGCAATTTTGAAAAAAATATTATATTTGTTAGGTTTTTTTTTTTTAATTCAGTCAGCCAAGACCTACTTATAATTAGACTCAATTTATTTCAGTTACATATTTTCCAGAATCGCTATGCTCACATTCACATAGAAGAGGTTATAGGTACCTTTCCGCGGCAAGCGAGATGGTGCGCTTATCTGCAGCTTTCCAAGAAGCTCGCTACAGTCAACCGCCCCGTTGAACAGTTTGTGAAGAAATGTGAGATCTAGGAATTTTCTTCTATCTACCAACGAGACTATTTTATAATGTTGTAGTCTTAGGTCGTAGCTCCTAATTTTTTTTTGCCAAGTGGTCTTTGTAGCAAAGATGGTATAGGAATCGTCTTTGTACACTTTCCAAGCATTTAATGTAGATATCATAGTGCGGATTCCATATCCATATGGTGCTGTTATATTCAAGAAGTGATGTTCCTTTTTAAAGAACAAATACCGGGGTTAACTTTTTGCGGAATACATTTTAACACACTTCCCTGCCCTACAAGTGAACGGCAATAAAATAAAGTTAAGATTTCAAGCAAAGTTAGCCTAATTTTGGCGTAATTTGACTGAACTAATAATAATTAGAGTAACAAACATAATTTATTTAATAATTAATTTCGCTATTTTTGCTTCTATTTTTCATGTCATTGGTACGAACCCTCAGTTACCGATAGCACGATATATCGAAAAAAATAGAATAGACTGGGATGTGGACGATCGTCACGCGAACTGACCAATTCCGAGATGACACAGTCCAACATAACCAGAGAATCAAGAGAATACGACGAGTATTATGAAAATTGTTGCTAATCTAAATATACATAATTATGTAACTCAAAAGTGACTGACTGACTGACATAGTGATCTATCAAAGCACAGCCCAAACCACTGAACGGATCGGGCTGAAATTTGGCATGCAGGTAGATGTTATGACGTAGGCATCCGCTAAGAAAGGATTTTGATTAATTCTTCCCCCAAGGGGATAAAATAGGGGATGAAAGTGTGTATGAAACTTTGTCAATTTATTAATATTCTTAACGCGGGCAAAAGCTACTATAGACATAAGTCTCTGTGAAGTGCTCGTGGGTAAATGGTCGATAGTAGATGAGTCAATCTACAAAGTTAAGCAACGCTTGCAAAGGTCGGTCCGTTAGAAAGCACGTAAATCTGTTGGTCCCGGCCGTTGGTGTGTGTGTTTTACATAATTTTACAGTATTTACCGGATAGTTAGAAGCCAAAAAATGTGACACTAATCTTGCCAAGTGGTACTGTGTTACTGTATCGTGAAGCCCAGCTATTCAGTCGAACGGAAAGTGGAGAATTCATTAATGATTCAGTGAAGTACCTACCTGTTTATCTATACTACTATTATAAAGAGGAAAGATTTGTTTGTTTGTATTGAATAGGCTCCGAAACTACTGAACCGATTTGAAAAATTCTTTCACTGTTTGGAAGCTACGCTATCCCCGGGTGACATAGGCTATATTTTATCCCCATATTCCCACGGAAAAGAGAACTACGCGGGTAAAACCGCGAGGCGCTGCTAGTCATTAATATACAAGAAACCCCCCTCAATATTGACGGCAAACCTTCCGTCATAAGTTCATAGCCGTTGACGCACTGTACACCTTACACTTAAAAAAAAGGACGGTATTATCATTCAACTCGACACACAAGTCATCTCATAATCTGTCAAGTATTGAAACACTATCCACACTTGCTTCACTGCCGTCCGCTCAACTACCGACGACGCCCGAGGGCCTCTCGTCGTCCAGATGTCGGAGATCACACATAATACACACAGCACTACACAGCTCCTGTACATTTGTGCACAGTTTGTGTACACTTGTGTAGTGTGTTGTTGCTAAGTGTGTATGTTATGGCAAGACGTGCCGGCAGTGTGCTAACAGTGTAGCCAGCAAGATGCAATTATACTAGTACTTAGTTTGTGCTTCGTAGTTGGTTTACTGAAGTTATGGGGATGGTTTAGCTTGTATTATTATACCAGTCCCATTTAAGAGTCGATTATATCAAGTAAAATGTTGATTGGTTTAGCAAAATAATATAGGAAAGTAGACAGAACTATATGAGTTTTATAGATTTAGGTTCAGCTATCAACCGCTCTCAAGGACTGGTTTTTAAGTCTTTTTTCTTTCTTGTCCCTTCTTCATAATAAGATTGTTTGTTTCAATAAGTGACAAACACAAAAAAAAAAACAAAAATAAAGAATAATTACACATTATTGAGTGAGTCAGTATCCCACAGGACCTTTTTCTTTTCGAGTTGACAGTTAACTCATTCGTTAATTTGGGCTGATTACGTGATTAGGTTAGATAGCTCGTTGCTAAATATAATTTTTTTTAAATCCTTCCTCCGTCCATTACGTACTGATACTCCTCCGTGCCTCGGAAAGTAAAGTGAGCCCTTAAGTACCGGCGTTCATCTGTCGATCTTTGACAATCGTAACGGATAGTCAAAAGTCAGAAAATCAGACACCAGTATTAAGGGTAAAAGGAAGAGTTACTGTATTGCCCAGTTTTTGGTTTGCGGCGAAGAGCCTGCACTAGTCACTCCATGTAAAATACTGGTACTTAACTAGAAGCTAATCCCAACGTTGATGAGAAAAAGCCAGGCAGAATAATAGAGGTGACCTCGTTAACAGTAGTTGAGAAAAAGCCAGACAGATTAATAGAGGTGACCTCGTTAACAGTAGTTAAGAAAAATCCAAGCAGATTAATAGAGGTGACCTCGTTAACAGTAGCGACTGTTAATGAGGTCACCTCTATTAATCTGCTTGGCAGGATTTTTTTAGCGCAAATTAACGTCAATAACGCTTTATTGACGTTAATTTGCGCTAAAAAATCTTAGAACCAAAAACCCAAAATAGATATATAAAGTCTAACTAAGTAACTTGCAGTACCAATTTGCAGCACCAAATTCCCCATTCCCTCTCTCACAGACAGCCTAAGTTCTAATATTGAAACACGATAAGCCGATAATTTCCTTCCATTCTCAAACCGAAATCCCGTAATATATCATACACATCTTGGAAACAATACTGGCAGTCAGTAGTCTCCATTAGCGGGCGCATGTGTTGGAGCCTGGCGGAGCCGCGGTGGTGGTATTAATAATTAAACGCCGGGATTTATAGCCCCATGCCGTCACATGCCGCCGAATAAAAATATAACACATGTGATAGCACTGTTTGTTTTGATAAGACGCCATGTTTTGGAACGATAAAAAAATGCTACAAGTATTCACAAAGTTTGAGTACAGGGCTCCCTGATTTCGGTAAGAACTGTTGCTATACTTTCTCTGTTGCCCCCTTCTACCATAGGACATCTAGACGCACTGTAAGTTACCATCCCTACCTTGTTGCTATTTTATCAATTCTCATCAATGCGTTTCCAATCGTCTTTTATAATGCGCACAGCAAAGGAGTGGATCTCTGCCTGCGTCTGTGTTTCCGAACGCATTCAACCCTGATCTCTTTAAAGTTATATTGACCAGACTTCTTCTGGGTAAGCTCATTCCATCGTCGACTTTGTCTCTGTCACCTGCGACCTTTGTATAAAGTGACTAGCATGGCCCCGCGGTTTCACCCGCGTCGTTCCCGTGAGAATATGGGGATATAATATAGCCTATGTTCTTAAGTAAATATCTAATATTATATGTTTTCTTTTTCCCTCTGTATATATATAGGTATATATATATATAATTATATATATGTTAAAAAAATATTATGTTTTAGTCTATTGATGAAGATTTTTCTGGTATTTTATTTCACGTTAATTTTCATTTTAGGAGAGTATAGTTTATTGTTATAAATATGATCATCAATTTGTTTTGTGTCCACAAAAATCATTCCACATTTTCAGAGATGAATTTTTACAAAATATGTTCATTGCTTTACATAGACTTTGGGTATATTATTCTCGATGTTTCTTTGTATTTTTTAAATAAACGCAATATATTTATTAAATAAATATTACTGTACTTTCAGCGATTTCAGACATAAATCCAGACGATTGCTATAAAAATATAAGCTTCTCGTTATTTAAAGTTCAAAAGGTAAAAGGTATTCATTTATTTTAATCCCAAAAATACATTATTTTTGTAAAGTGGTTTTAAAGCTTTTGAAAACAATATGAGCTGTTTTAATGAATTCGTATTGACAAAAATATGGCCGTTCCATAAGTCAATGTTTTCCAAAGTAAATAAACGTTGGCAAATATATCAGTGATGCAAATTAAATATCCAAGTAGTTTTTAAACGACTTCAAAAAAAGAGTATGTTCTGAAGTCGACTTTTTTGTGTGTTTTTCCTCATATTTTTTTACTGGATGTACCGAATTTGATGATTCTTTTTATATTCCAAAGCTGGTGCTTGTTATGTGGTCTCATCTAATTTGAGTTTGATATTAAGTCGAGTATTTGATTTATCCCTAATAATGCGTTGGCTTCGACTACATTGATGATGTTTTCCTTTTCATTTATTGATGATCATGGTTTGGAAGAGCATCGTAGTATTTTGAGGTGGTCACTTTCTAATTTGGTGAAGATCCGTTGAAGAACTTCAGAGATAGTTAAATGGAACTCCTGAATATATGAAAGCAAATCTTCCGGGATTGTTGAAATCGCATGTCTGTTTATTGTTTACAGCAGTTTATAGTACTCTCTCGTGGGGTACGTTTAGCTGTGGGGAAAAAAAACTTTTTTCCAGAAAAAAAAAAACAACAGAACACAACCACAAATACCAACTTCCGAAATAAAAGTTATTTTATACTTTTTGAGTTTATTTTTTTAATTTAGAATCGGCTGTATTTTTTGGCTTTTCACATTTCATGTCAAAGTGGTATACTACTGCTTTATTTAAAGTAGATTCTACCTGCTTAATAAATCTTACGATAGCTTTTTCATTTCCAACCAGTAGTAGTATAGATTTATTTGTTGTACACCTACCACAGTGTTGTCTTTTTAACCCAAAGGTTCACTGTTAGAGAATTCCTTGTTGCACTAAGTCCGCCCATGTACCACTATCTATACTATATAATATTATAAAGCTGAAGAGTTTGTTTGTTTGTTTGTTTGTTTGAACGCGCTAATCTCAGGAACTACTGGTTCGAATTAAAAAATCTTTTTGGGTTGAATAGACCATAAATCGAGGAAGGCTTTAGGCTATATATCATCACGCTTAAGCCAATAGGAGCGGAGCAGCGATAAAGAATGTTTTAAAATCGGGGATACCACGGGGACGAAGTCGCGGGCAGCAGCTAGTTATACATCATCATCATCATCTTCCTGCCCTTATCCCATGTTACTTGGGGTCGGCGCAACATGTTTTTTTCTTCCATTCTGTCCTGTCAGCCGTCACGCTATCACTAACTCCTTTTTCTTTCATATCACTCCTCACACAATCCATCCATCGTTTCTTTGGCCTACCTCTCTCTTTCCATCCATCCACATTCATATTCATAACCCTTTTAGTTACATGTGTTTCATCCCTCCTTTTTACATGACCATACCAAGACAAGCGGTTCCCTTTCAACTTTTCCGTCACTGGCGCCACTTTTAAACTGCCTCTAATATACTCATTTCTCACTTTGTCCATCCTCGTTACTCCACACATCCATCTCAACATTCTCATCTCCGCTACATGTAATCTGTTTTCATCTATTTTTTCACAGCCCAACATTCTGATCCATACAGTACGACAGGTCTTATCACGGACTTGTAGATTTTTCCCTTTAACTTGAGGAGCATCCGTGGATCGCAAGTCGTTCCAGTGACCTGTCGCCATTTCATCCAGCCTGAGTTGATCCGATGCGTTACGTCTCGGTCTACATCACCATCACCCTGGACAAGCGACCCAAGGTACCGAAAGTCAGAGCAGATCGGTACAGGCGTTCCGGCAAGAACTATAGGCATAGGACTGGAGAGACCGCCGAAATCGCAGAACAGATATTCCGTTTTGGTTCTGCTCAATTTCAGGCCAAAACTCTCCAGTCTTTGCCACCACGTCTCCAATCTACTCTGGACCTCTAGACCGCTTTCGGCCACCAACACTATGTCATCAGCAAACAGCATGCACCAGGGAGCCTCTTCCTGGATTTCCGACGTCAGAGCGTCCATTATCATCAGGAAGAGGTAAGGACTGAGGGCTGACCCTTGGTGCAAACCGACTGCCACACTGAAACTTTCAGTGGTGCCCACTGCAGACCGGACTTGGGTACTGCATCGACTGTACATCGCTCGGATCAACTGAACATACTTCCCAGGCACACCTTTCTCCTTAAGGGCCCACCACAAAACCTCACGGGGCACTCGGTCATATGCCTTTTCGAGGTCAATAAACACCATGTGCAAGTTTTTATGTACGGCTCTGTATTTCTCGCACAGCTGTCGGATAGAGAAAATGGCATCCATTGTACCCCGACCAAGCATAAAACCGAACTGGTTCTGTGAGATTTCACTCTCTTCTCTCAGCCGCCTTTCAATAACTTTTTCCCAAGCTTTCATACTATGTGACATTAGCTTTATCCCTCTATAGTTGTTGCACTCCAGCACATCACCTTTGTTCTTGAAGATTGGCACCAACGAACTGTTGCACCACTCATCAGGTATGGCTTCTTCCAGCAACAATTTATTGAAGAACAAAGCTAACCACGTCCATCTACACAGCTAGTAGTAGCTAGCTAGTTATACATAAAGTTTAAATAAATAAAACGCTTTCATGCAACTTTTTTCTTCACTCCCCACTTCTCGTATTCCCTCTAGCACACTAGAAGCCCATACATCAATCCATCCGCACGTACGTGGTACAGTCGCCACCAGCGCCGGATCTCCGCACTGTCGCAGTCGCGCGTCGCTGCGACAATTAGTCGCTGTTATTACTTGTTTGTCGTGTCGCGATACATTATGTGGCGGAGACATGATGTGATGCCAGTGACACAGTGAGAGTTGTCTATTTTTGTTGTATGAGGTTGCAAATTACATTGAACAGATGGAACCTGAAATACTGAAGGGAGTAGTCTGTACTAAAATTATAAAGAGGAGACTTTTTTATTTGTTTGTTTGTACCGCAAAATCTCCGAAACTACTGCACCGATTTAAAACATTTTTACACTTATACAAAGCTTCATTATCTGTAAGTAATATAGGTCATATTTTATCCCCACGGGAACTACGCGGGTGAAACTACGAGGCGCTGCTAGTTTACTTATGTACAAGTATCTTTATTTGTAACTAGCTGCTGCCCGCGACTTCGTCCCCGTGGAATCCCCGATTTTAAAACATTCTTTATCGCTGCTCCGCTCCTATTGGCTTAAGCGTGATGATATATAGCCTAAAGCCTTTCTCGATAAATGGTCTATTCAACCCTAAAAGAATTTTTCAATTCGAACCAGTAGTTCCTGAGATTAGCGCGTTCAAACAAACAAACAAACTCTTCAGCTTTATAATATTAGTATAGATAACCTATTAGCGACTGCTTATCTGAAGGCAGTCGCCCATGTTGCTGCATTTGGTTAGATTGGAAATCGTTCCCTACATAGTTGGGAGAAGGCTAGGCAGATTGGTTTATTCACCTCTGAAAAGAAACCGAAATTAAATTAAATATGTCCAGCAGCCCTATTATGACGTCTTAAATCCATCATGATTTCTGTGTCAGAGAGAGACGGAGTTAAACAAGACGAATACCACTATCTCTTTCCCTCACACGAATCATGATAGCATTGGCACTTCATAATACGGCCACTGGTAGAAAGATTCTTTAAGCTAGAGGCACCCTCTTTATCTCCATAATAAACGTACGTGTACCTCAAAACTGACCTTATAAATTACTAGCAGCGGCCCGCGGTTTCACCCGTGTAGTTTCCGTTCCCGTGGAAATATGGGGATAAAATGTAGCCTATGTTACTCAGGGCGAATGTATCTTTCTAATGCTTAAAGAATTTTTGAAATCAGTCAAGTAGTTTTTGAGTTTATTCGTTACATACAAAAATACAAATCTTTCCTCTTTATAATATTAGTATAGATGTCAACCGCCAAAGACAATCATGATCTTTATTGCACAATACTAAAATTTTTAACGAACTAATAAAATCAACTGTCACATAAAATATTTCAAAGTTAACTGGCGCGCTTCACACCCGGTGTGGTGCCAACCTAACCGCCATATGTGACATCTCGAAATCACTAGTAGCATTGTCACGAGTGAGTTATTGGTGCGATTATACCCACGTACTTATGTTGACGACTGTACACGGCACTGCCAACACCACGAAACAAATAACGTCTAACTTTCAGCTGTGTTCGACATCCATTGCGGGATTTGTATAAGTAAATGAATTTTACTGTTGATATAAACAAGCAGTGGATGTCACACGAGTAATTATGATAGTGTTATTCATAGTTTTGTAATATTTTCTTTGATTAGGTGTCGACTAACTGAGACAAAGCCATTTGAGCCACCTTTTACAGGACTGAAAAAAGTTGGACATTTTACGATGTTACTTTTATTTTAAGTACGTCATTAATTTGATTTAGTGGTACAAGTAATACTTAGCAATTGTAGTGGTATTGTTAATCTAAGTTTAGATGCCAATTATTATGGAGTGTGTCTGTCATTGTACAACATGTGGTAGTTTACTGTCATAAATTATTAGTTCTAAAGCTCACTAAAATAGTCGTAAATTATGATTTTACACACACCAGAGGAGTCATAAAAAGGTAAAGGTAAAAACTCGACAACAAGGTTTTGGGACTGCTGCCATTGTGCACACAACTCAAGCATGGAGCTGCTTGTCGTAATAACTATTATCTGGAGGTCTTTTAAGTCTAGAATGAATAGGCTACTCCTAAACGCGCTTCATGGGCCTGCGGACGCTGAGCGTTGGGTGCCTCCCCGTCCTCTCGACTCGACTCAAATCTGCTATTACAATAGTGTCAGAATAGTCTATCATTAATTTCATAATGGTTGATTTTTGCAAATTTGGTAATCTACTAATATCAAAGCGTCACAGGAGCAGTGGTGGCCGAGTGTTAACGGCCCCGACTTATGAATTGTAGGTCGCGGGTTCAAACCCAGCCAGGCGCATTACTTTGTGTAATTAATTCATCACCACTGCTCTCAAAACGGTGAAAGAAAACATCGTGAGGAAACCGGCATGTCCTAGAACCAAAAAATCGAAGACATGTGACATTCATCAACCCGCACTGAGCCTGCGTGGTGGATTACGGCCCATTCCCTCTCCTAGAGAGGAGGCCTGTGTCCCAGCAGTGGGAACGTTAAAAGGCTGATTATGAAAAGCGTCACTATGACTTTCCAGTGGTCAACCACTGACACTCCATTGAAAGAAATGGCATAGAATTGTAATAATAATGACAAATGAATAACAGACGTATGCGGTAATCTGCTAATACTTTGACAATACCTTTGATCAGTGACCTACCATTAGAATGTCATTGTGCAGTCATTGCTTTTAATAGCTCAATTATTAAATAGTATTACAAGACCATTGACCGACCATTATGAATTTAGCAGATTACGAACTTTTAGCAAAATGACAAATGGGATCGTGTTGGAATGACAATAAAAATAGCAGACTTAGGGCCCAGGCCTGAGTCGACGGCACGTTGTGTTCCACGTCTTGAAGAAATGTCAGCATAGAAGACGGAGCCTGGTATGGCCAGTGCCTGCCAGGGTACAGGAATTTGTTCGAAAGAGTCACCGCGGCCCTAGAGCGGAAAGGGCATTAGAAGGAACACGGATGAGTTTTAGTCAGTAAGAGTCTGATACTCCCTCCCGTTCCGCCCAGAGCGTCCATCCAAACAAAAAAGAAAGAAAGAAAAATGTTTATTTGGGTCTCGCACAAAACAAACAAAACAAAAATAAAACTACTAGAAAAATAAATTAACAAATGCTATAGATAGAATTCTAGAATTTGATATCAATTTGTACCTAAATGTAAGGTTCCTATCTCAGCATATGCAGCGATATTTAAAAAAAGAAAATATCACAGCATCATCAAAAGTGTGCTTCATCGCCAAATAAATCATCGCATAGGTAGGTACTATCAAGTAAAATAGTGGTCGCAAGCAAGACAGTGTACCAATCAATATGCCTAGCCCATTCCGCACCAGATCGGGGTGATCTTCCAGTCTGAATACCAGTGGACCGACTGCATATCTGATCTCCACAGCCCAGAAACTGGGTACCACGACATCCCTTGACAAAACCTGCTGTCAGTTTTCTTTTCTGACTACGCATAACGACTATTAAGAGCGTGTACGCCGTATGGCATTTCATACAAATTTCAAGTCACTATTTTGCGATATGACTGTACTGATTTTAATGAAACTTCACACATATAAGCAGGATACATAGTTCTAAAAAGTTATTTAAAAACATTTCATCAGTTTTCAATTTAGTCATTTCGGAAAATAAGAACTTGAAAATTTGTATGAAAAGCCGTTCGGCGTATACGCTCATAAAGATTAATAATAATAAAGAACCTTAGTAGTTTCCCAATTAATTCCTTCTCCCTTTGCGCAAATGTAAAACCGACGCTTACTATACTTACCACTTTACAAATAAAAAATAAAAACGTTTCATAACGCTACCACACTAACAGCCCCATACCGTTGTCCACGAGATTGTTAAAAAAATGCATATTAATAAATTAATAACAATGGAGTTTCCCTTGAAATTAATTGGGGTTGAGGACAAAACATTACAGGACAGGGAAGCACAGAAGGGTAATTTAAAACTAAAAGTAAACCGATGTAAAAACCTTGATAATGACATGCATGAAGAAGCTGATGTAGGACAATATTACTTGTAAATGTCTTTAAGTAGCCTGCTCTACCTGCAATGCTGGTAAGAACTCACTCCAGTTCTCACTTCTGATTCTGCGGTGAAAACTGTATTTGGTATTCTGTAACTTGATGAAAACTACGCTAGCGCCACTAAGTGAGAACATAGGTGAAGCGAACTTAACTTGACAGTCAGAATATCAAATACTTTTCACTTCAGGTGAGTTACGAAGCGTAATCGAAAATGAGATATGAATCGAATTCGCACGTGAGTTCTTACAGAATAGCACTGCTGGTCCTTGCCCTGGTCAAGCAGAGTTTGCAAGTCTTCAAAATGTACTGCACAGTCATCATGGAGGTGATCGAGACACCAGCTTATCTGTTCCTAAACTGCCCATGTGCCGCTGGATACAGGGCAAAGTAAGTACATCGGAAATTCAGGTACACTCCGTGAGCTAGTCAGAAACACCAGGGTACTGCTGGCCTTCCTTGAGGAGTTCTGGTGGATCGAATTACCTAGATGTCTCATCCGTCCGCAAAACACGTTCTTGGACGTGGAATTGCAGACACCAGCCAGATTTACTTACAACATAGTTTTCCCAAAACCTCCAGTTTTAATCATGGCCAGATTTTAATTGGTTGCAGTCTAACTAAACTTATAAAAAGTATCTCTTTTTATCTTTGGGAACATGGATATGTACATTTTTTTTCAGATAAATAAATGTGAAATAAATCTTGGAATTAAATGAAAACGGCATGTTTCCCGGAAAAATGTTTTCCAGTAATATTCACTCATCGAACGTAATTCAATCGTAAAAGCAATCAAAGCTACCCATAATTTAGAAGTGATGTACCTATTTGTAATTGAGAGCGTTCCTTGAAATGGGTTATAGTAAAGTTTGTTGATTTGCAAAAATACTGATCCTGAGAACTATATATACACCTCTAAATAATAATATCATGCTTCTTGACGTTCAACAGATACAAAACTAAACCTCAGACTAAAATTCTTAAGCATTCGCTTGTAACAGAACATCGAACATTCGCTGTTTTTAATTTTATCGAACTGAACAACGAACAGAGTCGAGCATTGAGCCAATCGCTACAAACCTTTTCATGTTCATTCATTTTATTCTTTACGAAGATTTGAACAATGACAAAATTACTCCGCTCAAGAAAAAGTTGAATCAAAGTTGTTCGCTATAATGCTCTCTAAAACTCTCCTGTTTATTTTAATCAATATTATGTTTAAAACAACATTTGCTAAAATGCTCATTACAATGCTCACGTCTATCAGCGGCTTTAGACTGCCCACGAGACTTTTTATATTCTCCTAATTATTCAAGCCCACAACTCAAGCACACACATACAAACAAACAGTGTAATGTATGCAGTCTTTCCGTCGGTCTATACTCATTATGGAATGGGTCTACTGTTGCCGCCTTTTTGTAAAAACGTCAAGTGTTTGCTCCGCGTTCCTGGACACACGGAACACGAATATTTTATAACGGCGACTGTGCGTCATGAAGGAGTGGAGAAGGCATCTTTAATCAATACTACTAGTCAATTATCTACACTGTCATCATCATCAACAGCCTGTTGCAGTCCACTGCTGGACATAGACCTCTCCAATTGCACGCCACTTAGATCTATTTTCGGCTTCTCGCATCCAGTTTCTGCCAGCCGTCCTGCGCAAATCGTCACAAAACAACAATCAACACTGTATTTTTTATTTATTTGATTAAGCCCCATCCATCCATCATGTCCAGCAATCAGTCCAACAGTAGTAGGTAGAATTATCTATACTTATAATAAATCTGTAGAGAGGTCAATTCTGTACAAGGAATATATTTTCAAAATAACTATCAGGGGGTGATTAGTGATCGATACTGGTGCCAAAAATGCAATCAGTAAAATTTTTGTCTGTCTGTCTGTCTGTCTGTCTGTCTGTCTGTCTGTCTGTCTGTCTGTCTGTATGTTCTTTATAGAAACAAAAACTACTCGACCGATTTTAACGAAACTTGGTGCAATTATTCTTCATACTCCTGGGCAGGTTATAGTATACTTTTCATCACGCTAAAATCAATAGGAGCAGAGCAGCGAAGGAAAATGTTGGGAAAACGGGATCACATAGTGATCTATCAATGCACAGCCCAAACCACTGAACGGATCGAGCTGAAATTTGGCATGCAGGTAGATGTTATGACGTAGGCATCCGCTAAGAAAGGATTTTGATTAATTCTACCCCCAAGGGGATAAAATAATGAACGTTTAAGATGAACGTTTGTATGAAACTTTGTCAATTTTAAACCGATCGGGCTGAGAGTTTCAAAATCGGGGGTAAAGTAACTATTCCACGCGGACGAAGTCGCTGGCAGAAGCTAGTAGAAAATATTTTCGTGTATGTACATACATATATTCCAGTCCAGACAGAAATATTTCCATTCAATCTTTTAAAACCAGTTCAATTGATGCCGAATCAATAATAACATAATACTATTTAGCTACTACCGATGATAGGATGGCCTACTTAATTCAGCTTTGCACCATTTCAAAAGTTTACGTAAAAAACACAAAGAAGAGATGTATACAACACAGGACCGCACCTGTGTTGTATGCATCTCTCTTTGTGTTTTTACGCGATGCCAATCTCTTTAAGCAATTGGGGCCACGGACACTTCATCATGATCAAATTCTTGAGTTCTTGTCCAATAATTTAATTTGAAAGATTGATGAAAGTAGATTACATGTAGCGGAGATGAGAATGTTGAGATGGATGTGTGGAGTAACGAGGATGGATAAAGTGAGAAATGAGTACATTAGAGGCAGAAAAGTGGCACCAGTGACGGAAAAGCTGAAAGGGAACCGCTTGTCTTGGTATGGTCATGTAAAAAGGAGGGAAGAAACACATGTAACTAAAAGGGTTATGAATATAAATGTGGATGGATGGAAAGGGAGAGGTAGGCCAAAGAAACGATGGATGGATTGTGTGAGAAGTGATATGAAATAAAAAGGAGTTAGTGATAGCGTGACAACTGACAGGACAGAAATGAAGGATAAACATGTTGCGCCGACCACAAGTAACATCGGATAAGGGCAGGAAGATGATGACAGCTAAGGAGAGGAATTCCAGAGTCTGTTTTCCTTTTTTTTCTGGATGGGAAATCATCAAATGACTTCTCCCGCTCTGGGCGGAGCGGAAGGGAGTGTTAGACTCTTACTGACTAAAACCCACCCGTGATCCTTCTTGTGCCCTTTGCGTTCCAAGGCCCCTGTCACTCTTTCGAATAAATTCCGCAACCCTAGCAGAGTCTATTTTCCTGATAACTACAACGTGTGCCCCATCGTCGCCCACATCACTGCTTTTTTTCAAGTCTTCTTCTTCCGTTCTCACCTTTCCGCCTTCACGCTATCAGCTACTCCTATAAAAAAAATAATTACCTTCTCCACCCGTGCCCACATCGGTATAATCCTGAGGGCTGGTAAGGTCTTGCGCATACATTATGCATGCTAATTTATCGGCGGGTCAGCGCGACTCGCGGATTACTTCCGGCCACTTACGCTGTTTTATTCTGGCACAGAACTTAAGGGACACGAGATTGGGTGACCAGATGTTTTGGTTACTGAGCGTGTACTTAGTTTGATGTTAGAAAGGATATTGAGGGGTTTGTAGCATCTGGTTGAAAACGAATGTGAAAGGTCTAAGTTGATGAAGCCAGAAATAGTGGTATGAATAAAATACGACAACCTAATGAAAGTTTTTGCAGTAATTTTCTTGGTTCAATTACTGGTGGTCATAGACCAGATGATCTCAAAGTGAGTTATTTATTTGCCTTAAATGTGGTACAAAAAATGGTATATCATACAAAAATATTAGCGCAATGACTCATTTCGCCATAGATTGGCATGCAAATTTTTATATATTGTGGTACGATACCAGTCTTGCCAAGAGTATTACCCAGCTAATCGGTTATGGAGCTCAGATATGTAGTTATTCACAACAAAATACTGGTACTCAATAACGTCCGGTTATATTGTAAGCCGGCTCCAAGCAGGCAGATGGATTTTTTCTTCATAAAACTAGACTTGAGCAAACTATTCTCGCGAGCAATAAACTGGAATCACAATCCAGCAAGGGCTGCCGCAGCTTAATCTCGCTCGACAGCTTCATCTGAGCCAGTATTGTATCTCGAAGAACATTAGGTTCAGGGAAACTGGAAACTTAGTCCGGAGACCCGGATCCACGATGACACGATGACAACGTCTGCACATCGGTGAGAGATGTTCGATTAGCTGTCATCTCTTCTCTCTGAAATCCGGCGTGGACGTCCAGCAGCAGCTAAAACTGCTTTAGTAGATAAGTGACAGGATACCGCACAGGATTCGATCAGGAAACTCATTTGGTCAATGAAAACTGTTTACAAGCAGGCATTAGGGTAACACAAATATAAATAACATACATTGTAAATTAAAAATTGTATCTCTTCAAATCGCTTTCTGTTCATTTAGTCGGCCACAACTTCAACCTATCGCAATAATTCCCTAATTTTTAGTAGAAAACAGGTTAATTGTTAATCTTTTTTATATCATTTGTAGGCCATAAAAAAATAACTTTCAAATGGTATATCCCAATCCGTCGCGAAGAAGTAATTCCAGTTTATTGCTCGCGAGTGTAGTATTATTTATTGATATTTGAATATGTTGATATATTGAAATGAGTCACCGCATCTTCACTATACTTAAATTATTAGCGAGTAATAAAACAACAGTAATTGGTATCCAGTTTCTTCAAACGTGTTCTCAAAATGAAAATCCTAGAACATAAATAAATATTAAACTTAGTAGAAAACTTTGTTATTTCACCAATGATCTTCTTAGTGACAATGTAAGTGTAGCGAAATATATTTATTAGTTAAGTATCAACAGTGCAACAGTGGTGACACACCACTGTTGACAAACAGTGGTGTATCAGCAGTGGTAGCCGAGTGGTAACGGCCCCGACTTACGAATTGTAGGTCGCGGGTTCAAACCCATCCAGGCGCGTTACTGTGTAATTTATTTCATCACCACTGCTCTCAAAACAGTGAAGGAAAATATCGTGAGGAAACCGGCATGTCCTATAAACACAAATTCGAAGACTTGTGACATTCACCAACCCGCACTGGGCCCGCGTGGTGGATTACGTCACTTTCCTTCTCCTATAGGAGAGGCCTCTGTCCCAGCAGTGGGAACGTTAAAAGGCAGCAGCGGGAAATTGAAGAAGGGGCCTCACACACTTGCCAGTTTGACGAAATAACAGAGATTCCAAACAATTTCTATTTTGTTAGCGGTAGATCGTGGTGAAGACGATTGTCGAACGTTTTGTATGATTGACTAATACTGTCGCAATTTCACATTCGGCAATAGGAATGTTTCTTGAGTAAAAACATAATGATTCTATTTAGCCTGTCAAAAAATCTAAAAATATTGGACACATAATTTTTGCTTTATCAAATCTATACAATAGAAAGGAAGAAAACCAGTTTATTCCACTCCTTGGATACAGACACACAGAGGTATAGGTATATAGATACAAATAAACAAACAAAATAAACAAAATTGGGGAAAAAATTATTAAAAGTTAAAAAAAATATCTATGGATACAGACCCATTTATCATTCAAAATAAGAAGAAGAAGAAGAAGTGCAGGCTTGTGACGTCACGTCATGGTAAAAATTATAGCGAGTAGTGACGTCACACGAGTATTCAACGCACTGTATCGTCTTCGTTTTTTTGTTTACGTGAAAAAATAAAGAATACGTGTCCAATATTTTTTTGAAATCTATCTGACGGAATCATTAGATTTTTTTAGTCAAGTACCCTATTGTTCTTACTAATAGAAAGCATTTTGTCTAGAGCTTCTGTACTTTCAACTGACAAACGACGACCCCGCTTCAAAACCAATTAAAAAAGAAACACACATAAACTAGCGAAACCCGAAGTCGACGAAAGGTCCTAAAAAGTGGACCACAGCGTCTAGACTATGCCCAAAAAGGAGCAAAAGGTGCCCAAGCTCAAGTCATTGACCCCGAAGGTGACCCTGGACGCTGCTACCTCAGGCAGTTGCCGGAACAAGCTGAGAAGATCAATTAACGCTCTCAAAGGATGCCTATCGAGTTCCACTGGTTAAGGGCAGGGTCGCCAGTGGTTTGGTGAAGATTTTGTTTGGTTCTGGTTTTTTTTTGTCATAGTAAAAGGTTTTTTCATCACCATCCAAGTATTTTTTATCCAAAACAAGATTAATGCAATAATCAACATCTGTACAAAAAAAACTTCAAAAAAATATCAAAATATAATTATTAGTCTTCTTAATCTCAGTTAAAGCCACTAGGAAGAAGTAACTCGGTCTATCTTGTTTGCCGAATTTGTTCGAAAGTGTCACCGCCGCCCTGGAACGCAAAGGACAGACACAAGAAGGATCACGGGTGGGTTTTAGTCAGTAAGAGTCTGACACTCCCTTCCGCTCCGCACAGAGCGGGAGAAGTCATTTGAAGATTCCCCATCCAGAAAACAAAATGTCATTTTATCAAATTGTTTTTCTGTTCCAACATGGCGGGCAGCATAAACAAACGAGGTGGAACTAGAAGGTAGTCTTCATAATTGCTTTCTGTTTGCTGCTGAACTGGAACACAAAGTAAACTCGATACTTGCTAACGCTATAACTTCCAACACTACAAACACTCATGACGAAAGGATACAATGTCCATCGTAGCATTTGTAAAAACTGTTTAGTTTATTTGTTTTTTTTTGTTCCATATGACTAATGCATTACCTCCGCTAAACCGATGTTAAGCTAAATATTCATGCAGACAGACAATAGTGTATACTTGCATGTATGTGTGTTTTGTGGACTCACCAACTTATAGGCCAATGGCCGACTAAATTAAGATCGAAGTTTAAACTTTTTTTATTTTAGTCTGGTAACCCTAGCTGTATCGAAGACCTTACCTTAGCGTCTGGATTTACGCACTAGGCTGATAAATCGCAAAGGATTTTCATTCATAAACACTAAATTCTAACACAGTGTACTATTTTTAACCATTATGCCCGCCTCTTATGTACCATGACTTTACATAAAGCCTCATTAAATAAAATAAAACATTATGATTATTTGCATAAATACTTAATAGGTAAACTTGAAAACACCAAAACCAGTAAAATTACCACATGGCCTTATCAACTACGTTCTTATCAAAGGAAAAAATATAATCACCAAATTTTTATACAAGCATAATAAACACTGTTAACATAAACCACAACACCGCAAATTAATCCACGACCATCATTTTTAATTTTCTTCAAAAAATTATAATTAAACCAAAACATTATACTTGATAATTTTTATGCAAAATTAGCTATAATTTTTCAGGCTTCCGACCGCAGTCGTGTAATCTACCCAGTGCGATTAGTTTGAATAAAAACTGTTCGCGGTAGAAGGTTGGCACTTAAATTAAAATAAAAAGACTAATTTAGAAATCCCTGGGTTGCCAGCGAGACACCGATAATTCTTAGATACCTACCCACAATGAAAGTTACAGCGCCACTGTTCCCAGTAAAGATTCTGAGAATAGCAACTGATATTAATCTAGGTAACAATTTAGTGTTTAGATTTTGAGGGCGACTTCAATCTTCGACGGCTAATATTTTGTGAAATGTTTTCTTGGAAACCATAGGTTAACAATTCCTCAGGCTGGTTCAAAATTGAAATACTTTCTTGCTTAATTGAAACAGAAGGTTCCCATTCCTTTTAACAGTAAAGAAACTGCAATTACCATCACCTATGAAAGCCGGATCAAAGTAAATTCATTTATTTCAACTAGACCATTAACAGGCACTTTTGAACGTCAAAACAGTTTGAAAATAAAAATATTATACGGATTCTAGTTGCCCATTCGCAAAAAGTACATTCTTATGGAGAAGAACGGTCAAGAAACTCCATAGTTACTGTTTTCAAATATTAGTTTTACAATATTTTGTATACATTAATCAATTGATTATATGTGAGGACGATGCACTCAAATAACACTAATTACTATACTACTAATACTAATAGGTACAAAAAGTAATAACAGCAGAGATAAAATTAATAAGTTTGCTAGAGAGAGACATAGTACTCACATCTTTACAAATTTTGCAACCATTGATTTATATAATGAACAACAATGGATCAGTGCGTGTTAAATTAAATATAAAAGATTAGTAACTGCACCTGTATACATAGTAAACATATCAACACATACAGAACAACAAGTTTGGCTGTGTCTACTCCACCCAATATTGTCCTAAGGAGCAGGATCAACATGTTTTCAAGCATTCTTATCTATACTAATATTATAAAGAGGAAACATTTATATTTTTGTATGTTACGAATAAACTCAAAAACAGTAGTTTTTGAGTTTATTCGTAACATACAAAAATATAAATGTTAAAGAAAATATAAATGTTAAAGAATTTTTGAAATCGGTCCAGTAGGACCGATTTCAAAAATTCTTTCACCCCCTTATTCCCACGGGAACGGGAACTACGCGGGTGAAACCGCGGGGCGCTGCTAGTCTTGCATATAATCATCTAGCTTGTAGTATGCTTGTTTACAAAGTGTGCTTTTAATTTTAATTCTAATATGTCACAAGGAATTTTGTTATAACATTTAACACAGTAGCCCATCATGGTGCTAGTGTGTGAAGAGTTGGAGCAACGCACTATTCCTTTGTAACAACGGCATCATGGCGGCATTAAGTCTTGATATTAAGATCCAGTCTGTCTGCCGAGTTTCATGTTCGCCTGTGGGTCGCATTTGTACGTGCTTTTGTATTATTTTCATGGTTTATTTCACAAACGATTTTCATAATATCCATGATATTGTCAATATTAATCACTCCACAACCCACTCCATCATTCTGATTAAATTCGATAAGTGTCACTTTACGTAAAAAGTCTAGTACGCATATTATCCCTGCCTACCCCATAGCGTTATTTTGATGTGACTCATGAATGACCTACTTTTTTAACACTGACATCGTTACTTTAAAAACCACACCTAACATTAAGAAAAATCTATTTTATAGCACATTAGATAGATAAGCCAAAAATATTAAAGAAAAAAGTGTTAAATCTACAAAACGAAATTTCGCGACCGTGACAGGACTCGAACCTGCAATCTTCGGATCCGAAGTCCGACGCCTTATCCATTAGGCCACACGGTCGATGTGAGACCGAGCGAAATAGGTCGTGAGATTCCGCAGAGCCTCTACATAAACGTGACATCATCTATATGACGTCATGAATGTAAATAGAACATCACACTTGGAATCAATTTTGAGGCCAGCAGCGTTCACTTGTTATTGAGTGTTGATTGTTTTTTTTAAATGAAAACCTAGTATTATATACAATTACATTGATGACGTAATTGTATGGTTTCATGAAATACTTCAAGATTGCCAGTTATTACATAACTAATTAACAGTAGACTCGCCTGTACAGTAAGTCTTGCTTACTGAAGACTAACTATACAGGAACAAAAGATCTAAAAGTGCTTAACATTCTTTAGCGATTGCTAATACTCTAATTTAAAAAAAAAAAAAAATAAGATAACGAGTGCTTTTCTTTGAAAATGACGCATTGTATAATACCTATCTCAAAATCACAGTAATTAGGTTCCTTTACTTACTATGTATTTTTTTTAAACAATTGAATGTAATTTAATGATCGTTATTCACTCAGAATCTTAAGAGACAGCAAATGGACACTTAAAAGCAATCAAATTAGAGTAATAATATTAATACCGACTAAAATACTATAATACCAAGCTTTTAATGCCTCACGGGGACATACAGACATCTGTTATTGTTCTCAAATTGTCTTCCAAATTATAATTCTCAAGCCCTTCAGGCAGAGCGGTACCGGTCTCGGTATCGGTATCAAAAAGTATAAAGTACCAATTTCATGGTGGATTGTGATACCAAGAATTATGGGACTGACCGTCATCTGCCAACGTGGGAATTGGTACAAGAGATAGTTCGCTAGTACTGTCGACGTCACAAGTGCTTTAAAAGTTGTGAAAAGGAAGAATCCCGTTTCAGCACCAGTTTTAAGAGCACTAATGGTTGTTCCCAAGGTATACTTCGTGACAACAACTGTCGTACTACATACTTGGAACTTCAGGAAGGTAAAGAAAAGTAACAAAGTGCAGCATGGTTCCAGCAACAGAAGATGCCTCAGGCGCCGGGCGTCGGGAAACGCAGGACGATTCCCGGTCACTGTAGGCGCGGGCCTGCGGATGACGGCTATGGGTGGCTCACCGTTCGATAGCAACCAGGCCCGAGTCGACGGCGCGTCGTGTTTCACGCGCGCCTCAAAGAGCCGTCAGCAACGAAGACGGGGCCCCATAGATTGAGTGCCTGCTAGGGTTGCGGAATTTGTTCGAAAGAGTCACCGCGGCCCTGGAACGCGGCGGGCACTAGGAGGAACACGGGTATGTTTTAAGGTCGCTGCATACGTGACGGGTCTTTATACGGACGGGACGGGACGGGAAGTTTTGGAAATATCGTTTCATACAAAATGTATACGAAATCACATATGTCACGAAGACAGCGACGGGACGGGAACGTGGCACTCACGGAGCGGGAAAACTATCGTCGCGGACGATGTTTAGCTCGTCCCGTCCCGCGCGTACCCCGTCACGTCCGTGTTTCCGCTACGTATGCACAGTCGCTCCGTTCGTTTCAGAGAGAAGTAATGATGCAAGTGTTGAAAATGGACGATGAAAAATTAATCGAATATGTACGATTACATCCAGCATTGTATTAAAGCCAATTCTTGAAATGAAAAATCAATCTTTCCTTCTTCACAACACTAGCACGTTAGACCCAAGTCACTGGACACGGCTCGTATGCATTTACACTACGTTCCCGTTTTGAACGAGGCACTCACGTCCCCGTCCCGTTCACGTCCCGTTCGAGGAATTATTTCGTTACGTATGCAGCGACCTTTAGTCAGTATGAGTCTGACACTCCCTTCCGCTCCGCCCAGAACGGAAGAAGTCATTTAATGATTTCCCGTAAATATTCAAGTTTTAACGATGAGATCGGAAACCATGACGGGGAACGCAAAGGAAGCACAGAGCTCTAAACAAAGCAACATACTACAAGCGATATCTACTTCAAAAGTCTTAAAGTATTGGATTTTTTCTTAATCTTTATCACTCTGATCTGAGAAAATGATATTCACCCGTATTGTGGCATTACAGTTACGAATTCGACTGTATTGATAGTGAAAAGGCTAATTTGTCAGTTTAGCCAGTCAGCGAATTCTCAGTAGAGCAGTTTAAAGTTTTTTAGACCAAAAAGAGTAAAAAAGTATGTGATGCTTACTAAAGAGTACTCAATTTCAAACCCCAGCTAGCCCAATCAAAGCAGAAAATATATACGTTTATACAGGGTTTTTTGTAAAACACCAACAATCTCTTAAGAGGTCATTGTACTCATCATTACGAACAACTTTTACTATGGGACCAAACCCGAAACCGCGAAAAAAAAGCAGCTATTCCTTACATTTATGTTCGTATAACTCATCAAAATGTAGTGGACAGCTGATTTTTTTATTTACCTTTCCATTGTTGAATGTACTTTTCAGAGCAATAATATGTCTATTCTGCGGTGAATATGATAAAATAAACAAGCCAGCACCAGCTGAAACGCTTTATTTATGGCACCAACAATAAGACTAGTATACTGCGTTGTTTCATAAGTGTTTATTGTTATTATAATAACTACAATTTACTTATAATCAAGTCACAAAAGACTCAGATTAATTATTAGGCACAAAATTACAATGAGAATACAAACATACAAGATATTTTTGCACTGTGTAATACTCATAAGCATTATTATAAAATAAGCAGACATTTTAACTAACGCATGCAAACCAACCACAGTTGCGTGAATACCAAGCAATTTAATATCTGAGTAAAATGAAACTAATTCCAAACCAAAACTACTCGTATTATAAAAGAACCGCAATTTTATACGAAATTAGTATCAAAACAAAATTATTTTGGATCGGATCGGTTCGGTGAATTTAATTTAAAACGATTGTCAGTAAAACCACAGACGAAACCAGAAACTATCGTACATCAATGTTTTAGGCATTCATCGAATCAATTTAATTCATGGAACAAGTTTAGTATCTCTAATTACATAAACATTTTAACTTGGCTACAAAAAAAAAACTTAAATTAAGTATTTATATGTCCTAAAGGTGAACTTGTCCAAATGTCCATTATTGCTTAATCGAATCTTAATACAAAACTAACATTTCTACTTATCATAATATAATAATAATAGTTTATTTGATAACGGCTTAAACGTACTTATACAACACTAGCAGCGGCCCGCGGTTTCACCCGCATAGTTCCCGTTCCCGTAGGAATATGGGGATAAAATATAGCCTATGTCACCTGGGGATAGTGTAGCTTCCAACCAGTGAAAGAATTTTTCAAATCGGTTCAGTAGTTTCGGAGACTATTCAATACAAACAAACAAATCTATCCTCTTTATAATAGTAGTATAGATTATAATTTTTAAACACATCTTAATAAACCTAAGGTAAATTCTCGTGCTTAAAATACGCTCAAATTCAAGTCGCAATTTCACTCGAACGATGAAAAATGTCAAAATGTAGGTAACTTAGATATGATTTCACAGTTTACTGCGATATGCATACTGCGAACGACTCTTAGAGACGGCTGTTAATCTCGAGTAGTATCCTAAAACCAATTCTTGTATACAAAAAAAAAAGTATAAAATAACTTTCGGAAGTCGGTGTTACTGGTTGTTTCTTCGTTTTTTGACACCAACTACCGAAATCTAAGTTATTTTATACTATTCTGTATTTCGTTTTTAGAAGTCGGTTGTTTTTATCTTTCTCAATTACTAGTTGTCAGATTTCATCCAAATTCGAATGGGACCACATGACAAGCACCAGCTTTCGATTACTTAAATAAAAAGAATCTTCAAAATCGGTACACCCAGTAAAAGTTATGAGGTAACACATTTTACTTCGACATGAGAACGTCATCCTTTTTTGAGTTTGTGACTTGAATTCGAACTTTTCATTGAATTATCGGCCAGATTAAATGAAAAAAGTGGTATTTTTGACAACTTAAAATGCAAAAACCTCTCAAATATTCAGCAATGGACTCATAGATGAAATTACAACTTACTCCAATCACATTTTACCAGTGTTTTCATTTTAAGATTTTACAGAATAGCTCCACAACATCAAACGCAACAATACAATATCTTTGACTTCTCCGCTATCGTCCGGGCCACCCCATCCTCGCCCGGGGCTCCCCAAGGCCCGCCCGGGGCCAGTAATGGCGAAACAATCGCCTGCTGTCTTGACCATCCCTGATTGATCGGCGCCGCACTTGCAGATTATTGTTGAGAGGTCTTATTGCTACTGACGTATTGGTTTAGGTTATAACGGACATAGTATAAACAGGGGTAGTAGTTTATCTTCATACAAACGCACCGCGCGCGGCTTGTATGTGTGCGCCATAGTATCTATGCGTCGACGCACGCACACTTTAACAAGTCTCGACCCGTTTCTCAGTACGCCAGTCGGGGCTAACACTGCACGAGGTTCGCGCGTCACCGGTAAATAAATAAAAAATGTCTGACAGTCGCAGGAGAACGTATTGCTGTGTGTTTGGGTGTCTCAATAATTCATCGATTCCAGAATTATCTCTGTTCAGATTACCTAATGAACAGGAAAACTTATTCTAGCATATAATTTTTACTTCATGATGAGATACCTACTTACTTATTTTTATTAGTTTTCTATCACACAGAGAAAGTAGGTAGGTAGGCCTAATTTCCTACTAGAATATATTAGGTAGGTACTTTTGATCTATCGATTGATTTGCCGCTATTGCTTTGTTTACGTTTAGTTATGCCGATTTCTCAGTATTGTAGGTATAGTAACTAAGTACGTAAGTACTTGCAGTTGTAAAATCAAACCATTGTTGAACTTTATTGACTAATGATCACTGAATTAGTTATACAGAGATGTGTTAAAGTGACAACCCTAAGACAGTAGGCAATTATATCGCGAATTAGGCCGGAGATAACCTACTTCCCCTGTTTATACTATGTAACGGACGCTTTGAAGTTAATTAGTTTGTCATTAACAAGTGTTTTGTGAGATAGTTGTGCTTGACAAGTACCTACTTACTTGAATGTTTAGTTGGATGATAGATTTTGTGGATAGGAAAGGCTGCGCTGGGTGCAACATAAAAAGAGCCTGACGATTCCAGCGGTTGAGCATATCTAATTAAATCTAAACTAATATTATACGTAGGAGAGATTTATTCGTTTGTTTATTTTTTACGACTTAGCTCAAAAACTACTCGACCGATTTAATCAAATATTTCGCCATTACAAAGCTACATAAAATATAGGCTATACTTTATTTTAGAAAAAATAGAGATCCCTACGAAAACTGCAATAATGAAGCCCGAAGTAGGAAAATTTGACGTGCGCTGAGAAAACTATTGGTGATACATAAATATAATGTACTACATGATTAAAGTATTCATTACGCCGAATGGCATTTCATACAAATTTTGTAGTCACTATTTTGCGAAATGACTGAACCGATTTGAATAAAACTTCACACATATAAGCAGAACACATAGAACTAAACTGTTAGTTAAAAACATTTTCAAAATGTCTTATTTAAAAAAAGATAACTGGAAATTTATGTTTGTATAGAAAATTTAAAATGGGTCTAATTTAACGGTAACACTATTTATCGAAAATGTTTTAAAATAACTTTTTAGACTTATAATTCTGCTCATGTGTGTAAAGTTTCATTAAAATCGGTTTAGTCATTTCAAAAATAAGGCCTTGAAAATTTGTATGAAATGCCGTACGGTGTACACGCTCTTAACCTACCTGTAAAAAACGGGCATTAAAATAATCTCAGCGAGAAAAAGTTGCGGTTTGAGCAAACTGTAGGTCATTTTTTAATTATTCTCTTAAAGTAACGGATTATTATATATATACTATTATTGTGTGTACAGCCAAGGAGTGCAATTCACCGCAGTCTGTGGATCCCGATAAGTACAACTTGAAAGTATTTAAATCATCAGTGAATAGTTTACTTTTAGCCAAGCCTGTTCCACCTTCGGCCACATCATCGCTTGCCATCCAAATCAAAAACCACCTCTATATCAAATAGATCATTTACAGGCACATTGTCAAGATCTGTCAGTCGAACAGATGAAGCTAGTTCTGACGCGCTAGTTACTGGAACAACCTAGTATGTTCTCGTGAGATATAGTCAAAAGCTCGCGATTGACCACTATCTCATCAGGTGAGACAGTGGTACAAACGCGGCTGCGAGCAAGCCTAGCAATAATCCTGAGTAATATTACACATACATGCGAAAGTGATTTCCTTTGTTTGTTTGTTTATTACGCTTTATTAATCATGAATTTTGGTACAAAGATAGATGGACCCTTTCTTTCTGGATGGGAAATCATCAAATGACATCTCCCGCTCTAGGTGAAGCGGGAGGGAGTGTCAGTCTCTTACTGACTAAAAACCCACCCGTGATCCTTCTTGTGCTCTTTGCGGTCTGGGCCCCGGTGACTCTTTCGAACATATTCACAGTAACGCGAGCGAAGCCACAGACAAAAATTGGTAAAAATATAAAAGAATTTTGTGTTCTATGTTCCTGTTCGGCCAAAGTAAAACTCGTGGTTAAAAGGACCGTTAATTATGAAACGTCACTTAAATCATTATCATTCTTTCAACTGAATTACAAACACTCCACATTCTTATAACACTACTAAAAGCCAATTAAATATGAAATCCCAAAACATCTGCCAAATTAACAGGCTCACGTGAAAGAGTTCAACATTCCGAACCAAATTAATTGTTGATGATAACAAAAACTTTCCGACTACCCTTTAAATTCCTTAAAGCCGATAATATTATGTGTCTTATGAGAGTTTGATGCGTGATTTATATCAACATTACTGAGTATGAACCCAAATTTATAATGAAATTCGGACATTCTCGCAGAACCTTCGGTCTACCGAACCAACATGTCAAAGTCAAAAATCAAAACGTTAATGCGAACAATGTGTGTGTCTGTGTATGATTGTGATGATGACATCATGCTTGATCAAAAACAATCTCTAGATAACCCTCCACTACAATTACTTAATGATTCAGGGGTGCTATTCTGTTGAAATCTCACTGAAGTGCACTTATGTAAGCTAATCAACAAGAAATGACAGCTCACATAGAGCGTACACACCCTAAGTTTTCGTGGTGATAGACCGCAGCAGTTCTAGTAAACATCACTCCGCTGAAACTCCGCTGCGGTGCAAATTGCTGCTCAGTGGACGAAGCTCCAGCTTCAGGATCTAACGGAGGTATGGAAGCAGCTACTGTTGCAACCCAACGCTGGCCACGCCACCATTGCAACGATAAGTTCCCTCTTTGAGGAGTGGTTGGAGAGGCGCCACGGCGTCCTCACCTTCCGCCTGACGCAGGTGCTCACCGGACACGGCTGTGTCGGATCCAGCAGGAGGACAAGCCCGGGTGTCAACACTGTGTGGATCGCCCGGAGGACACGGTGGAGGTCTGCCCTGCTTGGGCGAAGTAATGCCGTGTCCTCGTTGAGGCGATCGGTGGCGGCAACCTCTCCCTTCCGGTCCTGGTTCAATCCAGGATCCGGAGCGAGAGGGCATGGGAAGCGGTCACCTCCTTTTGCGAAGCGGTAATGATAGCGAAGAAGTGGGCAGTATGCGTGCAGGAGAGGGAACCCTCACGCCCCAGCCGCCGCAGCAGAAGAAGATGCCCTGGACGTCGGGAGTCGCAGGGCGATTCCCGGCCACCGTAGGCTCAGTATGAGTGGAAGGTAGTGTCAGGCTCTTACTGACTAAAACCCATCCGTGTTCCTCCTAATGCTGTTTACGTTCCAGAGCCGCGGTGACTCTTCCGAACAAATTCCGTAAAAAACACATAAACCTGCACATGCACCCTTACCAAAAGCTAAACATTCCAAGAGAACCAAAAATATTAACATTTCAAAGCCAAATTTTATAAGAAAGGTAGATTTAGCGTCGCAGGAAGCAATAAATTTGGCGCTAATTACAAAGAACAGCAATTACTGGACACCTGGATGTAGTGCATGTGTGGATGTGTGGCTGTGTGGATGTTGAGCAATGGTAATCGTTGTTATAATTACTGCTAGTAATCGACGGATGTGCATGCGCTGCTCGCGAATTTTGTTGTTGTTTAAGAGCTGGGGGATATCTGACTGAATTGATCAAGAGTAAATATGTCACATGCGGCAAACACAACTTATACTTTATTTATTTTCTTCCGTTAACCTAAAGTCATGATTACCTATCTAATTATTTAACAAATACAAATACCATTAAACAAGCTATTATGACCATAATGCCTTGGAAGGTGGGTAGGCTTTTGGTGTGGGATGCAACATGTGTCGATACCCTTGTGCCTTCTTAGCAAGGCGTGTTGGGCTGGGGCGGCTGCGGTAGATACAGAAACTCGACTAGTCGACTCTTACCAGAGGGCTGGCCTTTTATTTGGTCAACGAATCAGCATTTCCATTCAACGTGGCAATGCGGACAGTGTTCTGGGCTCTTTTCCCGTTGACAGCGATGTGGACGAGTTTTTCGATGCCCTATGAGTCATTCCCCCTTCCCCCCTTTTTACTCCGTTTGTACTTATTTTTTTTTTCTGTATTATATCAAGAATTGTATTAAGTTGTGAACTATTGGAAGTATTTGTATGGTTTCGTCATTTGGTAGCGCAAATAGATTTCTGAAGGTCTCAGTGATAAATTCATAAAAGGACGAAACGCTGGTAATAGTCACATGTATGTACCTCTCGATTTCCTTCAGATTATTTTCCTTGTAGCCTTTCTTTTATCACGCGTTATTAATTGCATGTGGTTCAGTCAATGATCCAATTCAGTCAATACTGTTCCCGCATCCGAAACTCAGGTAAGCTACCCGAGTTTCCATAACCGTAATCTATCAGGCGGGCACAGTGCGGGTCCTATTAGGGTCTAACGACTATTACCTAAAGTAAGTAAACTGTAAAACTCATCATAGACGTTCATTGCTAGACGTAGACCGCCCCTAAGGTGCATAAGCATAGCATAGCATAATCAGCCGTTTAATGTTCTCACTGCTGGGACACAGGCTTCCTCTCTAGGAGAGGGAATGGGCCGTAATCCACCACGCGGGCCCAGTGCGGGTTGGTGTATGTCACATGTCTTCGAATTTTTGGTTCTAGGATATGCCGGTTTCCTCACGATGTTTTCCTTCACCGTTTTGAGAGCAGTGGTGATGAAATAAATTACACAAAGTAATGCGCCTGGCTGGGTTTGAATTGAACCCGCGACTTAGAATGCGTAAGTCGAGGCCGTTACCACTCGACCACCACTGCTCAGGTGCTAAGTGCGTCTCGTTTTTATTGGGTTCCGTCGGTCACCCTGGCGCGGGCGGTCTTCACACGCTTCAGAACAGACGTGTGCTCTAAAACCTCACTTATATAGTTTTGAAGTACACGTGTCTCGGGCTCCCTGACTACCAAGTTCAAAGCGCTCATCAAAAAAGCAGCGCAGGCGCACCGGCCGCATTCATCACTTATCAATGAGTTCGCAGAAACTATGGCTGCGCAGTCGTGGTCCTTTTGTGGCTAATCATCATATCAACGTATTTCTGTCCTTCGGAGGAATGAAGCTGACGGCATGTGTTCAGCAGTGATTAATGATCTCTTTGAATTCGTGTTAATTACTCTAAAGTATGTCGTCATTAAATGTAGAATAGTTCTTCGAGATAAATAAATCAGATATGTATGTAGGTAAACAAGTATTTAATTATGGCTCGACATTGCTTTTTTTGTAAATTTTAAATACAGGTCTCTAGGTTACCGACAAAGACGTATTGTATCGCCTATTATTACGCATAATAAAGTCGGATGCGATCAATTGATTTGATTACGATTTATCCGCTCCCAAATTCGGAGGCTCAATGACCGATCTTTTAATTTGTAGATGGCCATTATTGCCATGCATCCAACAGTTCCCATTAATAACAGCATACCATACAAAAATAGAGGAAGTAAGCAATTTAAAACACTTGCTTGCACTCACATAAATCTTCCCAAATTACTTTAAAACACTACAAATCACCGCACTACTGAAATCAAAGACCGTATTTTCAAATTCCAATCGAAGCCACATTTAAATCACTCGAGAATATTTTATCGAACATTCTTATAACGTCTCAATTGATTTCCAAATAACGGAAGAAACCAATAACGGTCAATTAAAATTATACGAAGCTTTTTAGAAAAGGAATCGCTCGATATAAATCAGGGGCGATGCGTTACGAATTCACTACATTTACATAATCGACCACTTCGCCGCCGTCGACTATCGGTTCGTCCAACCATGTTTCATTGTAATTTTAATGCGCGACAACCCTAGAATCACACCTCAACTTTAGCATATCAGACTCTGTTGCTGTTGAGGTAAGGTTGACAATTACTTAATAGTGTGCAAAAACAAGGTTGTACTGGTATATTTAAGTGAGAACGGAGTACAATGGGACAAAGAAGCGTCCGCAATTAAATCGGCGCTTTTTGCGAATGCTGGTCGTTTTGAACAACGATGAGCGCTGGCGATGGGCGATTGGCGGCGGAGTCGGTGGACGATGGCCTTTATGTGACGTCACATTGAGCGAGTGTACTGATGCGCTGCAGATAGATGGATCCGATTGTCCGCCGGGAAATGCTAACAGTGGAGTGTTTGACTCATCTTCAGCAGTTTTTTCGTTGCCAAAATAAAAACATGACCATAGAAAATTGATCTTTTTCCATTTTTTCAACAGCCAAAGGGGCAGAATGGTCTTTAGGGAGATTTTAATGATCAATCGGGAAGAAAGTTCAGACAAAATGTATCCCTGTGAAGGTGCTTTAAAAAATTTGATTAAATTATTATTTATTTCAGGAAATTATTCCCATATTAACCACAAAAAATTACATACAGCCAGAAACTCAATTGTCTAAACGACCATAAACAAAAAAAAAAACTCACACATTGTTAGCAATAACAAAACAGACAGCCCGCGATACATTACACCAATACTTCATACAGAAGACTGAAAACAATCTATTGAAAAAGGTAGTCTGTCAAGAGGCTGGCAACACTGGCGCTTATTAAAAACATCTCGATGATGTATTGCTAGTAATTTCTGCGGAATACCCCCTTAATGGGAGTGCGTCCCGCAGGCCCAGCCCGAAATAGGGCTGCCGAATGTGATACTGGTGTAAGAGACAAAACAACTGAAAGTTTTTTTTTTATTTCTTTTATTTGTTAAAAAAAATAAGTGGCCAGTACGATGATAATGGTAATCATCTCGTAATATTAAGTTCAAAAATGGAATTCTTCGTTTGAAAAGTGAAAATGGCGGGACAAGCTGACTTCTTGCGACTGGCTGACTAAGTAGTAGAACACAGATTGTAAATGGAAAGAGTCCTTTGACCTACCTACAGAGGGAAATCTAGGCGAGTTACATTAAATGGAACTGTAACTTGTCCGGTGAAATTTAATTATTAAGATAGATACATACAAGTTTATTCAAATAAACTTTTCAAGCATTACTCAGTTAAAATACTGTCTAAGAGATTCGAAACTCAAATATCTTTTTTTTTTCTTCTACTATATACTTAAAGAAAATTTTATCTAAAATGATTTATTACGATGTTACTGAGCTCTTACGTTATTACAATTATTAAATCGACCTCAAAACTATTTTCTAGACTCCCAGCCCTACGCAGTGTAATGTTTTATCGGTTTCTTAATAAATACGTGTTGTTCGGCCATCGAGCCTAGTAGTCATTGCGCCGGTTTTAATTCATGCGCCATTCGCTGGCCACAACTCTTGCGCCGGTAGTCGTAGTCGCTGTCAATGGACTAGTACTGGCTGAGAGAGAAATAAAGATTTGACGACAATTAATCCAACATTGTCTCAACGAGTACTGTAGTAAAATAGTATCTATTTAATTTTATAGGCGCTGCCTGGTTTGATCAAGAACTACTAATAACTTTGTCTAAACCAATAATAACTAAACTTTAAATGTAACTATACATACACTTAACCTAAAAATAAAATCCTCCCACTACAAAACGATTGAACCCAAAAGTCTGGCGGCATTGCCACATTGTATGGCAATGCTTATCTACGGTCCGAGGTAAAAGCTTAGCCCTTGGGTCTCGCGAAATGTCAACTAAATATTCACTACTAATTATAATTTTACGAAAAAAATCAAAATCTTCAAAATTAAAAGTTTCTGTAACCTGCTCCATGATGTTATTCTAGTTATTGTATATAAGTTTTTTTATTTAAGCCTAACTTTTGGAATTTTATGTTTGAATGTGTGTGTCTACTATTTAGTGAGATTCATAAATGTTGTTATTATTGACGCATGAACTGAAGGAGAGTTATATTGAGCGTTAAAAGAACGACAGGTGACTTGAACATAGTCTAGTATTATATTATCTGTGATGTAGTTTATTTAAAACCAGAACATTTACTGTTAGATGTTCCAGCGAAACTTATGACTGGCTGAAGCTATATGCAGTGGCTGAATTATGATTAACACGAGCAATATTTAGCTCGTCCGTGTAATAAGTAGCTCGTGTAGTGTATTAGATGACCAATAAACAGTTTATTTAGAACTCTTGTTAATTATATTTCATAATTAGTTATTGTGCCGGTAGCCATACACAGGTCGTGCTGAAAGCTATCGCTAATCATCGAACACTATTTCAATGTTATTAAATTATGCATCCACATCGTAACAAGACTGCTTTATTTGTGTTACACTTTGTGCTAACTGCAGCTCAAAGTTATAGTAAAAGTGCCATTGGAACTTTTTTAACCGACTTCAAAAAAGGAGGTTATCAATTCGACCCGTATGTATGTAATATTTCCAGAACTGCCCAATTTTCGTATATGTTAGTCTATATCAGCGTCTGAACAAATGTGCCAAATTTCAAAAGTGTATGTAGGTATGTATGTTTTTATGTTTGTGTCCGCATATCTCCGGAACTACAAGTTCGATTTAAGTAATATTTTTTTATTGTACTAAATATTGTTCAACTTGGGGAAGACTGCAAGTTTCATCAAAATCGGTTCAGTAGTTTTTGAGATAGGGATTTTTCGATTCGATGAAGAATAGTTGCCATTTGGTCCCATAAGATAGCTGAAATCGCATGTTTGTTTATTGTTTACACCAATTTACACCACGTACGCTGTGATGGGTATGTTTACTTTGAACCACTAGAAAGTAAAAAATAAGAAAGCATAAGCATAATCAACCTTTTAATGTTCCCACTGCTAGGACTCAGCCCTCCTATCTAGGAGAGGGAATAGGCCGTAATCCACCACCTGGGCCCAGTGCGAGTTGGTGAATGTCACATGTCTTCGAATTTTTGGTTGTAGTACATGCCAGTTTCCTCACGATGTTTTCCTTCAGCGTTTTGAGAGCAGTGGTGATGAAATAAATTACACAAAGTAATGCATGCGCCTGTCTGGGTTTGAACCCGCGACGTACAACTGGGTAAGTCGGGGCCATTACCACTCGGCCGCCACTGCTCTTTTTTATGTTTTGCATAGAATAATTCCCATCTAAATCCAATAGTTTACAAGTTCACGCGATATTTTACAATTATACGGCCTGTGCAAGTTTCTTGTGACTACATAAAGTATTCTGTCCTATTTTAGAACACCCTTGTGCAAGGATTAATCTAAACCCGTTCAACCGTTAACATGTGAAGAGATAACAAATAGACAGACACAGTTAGTTTCGTAATTCTCATATTAATATGGAAGTATAGTTTTGTACCCGTGCAAAGCTGGAGCTAGTGGCTAGTGAATAATCTATACTAATATTATAAAGCTGAAGAGTTTGTTTGTTTGTTTGAACGCGCTAATCACAGGAACTACTGGTTCGAATTGAAAAATTATTTTTGGGTTGAATAGACCATTTATCGAGGAAGGCTTTAGGCTATATATCATCACGCTTAAGCCAATAGGAGCGGAGCAGCGATAAAGAATGTTTTAAAATCGGGGATTCCACGGGGACGAAGTCGCGGACAGAAGCTAGTATAACATAAAAAATGATAGGTTTCAGCTGCTTTTGAGCACGCATAAAATGTTAAAGTCAATATTGAGAAATGAGTGTAACTGTACTGTGGCCATCACATTAATTTCAATACTGTATTAATGAGAGATACATTTTATAAAAGGGTTTCAGCTGCGTCACATGAATTTGTTAGTCAATAAAGATATTTGTTAGAATTTTAACTTTCTAATTGATGTATGTAAAAAAAAGTAGTATCATCATAAATAATTATAGAAGTATAAGTTAAGTACAAATAGTTTAGACACAGATAAATTTATATAATTTATATAATAGTAAGAAGTAAATAAATATTATAACATAGAATAAACCAAACTAACACATACATATATTATGAATTATAATAAATGTAAATTTACAGAAAATAAAAGGCTTTTTGTTTTATTATTTTACTTTATGTTTATCCGTACGGCGTACGTTTATTATTTATGTCTGTACAAAATTAATCCAACTTATTGAAATGTTACCGACAGAAATGTATGTAGACTTGAACTCCTAATGTAGGCATATCGTTTATAGTAAACTAATGCATCCTCACTTGTATAGCTGTCTCGAAGTATATTCTACTATTTAAACCCGACTTGAAAAAAAAGGTTCGCAATTCGACTGAATTTTTTTTTTTTTATCTGACATAGTCGCCAAGACTCTGTTGGTGCTGATACGGCTTTATACGTTGGGTACCAACACAACTTTTTACTAAGTTTTGTTACGGTAAATTCTCATGTTCCCTACCAATTACTAGTACAAAGAAAATGATCATCATAGGAAACTTCTTCGTAGGTACAGCTCACAAGGAAGTTTCTTCCATAACTTTTTTCACCGCCCAATATTCCCGCGCGTAAACACAAGTCAGTGTGTACATCATAAGTAAACGCCAATAGTAGGGTAAGCAGAGAGGTCAGCCACATAAATAGACGGGCAGTTGTCTGCCACGGACAATTTGAAGCTAATGGGTCGCGGCTCATTTACTCTCGGCTTGTTTTGGACGACCATATGCTAAGGATTCTAAATATTGTAGAGGGGACAGGTTGTGGCGGTGGTTTTGTGCCTAACCAAGCTTGCTCATCAAAATATATATAACTCAAAAGTGACTGACTGACTGACATAGTGATCTATCAACGCACAGCCCAAACCACTGAACGGATCGGGCTGAAATTTGGCATGCAGGTAGATTTATGACGTAGGCATCCGCTAAGAAAGGTTTTTGATTAATTCTACTCCCAAAGAGATAAAATAGGGGATGAAACTTTGTATGAAACTTTGTCAATTTTAAACCGATCCGACCGCTAAACAAAATTAAAGCCGCAAAAACTATACCTAATTAATCATAATACTTCTTAACGCGAGCGAAGCCGCGGGTAAAAGCTAGTGGATTAATAAGCAGCGTGCAACTATCGCAGAATTCAGGACTCAACGGTGTGTCGACGCGAGGAAGCCTATGTCCAGTACCGGCCTTTTGACTGAAAATCCAAATCATTAGTCGGTACGTTTTGACGTTTTTGATGAACTTATCAAGTAGATCGCTATAGTTATGCGGTTTTCAATAGAGAAACCCACATTTATTTATAAAGTCGTGTATAAATAATGTTGCCAAGAGTGCCAAGCTCTGATATTCGATATTTGGTGAAATATTTATTTGCAATGTATTCTGGCATTTCAGATTAAATGAATGAGTTTTCGTAACGGTCTGGAGTTTTTCATGTATTAAAGACCTTTGCCATCACGAAACAGCTTTTTAGCTCTGCCGACACTCCCCTGTAATCTCTCCCCCGCACTAATCCGCCGCTTCTGCGCAATTTCTCCCCTAATCCATGTCCAGTTGGGGCAGTAGTTGCGAACTATCGCACTCGACCGCGAGCCACCGCGCTCATAAAGAACGAACATTTTTTACACGAACGCTACCGAATATTGCCGACCATTGCCGAAGATTAGTACCGCGCGAGCGCACCCCGCAAATAATAAAAATATTCGAACTGTGCGTAATCGAGGTAGTTCATGTCGGTTTTGTGGAAATTACAGTTCTGTTATGTTTGTGATAAACATACGGATATGGTGATAGGCAGTTGAAATACACATATTTACGGTCATTGGTTCTCATGCAAGTTAGCCGAATTTTCTTGTTGGTGTAGTTTGTGACCCTCTTTTTACGGGCAATATTTTGAATGCAATGGGATATAAAGCAATGTTCAGTCATTTACTACATTGAAGTTTATTCAATAGAAAAACTGCTATATTTTCTTAGCGGACATGAAATAGTTCATCACAGAGTTAAGCTATTATTACGTTGGCCTAGTCGTCGCAAGACTTTCTGCTGAGCATGAAGTCCTAGTTCAACTCCCACGTCGGTTTTTTTTTTTCATTCGGGAATTTTTCACTAGCGGACTGGAGTCTCCTGCCAGGGTTGCAGAATCGTTTGAAATTTAGTCTGCTATGTTAGTCTGCTATTTTTATAATGTGTCATTCCAACACAATCCCATTGTCATTTTGCTAAAAGTTCGTAATCTGCTAAATTCATAATGATCGATCATTGGTCGGTCAATGTTCTCGTAATACTTTTTAATAACCGAGCTATTAAAAGCAATGACTGCACAATGACGTTCTAATGGTAGGTCACTGATCAAAGGAAATGTCAACATTTTAGCAGATTACTGCATACGTCTGTTATTCATTTGTCATTATACATGTACGAGATTACCATTCTAAGTTATTTCTTTCAATGGAGTGTCAGTGGTTGACCATTGGAAAGTCATAGTGACGCTTTTATATTAGTAAATTACCAAACTTGTCAAAATCAACCATTATGAAATCAATGATAGACCATTCTGACTCTATTGTAATAGCAGACTTGAGGCCCCGCAAACATCGCATTTTGGTGGAACACAGGTAGGTTTTAGTCCGTAAGAGTCTGACACTCCCTTCCGCTCCACCCAGATCTGAATGATTTCCTACCCTAAAAAATAATCATATTGGAGTTGATGGAAATAATCTAACCCTCTATAGTACGGGATTTAAACATAACAGACACAATATGGGATTACTATATGTACGGGTATAAATTCTGTTACATTATGTAATTAAAACTAATCCAAAAAGACACTAAAAACCACTGCCAAACAATTAAAAAATCTACAAAAACATATAAAGTCAAAGTCAAAACGTTTAATTCAATTATTAGGCCATTAAACGGCACTTTTGAACGTCATCATTAAAAGTTATCATAATACTCTAGCGACCCTAGCGTCCTTTCGCAAAGGTAGGTTCTTATGGAGAAGAACGGACAAGAAACTCCATAGTTACTATTTTCAAATAAATGTTTAGCAATATTTGACTACTTCATATAATATGTGAGGACGATGCACCAAGTATACTTACTAGTTATAGAACCAAGTATTACCAGCAGAGGTAAATTTCAAAATAAGCTCATGGTACTCACATATTTCCAAATATTATATACTAGCACCCTACATTCATGTAGCTTTCTAAGGGTGAAAGAATTTTTGAAATCGGTCCAGTAGTTTTTGAGATTATTCGTTACATACAAAAATACAAATCTTTCCTCTTTATAATATTAGTATAGACATAGATTAGTATAGATACATATCTATATATTCATTCACAGAATAGTACGTCGTCGAAGCGGCGCCCCAGCTCCCCCTGCGGAGGGCTGTGACGCAGAATTAGCAACATGGCGGGTCTAACGCGCGCTGAGTATCGGTGCTCGTATGATTTACCGCCGCGGCCCGCCGCGATAACCTTTCGCTTGATATATTGATCACGGACAAACGGACAAGCGGCCATTTATGAAGCTTTTTATCTCTTTACATGTTGCCTTTGAAAGGAATTTGTTGGAATTGTATGAGTTTTTATTTGAATGTAACTTTGAAGTTGTGTAGTTGAAAGGTTAGTTTTTTTTTTCTTTGTTTTTTTGTTATTATTACAAACTGAATCGTAAATAACCTATAAAATATAAAAACCTATAAAAGAGCAGTGGTGGCCCAGTGGTAGCAGCCCCGACTTACGAATTATTTACGCATTACTTTGTGTAATTAACTTCATCACAACTGCTCACAAAACGGTGAAGGAAAACATCGTGAGGAAACCGGCATGTCATGTGTGACATTCAACAACACACACTGGGCCCGCGTGGTGGATTACGGCCCATTCCCTCTCCTAGAGAGGAGGCCTGTGTCCCAGCAGTGGGAACATTAAAAGGCTGATTATGCTATGCTTATGCTATAAAATATAGGGTTAGTTATTACCATTGCTCATCATTTTAGCCGAAAGACGTCCATTACTAAACAAAATCCTCCAAGTGTAGCCACGCAGACAGTGGCTTCTCGTCTCGCGGCCATCACCAGGTCATGAGCATCTTTACATAGGTCTTGCAGTGAGCGCCTTTCGACCCCATGTACTCAGCCCTTTAAGTTTGCATTTGACTAATTAGATTTTTTTCAGTATAATACCTCAGTAAGAAATATTTTTAACTGACTTCCAAAAAAGGATGAGGTTCTCAATTCGACTGTATTTTTTTTTGTGTGTAAAACTGGGTCACCCGATTTTGATGATTATTTTTGTATTCGGAAGCTGCTGCATGTCGTGGGGTCCCATTTTTTGTTCCATTTCAATTTGATTGAGATCTGACGACTAGTATTTGAGTTATCTATACTAATATTATAAAGCTGAAGAGTTTGTTTGTTTGTTTGTTTGAACGCTCTAATCTCAGGAACTACTGGTTCGAATTGAAAAATTCTTTTTGGGTTGAATAGACCATTTATCGAGGAAGGCTTTAGGCTATATATCATCACGCTTAAGCCAATAGGAGCGGAGCAGCGATAAAGAATGTTTAAAAATCGGGGATTCCACGGGGACGAAGTCGCGGGCAGCAGCTAGTCCCTAATAATGCGTGGCTTAGACTACATTGATGATGTTCTCATTCTATCTTGTCGATATAAAATGAAAAAAATAAAATTGTATACGATGGTTTGGAAGACAATCTTAGTATTTCAAGGTGGTGCCTTTCTAGTTTGGTGAAGATCTGATGAAGAACAGAGATAGGAAACGGAACTCTTCAATAAATGATAGCAAATCTTTCGGGATTGCTGAAATCGCATGTGTTTACATCAATTTATAGCATGTACGTTGTGATGGGTACGTTTTAGGTGGAGGGGTGTAGCACTAAAAAGTGAAAAATATTTTTTACTTTACAAAAAAAAACAACCGACTTTTAAACAAAAAAAAGTAGGTATGAAATAACTTTTTCGGAAGTCGGTGTTCAAAAAATGAAGAAATAATAAAAAACACCGAGTTCCGAAATTAAAATTATTTCATACTTTTTTGTTTGGAAATCGGTTATCAGTTCTCACAACAGTAAAATTACAATTCGGAGCCACTCCTATTAGACAACACCAAACACAATTTAAAATTAAGAACTCTTAAAAGCAACACATGATTTTTAAAACCAACAGCTTTTGCAATTGCAGCCACTTCGGTTTCCCAATCCCATACGACCCGTCTCGCTGAACAAACCGAAAGTGTCAAAAGTGCACATACAAGCAACTAATTAATAATGTGATTGTGTGAGACTAGGTCCGGCCCGGCTCCGGCACGGCACGGTCCGGCCCCGGCACGGCACGGTCCAACCCCGGCACGGCGCAAATTAAACAAATGCAATGATTTGTATAAATAAATTCTTGTTCTTGCAGCGTCCACTGCGAACCAATCAAATTACTTCAGTTTGTTAGTTGATTGCGTGCAACGAGCGGGAACGAATGGATGTTACTTTGTAGAAGCACAATTTTAATTTGGGTGTATTTTAACTTCAGCAGATTTAAGCGTTCTGAGTGAAACTCAAAAAGGAGATTTTAACTTCCGCTTTATTGTCTGATGTTTTACGTAAAATGTTTAGATGACTAGTCTGCCAATGTTTTCGCTCGTTTGAAAGCCAATGGGACTCACAGGATGAAGAGTATTTTATATCTTATTCCTAAAAACGAAGTCTACCCGTGTGATGGGTTTCATCCAAATCCGTTCAGCCGTGAAGAGGTAACAGGCAGGTAGCATTTGTAATATTAAGTATGGAAAGGAGTTAGTACTAATAGGAAGTAAACGCAACTAGAATGAAGATGATTTCATCAGGGGTCGGCTTCCAGACAAGCCGGATTCAGCTGCAGCAGCTGAATTTTACCGGTATTTTACGTAGAGCGGCTGCCTACCAGACCTCCACAACCCATTAACTGGGGAACACGGTACTTCTTGGAAAGACTAGTGTCAGATTTGATTTACCTACTAAGTCATTTAGCTTAAAGGAAGCTTTGCCCTCTTTGATAGGTACATATGTATATCGACAAATGAAGTAGTTAAGTATCGTAGCAGGTAACGTTTGGTAATTCTTACATAAATCACTTCAAGCAACTCTAATAAAGTAAGAAAGTTTCTTAGGGTTGACTTTATGGTAGCAGGCGGTTAAATAAATTATATTGGGCACCAGTAAAAGGGCACAAACAGTAAAACAATTGAAAAAATCTAACGGAGCGTCTCGCGGAATATTCATTCGCTTTTCGCGGTCATAAGTCCACTCAAGTTTGGCGGGCAGCGATGGCGGGGGTATATTCTCGCCATCATGCATCGCCGCAAATAAAGCACGCTCGAGCATGGACTTAGTAATGCCATGCTACACGTGTTAAATAGCCAGCTTCTCCACATACCACATCCACGCCACAGTTTCTGAGCTCCTGGTACACACAGTTCGACGTCCATGTTGGCTCTTAATTAATTTATACCCGTTCTTGTCCAGGTACAAAGTGGTGTTCTATGAAAAATTGCGCCGGCTCCGACTAATGGTGACAACAGAGTACAGGCACTTGTAGCCGCAACTACGCTTTGGGCGTGGACGGGAATTGAGACTGAATGTTAAGGATTTTAACTTGTAAAAAGTAACTAGAACAATAAGCATTTCTTGATTTAAAATGGTAGCTAGGTGAAGCGACGTCCTGAAAAGGTAGCTCGGAAAATCAGAGGGCTGAGTGTTGTAGTGCAACATGGAAGACGCCTGTGTCCAATAGTGGGCTGCAATAAGATGAGATCATTGATTTTTCAATACACTTGCTCTAAAAACTGGCTCATACCCTACTGCTTTTACGAATTTTCTCACTAGTACGACAAATTGCGCGTTCGTGCACGCACAATATATATAACGGTGAGTATAGACTAGAGCATTTACTTGTAACAGCACAACGAGCCGCTCTATGATATGTTCTAGTGTATCACCCTTCACGAACCAGATGTCGAGCACGCTCGCTGTTTTGTTACAACAATTAATTGTACAAACCAATTAGTGTATTGGTGTAACATTTCGTCGAGCCTTTGCACAAGTCCAACATTTGAAGGAAGAACGAACGCAAGGTGCGAGGGAATGTTACGGGTAAATGTACACTCGCTGTGAGCATTACGCCAAGCATTCGCAGGAACGTTACATTACATGGAAATGCTTTGGAAACTGAGCTTTTACCTGTATTGTAGCATTCGTAAGAACGTTACATTACACAGAAATGCTCGAGAAACTGCTCTAGTCTATACTCTCTCTATTGGGTGGTCGCCGTGTGGACCCCGGTGGTCAGGCAGACCTTCTTAAATCGACCTCAGCAAGAAAGTGTGTCGAAAAGTCGTATGATACACGTGGGCATTATTGTGTAATGTACTATCAAAACGTAACTTTTGATGCTAGTCATATACACATAGCAGCGCCCCGCGATTTCACCCGCATAGTTCTCGTTCCCGTGGGAATATGGGGATAAAATGTCACCCGGGGATAGCGTAGCTTCCCAACAGCGAAAGAATTTCTCAAATCGGTTCAGTAGTTTCAGAGCCTATGCAATACAAAGAAACAATCAAATCTTTCCTCTTTATAATATTTTATTACACAGTCACTTTGGACAAACAACAGGCAATGCCCGCCTTTCCCTCAGGTTATAGCTATCTGCATCGTCGACGATTTCAGACCATCAATAATTCAAGATTTCCTCGCGATGTTTTCCTTCACTATAAGTCACGTTGATGTTGATAAAGTTCTAATGGAGGTGTTGAAATCGCCACTTGGAGCTGTAGACTTCCATTGAATTCTTTATTTGTTAGCAATCGGTCAAATATTTGAATGTAAGTAATGGTGAAAGATGTAAGAAAATAATTCTAGAATAAGACCTGAAATGAACTACGTTTTTATGCAAATTGTGCTATACCTTTTAGCTTTTGACTAGAGTAGATCATAAAGATATTGTGTTATAAAAATACTGTACTGCACATGATGTCTGTAGGATCCTCCCCGACTTTTGCCCAACGAGCCAGCCCACGTCGCTGAGCCATTAGCGTTAAATCCCCAAAATAATATCAATCTGACCCAGCCTGTCCCTTGCTGCCCTCCCTCAATGACCCCGCTAAGCCGAGGCCCGTGTCCCACAGGGGATGCCCTTAGCGAGCGGTCATTTTGCTTTTAAGTAGTTTTTAGCCCTGGCTTAAATTCACTTGAAGCCACCACAGGATTGATCGGTTAAGCAATAACCAGCCTTAGAGTGCTGAACTGCGAGTGGTCCTTAAAAAAAAAGATGTCTGTAGGTACCTGTAGGCTACTTTCGAATTGATATGTATTACGAAAGATTTTTTGAAAGAGTCTACGTGGCCCTGGAACGCAAAGGGGACTAGGAGGAACACAGAAGTCATTTGATGATTTCCCATCCATAAAAAAGACTATAAAAGTGTTAATAACTTTTTTCGCTCGAACCACCAGTATCACAGAACGGTATAACATGTTCTACTTTAAAAGAAAATGGTACTTCAACAACAAACTCGAAAAGCCAACTATCCGTTTGTCTTCCAGCTTACATATAAACTTTATATATATGTACACAACACCGTGCCACACACGTCCAGCTGAAATATATCTCAACTCCAAACGCATTTCGCGGTTAGATCGCAGTCCGTCTGAATACATACAAATGTTTGCAGGGAGGCTTTGAGGCCTGCTCTGTATCGACTGGAGTATCAATCGAAGCCTACGGACGCTGCTCAAAGTCTTTGCTGTTGCCGACAAGCACACATATGCAGATGCTGAATGAAGATTAGAGAAATGACTACGTTTGTTCCTAAGTGAGAACGTCGTCAATGTAAACTAAGCCACGAATTATTAGGGATAACTCAAATACTAGTCGTCATATCTCAATTTAAATGGGACCACACGACAAGCACCAGCTTTTGAATATAAAAAGAATTATTAAAATCGGTACACCCAGTACAAAGTTATGAGGTTAACATACATAAAAAGTCGAATTGAGAACCTCCTCCTTTTTTAAAGGAAGTCGGTTGAAATAGATAGCAATTTTTAAAAGATAATGATAAAGTTTTTGATTAGTAACATCAAAATGCAATGTTACTTAAGTATTTATTTCCATCTGGTAATAGATGTTGCCTGAGTAAAAAATATATGATTAAGTATGTTTAGTCCGTCAGTTAGATTATAGAAAAATATTGGACACGTATTTTTTCCTTTATCAAATCTATAAAAACTGGCGAAGATAAAAAGCATCAAAGATCAGGAGTGGGAGCGTGTGACGTCACGGCCCAGTAAAAATTGTAGCGAGTAGTGACGTCACACGAGTTTTCAACGCACTGTATCGTCTTTATTTTTTGTTTATGTGAAAAAAGAAAAAATCAGTGTCCAATATTTTTTGGAAATCTATCTGACGGACTAATCAGATTTTTTTAGTCAACTACCCTATTCACCCCAGCAGGGTAACACATAAATGATGTCTGGTCACAAGTACACTTTGATAGGCCATAATTTAAAATGCAGAGCAATTTCACAAGCAGTTCTAATACTGAGCTAGACCTATAAGAGAGACTAAGTCTTCTAGCTTTTCAGATTTAGGAAAAGGCCCAAAAGTGTGATAAATGATATTTATTTTGTAAGTAGGTAAAACATAACACTTTTACACGTCAAATATTTCTTGTCATTTTAAGCTAGATGAAACCGATATAATTATGTGTCTATATGACCAGCATTTCAAAAGCTCTCTTTGTGTAGAAATCTGTGAATCTTACTTACCGTTTCTTGGCGCTACTGACACCCTAGTTATGTCATCCTGTGATGGATCGCTTTAGGATCAGGTCCGATCTGGCTGATACCGTCAATACGAAATATAGGGTTACGTGACATCGTGGCGGGAATAACTAGGATTTAGCTGAAGTTTTTTAGGTCGAACTAAAGCCAAGCATTTAAGTTCCAGATGGAATGTTCATTTTGAAGTATGAACTAGGTTTCAGTAGTGTTCATAATCAGCCTTTTAACGTTCCCACTGCAGGAACACAGGCCTCCTCTCTAGGAGAGGGAATAGGCCGTAATCCACCACGCGGGACCAGTGCGGGTTGGTGAATGTCACATGTCTTCGATTTTTTGGTTCTAGGACATGCCGGTTTCCTCACGATGTTTTCCTTCACCGTTTTGAGAGCAGTGGTGATGAAAGAAATTACACAAAGTAATGTGCCTGACTGTGTTCGATCCCGCGACCTACAAATTCGTATGTCGGGGTCGTTACCACTCGGCCACCACTGCTCCTTCAGTAGTGTTCCTTGTAAGCTAATAGTTAATTAGCTGCCAAATTTTATGAATGATCACTGCTGGTCGTAGACCTCTCCCAAGAGTCATCACTTCGAGAGGTCCTGTCCTTCCCGTATCCCGTGGGTTGAAGTTAGACTGAACTGAGGAAAAGAGATTTTTTACAATGCCTGCATACAGTTACCAACAAAAAGTAGACCGTACAACAGCACTAACTTAGCTACATTTTGATCTGACATTTCCTGCTATACTTAAAACAGTGCATATGTGCAGTTTCTTTAAAAAACTTTTTACAAAAAAATACAACCGACTTCTGCACAAAAAACCGAAAAGTACAATATAACTTTAATTTCGGAACTCGGTGTTCAAAAAACGAAAAAGCAATCACAAACACCGATTTCCGAAATTAAAGTTTTTTTTTTTTTATTTTTCACTTTTTAGTGGTACTACGATTTCAGCAATCCCGAAAGATTTGCTATCATTTATTGAAGAGTTCCGTTTCCTATCATCTCTGTTCTTCATCAGATCTTCACCAAACTGGAAAGGGACCACCTTGAAATACTAAGATGCTCTTCCAAACCATCGTACACAATTTTATTTTTTCATTTTACATTGACAAGAGGGAATGAGAACGTCGTCAATGTAAACTAAGCCACGCATTGTTAGGGATAACTCAAATACTAGTCGTCAGACCACAATCAATGGGACCACACGTCAAGCACCAACTTTCGAACATAAAAAGAATCATCAAAATCGGTACACCCAGTGCAAAGTTATGACGTAACACACACAAAAAAAATAGTCGAATTGAGAACCTCCTCCTTTTTTCGAAGTCGGTTGAAAATAAAAACAGCGAACACATAAAAATGCAGACAGACACATATCTCAAACCGATATCATGTGGCTCAAACAAAAACCCAGTTCCTGAGAACCAGAACTTTCTAAACTGCGCATAGTGAGCATACCTCGGATTCCCACAAAAAGGCAGACATTAAAATAAGTCTAGAATTCTGAGAAACCCGTGAGCCTGGGGTCTGTGACCTGGAGACAAAAAGCTAGGCTACACTAGTGTCTGTTGTAAGTTATTGTCACCTAACTTAATAAATATAGTCTGCGCAAGACTTTGGATTTGATTGATGATACGCTTCGGTGTTTCTAGACGAATTTGTATGTAAAACGGACGTTTATTTATATAAGGTCATTGCCATAACTATACTGGTATAACTTAAAACCAAATATATAAATACCATAAAAGCAATTAATAATATTATTTTAATGAAACAATTTTAGTTTAATATTAATAAAAAATATATATATTTTCTTAATAAAAAGCGCCTTCATCCTCCTGTAAAAAATAACTTTGCTGTGCCCGACAGGGTCCATAATTGATTCTATGTTTTTAATAACCAACTGTAATATGTAGGTACACATTATGGAATGCAATAAAGTATTGAGTATTAGGTATTGGGTATCTGTAGCTAAATAGCTCTCTTGTTAAGTATGTTTTTGTATAAAATTATCATTTTTTAGAACTGTGGTGATCACCCTAGAATTTGTGTATGGATGTGACGAAATTGATCATAGATATGAGGGAATCTTCTGTTCATTTCTTTTCGCATAATGTTTTGTTTCCTTACATAGCTTAATCATAATCAACCTTTTAATGTTCCCACTACTGGGACACAGGCCTCCTCTCTAGGAGAGGGAATGGGCCGTGATCCACCACGCGGGCCCAGTGCGGGTTGGTGAATGTCACATGTTTTCGAATTTTTAGTTCTAGGGCATGCCGATTTCCTCACGATGTTTTCCTTCACCGTTTTGAGAGCTGTGGTGATGAAATTAATTAATGCGCCTGGATTGGTTTGAACCCGCGACCTACAACTCGTAAGTCGGGGTCGTTACCACTCGGCCACCAATGCTTCATTACAAGTACGATATAGGTACATTCCATCAAATTTTAAACAAGCCGAGCTCTGAAGGTGCGAGAAAGTTGTTTGACTTTATGGCCCTGGTACATTGATCAGTTGGATGTGTATCTTGTATTAGGTTACGATGGGACTGGCATACGCTGTGCGTTATAAATATCACTAAAATTTTAAAAAAAAGAAAAAAAAAACTAATTCGTTTATAAGTACCTACTTCACACACTATCCATTACAGAATCTAATGAATCTATCCGTGTTTACCTGACACATGAACGTACATACGTTGATAGTGATGCGTGTTAGCCAATTATGTAATTAAGTGTAATTAGGGTTCCGCAAATGTAGCGCGTCGGCGCCGCCGCCGCCCGCGGCCTGATTAAATAACTTACTACTGAACCCGCTAATCGACGGCTCGTCTGAACTAATGCTGTGTGAATTAATAAAACCAATACATGAGCAAACGTGACCAGATATAATATTTTATAGATAATTTATTGACAAAAATATTTATTTTAAATGAAGGAATTCAGAAGGTCAAACGACTCACGTCCAGGATTTCATGACGAGCTTTAATCTTTAGATAGGTTTTGAATGTATTGTAGTAAGAAAAATGTAAAAGATATAAGTAGGTACCCTTTTTTTTGGATGGGAAAGCATCAAATGACTTCTCCCGCTCTGGGCGGAGCGGAAGAGAGTGTCCGACTCTTACTGACTAAAACCCACCCGTGAACCTTCTTGTGCCCTTTACGTTCCAGGGCCGCGGTGACTCTTTCGAACAAATTCCGCAACCCTAGCAGAGATATAAGTACCCTGAACGGAAAACTCCGGTTTATATAGTGAGTTTAGGTTTTGGCAACCCCTCTTATTATGGATGGAAAAACATCAAATGACTTCTTTCGCTCTGAGCAGAGAGAAAGCGAGAGTGTTAGACTCTTACTGACTGAAACCCACCCTTGTTCCTCCTAGTGCCCTTTGTATTCCTGGGCCGTGACTCTTTCGAACAAATTCTGCCACTTTGGCAGTAAATGTACCCCTACAATTAGTACGATTAGTAGCGTCAGGGGTACCTACCTAAGTTGTTGCGGAATTTGGAGGAGGATCACGGGTGGGTTTTAGTTAGTAAGAGTCTGACACTCCATTCCGCTCCGCCCAGAGTGGGAGTAGTCATTTGACGATTTCCCATTCAGAAAAAAAAAGCTGTACCCAAGTTTAACAAACCTAATCTTCTCATATTTCTTGCAGAATATTCTAATAGTATCACTGCTCTCACCCCACACCCCGTATTTACCCTCGTATCTGGTGGCACGACTGCCGAGCCCGACCCTTAGGCACGATGCCTTGCTCTAACTAAACCGTATATGACATCCGCTAATTAACTTAATTACACATTACACACCCCACACTGAAGTACAAACATGGAAATATCCCTACTTACCCTCTACGCCTTTTGCAAACCCTTAATTTTTTTACAAGTAACTTCTAAAAGAACTGAAACGCCTGCTAATATTTTAAGAGCAAAAACGCTGAGGAGCGAAATTTGGCTATTAAATGCTAATTAGGAGAAGCTTTGAGGCGAATAGTTTGTTATACTAGCTCTGGCTTTTAAGGTTTTCTGAAATGAAAGTAAGGGATTTTTGTGTTTATATTTGAATATACCTAAAGTGCTAAAAATAAGTGGCTTCGAATATTTACGAAGTACGTTTTTCATATTTGCGGCAAAAGATTTTTACATTTATCTGGAGATTAAAATAAATAACTCAATGTTTTCACAAAAACCGCTTCAATATTATTGTCATCACAAAATACCTCGACATCCCGAATAAACACATTTTCTCCGCAATCATCACAAAATGCCACATTGATATACAGCGCATATTTCGCAATACATAAAGCAAACATACCATAACGCAACATAAATGGGTAGGCAGTAATGATTTGTAACGTACAATAATCATATCCGGACGCGTCGAACGCGGGAACATAAATCACGACACGCAGTATTAACCACTGCGATGACCTTAGCATTGGGGCTGCCTTAATGTAGGTATGGGGATTAATATTATGTATTTCCAGCAGATATATCACCAAAAACATCAGAGTTAACGGTGATCGCTTATTGGTTAACCAGGCGGTTTCTGAAACGAAAACCCGTGGTAGTTACTTTTCATCAAACTTCTGTAAAAGTACACAAGCTTTGATGTTCAAACCAGTTTTCTTTGGAAGTGTCTGTGAAGTTTTATTTGCTCAATTTTTTATAAGTTAGAGGGGGGGGACTATTTTTTTACGAATTCGAATGCACATACACATCTCTAATAAAAAAACTTTTGTAGTAACCTCTATTTCATTTTGAAAGAGTTATGCAATGATACCACACGATTAGGTTTGTTGGAATTTAATTTTTCATCCCTCAGCTGCATGAATGGAGTGCCACCCCTAAAATTATTTTTTTAAAGGCATTATAGCATTATCCAAGGTTACATTAAAGATGTCAGTCAAATAAAATCATATAAACAATAATTGAATCATGATGTCAAAGTGTCATTAAGGTAGTCACTTAGATTATAATAACACTTATTGCACAAATAATCTTATACCCACTAATGCAAAAGCTACATACATATGTACAAACGATTGAGATTACATAACACGGGTCATTGTATCGCCATACATGACAACCTCACACCTTGAACGCTATTGAACATCATGTACACGATGACTGATAACATATCAACATTGCACATAGCTCGGTGTCGATGACAACTGGTCCAGAGAATCATCGAGTGCCCTCTATGTGTCAGATGACGATTGAAACTGATTCCGACCATCATTATGTTAAACGAGGAGTGTGTAGTGCTCTCGGCAAGCGTGCGTTAATGTCTGTAGTGCATTCGTGCGGTAATATCATGTTTTAGACCCTAGAATAGGGGAGTTGACTAAAAAACTCTGATTAGTCCGTCTGATAGATTTCCAAAAAATATTGGACACGTATTTTTTTTTCACATTAACAAAAAATGAAGACGATACAGTGCGTAAAAAACTCGTGTGACGTCACTACTCGCTACAATTTTTACCGGGCCGTGTCGTCACACGCTCCCACTCCTGATCTTTGATGCTTTTTATATTCGTCAGTTTTTATAGATTTGATAAAGGAAAAAATACGTGTCCAATATTTTTCTATTATCTAACTGACGGACTAAACATAATCATATATTTTTTACTCAGGCAACATCCCTATTATCGCACTGAGTAAAGACTAGCGACCCGCCCCGGCTTCGCACGGGTGCAATGTAGATACTAATGTTTCCTCTACTATAATATGCATGTATTATACATATAAACCTTCCTCTTTAATCACTCTATCTATTAAAAAAAACCGCACCAAAATCCGTTACGCAGTTTTAAAGATTTAAGCATACATAGGGATATAGGGACAGAGAAAGCGACTTTGTTTTATACTATGTAGTGATGAGTAGCAGTTTAAGTTGGCACTAAAATGATCGTAGGTACATCATCTGCCTAGCCTTTTCCCAACTATATTGGGGTCGGCTTCTAGTCATACCGGATTCAGCTGAATTGATTGAATTGATAGCTTAAACGTGGAGCGACTGCCTACCAGACCTCCACAACCCAATCACTGGGGAACACGGTACTTCTTGGCAAGACTGGAGTCAGATTTTCTGGCTTCTGACAATCCTTAACGACTGCCAAAGATCTATGATAGCCGGGGCCAACGGCTTAACGTGATTTCCGAGGCACGGAGGAAACTCAATAAGTATGTTAAGATGGTCACCCATCCACAGACCAACCTTGGCAAGCGCTGATTAACATTGAAGATCGACCTGTGCGGTTGTTATTCTTTAGCCACGAGCTCCTCCACTACACTAAAATGATCCTACAAACCCTTTTAAATCATACAACTCTAACTTATTAGGTACAAGTTGAAAATTTGTGACGATATACATGTGGATGGATGGATGTTTGTTTGTTTCATCTTTCACACAAAAACTACCGAACTAATTTCGAATGAAATGAAACTTATCAGTAATATAGCTCTTACAATAGTAAGAAAGAAACAAAGAAACAAAGAAAGAAAGAAAGAAAGAAAGAAAGAAAGAAAAATGTTTATTTAGGACTCGCACAAAACAAACAAAAAAAATACATACCTAATTAAAAGCTTAATATTAAATTTAAACTGTGCGAGGCAAAGGTCCGTAGCTCAGCATATGCTGCGATATTTAATAAATTGATAAATACCACAGCGCTGGCTGGCGCTGGTGCCACAGTACCTATAGATACACATAGGCTATAATTAATACAGGATGGTAGGCCTTATTAAATAGTCTAAGATTACGAATTCTCACTACCACGTTATCAAAGCCAGCATATTATTATGTTTGTAGTGCAAGTATATAGCATAAAGAAGCCCTTGTATTGTCCCTTATTCTTATCTCAATACTATAATTTTCTCTGTATTGTGTAACCAAAGTATATTTCACAACATTAATTTAAACATACAAGTTACATTACAAACAGAACTCAATCTCAGACAGTATAATTAAAGCCTCTATCTCCGCCACGCTTTAACTAACACAATATAATTACACAATCAGTAAATCATAACATATCAGACGCACCGACTAATCTCGCCACCTGATCTAGGGTTACTCGTAATTACTAATTAGGGCCAATCAATCAACTCTCAATTAACAGTTCTAGTCTCCTTGTAGGTACATATATAACAACGAAGCTCCCAGTAATTACATAGATCAGTAACTAATCATTGTTATGCTATTATAAATACTAATCCTGAAACAGACATGTATCATGGTTGTTCGTTTGAGATTGAAACCTTACTCTCAGGTTAAAACTATCTGTGAATTTACCTAACTAATAACTTTGCTTCATCATCTTCCTGCCCTTATCCCATGTTACTTGGGGTCGGCGCAACATGTTTTTTCTTCCATTCTGTCCTGTCAGCCGTCACGCTATCACTAACTCCTTTTTCTTTCATATCACTCCTCACACAATCCATCCATCGTTCCCTTTCAACTTTTCCGTCACTGGCGCCACTTTTAAACTGACTATTAACCTTGCTTGCTGTACAATGTTCTCGAAATTCAAAGATCTTTACTATTTTCAGAAGAATATTGATGAAAATGATAACATAAACAGGAATACTTCTAAGAAAATAATTAGAAATATAATCATGATCGTTCCACGATAACAAATTATTTCTCCATAATTATACAGTTTCATTCATAATAAGCAATCAAGTAGGTATTTCAAGCAAGATTTATTTGGTTATATTGAAGTATTTATACTGACATGGTAACAGATATCATGATTATTTTAGCGATAGCAACAGCAGGTAAAACCTATTGCTATTTTATTTGCGTAGGCTGTTTGCCTTTCACGCTTGTGAGTGCTGTTGCTAAGAGAAATATATCAGGCGCTTTTTATGTTGACATAAATAAATTGAAAACTATCTGGGCCTCAAGTCTGCTATTACAATAGTGTCAAAATGTCCTATCATTGATCTCATAATGGTCGATTATGACAAGTTTGGTAATCTACTAACATAATAGCGTCATTATGACTTTCCAATGGTCAACCACTGACACTCCATTGAAAGGAATGGCATAGAATGGTAATCTCGTACATAATGACAAATTAATGACAGACGTATGCAGTAATCTGCTAAAATTTTGACAGTTCCTTTGATCAGTGACCTACCATTAGAACATCATTCTGCAGTCATTACTTTTAATAGCTCGGTTATCAAAAAGTATTACGAGACCATTGACAGACCAATGATTGACCATTATGAATCTAGCAGATTACGAACTTTTAGCAAAATGACAATGGGATTGTGTTGGAATGACAAATTTATAAAAATAGCAGACTTGGGGCCCTGCTTATTTGTCGAGTACTTTTACTGAATGTATAAACTATTATAGCGTTGGATGTCCTTTTGAGGTAAATCTCGGAAAAATCGGGAGCAGTGGTGGCCGAGTGGTAACGGCCCCGACTGACGAATTGTAGGTCGCGGGTTCAAACCCACTAGGGTTGCGGAATTTGTTCGAAAGAGTTACCGCGGCCCTGGAACGCATAGGGCACAAGAAGGATCACGGGTGGGTTTTAGTCAGTAAAAGTCTGACACTCCCTACGGCTCCACCCAGGGCGGGAGGGGTCATTTGATGATATCCCATCCAGAAAAAAAAAAAAAAAAAAAAAAAGGGTTCAAACCCAGCCAGGCGCATTACTTATTAATTTTACGTGTGCGTGTGCGGGTTGGTGAATGTCACATGTCTTCAAATTATTGGTTCTAGGACATGCAGGTTTCCCCACCGAATGTGTCTCCACGTTGTCGTCGTGGTGGGGCTTGAGTGTCCCAATGATCTTGCGAGCTTTCCCGGTAGAGCCACTCATGCCGGAAGGTCGCAAGTGAGGGATCAGACCAAGAGAGACACACGCCTGCTCGCTGCTCTCTGGTACGCGTCTGATCATCAGACGTGACTGTGGGAGCAGCGAGCAGGTGGAGAGGTGAGTTAGGAGAGAGGGCCCTGAGAAGGGGCGGAGCGAACAGGGACCGCACCCTCAAAAGGAAAAATATGAAAAAACAAGACGCTTGCAAAATGAGTCCCCAGGTGGGTCCCGACTGCTCAGCGGTCGGGGAATCCCACCCCGCTTCGGCGGGCTGCCCTCCGTACTCTGGGGTGGGCACCAAACGTCTTCCGCTTGCCAGTGGCAACAAGAGCCGAGGAGGCTCCGAGTCATCGTCGTCATCCGGATCTGACTCCTTTAAGGAGCTGATGGCGTACGAGTTTGGAGAGGAGGGTTCGCCTGAGCGCCGGGGTGGTGCGGAGTCGGATTCCGGCTCCGCCCCAGACCTAGTAACGGTCAGCTCGGCGGGCTCTGGATCCGGAAGAGAGGGGGCTGCTGCGGAGAACGGCAAGTTCTTCCGCAAGCGGCCCAGACGGGAGGATACCGGGGGGTCGTCCTCCGAGGGCGAATTTGCCTCCGCCCGCAAAATCCCCACCGCAAGGCGGGGCAGGGGCTGTGAGGCAGGGAGGGGGCTGGCTCCCTCTACCCGGGAGGTGGAGAGTCGGGCCGGGAGGCTGGTGGAGGAGGGGCGTCGCCCTGGAGGGAGCGGTCGTGGGGCTCCCTCTACTCTTCCGCCTACTCTCGACTCCGACGACTCGGAGCCCCCGGGAGAGGTGCGTCCCACGGTTGAGGAGAAGAGGGCCAAGCTGGAGGAGGTCGTGGAGGCCGCGATCCGCGCTGTGGCCTTTAAGAGGAAGCAGTCCTCTAAGCGGGAGGCCATTAGCGCGGCCAAAGCCTCCATTATGGCGGCGGCGGCGGCCAACGTCGGCAGGTCCGAAGAGGCGACAGAGTTGCGGGCGGAGGTCGCCCGCCTCGCGGCCGTAACGGAGAGACTCATAGCGGAGAATGAGTCGCTCCGGAGGGACCTGGCTGACATGGCCAGAGCGGCCTCTGAGGGGCCGCAGGGGGGGCTGAGTCCGGCGGCGCTGGAGGGGAGCCAAGTGCTGAGCCAGGTGCGGAGCCTGGTGCGGCAGGAGCTGGCTCCCTTCCGGAAGCAGTTCTCCGTTTTGGAGGACATGGTCCGGCGTCCCCCGTTAGCGGCGGCACAGAGGCCCCCGGGACAGCAGAAGGCGGCTTCGTACGCAGCCGCGGTGGCTGCTGGCCCGGGAACGTCCGGCCAGGCGAAGGCCAAGGCGGGAGCCGCGCCAGCGCCTGTGGCGCCGGCGCCTGCGACGCCGGCGACGACCAAGTCGGCCCCGGCGAAGAGGGGAAGGAGGAAGGCTGGAGGGGGAGCGGCTAAAGCTGCTGCGTCAGTGGCGCCGCAGCCGCCCCCACCCCCAACCTCGGACCCTCCTGCGACCGGGGCCGGGTGGCAGGTTGCTGGAGAAAAGCGGCAGGCCAAAAAGGCGGCCAGGAGCAAGGCCAAGAGGCAGCGGCGGAAGGCCAACGCCATCGCGGCGAGGCTTCGCGCCCCGAAGTCCGCGGCTGTGGTCTTAACACTGCAGCCGGAAGCGGAACAGAGGGGTGTGACGTACCTCGCCCTGATGAAGCGGGCGAAGGAGGCGGTGAACCTCCGGGAGCTGGGCATCACTGGGGGCCTCGGGATCAGGAGAACCCTGACCGGTGCCCGGAAGCTCGAGCTCGCCGGAGCGGAGAGTGGCCCGTTCGCGGACGCCCTGGCCGAAAGGCTGAAGGAGGTCCTCCCCGCGGACGAGGTTCGAGTGTCCAGGCCGACTAAGTGCATTGACATGCGCATAGTGGGCCTGGACGACTCCGTGACGGAGGAGGAGGTTGTGGCCGCCGTCGCCAGGACTGGGGGGTGCTCTGCCGAGCTCGTCAAGGCGGGCACCCTCCGGCCTGACAACACGGACATGCAAACCCTTGTGGTGAGCTGCCCCGTGACGGCGGCCAGAACAGTGTCGGAGGGTCGAAGGCTCTTGGTGGGGTGGGTTTCTGCGCGGGTAAAACTGCTGGAACCCAGACCTCTGAGGTGCTACCGCTGCCATGTGGGCAACCACACGGGAGCTATGTGCCCCTCGGAGGTGGACCGCAGTGGACTTTGTTTCCGCTGTGGTCAGCCCGGTCATCGGGCCGGCTCGTGCGAGGCCACGCCGCACTGCAGTGCATGTGCGGCTGTTGGCAAGCCGGCCGAGCACTGGGCTGGGGGAAGGGCCTGCGCGCCATCCGCCCCGACCAAGGGCAAGAGGTCCGCCGCCGCCGCCGCCTCTGCCGCCGCCGCGGCTTCCGTCGCCGCTTCTGCCGCTTATGCTGTGGGTGCTGCGACTCCCGGTACTCGGGAGGGGGCTGAAATGGAGTGCCAGTAATGGTCCCATTTCGGCCTCCTCCAGAGACAAGTCGGCCACTGTGCTATTGCGCAGTGGCTGATGCCTGTGGACGGTGAGCGTGGGTGGCTCGCCGTCCGATACCAGGCTGAGTCGACGACGCGTTGTGCTTCACGCGCGCCTCAAGGAGCCGTCAGCACCAGAGACGGGGCCCCATAGGGTCGGTGCCTGCTAGGGTTGCGGAATTTGTTCGAGAGAGTTGCCGCGGCCCTGGAACGCAAAGGGCACATGGAGGAGCACGGGTGGGTTTTAGTCAGTAAAAGTCTGACACTCCCTTCCGCTCCGCCCAGAGCGGGAGAAGTCATTTGATGATTTCCCATCCAAAAAAAAAAAAAAAAAAAAAGGACATGCAGGTTTCCTCACGATGTTTTCCTTCACCGTTTTGAGAGCAGTGGTGATGAAATTAATTACACAAAGTAATGCGCCTAACTGGGTTTGAACCCAAACCATAATCCATCAAAACCTACCCATATTCATAAAACCTCTCAATTTTCTGCTCCCAAAAGTATAAACAAGTGCTCCAATAACGATTAACACAATCATGACCCTCTGCTCTTCAGATAGGCACAGTACAACTTAGCCGGCACAGCTATCATAATATGCAATATTTATAGGCGGCATTACCAGGTAGATAGGGTGAATAATGCCGGTCGAATAGGGGACATTTTTGCACGTGCCCGGTAAATATACGGGCCGAGTGACAAGTGGGAGCGATCCTCCATATTTTTAACCGACTTCTAAAAAAGGAGGAGGTTCTCAATTCGGATGTTTGTATGTTTTTCATGATCAACTTTGCTGCAAAAAGCGAAGAATACAGTTCCCTTGGGACGGAACTTTTGTTTCAACAGAAGTTTTAACAATTATTCGAAGAGATGGTCTTTCTTTTTTTTTAACTAGTTTACGTCCACTGGTGTGGGTAATTTAATTCGGAACGTTTTATCATAGCAGGTAAGTTCTGTAGTTTCTACCTTCTACCTATTTATGTATCAACAGCTTTTAAGAGATAGTTTTTCGGTACAGTCTCTTTAGTCAGAAAAAGAAAAATAAATGCACGGTAGGTCAAGGTATTAATTTAATAAAAGGCTAACTGTATCATATAGGTAAGTCAATAAGGCAGTATGGTGTCATTTTACTTGGGCCTCCTTTTTCAATGTCAAATTAAACGAATCGCTATCGCCTGTGCCTTGTCCAGGGGTACCTTTTTGGTTATTTCACCAGATTTGTAGTCGACCGCCGCCGAGGTTATTGTCGTGTGACACTGCCTCCGTTTTTAGTTTATCTTTAGCAAATTTCGGTCAACGTTACGGCTAAGTCCGTACTCACATTAATGTCCCATCTCGGGTTTAACAATTAACGCCAAGATAAATGGTAGGAACGCGAAACGATAACTGTGGTGAAATTTATTATATAAGTAATGTGGGGAATTGAATCGGATAGGTGTCGGTCGGCGCCGCGCCGCGCTGTCATCATATAGTGGAAAAAAGTCTTACCTCCGTAAATCGATTTCAATGCTTCGGTATCGAGTCGGAGCTGCGAGGGCGTCAGCTCGATTTTTGAATCGAATGTGATAAAAGATGGGAGAGGAGTATGGAAGTGAAATATGATTGCGCTCGCATAATCCTGGGGTAGCGGGGTCATTGGGTTTGATGTTTTGTTTTATTTATATTTTGATTACTGTTCGCGACGATGCGTCTTAGCTACATAGTATAGGTAGTTATAGGTAGCTATAGTAGTACATAGAATGTTGCAAATAAATAAAACCGCGACTACATAGTATAGGTAGTTATAGGTAGTTAGTTAGCACATAGAATGCTGTAACAGATAAAGCTGCATAGTATAGATAGTTATAGGTAGCTATAGTTGATACATAGTTTGTTATTGAAATAAAACACATTCGTTACAGTTGTTTGCTCTCAAGAGGCAGTATATAAGCCCTTGGAGCCTTTATTTCTTCCAAGTAAATAGAATATAGTTAGGTAGGGTATCCTGTCCCTTACACATAACAGTAAACACATGGTAACCCTGGTAATCGAAGGTATATAAAGGTAATCAAGGTATATAAAAGGTAATCGGTGGTATATAAGGTAATCGAGGTATATACACACACAGACAGACATACATAGGTAAATAGAAAGGGCTTGGTAATTGAGACCCGAAATATTCAGGTCAAAGGTAGTCACATAGCTAAAAGCGACACTGACCAATCACAGAGCAGGAGGGTGCTGGTACGTGATTGGTCAACAGTTTTTGATAAATAGCCCTGGTGAAGGTATGCACAAAAATAAAACACTTTGCATCTACCCTCTTCCTTTCCCGAAAATACAAGTCTAGATTCTAGACTTCTAAATGTCTGAAATAGAACCGCCTTGAAAAATCCTTTCAGGGGATATATAGATGTCTATAGTGTATGCAGGCATAAAGCCGTAATTAAGGTTTAAATAAAACTGTTTATTTTTATCCCCCTGAAACATATACGCTTATAGAGTTGCAACCCCTTAAGTGACAGGGTTGAGACATATGTAGTTTTGTAGAGGGTTGTCGTATCTATAGAGATACATATAGCTGTATAGCCCTCCTAGCATAGTTTTACGGTAAATTCACCCCAAGTAGGTAATAGCTTCGTGCCTACAATAGTTTTTTATAGTTTTCGGCATCCCACCCCTACATGGAGGGGGATGAAGGGGTGAATTTGTCTCCGCTGTATGGAGCCTACCAAGGGCTATCCATAAAGGTACGACAACCCCTACTCACATAGACCTAAGCCTAGATATAGCCTAAAATCTAGAATTAACATAGTGAAAATTTAAGTTAATAAACTTCATCACACACGGTGATTTTTTGGGTGTCGATACGGTATAGTTGCGCCGTACAATAGTAACATTGAAAATTTATAGAATTTGTAGTCATTTGCAAGATAGTTTGAACTTATACCTAAATGTAGAATCATATAGTCGCGAATTCCACCCTTCAAATCGCTAAGTGAATAGTGAACAAGTTAAATAGTGTTTTATTGTGACTTTATTGGTAAGCCCTCAATACCTACCCCTATATATTGTGTTGATAACAGCAAGTATAGCAAGTATTCAGCTAAGGGTTGCATCCTCATGGCCCGTAGCTCATAGACGGAGCGTCAACGCGTCTGGATCATTTATACCTAGGTGGGTTGTCACCATACAGTCCACTTTCGAAGAATAGGATAACCTACCCTGGCCACCCTACAGTCCAGTCGATCACGTCCGCCCCGTACATTTTCTGGTCCATCGGAGCCGGATATTTTGAAGATAGCCTGATCTAGCTATTTGGAAGTTGGATTTATAGAACCACGCAGCTACCCTGAAGGCGCAACCCCTATTGTGAAGTCGCACCCCCTTGAAGAAAAAACTACCCTTCAACATTTCAAGACACGAAGGGTGTCCCTAGAAGCTGAATAGAAGTCGGACCTTGAAGAAATCATCCCTTCAAGAAAACTACCCCTAGGCAGACTGATGTTGAAAAATAGTGAAGGAACAACATAGAAGAAATTTAATCAAGCTGAACTTAGAAAATTTCGAACGACTTCACACTTTGAAAATTTTGAGGGGTTCCGACACTTAGAATATTTTTGAAGATTTTGAACTTGGAAAATTTTTTGAAGAATTTTGAACTTAGAAAATTTTCAACAATCCGGGACTTGGAAAATTTTTTGAAGATTTTTGAATTTGGAAAATTTTCAACAACCTGACACTTAGAAAAGTTTTGATCAAGCGGGACTTGGAATATTTTTGAAGAATTTTGGACTTAGAGAATTTCGATCGACTTCACACATAGAAGATTTTGAACAGTCTGGGACTTAGAAAAGTTTCAGTCAATCCGAACTTAGAATATTTTTTGAAGATTGGGGACTTTGAAGAATTTTGAAAATTTTTTGAAAATTTTTTTCTTTGGAAACTTGGATTGAAGTTTCACCTGAGGCTTACCAGTGGACTACCGAATAGTTTTGAAGATTCATTGAAGACTTCAACAATGCCGATCACGAGGTCGCATGGCAAATCATCCGAGGCGTGGACAGTTCCGATACAGGATCCAGCCGAGAGGGTTCCTGCTATCCATCATCAGGTGCCGCCGCGTTCGCCTTCATCGTCTGGGACGGCGCGATCGATGCAGCAGCGCAGTGAAGACGTGTCTCCGCCTGCTGCCGCTGAACGGATAGAACAGATAGAAGCTTCAGCAATAGAACGAGTACCTGCACCATTGCCGACAACAGTACAGAAACAGATGCCATCGACCTCAAGGAAGGGAACCCGCTTTGAGACGACTTCAGATAGTACAATGAAGCCGTCAAATAGAAAAGATAGCCGAGTCTTGCCAATGACTACCCGGGGTGACGCCCGTATAGAACATAGACGTCCGCCGTCGACCATTGACAGGTCACCGCGGTCATATAGAAAACTACAGAAGGCTCGCGAAGACTTATTGAAGATTAAGTTGGAGCTTGCCCAGTTAGCACTTCAGAGAGCCGAACAAGAGTCGGACGAAGAATATTTGGACGATAGAAACTCAAATGAAGAGTACGTGCGTTCCTGGCTGGAAGAGGCGCCTGAACCTGTTCCTGATCAGAGAGAGACCAACGCCGCCGAGGGGGACATCCGTGATAGTCGACAGCAACCGCCCCCCCCTGTGGACTTCGAACCAATAGTGGACTCTCATCGAACGCACATAGATCCAGATAGTGCTAAACAGATAGAGCCACCACCTATGAAGAAAATAGAAGACGATAGGAGCGAGGATAATTTACGTCCATTCGTTACGGACCTTACGGCTGCTATAGCATCTTTAGTTGACAAGAAAACAGAACAGCAGTCACAGAATTCCTCCTCGGCGTCGAAGGTCATTATGACTTTACCGAACTTCAGTGGTGCGCATACAGAATGGTTGTCATTTCGAGCCATTTATGAAACAACTCGAAAATATTTCAACGATGTCGAAAATACAGCAAGACTTAGAAGAAGCCTGCATGGACGCGCTTTAGAAACAGTCAGTTCAGAACTCATCGGCCATGCAAGACCAGATGACATCATGAGGGAACTCGAGCTGCAATTCGGCCGACCAGATTCGATAGCACAGGCCGAAACAGATAGATTGCGAGGACTGACACGATGCAGTGAAAATCCAAAGGATATTTGCTCATTCGCAAGCCAAGTGAGGTGCGCTATAGTAACGCTGCGAGCATTGAAGAAGGATCATTACCTGATCAACGCCGAGCTCATGCGAACCTTGACAGAGAAGCTACCGAACTCGATACGTGTACAGTGGTACCGTATATATACAGAAAAGTACCAGTCCTTGCCAGACTTGTCGCTGTTTAGCGAATTCATTACCGAACAAGCTCGATACTGCAGCGCTTTCGCTCCTGCTGAAAACATCAAGACAGAGGGCTCATCCAACCGACGCACACCGCAGCAGAGGACTCACACAACAACAGAGAAGTCAGCAAGCAAGTGCCGACTGTGTGAGAAGGATGGCCATATAGAACGCGATTGCTCAAAGTTCAAGAATAGCAATAGTAACAAGAGATGGGAAATTGCGAAGAATCTAAACCTGTGCTTCCGTTGCCTGAAGCCAAGAAGAGAGCGGCATAAATGCAACGCGAAGAAGTGTGACGTCAAGGGGTGTACAGCCACGCACAGTCAGCTACTTCATTACGACAAGAAGCCTGCTGCGGTGGCAGCCGAAAAGCCCAGACAGACCGAAGTCAAAAAGGAGCCCAAGGAGACAGTCGCCAGCTCAAGATCATCGTCGAATCACGCCTATTTGAAGATCATCCCGGTCCGGGTCATTGGACCGGCGGGAGAGGCATCTACGTTCGCCCTACTCGACGATGGATCGACCGTATCGTTGATCGATGAAGACATCGCCGACCAAGTCGGAGCCGAGGGCAAGATCGACCCACTGAAGATTGGTGCGATCGGTGACACCATGATCGACACTCCTTGTTCGAAAAGAGTCACAGTGACACTCGCGAGTCAGCATAGAAATAGGGTGCCGTTCAGAGCGCGCACCATACCGAAGCTTAATCTCGCGTCACAGACAGTCCGTGAAGAAGATGTCACACATTGCAAACATCTCATCGACTTGAAAGAGCAGCTAGTCTATGATGTTGGCGCGCCCAAGATTTTGATTGGCCAAGACAACTGGCACCTTCTCCTTGCCAGTGAAGTCAGAAGAGGCCCCAGACACCAGCCAATAGCGTCACTTACAACGCTTGGATGGACGCTACATGGCGCGCACACTAGAATACTCGGTCAGCAGGTGCATTACGTCAGCGCATGCAGAGAAGATAGAGAAAATAGAGACGATAGACTGAACGAGCAACTTCGTGAATTTTTCGCACTCGAGTCCCTAATAGTAAATCCTCGGCGTCCAGATTCTGATCCAGAGAAGCAGGCTGAAGACATCTTGAAAAGACATACCAAACAGTTGACAGATGGGCATATAGAAACAGCTATGTTATGGAAAAATAACAATTTTGAAATGCCCGATAGTTATGGGACAGCACACAAGCGGCTGATCTCTATAGAAAAGAAGCTCGACAAAGATCCGAGTCTTCGAAATAAATATATAGAACAGATGGACTCGCTCCTTTCAAAAGGGTACGCAGAAAAAGCGCCCAAACAGACCACGCCAGGAAGAACCTGGTATCTGCCTCATTTCGACGTCTTCAATCCCATGAAGCCGGAGAAGTTTCGAATAGTACACGACGCCGCAGCTAAATCGAATGGAATGTCGCTGAACGACTTCCTACTTACAGGACCGGACCTGTTACAGTCGCTGCCTGGCGTCATGATGAGGTTTCGTAGATATCCGATAGCCATTTCAGGTGACATTACCGAAATGTTCATGCAGGTCAAAGTACGACCTGAAGATAGAGACGCCCTCCGATATTTGTGGAGAGGCAATAGAAGAGAAGGAGCCCCCGACGAGTATCGAATGACGTCAATCATATTCGGCGCGGCAAGCTCACCGTGCACGGCCATATTCGCGAAGAATTGGAACGCGAACCGGCACATAGAACAGCATCCAGAAGCAGTAGAAGCAATAGTGAAGAACCATTATATGGACGATTATCTGGATAGCTATAGAACAGCAGAAGAAGCGACACATATAGCAACAGCGGTGAAGAAGATACACCAACAGGCTCGTTTCGAAATAAAGAAATGGGTATCGAATGACAACGACGTCATACAGAAAATAGAACCGTCGCTTATAGAAACAGAAGTCGTCGACATCGGCGACCATACAGAAAAAATTCTTGGCCTAATATGGAGACCAAGAGCAGATACGCTGGGTTTCAATCTGAGCCTAGCCCGATTACCGAGTGGCGTATTACAGAAGGAGGTGCCCACAAAGAGAGAGGCGCTGAAAATAGTGATGTCACTATACGACCCACTCGGCCTAGCCTCACCCGTAACGATTCGCGCCAAACAGATACTCCAAGAAGCATGGAGAAGAGGAGTCGACTGGGACCAGCCGTTCGACACAGACTTGGCCACAGCATGGAGAAGTTGGGTTCAACATCTACAGAATCTTGCACAAGTCACAGTACCAAGATGTTACCCAGGATATAGCGACGCCATAGAAACGCAAGTCCACGTTTTCACGGACGCGAGCGAAACTTCGTACGCCGCAGCGGTGTACTGGCGTATCTCTACAGAAGATGGCAAGACTCACGTGAGCCTCGTCATGGCCAAGGCAAAGGTGGCGCCACTCAAGCTCCAATCGATACCCCGACTCGAGCTGCAGGCCGCGGTGATGGGGACCCGCGTCGCTGCAGCTGTCATCCGAGAACACGGAGTCAAGCCGGCCTCCGTGGCGTACTGGTCAGACAGCAAAACCGTGCTGACCTGGATCAGAAAAGGAGCTCGAGTTTACAAACCGTTCGTCGCGCACCGCATAGCTGCCATAGAAGAGCATAGTAGAGTCGAAGACTGGCGATGGGTGCCCACTAAGAAAAATATAGCAGACGCAGCCACTCGTGACGTACCACAGCACTTTGATTCGAGACACGAGTGGTTTTGTGGCCCCAGCTTCCTGTATGAAGAGTCGACAACATGGCCAATAGAGAAGCCTCCACTAGAGGAACAGACGGGTGAGGAGCGAACCTTAGTCGCTATAGAAAATATAGATAGAAGACTCACAGAAGTCATACCCGATCCAGCAAGATTTTCAAAATGGGAACGACTGTTGAGAGCGACGGCGACAGTACTACGCTTCGTCGCCAAATGTCGGCCGCCCAAAGAAAATACGTTCTATAAAAGAACGAGGAAAAATATAGAAGCGGATCCGGATTGGAGGAAACGTACAAAGACGGCAGTGCCCCCTCCTACAGCATCAGTGACGTCCCCAGTGACGTCAAAATATAGTTTTTCAATAGAAGCCGAATACCTCCAACAAGCGGAGAGGTTACTCGTGCAAGCTGTACAGCAACAGATGTTTTCCCGCGAGTTGACAAGTTTGCGAGGAAACGAAGAAATAGATAAGGACAGCGCCCTACGACCGTTGCAAATAGAACTGAAGGATGACGTCATACGCCTCAGAAGTCGTATAGATAGAATCGACAAAATAACAGAAGACGTCAAGCGCCCACCCATATTACATGGCGACCATCGTATAACTCAGCTCTACATAGACTGGACACACCGCAGCTTACAACACAGTGGAACCGAGATGACCATCAATGAAGTCCGACAGCATTACTGGGTCGTCAGAATGAGACCCACAACGAAGATGGTAGTGACACGTTGTTTACCGTGTCGCATTAGGAAGGCGTGCGCTCCAGTACCAGCTACAGGCGACCACCCCAGAACGCGTCTAGCTCATCATCAGAGGCCGTTCACATTCACTGGACTCGACTATTTCGGTCCGCTATCCGTTACAGTCGGTCGCCAGCATCAGAAGAGGTACGTGGCTCTATTTACGTGCCTGACCACCAGAGCGGTACACCTGGAAATCGCCGCAAGCCTCAGCGCAGACTCCGCGATACTAGCACTGCGCCGCTTCGCTGCACGCAGAGGATGTCCAACAGAAATACATTCAGACAACGGCACCAACATGCACGGTGCCGACAAAGAGCTCCGAGACGCCTTCAAAGAAGAGGCAAGTCGCCGAGGAATAGTATGGCGCTTCATCACTCCGTCAGCGCCTTTTATGGGTGGCGCATGGGAGCGCCTAGTCCGATGTGTGAAGACAGCATTACAGACTATACTTCACGAAAAACACCCACATGAAGAGGTGTTACACACACTGTTGTGTGAGGCCGAATATACGGTCAACAGTCGACCACTAACCCATGTTTCAGTTCACAGTGACGATGACGAGTCCATCACGCCGAACCACTTCCTCCTGGGTGGTTCAGCCCGGCTGCCGACGCCTGGCGTGTTCACAGAGCACGACATCGACAGCAAGCGCCACTGGCGGCGCTCACAAGCACTCGCCGACCAGTTCTGGCGCCGCTGGGTACGTGAGTACCTACCCGAGCTCCAACACCGGCGGGAGCCCCATAGCCGTGGCCCTAATCTGCAGGTGGGTGATCCCGTACTCATCGCAGACGGCCAGCTGCCTCGCAACACGTGGCCGCGAGGCCGCATAATCGCAGTTTTCCCGGGCGCTGATGGAGAGGTCCGGACAGCTGAGGTGCGCACATCCGGCGGCACCTTAAAGCGTCCAGTAAAGAAACTTGTCCCACTACCCAAGTAAGACAATAGCAGGCGATGCTGCTCCTACAGCTCGCCAACCAACAGATAGATGGGTGACGCTGCCAACACGCGCAGCTCGCCCCCCCGTGCGGGCATATCCGGCCCGCTACCAACTTACTTTCAGCGGACAGTGAGAGTGTGATGCTGCCCACCGGCGCAGCTCACCTCCTGCGGACATGTTCGGTCCGCATTCGGCTCGCGTCAAGCGAGCAATAGCCGGCGATGCTGCTCTCACAGCTCGCCAACCAGATAGATGGGTAATGCTTCACAGCTCGCCCCCCGCGGACACATTCGGTCCGCATTCGGCTCGCATCTAGCGGGCAATAGCCGGCGATGCTGCTCTCACAGCTCGCCAACTAATAGATGGGTGGCGCTGCCTACACGCGCAGCTTCCCCCCCCCCCCGCGGACATATTCGGTCCGCAACCGGCTCGCATTCAGCGGGCAATAGCCGGCGATGCTGCTCACACAGCTCGCCAAATAGATGGGTGACGCTTCACAGCTCGCCCCCCGCGGACATATTCGGTCCGCAACCGGCTCGCATCCAGCGGGCAATAGCCGGCGATGCTGCTCACACAGCTCGCCAACCGATAGATGGGCGACGCTGCCCGCAAGGCGCAGCTCGCCCCACTGCGGGCATATCCGGCCCGCCGCCGCCTTGCTTTGTGCAGGCGACACAGCAGGCGATGCTGCTCTCACAGCTCGCCAACCATAGATGGGTGACGCTGCCCGCAAGGCGCAGCTCACCCCACCGCGGACATATTCGGTCCGCATTCGGCTCGCATCAAGCGAGCAGTAGCAGGCGATGCTGCTCACACAGCTCGCCAACCGATAGCTGGGCGACGCTGCCCGCAAGGCGCAGCTCGCCCCACTGCGGGCGTATCCGGCCCGCCACCGCCTTGCTTTGTGCAGGCGACACAGCAGGCGATGCTGCTCTCACAGCACGCCAACCGATAGATGGGTGACGCTGCCCGCAAGGCGCAGCTCGCCCCACCGCGGACATATTCGGTCCGCATTCGGCTCGCATCAAGCGAGCAGTAGCCGGCGATGCTCTCACAGCTCGCCAACCATAGATGGGCGACGCTGCCCGCAAGGCGCAGCTCGCCCCACCGCGGACATATTCGGTCCGCATTCGGCTCGCATCAAGCGAGCAGTAGCCGGCGATGCTCTCACAGCTCGCCAACCATAGATGGGCGACGCTGCCCGCAAGGCGCAGCTCGCCCCACCGCGGACATATTCGGTCCGCATTCGGCTCGCATCAAGCGAGCAGTAGCCAGCGATGCTCCCACAGCTCGCCAACATAGCGAGTGATGCTGCCCACTAGCGCAGCTCACCACCGCGGACATATTCGGTCCGCATTCGGCTCGCATCAAGCGAGCAGTAGCGGGCGATGCTGCTCACGCAGCTCGCCAACATAGCGGGCGATGCTGCCCACGGGCGCAGCCAGCCCCATTGCGGGCATATTCGGCCCGCCACCGCCTTGCTTTGAGCAGGCGATACAGCAGGCAATGCTGCCTACACAGCTTGCCACCGCAGCAAGCGACGCTGCGCGCACTCGCAGCTCGCACAGACAGCGGGCCATCCGGCCCACAGCTCGCACATTTGCGAGAGCCTACGCAACAGCCTTGCGACTGCAGGCGACCCACAGCAGGGAAGCGGCAGACCGGCGACTGCACAGCTGCGTCGAGCACCGGCATCGAGCACCGGCGCCGCGCAGCGGGCGACGTGGCTACAGGCGTCGCTCACCGGGTTTCTGCAGCGCCGCGACGTCATCGCACCGAGTCATCGCTGCACTGCACGGCGGGAGAGATGTTCGCGACGATGTGTCTTAGCTACATAGTATAGGTAGTTATAGGTAGCTATAGTAGTACATAGAATGTTGCAAATAAATAAAACCGCGACTACATAGTATAGGTAGTTATAGGTAGTTAGTTAGCACATAGAATGCTGTAACAGATAAAGCTGCATAGTATAGATAGTTATAGGTAGCTATAGTTGATACATAGTTTGTTATTGAAATAAAACACATTCGTTACAGTTGTTTGCTCTCAAGAGGCAGTATATAAGCCCTTGGAGCCTTTATTTCTTCCAAGTAAATAGAATATAGTTAGGTAGGGTATCCTGTCCCTTACACATAACAGTAAACACATGGTAACCCTGGTAATCGAAGGTATATAAAGGTAATCAAGGTATATAAAAGGTAATCGGTGGTATATAAGGTAATCGAGGTATATACACACACAGACAGACATACATAGGTAAATAGAAAGGGCTTGGTAATTGAGACCCGAAATATTCAGGTCAAAGGTAGTCACATAGCTAAAAGCGACACTGACCAATCACAGAGCAGGAGGGTGCTGGTACGTGATTGGTCAACAGTTTTTGATAAATAGCCCTGGTGAAGGTATGCACAAAAATAAAACACTTTGCATCTACCCTCTTCCTTTCCCGAAAATACAAGTCTAGATTCTAGACTTCTAAATGTCTGAAATAGAACCGCCTTGAAAAATCCTTTCAGGGGATATATAGATGTCTATAGTATATGCAGGCATAAAGCCGTAATTAAGGTTTAAATAAAACTGTTTATTTTTATCCCCCTGAAACATATACGCTTATAGAGTTGCAACCCCTTAAGTGACAGGGTTGAGACATATGTAGTTTTGTAGAGGGTTGTCGTATCTATAGAGATACATATAGCTGTATAGCCCTCCTAGCATAGTTTTACGGTAAATTCACCCCAAGTAGGTAATAGCTTCGTGCCTACAATAGTTTTTTATAGTTTTCGGCATCCCACCCCTACATGGAGGGGGATGAAGGGGTGAATTTGTCTCCGCTGTATGGAGCCTACCAAGGGCTATCCATAAAGGTACGACAACCCCTACTCACATAGACCTAAGCCTAGATATAGCCTAAAATCTAGAATTAACATAGTGAAAATTTAAGTTAATAAACTTCATCACACACGGTGATTTTTTGGGTGTCGATACGGTATAGTTGCGCCGTACAATAGTAACATTGAAAATTTATAGAATTTGTAGTCATTTGCAAGATAGTTTGAACTTATACCTAAATGTAGAATCATATAGTCGCGAATTCCACCCTTCAAATCGCTAAGTGAATAGTGAACAAGTTAAATAGTGTTTTATTGTGACTTTATTGGTAAGCCCTCAATACCTACCCCTATATATTGTGTTGATAACAGCAAGTATAGCAAGTATTCAGCTAAGGGTTGCATCCTCATGGCCCGTAGCTCATAGACGGAGCGTCAACGCGTCTGGATCATTTATACCTAGGTGGGTTGTCACCATACAGTCCACTTTCGAAGAATAGGATAACCTACCCTGGCCACCCTACAGTCCAGTCGATCACGTCCGCCCCGTACAATTACAGTGATGGTGTGCGAACCAGACCCGAAATAAGACAAGGGTCCCAAGTCTGCTATTACAATAGTGTCAGAATGGTCTATCATTGATTTCATAATGGTTGATTTTGACAAATTTGGTAATCTACTAATATAAAAGTGTCATTATGACTTTCCAATGTTCAACTGCTGACACTCCATTGAAAGAAATGGCATAGAATGGTTATCTCGTACATAATGAATGACAGATGTATGCGGTAATCTGCTAAAATTTTGACAGTTCCTTTGATCAGTGACCTACCATTAGAACATCGTTGTGCAGTCTATTCTTTTAATAGCTCGGTTATCAAAAAGTATAACGTGGCCATTAACCGACCAATGATCGACCATTATGAATTTAGCAGATTACGAACTTTTAGCAAAATGACAATGTGATTGCTGATGCGCACGTTCTTAATCTATAGGTACTAATATATGTATAATGTTGAAGAGTTTGTTTGTTTGCTTGAACGCGCTAATCTCAGGAGCTACTGGTCGATTTGAATAATTCATTCAGTGATAGATAGCCCATTTACCGGCTCTATAGGCTATAACATCATCACGCTAAGAACAATAGGAGAGGAGCAGTCATGAAAAATGAGACAAATGAATTTGAATTTGTCACCTAGTCTTGGATATGAATGAACCTATTTTAAACTGTGTAAAAAGTTGAAGTACTTTTTGGAAGGATATTCTTTCTTTGAACCCTGTCCCCGATAGATATCTGCATAAACAATACACACACATACATACAAAATACATGGTTAAGCCGAGTTAACCCATAGCTGTGTCCCGGTCATCACGTAGTCCCGTAAAGTCCCGTATTTTGTCCCGTATTTGTCCGCCCCACGCCTTCAGGCAAAAGGCTCGCTCTATTGAGAACCCGATATCTTATTATTGTATGCAAAAGAAGATAAATCGTGTGTAAAATGTACATGGATGGTTCCGGAAACGTTTTACAGGACGAATAGTTTTACAAATGTTGAATTTTGGTTCAAAGTAACATTATATTGAAGCGATGTTTGTTTATTTTTTCGACTTAAAACATTATTTCACCTGTTTTTCTACACTAATATTATAAGGAGGAAAGATTTGATTGTTTTTTTGTTTGTTTGTGCGAGATCTTCAACAGTGTGAAGAGTAAATATCAAGTACAGCATCTCAGTCATTATTTATACTAATATTATAAAGATGAAAGATTCGATTGCTGGTTAGTTTGCATTTTGCATTGAATAGGCTCCGAAACAAAATTCTTTCACTGTTGGGAAGCTACACTATCTCCGGTGAAAATAGGCTATTTTATCCCCATATTCCCACGGGAACTACGCGGGTGAAACCGCGGGGCGATGCTAGTCCAATTACAATACTATTACACATTGAATCGAACTTAGGACTATAAGTACAGCACCAACGTTGCGGAATTTCTTTGAAAGAGTCATCGTGGCCCTGGAACGCAAAGGGCACTAGAAGGATCACGGATGGGTTTTAGTCAGTAAGTCTGACACTCCCTTCCTCTCCGCCCAGAGCGGGAGAAGTCATTTGATGATTTCCCATCCAAAAACAAAAGTATAGCAACAACAAAACCGTATTGCATAAAACTCTTTCTATCAAGAATTTAAAGTGTTTTAAAGAATCAAACTGCAATGAAGAAAATACTTTGTTACGTTATCATTTCAGCGGCATCACAAAACATAGTCATCTCCAGTTCCACCTGCCATAGACTAAAATAAGGCCGCGCACTGCACCGGCCGCCGATAGTCCGCTAATGGCCCGTCTGCCGGCGCGGCGGACGGGAAATATGTCTGTCCGTGTGCGTTCGCCCGATAACACAGGATTATGGTAAATAGTACTCCGTAGCGGAGATTAAGGTTATTTTCGGGGAAACGTTGTATTTTGGAGCATTTTTTTCTGACGATTCACCGGTTCTTTGGCAATGGCATAAACGGAACCCTTATAATTTCGTCATGTCCGTCCGTCTGTCTGTATGTCACAGCCGTTTTACTCGGAGACTATTAAAGCTACATAAATGAAATGAAAATTGGTAGGTAGGCGTAACCTGCGAACCACTATTCAATAGTGCTGTGGTATTATGGAAAAAAAACTTTTTAACCAGAAAATAAAACCGACTTTTACACAAAAAATCAAAAAAGTGCAAAATAACTTTAATTTCGGAACTCGGTGTTTGTGGTTGCTTTTTCGTTTTTTGAACACCGACTTCCAAAATTAAAGTTATTTTGCACTTTTTTGATTTTTTGTGTAAAAGTCGGTTTTATTTTTTTGTTAAAAAGTTTTTTATTTTTCACTTTTTAGTGGTACCTACACCCCCTCCCCTCCCCCACCTAAACGAACCAATCACATTGGTGTAAAAAAAAGTACTGCTCCTTTGCAGAGTACACTAAGAGGTCGTCAATGTAGACAATGTAGATATTTTTTTTAGATTTTTCGAAAACCGCTTGGTTGATTTCGATAAAATTTTCATGAGACCATTTGGGAAGTATACTCTTTCCAACAAAAAAGGAATTTTTCAAATCGGTTCACAAGAGACGGAGTTATGCGCGAACATACATTAAAAAAAAACATACAAACATCCGAATTGAGAACCTCCTCCTTTTTTAGAAGTCGGTTAAAAATAATTTTAGGGGTGGCACTCCGTAACTGAGGGATGAAAAAATAAATTCCAATAAACATAATCGTGTGGAGACTTATTATTGGATAGCTCTTTCAAAATTAAATAGAGGTTTGTAAGAAAGTGTCACAATTTTGAGATATGTTTCTCCCCTCTAACTTTTAAACTATGATGTTGAAAATTCCAAAACATATTGAGCAAATAGAACTTCACAGACAGCCCCAACGAAAATTCGTCTGAACATCTTACATACTTTTTTACAGCTTATATACTTTTAGAGATACGAGATTTTAACAGTGAACTACGGAACCCTTCACTATGCGTGGTCCTTGGTTTTTTATTTTCCTATACTTAGACGTCAATTTCCTTGCCTAAAACTTTGGCAATACGAAGAATTTTGTTATATTAGTAGATTCCCACTGAAATCTAGTTTAGATTTTTTTCGCCTCAATAAACATCCTCCAACTAGTTAGTTCGTTTCACGACAGTATTTTACGCAAACCTAAACAAGTTCAGAATTAGGCAACGTTTCATAAACTTGCTAAACAAGTTACGAATTCTCTTCACAGATTTTCTTTAGAAGACGTTTTAAAAGACTAAACTAGAAGTCTGTTAAAGTTGTTACAGCTCAAGCACTCCATAACGTTGGCAACGTGTGAAACGAGCACTGAGCGTCTTTCAGATCTTCCAATCCCAGATTACGACGGGTATAAAGCCACCAAATTCCCATTAACCGTTTTTAAAAAGGTTTCTCATTAAACAGCAAACAATGGCAAACAGGACGATGTGTCCGCGGGACGATTTTCGCCTATTTACAGAGCAGCTTACCGCGGGGTTGGGGGGTGCGCGGGGACCAGAAAGGGTCCAAGATTAAGCCGGATAGTTTCACAAACATTCATTGAGCCGGCCGCGCGCCGCCGCCGCCCTGCCCCATTCAAGCGAGCTTTAATAAGAGAACGACACGGTAAGCGGCTTACTTTCTCAAATACCGGAAATTTAGTTTCCGTTGGTACCTACGGTTTTAAGATTGCCGATTACCAACTCTCTAATGCTACACGTTTTATGTTTCACTTTAAAGGCAGCTCTCATTCTCTTTCAGTCGGGATTATGCACAAACAAAGAGAGTATTAAAACACAGTTTATCGACTAAACATTTTAATTTTAGAGTCAGTTTACTAAACAACGGAACTGGCTGAAAACGTTGAACAAAAACTGGTCTTCAAATGCAAACGAACTTAATGGCGTTCCAGAATTAATGAAACCCAAGACGTTGGTTGAAGAAATTCTCAACGCATCGGTGGCTCTTCATTCCGGCAATAAAATAAATAATTCCTGGTCGGAGAATGTTCGAAGTTCCTCTCTCTGACCCTCGGAAGGTCTTGCCTGTCCTAATTAGGGGATGCACTCGAGTGTCCCTCGGTTTACGAGCAGAGGTCAATAGATAAAGGAGCGTAGTTGTGCAAATGACGGTAGTTCGAATGTCGCTGGCGGGGGACGAGCCCATTCAACACTATGGCTTCAACTAATCATGGCGAGCATTCCTTTTGTTCGTATTGCCACCGCTCTCGTTCGTAAAACCGTTTGATCTTCTCAATAAACACAATAAGAGATACACATACAGGGCCAAGAGACACTACTGTAATTAATTAAAAAAAACTAATAGACGACACTAGCTTGTATCACATGCGTCTTCAAATAAATAACTTTAATAACTTAGCAACATAACCATATTTTTTCACAACCAAAACTGTTTCATTACAAAAAAAAGAACCATTACCATTAGTAGTTTTAAAACATCTGAAATAAAGTTTTAAAATGACTAGGCAAGAAAGAAACTCTTCCGTTTGAAAAATCCCTATTCAAAATCAACTCGAGGTAATACAATTGTACTAGATTTTCCAGTTTTTTGTTATTCTTTCCTTCTGAACTTGGAGTAGACTTCTCGTAGGTACTTGAGCCTGTCGTTGAACCACAGCGGCGCCATGTGGAACTGCTCGTCGATGACCAAGGAGGTCGGTTCTGACCTGTTGGCTCTGACCCACTTCACTGGCAAGTTTGACCCTTCCGGTGTCGGGTCCCTGAAAATAAAAAACTAATAAGTCACAGGCTTCTTCGGAGTTCTCTCGTTTCATCGTAGACCTCATCTGTCACTTTTCACCAGGCAGGATCGAAGTCAAGAAAAGACGTCAATGAATAAAAAGCAAAATACTGTAGATTTGCAATTAATATAATTGCAAATCTACAGTATTTTGCTTTTTAGCAGCGCCCTGTGGTTTCACCCGCATAAGTTTCGATCCCGTAGGAATATCGGGGTAAAAATTATCCTATAAGTTAATCTTGGTTATAAACCATCTGTGTGCCAAATTTCATCCAAAACCGTTCAGTAGTTTTTGCGTGAAAGAGTAACAAACATTCATCCATACTTAGAAACTTTCACGTTTATAGTATTAGTAGGATTTAATGTGTTATCAACTGTTAAAATCCAAATAATTCACAAAATGGGTTAAATTAAACTGTAACTCTAGCATGTCACTTCAAGCAATATAAAATGAAATGCGCTTGATTTTATAACGAAACTAAACTAATTAAAAATTATAACGCATGAAACGGTACAATTTATATGGAAACTGTGGAAATATTTTAGAAAAAATAGTACCTACTACTTATGTGTTTTGCTGCTTGTTTCTGTATAAGATTTATTTATTTATTTACTCATAAATTATTATAACACCTTAACAGATTCCTCCAAGGCGATGCTATAATTGTACATAAATCATTACAATAATCATAATGGTACAGAATATTAAACTCAATATTTAAAAGGCCAGGCCCTGTTCAATTAAATTTTGCGCTGATTTGATGTATCTACGGCAGGTTTGGAAAAAATATATCTTCCGACAACGCTATGGCATTCATCAAACGTATGGCTCGTGACAAAGGGGCAAACTAGGTTGGTCCTAGCCAGCGGCACTTCTAACAGAGCGGGGCGGCGGCGCGCGCCCACGCACCCGCCCGGCGCGCGCAGTCGCAGCGCCGCCAGCACCTCTGGGTGGTGCAGCAAACCTAACAGTACGCTAGCCACATACTTGACAAGCGCAACGTCTCTTCTAACAGCCAGCCTGGTATATCCGACCATGCCTAGGACGAACAGCGATGATGATGAAGATGTATGTTTATGCCTGCATCTAATTTATCACAATACCGATGTATACTCTTTGCTACTATTCCTGCCGCTCCTATTACTACCGGTATGACTTCTGTAGGTTTGTTCCATAGTCTTGTAATCCCTATTTTAAGTAGGTGGTCAGTATGCTATTGTTAACTCATTACTAGTAAAACACGATTTAATTTTATAGTTCTCACTTATGTTCTCACACGCTTATCGTAAATCTGTTTAATTCATATCAAAAACCAGCCTTTAACATGTTCGGAATTACTAACCGCCTCATACACGAGTGAAACCGAAGTTAATTGCACCTCAAAAAGCTGACTATGCAAATAGGGGTGTTTCCTGAGTAAAAAATATATGATTATATTTAGTCCGTCAGTTAGATTATAGAAAAATATTGGACACGTATTTTTTCCTTTATCAAATCTATAAAAACTGACGAAGATACAAAGCATCAAAGATCAGGAGTGGGGGCTTGTGACGTTACGGCTCGGTAAAACTTGTAGCGAGTAGTGACGTCACACGAGTTTTCAACGCTCTGTATCGGCTTCATTTTTTGTTTACGTGAAAAAAGAAAAAATACGTGTCCAATATTTTTTGGAAATCTATCTGACGGACTAATTAGATTTTTTTAGTCAACTCCCTATTACCTACCTCGTGGCGGGTGATGTTACTCCTATAAAGTAATAACCAATCCTCCATAGACTCTCTAAAGTTAAAATGAACTCACCCATATTTTGCGAAGTTGGTCCACATCGTCGTCATTCGGTCTATCATTCTCTTCTCAAAATTGGGAAACATGATCATCTGCGAGAATAAATAGAATATATCATCAGCGTGCGTAGCGCCTGGTACCGCCTTCAACTTCTTGGGTAGAAAGAACTTTGGAATGTTCCTTCGGCCAGAATATTTAAATAAGTAACTGTAAACTGGCTCGTCCGAAGTATCCAGGATGCCCTCCACTTCAGACAACGACGGGAAGTTCAGGTTCGGCTCTCCGTACCATCTCGATATCTTGACGACGGAATCGACAGATATTTGTTCCCCTTCCATGTATAAACTCTCCAACTCCTCGGCTATCTTTCGCTTAGTTTTGTAGTTTTTAATATGCAGATTCTTTGGCAACGATTTCTCAAACTGTATCCGAGGTATCATCGTTTCGTTATCCATTCCTAATATTAACAAACCTTCTTCGCTGTTCGTGCCAATGATCATAGGAACCTTGTGATATTCTCCTCTTGTCAGAAGATCGTAGGGTGAGTCTGTTAAGAAAGCTTCCACGCCTTCTATTGGCTCCTCATAGCACGGCGTGTATAGTATCTCAGATATGATCGTGTTACCGTCCAGTCTGGGGACTCGGGTGAGGATGAGTTCGTCATTAGACTTCGACATGAAGTACTTGTACAACTCGTGCGGGTCCTGCGACTCGTACAGCATGGTCCTGGCCAACAAGCTTGCCATGTATACGGGTTTGTACTGATACGCCCACGGGGCCAGCGCCGAGCCGCTTTGAGTGATAGCTTTGTGGAAAAGTCCTCTCGACATCGGAGAGTAGAGGTGGAAGGACACTGACGCCGCTCCAGCACTCTCACCAAATATCGTGACGTTGTCAGGATCTCCACCGAACTTCTTTATATTCCTCCGAACCCATCTCAATGCAGCGACCTGGTCTTTCATTCCCGCATTTCCAGGGTTTTCTTTGACGCCGAGGCAGAGGAAACCTTGTATGTTGAGTCTGTAGTTTATGGTGACCAGGATAACATGTTTGGGAACTAAATAGTTAGGACCGTAGAAGACCTTGTTCCCTGAGCCTTTGAAGTAGCCTCCCCCGTGGATGTAGAACATGACGGGCAGCGCGGTGTGGGGCCCGGCGTCCAGGGGCGTGTACACGTTGAGCGTCAGGCACTCGGTGGTGCCTACGGTCCACATGTCGGCGACGCTCTGCATGCAGCGCACGTTCTCGTCCACCGCCTCAAAGGTACTTTTCCACTTCGGTTCAGGACCCGGACCCTGGAAAAAAATGTTTGAGTCCATGATTTTGCAACGGTTACATAATGTTTATTCTGCACTCTAGGCTCATAACCTTAATTCATGAAGTTTAATTCATCTCTTTAAGAAAAATACACGTTTGCTAGAAACACTGGAACGGATGTCGTAGATCAAGTCACTATGTGCAGCTGTTACTATAATTTGTCAAAGATTCATTTTGCTTGTCATGCACTCACCTGGAACCGATGTGGCACACTAGCGTAAGGTATCGCTTGGAAGCTCTTATGGTAGCCATCGGGAGATATGGTGCCCCTCACAGGTCCGTTGCTCAGCTGAAGGGTGTCAGTGGGCTGGCGCACCAAGCGGGCCGCCCAGAGTGACCACAGCACTAGCCACTTGGCACTGAGTGAGAACGGGAGGGACATGTCACCACTCCACAGATGTCACAATACACTGAGATGAACTGTCACTTCTCCACAAGACACATTTTTGCTGTTAATTGAATAAAATCCTCACTGATCCAGTTTCAATGAACTGAGAAGAGAAAGGATTCCGTTTAGCAACTGAAATTAACTGCTATAATTGTATGTCAGTGTAGTATGGCAAGACTGTTGCCCTTTGGATGCCAGTTATCACTATCGATAATGAAACGAATGCTTTTCTAAACAGCTGTTTGTGTTCAGAGATAATGTATTATCTACGTATTATGTCATTATCTACCTCAGACAAACGCTATCTACACGTCTGTACCTATAAGTAAAATGGCGGAGGGAATACATACAAGATTTGTGTAGGACTCGATGAAAACATCGTTTAGGTGCAGATTGGTAAAAGGTTACATGAAACGGAATACACCTTAGACGTCCGAATTCATGCAAAGCAACATGTAATGTAGCACAGCAACAAGGCGAATATGTTTCAGAGTGCATCAGCACTCAGGTTATCATTCAGCATAATGCGAAATGATAACCTGATGCCTGCTTAACCTGCAAAATTCTTCCTACATCACTTTCGGTAGTTTTATACGACCCAACGCACACTACTGGCGGGCCGCATCGCACTTTAGTACGGAAATGCCCTGCGGCCCGCGCGCTGGGGTTATGCTGTGCTCTTGACTTTATACAACGGGAACAGAACATAAACAACTGATCACTGAATTTAGACATTTGGTGACAGAACACGATATCTTCTAGCCGAGAATGGCAACCGGCAGACCCAAGAATTTATGTTCATTTTTTTCAACGGAAGCTTGAATAACGAAAATTTTCTGACAGCTGCCTAAAAAGAACAACTTTCAAGAACAAGACGTCAGTCCACAGCATGGAATTACTAAGTACCACGGCCTATCAAAATTACTATTACTCCTAAATTCTGTTTGCAAAGGAATAAAGGATTTAATATTATATGGACTAAAAGTCAAGAAACAATTCATGAATATGATGAAACTAATACAGCAGATAATTCTGAAGAATATTTAATTATGCAGGTCAAAGGTTTTAACCTTCATAATAACATATATCTAATTAGTTTTGATAGTATATTTTCATCTAAATACGTATATTTTCTTTCCTAAACATGCCATATACCGGGTAACTAATACGACACCTATTGATAAAACAGGTTGTCAGGCGTACACAAACAGTATCACTAGACAAAACTTATCGGCGACTAGTACCACGCGAGGGAAATCTGCGTCCAGCTACTAATCGCATCAATAATGCATCGCGCGGGATCGATGTGCCGCGGGAACGCTCGCAAACCGCACAGGTAACGCGCTCCACGCCTCGCGGAGTAGCTGTGGACTGGATGTGACATAGCAAAGTAAATACACAAGTAGGGCAACACCGGTCTATTCTATCAAAATGTTACACTAAGTGAGCCGTCCTCAAAAATCAGCCTTTCAATGTTCCCACTGCTGGGACACAGGCCTCCTCTCTAGGAGAGGGAATGGGCCGTAATCCACCACGCCGGCCCAGTGCGGGTTGGTGAATGTCACATGTCTTCGAATTTTTGGTTCTAGGACATGCCGGTTTCCTCACGATGTTTTCCTTCACTGTTTTGAGAGCAGTGGTGATGAAATGAATTACAGAAAGAAACGCGCCTGGCTGGGTTTGAATCCGCGACCTACAATTCGGAAGTCGGGGCCGTTACCACTTGGCCACCACTGCACTCCCTTTTCTCTCTCTCTCTTTGTGTCTCGGTGTTATTCTACAGTGGTAAGTAAGGTGTAGTGTGCTTGAAGTAAGCTATAAATGATGATCATCAATCCTTAGCTTAAAGAGGAATAAAAAATTCACCTCACGCTCAATTTGTCGATGTTTTCAAAGAGAGAGATTCATGGACAGGCTACACACACCTTTGAACATATCTTTTAAAACGCGGCCTTGTCTTCAAATCGGACTACTAATGTTTAGATACATAACCGAAAGGTTAAATGACCACAGAAGGTGACATAAATTCTAACGTAGTGGATCGATTTATAAACCGACCTCACACACGAACATACCACAGACAAACAAGTAATCAAAGTCGATTGTATAATAATTATTACAATATTTGTTTTTTTGGACATGACCACGCGCAGTTGGTGGTCATGACCAAAAAAAAAACTGGTTACTGCTCAATCGGACAATCCTGTGGTGGCCTCAATGAATTTAAATCCCCCAGCCAAGGCTAAAAGTACTTTAAAGCTAAATGACCAAAAATATTTGGTAACCATACCAGTTAAATATAAAAATAGTCAATTTACGACCAATTTGATATTTTTAGTTCGGAAGCTAGGGACATATCCTGTATTTTGTGATCCGTGGTAATAACACACACACACACACACACACACACACACTAGAACAATGGTACCTTCGTCAAGGTCGTTCACAATTTCACATAATTATATTATGTACACGTAATATTGACTGTACACGTCTGCACGGCACAATGTCCACGAGTACACTTCATTCTTTAAATCAATGCCATTATGTTACTATCAAACTGCAAAAATGATAAATTCTGAACTTTTCTGATAGAGCATACATTTAATATTGTAAAATTTATTGGAATACTTTTTTTATATCAGTAGTTCGATTTTTATTTATAAAATTTATTTTGATTAAATGCTTAATTTTGATTTTTTATAGAATAGAAAAATAAAACTTGTTTGGTCAAGTTATTTTTATTACCCTTGAACTATTTCGCAATATCACTTTCTGTAAATTAGTTCGACTTCTGATGATTTTTCTGAATCATGTTTCCTTGATACTTATGTTAATTACAGAGGATTTCTTAGTCCTAAATTAATGTAGCAACTACATAATTATGAGAATCGTGACCTTTTGGCAAATCAATCGAAGTTCTGATAAATAAACCGTTGCCTGGTTGTACGGCAACACGATTTTTTGTAAGGTTGACGTCAACATACTCTTATATAATTATGTGAAGTTCGGGTGATAAAACTTCTCGCTAGTTTATTATAACACTGGTCGCCGCCCGCGGGTCCGCCCGCGCTAATATCGAATAATATCCCAAGGGAACATACTCCCGGGAGAAAAGTAGTTATCCTATGTATTAATGCAGACTATAATCTACCTGTGTGCCAAATTTCATCAAGATCTATTCAGTAGATTTTCTGTGAAAGAGTAACAAACATCCATACTTAGAAACTTCCGCGTTTATAATATTAGTAAGATTTTTTATCAATGAACATTAATACTTAAATTTTGTACCAGCAATTTTTTTTTTTATATTAAGGAAATTGTGGGCAATTTAAAAATATAGGACTACTTTCAAATTCCTAATTATATGATATCAGGATGACTCAATTATGTAACTATATTGTGAGTTGTGACCTACTTTTGTTGCAAATAGTGTACCCACCTACGCACGGAAAATATAATTAAATAAACATAATTAGGTATAATACACTTTTAATATAGTTGCATTAAATTAACTGCATACAATTGCACTGCATTTTCCTTGTAAATACAAAAGTAGCTCTGCATATTTATTTTCAACCGACTTCCAAAAAAGGAGGAGGTTCTCATTTCGACTGTTTTTTTTTATCTTTGTTAGGTACCTCATAACTTTGTATTGGGTGTACCGATTTTGATGATTCTTTTTATATTCGAAAGCTGGTACTTGTCGTGTGGTCCCATTTATTCATTAAAACAATTTCGGAAGTCGATGTTCAAAAAACTAAAAAGCAACCACAAACACCGAGTTCCGAAATTAAAGTTATTTTGTACTTTTGGATTTTTTGTGTTGAAGTCGGTTGCATTTTTTTGTTCAAAGTTTTTAAATCATAATTGTAGTCTGTGCTAATCAGAAGCAATAAGTATTGTACTTACGTAAGAACAGAACTTATACAGACCTCCGTATTCATAACGTGTCCGCTACATATATTATGCTATCTAAATAATTATATACAGCGTCCACATAAGTTTATATACACAGTACGCCGTACGGATTAGATAACTTTTATCTCTGTTATCAGTGGCCTACATTGGAAATTGACTACTATCTTGTACATTATATATTTATATATTAGCAAATAAAGGCGGAAATACGTAGATGGATATTTATAATTATTTACAAGGGCATACAGTTTGGTAAGGTATATAGGCAAATAAAAGTTAAATAAAAAAAACTAAAATGAATCAAATAATCATTGACGTCATTTTTCATTTGCAATTTATTTAAACTTATTTGGAGAGGCTGGATGTAAATTATATGACAAGAGGTCAATAGAAAAGTCTTTCTCACGGTGACTTGCAAATTACCTATATTTCGTATTAGAAATATTTTTTGATGAATGCTTTAATTTTTACATTGGTTATCATCGGTGCCCTGCAGTGTATTGCTATCTTATATGGTCAGAAAATTCAAGGGTAAGGGTGGAAATTTATGGAGAAGAAACCTTTCCGCAGCAAAGTTATTAACACTGTAAAACATTTTTATTTATGTTATACAAATAAAAAAATAAAAAAAGCTTTAAAGTGACTTCATCAATAAATTGACTTCTTCTGCTCTGGCCGGAGCGAAAGGGAGTGTCAGAATCTAACTGATAAAAACCCACCCGTGTTCCCCCTAATGCGCTTTGCGGTCCAGGACCGCGGTGACTCTTTCGAACAAATTCCGCAACCTTAGCAGGCACTGACCCTATGGGGCCCCGTTTTCTTTGCTGACATCTCTTTGAGGCGCGCGTGGAACACTACGCGCCGTCAACTCAGGCCTGTGGCCGTATTACGAAGTGCCAATGCTATCATGATTCGTGTGAGGGAAAGAGATAGTGCTATTCGTCTTATGTAACTCCGTCTCTCTCTGACACAGAAATCATGATGGATTTAAGACGTCCTAATAGGTCGCCTGGTTGTTATCAGAAGGCGAGCCACCCATATCTCACAATCCGCAGACCTACAATGGCTCGGAATCGGCCTGCAACTCCCGACGCCCGGAACATCTTTGCGGCGGCTGGAGCGTGAGGTTTCAATCCCCCTCACGCGGTCTGCCTCCTCCTTCGCTAGCATTACTTGGGCAGCAAACCTCCATCCAAACTTTAGAATTTGTAATAAAAAGTATAGATTTCATATTATTTTGATTTATTTGTAGAAATTTAAAAAAATATAAGAATGGAAACTGAAGTCTATCTCTCGCCCTGTAGATGAAAACTTATTAGTTCTACATTAAATTAGTTACATAACATGCCTTTATTATGTACTAAATATATCCGCATTTCATTATAAATATATAGATGCGTATTTTTTAGAGCGAGTTCAAATTATAAGCTTCCTAATAAATTAGAATTTAAAGGCCGGTCTATGTCACGATAAGTTTGCAGATTCTACCAGATCGACTTTTGGACCCGCCAAATAAAATCTCAATAATTACTTAATCGTGAATACGAGGCGCAGGAAACGCAAAGGCTACTGGCTTCTCTAGAATAAATCGCTATACTGATATCTACGCTTAAAGAAGGAAAAACCCTTTTCACCACGTCAATACTTATAATTTACATAATTATATACACCAGCACAGAGGTAAAGAAAACACTTGGTTATTTGAATTTAAAAAACCGCAAATATCGTTATCGAAATAATTTATCTCTAAAGTTTTGGAAGGGAAAAAACTTAAGATTGGAATTTTTAGTTAGGTTCGAAAGTATTACACTGAAGACACGTGTATCCTCAATGCAGTTGCTACCGGTTAAATTCTGGCTTAATTATTCAGGTGGAAACTTTCTGATTTCTAAATTTATTGCATAATGGGCCCAAAGTAGGTAGTAAATAAATTATAATATTTACGGGGACATATAAAACGCAATTGTCACCAAAAGAGGAAAAATGAAAATTAATCTTTTCGTCGAAGTCGGGCGACCTGTAAAGAACTATTCTAAGAAACCGTAGCCCGATTGCTATGAAAAGATTTATTTTCAATTTTCCTCTTTTGGTTACAATGGCATTTTAATTGCATAGTAAATATTCAATCGTGTATACAAAAAGATAAAACTACTAAATACGTGATTGGGCTCGTTAGGTTAATATTCTAACACAAAAATAAATATATTAAAAGAGATTATGTTAGGCACTATTCGGCCATTTGCGCCAGACGAATATAATCCACCTTCAGTAATACCGCTACAATGCTGGCTGGAGAAGCTGAAAAGCCCCGACCGTATCGATGTTCGGGCCTATGTACGATGTAAGCGATGCGGAATTTGTTCGAAAGAGTCACCGCGGCCTTGGAACACAAGGGCACAAAAAGGATCACGGGTGGGTTTTAGTCAGTAAGAGTGACACTCCCTTCCGCTCCGCACAGAGCGGGAGAAGTCATTTGCTGATTCCCCATCCAAAAAAAAGGTACTATGTAAGCACGGAACCAGAAGTCTGCAGGCCCACAAAGGTTCATGTTTCATGCGGTTTCAAATAACTGATATCACAATTCTTGATAACTGCGCTTAAATTTATCTACGCTATATTTGCGGAACAGCACGAATCGAACACAATCTATACTTATAATAAATCTGTAGAGAGGTCAATTCTGTACAAGGAATATATTTTCAAAATAACTATCAGGGGATGATTAGTGATCGATACTGGTGCCAAAAATGCAATCAGTAAAATTTTTGTCTGTCTGTCTGTCTGTATGTTCTTTATAGAAACAAAAACTACTCAACCGATTTTAACGAAACTTGGTGCAATTATTCTTCATACTCCTGGGCAGGTTATAGTATACTTTTCATCACGCTACAATCAATAGGAGCAGATGCAGTGAAGGAAAATGTTGGGAAAACGGAAGAAGTTACTCCATTTTTTAAGCTTCCGTCGCGTGTGTAGCCTTAATGGTTAAAGTTACATAGAATCATGTATTACGGAAATGTTCTACATAAAATTATTTAAAAAATATCCCGAAACAGCATGTCTATCTTTTGTCAATTTTAAACCGATCGGGCTGAGAGTTTCAAAATCGGGGGTAAAGTAACTATTCCACGCGGACGAAGTCGCTGGCAGAAGCTAGTTCATATTAAAATTCAAAATATTTTTTTCTATTCTTATAAATTCACCAAAGATTATTTCTTCATTCCGTAACGGGTTTTCTCATACCAAAATTTTCTTAAGTGTTCTTGTCAACAAAATGTGAAAATTCGAAAAATGTTACCGGCCAGTCTGACAACTCAAAAAAGGTTATAACCATAAGTCGTGTAGCAAAATACTTCACGGAAATTATTACTTGAAACGGTTCCGGAAAATAAATCATCAAGTCAGACTACCAATTTGTCGAGAAGAAATCAACATAATTAAACTTTGTACCTACCAAATTATTTAGAGCGTAGTTAAGACAGCAGAGAGCCTATGAAAATAAAGAATTAGAAACTATGGGACTAATCCAGAAGTCGTGGAAAAAATTGTCGAATCATGCAAACACGCGCAGGCGCAGCTGATTTGGCGATTTCCGATATTTTCCCATACGTTGTTATTAATTATGAGTAAAATTTCCGTTTCTCAGGTTTTCAGTCACTTTACAGAATTTAATTAAATCATCTAAGTAAACTTTTCATAATTACCAACACGTTAAAAAAATATTTTTCTTAGCTAATATTTAATACCTACACAACTTAGGCTTATGTATATCACATTTACATAGGTACAAAATTTGACCCTTAACGTACATAGGTACGGCATCAAATTATATTGTGTCCAGTTATTTGAAAGAACTACCTTTAAAAAACTGGATACAATATAATTTGATGCATAACGCGCATGTACAACAATCCTGCTTACACTAATTAATTAACTACCTTACTCAGTCAATGTGGCCGTTAAATGTGTATATGGAAACTGTAATAAACAAGTGACATCTCACAACCCGGAAGTTTGTAGTAATGTCTTAGTTTACGGCCGACAACTACATGGACATGTAGTAACGCTTGAAGCCACTAGGGGCGCTAAAGTACCGGAGACGTATCGTTTATGATATACTAGCGACCCGCCCCGGCTTCGCACGGGTGCAGTGCTGATACTAAATATAGGTACTACAGAATGTCTTTATAAACATTCTGTAGCAGCCAGCGTTTGCAAAGTAAGCGCAAAAAAATGTGTCTATTTACGACATCACATTAGAAACAATAAATGTGGAGACCATGTAGATCGCTATATTAAGGGTTAATTTCAAGTTAGTCTGGCGGTTTGAGTTCTTTATGTGGCCTAACCAAATGTCTTTGCTTTAGTATTGTTCGTCAAATCGTTGAGCTCCATAAAGTTCTAAGTTTGAGCTACACGATAACTGACAAATGCTTGCACAGTCTGGACAGGTCCACTTAAATAAATGAGATATTTTCCTCAAAAAACCACATCAGACATCAACTTACACGATTCTCATATATGATTTGACGAGTACAAACTTCAAAATAGATTTTGACCTCTGAGTTTATTTCGGTGTTTCTTCTCAGGGTAGTCAGCTAGGAAACACCAGCCTCATCTAGTTTATAACGACCAAAAAAGATTGACGTGTAAAAGTGTTATTTACAACCTACTTACAAAATAAATATAATTTATCATTTAAACCTCTAAAATTATCAGTGTTTCTACTATATTATGCATTTATTATACATATATAAACCTTCCTTGAATCACGCTATACGCTGACACTCCCTTCCGCTCCGCCCAGAGCGGCAGAAGTCACTTGATGATTTCCCATCCAGAAAAAAAAAATGTTTAGTAACGCTTACCAAGGTCGGTCTGTGGATGATCACGCATCCTAACATACCGAGACTCCTCCGTGCCTCGAAAAGCACGTTACGCCGTCGGTATCGGCTCTAATTTCTAGATTATTAGCAGTCGTGAGCTATTTTCTATTCTATTCTATTAGGGTTTTGGTTTCCGCACTTAGTCCTAATATTGGACCATTGTGCGTGAGCCATGGCGGCCGTCACTCCAACCAGCCGACCTCCCTCCAGAAGCAGATCAGTCCACTCAGTCTGTTCAGCATCTCTGCAAGTGAACTCGGTGTCCCCATTGTATGCCTTCGTATCTCGGCCACACCTGTGCACTCAAGGAGCACATGCGACACCGTTTCCTCCTCCTCCATGCATGCTCTGCACAGAGGACTGTCTGTGATACCTATCGTGTGTAGGTGTTTGTTCAGTGAGCAGTGTCCGGTGATGGTCCCCGCCACCATTCGCAAGCTGCTTCTATCCATGCGCAGAAGGCGCCTGGTCAGTTTCCAGTCCAGGGTTGGCATAAACTCCTTGGACTGCCTACAGCCAGATACCGAAGACCACCATCGTTCTGCTTGTGTGTGTGTGTGTTCTCGTAGCCATGTGCGTAGCTGAGTGAAGGGGAGTGGAACTATGGGTTCGGGTCCAACGGCCACCGTTCCGGATCCCCTTCTAGCCAGCTCATCGGCCGCATCGTTTCCTAGTGATCCGCTGTGTCCCTTTATCCACTGCAGCGTCACGGTGTTGCGGTTACTCACCGTGACACGTTCTAAGGCATTGTGGCATTCTTGTATGAGTTTCGAGGTAGTGTAGTTCTTATCTAGTGATTGTAGTACTGAGGCGCTGTCGGAGAGTATACGAATATGCGTATCCATAACTCTCCTGGCTTCTATGGCATGGACCGCCAGGATGATAGCTACACATTCCGCCTGATAGACGGTGTTGAGCTTTCCTAGTGGTCTGGATATCTTAATATTGAGGTCGATGGAGTAAACTCCAGCTCCAGTTCCGGTGTTTGTTTTTGACCCATCAGTGTAAATTCTCAGCTCTTTGAGGCCTGAGTGGTCTTGTGGTTCTTGTGTGAGCACTATGTGGTAGTGCTTTTGGAAATAGTGCATTTTTTGAGCCTTATCATTGGATGATGTCATCATGGGTTGTCGTTTGACGACATCTTCCATGATACGCGTGTGTTTGATTCTAGAGTCTGTTCCTAAAGTGCCCAGCGCGCTAAGTCTAAAGGCCGCTAGGGCTGCTTCCTCTCGTACTATCAGGTGTAGAGGTGGCAGCCCCAGCATAGCCTGCAAAGCCGCAGTGGGTGCTGTTCTCATACTGCTAGTGATTGCCACGCAGGCAAGTCGCTGCAACTTCTCAAGATCCTTTTGTGTCGTGCTCAAGTCGGTCCTGGGCCACCAGACTAGAGAGCCATAAGTGATTATTGGTCTGATGACTGTGGTGTATAGCCAGTGAGTTGTCTTGGGACTAATGCCCCAGTTTTTTCCTAGCATGCGTTTGCATTGCCACATACATAGGCTGGCTTTTTAGTGATGTATTCAGTGTGCTTTGCCCAATTCAGCTGCTTGTCCAAATAGATACCCAGGTATTTGGTTCCAGTTGAGAGGCTTAGAGTAGTGCCGAAGAACCGTGGTAGTTCTAATGTCGGCAGTTTCCTCTTTTTGGTAAAGAGAACGAGTTCTGTTTTGGTGGGGTTCACTGTCAGCTGATATTCTTGACACCAGTCCTCTACTATTTTCAAGGCCTGGCGCATGAGGTTGCACAGTGTGTTTTCGTGTTTACCATTTATTATTATGGTTATGTCATCTGCGTAGCCAACGGTAAAGTATCCTTTATCGTTGAGTTTTTTGAGTAAGTTATCTGCAACGAGGTTCCATAATAGTGGCGAAAGGACACCACCTTGGGGGCAGCCTTTCGCCACAATGGCCCTCTTTGTGTCATTTATGGTGACTTGTACAGCTCTTTGCTTGAGCATGTTTGTGATCCAGCCACTCAAGGTCGTGTTCACGCCATGCTTCCCAAGGGCTGTGTTGATGCTCTGGAACGTGGTTTTGTCAAAGGCGCCCTCGATGTCAATGAAGACAGCTAGTGAGGAGCATTTCTGGTCAAACGCGCATTCGATCTTTGAGACCACGGCATGCAGTGCAGACTCTGTTGATTTCCCCGCGGAGTATGCGTGTTGTTGTCTGTGAAGCGGGTATTGGCGCAGGGGTCCATCCCGAATATATCTGTCACAGAGCCTCTCTAGGGTTTTCAGTAGGAAGGATGTTAGGCTTATAGGTCTGTATGCTTTGGGTTGTGTATAGTCCGTTTTGCCGGGCTTTGGGATGAAAATGACTTTCACCTCGCGCCATGACAGCGGTACGTATCCGTGCGCTATGCAAGCCTGGTAGATGTCTAGTAACCATGGTGTTAGGGTGCTCTCTCCCCATTGTAATAGTGCTGGGAAGATGCCATCTAAACCTGCGGATTTGTACGGTTGGAAAGTCTGTATGGCCCATGCTATTCGTTCTTCTGTCACTAAGTTACGGGCTGTAGACCAGGCTTGATCGTCAGGGGTCCGTCCCGTTTCGCTCGCCCATGTTCTGTCCTCTAGGAGGTTGCAGTCCGGGAAGTGCGTTTCGAGAAGAACCCTGCTGGTCTCTTGATCTGTTTGTGTGTACGTGTTATCAGGTTTTTTCAGTGTACCCAGCGTGCGATCTTGTTCGGTTGATAAGATCTTCCTTACACGTGTCGCTTCGCTGTTCGACTCAATGGATTCACAGAAATTTCGCCAGGCAGTTCTTCTGGCGGTTCTGATTTGTTTCTTGAAGGTGTATTGGGTTTCTTTGTATGCCTCCCAGTCTTCTGGAAGTCTTGTATTTTTTGCTCTGTTGAATTGTTTGCGTAGTGTACTTCTGAGTTTGTTCAATTCGGCGTTCCACCAAGGGTTACCCTTACCGTTGGTGTGTGGTGCCCTTAGTTTACAGCACGAATGATATGCTTCAGTTATGTAGTCGGTTAGTTTTGTTACGGTGTTTTCTAGTTCTGTGAGATCCGTTATTGGAGCTTGGTGCTTTAGGTGCCTTGCTAGCAAGGAAGCCAGGAGGCGTTTAAAGTCGGGTATGTTTGTTTTGCGCGGATTACGCCTGGGTGCGGGTTTTTTAGTGTTGGCGATTAGTGTGAAGCGAATTCTCCTGTGGTCAGAACAGGAGGGTTCGTCAGTTACTCGCCATTCTGAGATAAACTTTGTCGCGTTTTCTGTGGCTAGTGTTAGGTCTATAATCGTTTGTCCTCTGGCAGTGACCCAAGTGGGTTCAGAGCCACGGTTTACGATGTTGAGATTTGTTGAAAATAAGTATGTGGATAGTGCCTCACCCCTGGTGTTCGGTACTTCACTGCCCCATAGTGGGTGATGAGCATTGGAGTCGGTGCAGATGATCAGGTCCAGGTTGGCGTTTTCGCAGTGTCGGACCAGATCAGCCATCTCCTTCGGTGGGCAGTTCTCGTCGTCTCCTGGCATGTACACCGAGGCTAGTACCAGGTCTGGGATATCTCGGTCAGTTTGGAGCCTGATCGCTGTCAGGTCTCTGGAACAGAATTGGGTCAGTGGCGTAACGGGTACGTCTTTAGGTGAGTATATACAAGTTCGTGGTGTGTTTGTGTTGTTTGTGTTTAGTGTTAATTTACCTCCGATATTACCAAGGCCGCATATCCTGTTGCTTCTGATCCACGGCTCTTGTATAAGTGCGATTGTTCGTGGTTTCACCTCCAGCGCCCTGCGCAGGCTAGCCGTGGCAGTTTGGCTATGCTGAAGGTTTGTTTGTATAATCTGGATGGTGTTAGGTGTGGTTGACGAGGTAATGGAGTTAGGAGGAGTCGGATCCATCGGATAGTGTATCCCCCTCCTCCATTCTGGGCCAATTGTCGCGGGTCGGCGAGGATGCGAGCAGCGCAGCTGTCCACCCGGGTGATGTGGGTGGTGCAGAGTTTGTCTCTGCATCGGCCATCGCCGCCCTTGCCATCTCTTCCTCTAGCCGAGCCATGTCACGGTCGTCAGTCTGGGTCGGTTCCGTGTCATTCGTCTCAGTGTCAGTCTTGACGTCAGAGGGCTGGGTCTTGGGAAAGAAACGGACGTATATGGACCCAAGTAGGTACGATATGCGCCGCTCCCGTCCCAAGACCTTTTCCACCTCATCGGTCGGGATACCCAGGGTCAAGTATGTCCCGTGGTTATCCCCACCGACGGAAGTTGCCCTGTACAGTGACCACCTACCTATGTCATACCAAGTGTTCTGACGAATCAGAACACTCTGGAGATGCACTATGTCCCCGTTATACCCGGGAACGAAGAGCGCAGCTCGGACACGGGTAGGTATGTCTGTCTGTCGCATGACGGTCAGAGTCTGGTCAGTCTCAGGGAGTCTTATTCTGGGCGCATTCAGAGTCAGCCAAGTCAGGGCGTTATCGTCCTCGCACCACATCTGCACGGTGCCATCCGCTACCCTGGGGTAACCGCGGAAGGCCGGGAGTGGTTTGGTCCGGTCGGTCTCCATGACTAGCCTCTCAAGTTCTGTCCGAACGTATGTCGCTTCAGTCACTGTCAGGTCTCTGGACGGGGGGGGGAAGCAGATCGCTACGGAGAGCCGCGCAGGGATATCCTTTGTGGCCCGCGCGTAGGTTCTCTGCTCCCCTTGAGCGGCCTGGGTCCTCACACGTTTCGGGTTTCCCTGAAGCGTACTCGGCGAGGCCGTATCATCCGGGCGTTCCCTCTTTGCCGCCCCCAAGCCGCTTGGCCCGGGTTGTGGTTCAGAGGCACCCGGACGAGTGTGGGACGCTGGGTCTCCCCTGTGTGGGGCCCGGAGCCGCTTACCCCTCGCCCTCCTTCGTGGTGGTCTTTCCGTGTCTGGTCTGGGTCGGTCCTGGTTCGGGCTTTTTGCTCCGGTGGATTCCAACGTTTCCAGGGATTTTTCGCGCTGGGTTTCCCCTCCGCGGACTCGTCCCTGGTTACGCGTTTCCGCGTCCGGCCGTTTTTCGCGCTGGGTTGCCCCTTCGCGGACTCGCGGCTGGTCGCGTACTTGCTCTGCAGCAACCGTCTGCGCGCCGCTCTGGCTATTGCCTTCGCGGGCTGTGCGCATCTGGCCGCTGCCTTTCCTCTCCCCAACTAAGGCTTTTCCGCGCTTATGCATGCGTACTTCGCCCGCCGAGGTCGGGATGGAACCACCTGAACCGGCAGCCTTCCCCACGTCTTTCTGGTCAGAGTCAGGGTTATTTCTGAAGCTGTTCCGAACAATGCTCTGTTGCCAGGCACTGGTGGAAGGCTTCGTCTGTGTCAGTATTGGCGCGTGTGCCGCAGCCGATGTCAGGGTAGTAGGCGCGTGTACCGCAGCCGAGTCTGTGTGCGTTGTTGGTGGCGCTGTGACAGCAGCCTGTCGCGCTGAAGGCGCGTCATCAGTTGGCAGTAGGTTGCCCCCTCCCAGAATACGATGGGGGCTGACCGACGAGTCGGCATGGGATTCCCCGGCTTGGCCGGGACCCACCTGGGTAGTTTTTTTTACTTCCTGCTTCATGATGGTGGTTTGGTTGTTGGGCTTTTTTGGAATCGAGGTTGCCCCTCCTCTGGACCGACAGGAGTGGAGGAGAAGGAAGGAGTGAAGGTTGGAGTGGGTGAGTTGAAGGAGATAGGGTGTTGGGATAACCCTAGGCCTGGGATTTTGGCTTTCGGGAAACTTCTCTTGTCCGGAGTCTCAGTCGAGACACTCCGGCAGAGGGATCGACCCCGAGTAGTCAGGTGGCGGTCCCCCAGCCGGAGCTGGGCTATCCGCAACCCGCCCACCCGCTCGGTTGCATGAGAAGACCTGCCTGGCGGTCTGTGCTGTCCCCCCACGTGGGTACTTGTACCCCCGCGTTGGGACAGCTCAGCCGAGCCCCGAGTCGTGAGCTATTGTTGGATCCCAAAAATTCTGACTAGTCATGCCAAGAAGTACCGTACTTAGTCACTGGATTGTGAACGTCAGATAAGCACTACACTCCACGTAAAATTCTGGCATTCAGCTGAATCCGGATTGACTGAGAGCCGAGCGCAATATAATTGGGAAAAGGCAAGGCAGATGATGGTATCTTTTTCAGAAATGGTCATTGTGCGTGGGTTTTACGGACGAGGAGTAAAACCAATGGACATCTTTATGAACAGAACAAATTGTTTAATCAGATAAAGTAGCGGAAAATAACATAAACGACATTCCACCGAGCACGTGGGACATGAACAGTAATCGTCCACTAAAACGCACTTCAAGTTTTATTACAATTCCTCTAGTCTATATCTTTTGACCGATTCGAGCAGATTGTCCTTTTTCTTTTTGGCACTACTTGGTGTCACGTCAACCAATAAGTGTTCTTACTGCTTAACTTAAAGTTTGTAGCATTGATTTTGTCGCTTTCATTACTGAAGCTTTTGATAATCTGGTAAAGAATAGGGAACATGCAATATTTTCATCTTGCTCATTTAAAAGGATTTCGTGTAAAATAGACCATACAAAATGTAAAAAATGAATACGTCTTAATGTATTGCCAAAATTGCGATTATAAACTGTCTGTTTTTCTTTTCCCGCGAAAACGAATGATGAAGTCTATTCTATTCTATTTTTTTTAATGGCTAACATGCCGATGTCGACAATTCTGCCAATGTCAACTGTGCGATGGAAAGACGTGTGAGACCAAAGACAACAAATAAAGATTTTTTATAAATTTGGGGAATAAAACCTTGTTATTGAGTTTTAAAACTAGTTATAAAATGTACAAACCAGAAAAATGGATATAAATAAAGAAGATCTTTTAAATAAGTCGAGTAAAATATGTATAAGTAACTATAATTTGATGCCATTAACCCGAATAAAAACTATCAAAGCACTAAGTAACTTGAAGTCACTCCTGTCTGCCAGAGATCATAAACTGTCATGTATTAAAATTTAAGTTCGTCTTTTCGTTGTCATAACACCAGTGACGTCACTAGACGCTGATTGTTTACGTTCCGTTTCACGTTAAATGAATTCGTAATAAACACATCAAAAGTATCTAGGGATCAACATATATTTTTGCAATAACTTTTCTCCTGATTGATATTAATTAAAATTTTCTTTAAGGATTCATCAAATAAAGTGTTTTCGTTTGTCACAGTAACGATAAACCAAGTCACCTTTGCATTAATAAAGAAATTTGCCATTTTCCTAATAAAGGGATTTTTGACATTTGAACCACTAACATTAAAGTTCGAAAAAAAGACTGAAATAACAGTTTTCTTTAAAATTTTATTGGGTAACTTAAACAATTAATAATCCGTGTTTCTACCGCGAACACTAACAACACAAGAACATCGGTTTGGCATACTCAAAATGAGTTCATCCAAATCACGCTGTGGAATGGCCGCCCATGTTCGTTGCAACAACAAAAAAAGGTCTTCTTGCGACTGGATACCCTCCATATTCGGCAGAGCTCTTCTCTGTAGCATATCCCATGCATGCTCAATCGGGTTCAAGTCTGGCGACTGAGCAGGCCAGGGCAGGACATTGATGTTAGCTGCGGCGAGAGTCTGTCTTACAACTCTTGCGGTGTGCGGTCGTGCATTATCATGCATTAACTGAAATAAGGGACCGATTTGCACTTGTAGAGGAACGATGACGTCTGATACAATCGTCTCAGCATAAATTTGAGCGTTGAGGTTGCCTCTGATCCAAATCAACTCAGTTCTTCCGCCGATCCAAATACCCGCCCATACTATGATGGTTCCACCACTATAAGGATGGACTTCCTGGCAGGATTTTAATCGCTGTTGGCGTCCAGGGGTTCTCCAGTGTCGTATACGTCTTGTATCCGGTCTCATACCAAAACGAGACTCATCAGAAAAGCACACGAAACGCCATTGTTCTTCTGCCCAATTTCTGTGTTCAAGAGCCCATTGATATCGAATCCTACGATTGTGCATTGCTATAGGTGGTACCCGTAGCGGTCTTCGGGAATGAAGGTTCACTTCATGCAAGCGGTTTCTGACTGTTTGGTCGCTAATTAAGTTCCCTGAAGAGTGATGAAGCCTCACGGCTAACATCATGGCGGTTATTGTTGGAGCTCTTCGAGTTAAGATTTGAATGTATCGGTCTTGTCTCCGTGTGGTGCAGCGATACCGTCCTCCATGGCGCTCAGCCAAGGTAAGCGAAGAGCTCTGCCGAATATGGAGGGTATCCAGTCGCAAGAAGACCTTTTTTTGTTGTTGCAACGAACATGGGCGGCCATTCCACAGCGTGATTTGGATGAACTCATTTTGAGTATGCCAAACCGATGTTCTTGTGTTGTTAGTGTTCGCGGTAGAAACACGGATTATTAATTGTTTAAGTTACCCAATAAAATTTTAAAGAAAACTGTTATTTCAGTCTTTTTTTCGAACTTTAATGTTAGTGGTTCAAATGTCAAAAATCCCTTTATTAGGAAAATGGCAAATTTCTTTATTAATGCAAAGGTGACTTGGTTTATCGTTACTGTGACAAACGAAAACACTTTATTTGATGAATCCTTAAAGAAAATTTTAATTAATATCAATCAGGAGAAAAGTTATTGCAAAAATATATGTTGATCCCTAGATACTTTTGATGTGTTTAGTTGTTAAAAATCAATATTAACTACAATAAAAACATTGCAGTGGACCTTCTTTTATGCTATTATTGGAAGAAATTTAACACTCGTTCTCCCCCCCCCCCTGACTTTTGCACCGCTGAGCCATTAGCGTTAAATCCCCAAAATAATATCAACCTGACCCAGCCTGTCCCTTGCTGCCCTCCCTCAATGACCCCGCTAAGCCGAGGCCCGTGTCCCACAGGGGATGCCCTTAGCGAGCGGTCATTTAGTTTTTAAGTAGTTTTAAACCCTGGCTGGGGGCCTTAAATTCATTTGAGGCCACCACAGGATTGTCCGGTTGAGCAGTAACCAGCCTTAGTGTGCTGAACTGCGAGTGGTCCTATCAGAAAAAAAGGCACTCGTTCATTTTTCCATCGGTCATCACGGAGTACGGAAGCCCTGCCCGAATAAATAGCGATTGTCGTAATTTTAAATATTTCGTTTTGTTTGCCTATTTATATTAATTACAAAATTGTTTGGCCGAAGGCCATTAAAATCTTTTTTTTTTTTAAATTGTTATTTGTTATTGAAAATACTATTTTATCATTTCAATAACAAAATGTTCATGAATTCTGTAATTGCATCTTCCGTATTACATTACCTATGTAGTACAAAGCAGTAACAAACTATAACGAGCTCAGCCACTGCAACAGCATCAGTAGTAAAGGGGAGAGTGATGGTACATTGAGATTTATTGTTGTTACCACTAGTCGTTTGAATGAACGAGCGTTTCTAGATCAAACGTGAAGCTACTGTACTGGTCACAACTGGAATACTTTGTAGATCTATAATTTTTCAAGCCTAATATTACTAGCCCATATTATCTAACTACTGGGCAAAGATCTCCCTCCATCCCTTACAAAGATAAATGTAAATATTACGTAAATATCTAAGAACTGTTGTTTATTATGTTAAAGGAGCTGGTGGCTATATACCCACCCCCACACGGGGCGGTCTTCGAGGTAAAGCAACGCTTACCGAGGAAGGTCCCTGCACGGGTGACTAGGTATTTACGTGCCGAGACTCCTCCGTGCATAGGAAGAAGAAAAGCCAGTGGAGCACTCAAGGAGTGTGCCCGGAGCCCCTAGTTTCTGCCAGTAGATAGTCCATTTATCGAGGAAGGCTATAGGGCATATCATCACGCTAAGACCAATAAGCGCGGAGTACCAATGAAGAATGTTTCAAAGGGGGTTAGAAACTTTTCCACGCGGACGAAATCGCGGGCAGAAGCTAGTAATTAATAATAGAACTATACAGTGATTGTTCGCCAACATGTCATCAGTTTATGACGGTTCACAATTTCTCGGAATTACTTCGAAAGATTATAAATAAAATAAAAAATAAAAAATAAAAAAGCCTTTTATTTCATGCTATCAATTTCAATATTAGGTATCATAACATATTAAATAGATTTAAGTTTTTCAGTATTATTTTGTTATCATTATTAATTTTATTTATTATTGTAATTATTTTATATTATTATATTTATTTATTTTTGATTACCTACTTATTCATTATTATTATTGTTTATCTATTATTATCCATGTTGATATCATGCAAGCATGAACCCCTCAGATAGTGAGGGTGAAGGCCTCCTCCAGAGAACCCCAGCGGTCGCGGTCTTTGGCTTCTGTCATCCAGTTTATCCCTGCAACTCGCGTGATGTCGTCTGTCCATCTAGTTACAGGTCTACCTCTTTTCCGGGTGCCTGTCGGGCCTGGCCATGACGTCATGCGAATTGTCCATCGGTCGTCACTCATTCTCGCCACATGTCCTGCCCATCTCCATTTTAATTTTAATGCGTGGGTGAGAGCATCTGTCACTCCTGTTTTTTGCCTGATGTTAGTGTGTCGAACTTTCTGGCATTTCCTGATTTTTGCGACACTTCTCTCCATACTTCGCTGGCAGGAGGTGATTTTATTTTTTACTTTTCGTGTAAACTTCCACGTTTGACAGGCGTATGTTAACGAGGGTAGAAGACATGAGTCCATGACTTTGCTCTTGATCTTCATTGGCATTTGGCTTTTTAAAATTTCCTTTAGGCTCCAAAACTTTTTCCATGTTATTGTTATTCTTCTATCCACTTCTGCATCGTTGTTGAGTTTTTGGAAAGAAATTTGTTTGCCTAGGTAGATATAGCTCTTAACGTACTCTACTGGTGTGTTGTCTAGACATATAGGGATTTGTGCGGCATTTGTCAAGAGTTTTGTTTTGCTCAGATTAATCTCTAGTCCTACTTCTCTGCTTACTTGTTGTAACTCCTGTAACATTGACTCCAGCTCTGTGCTACATTCTGAAAAAAGGACAATGTCGTCGGCGAACCTTAGGTGACTAATATGTTTCCCTTCTATGCATATACCTGTTGTATCCCATTTTAATTTTCCGATAATCATTTCTAGTACTGCTATGAAAATCCGAGGCGATAAAGGATCGCCTTGCCGCACTCCTTTTTTGATAGGGATAGGTGGTCCTACAGTCTCTAGCTTCACTCTGCTAGTGTTATTCTCGTAAAGGTATTTTAAGACTTTTACGTATTTTTCCTCTACTTTTTGGGAACGTAAAGCCTTCCATATTGAGGGATGACGAAAGATTATATACTATCAAATTCTGATGCGTAAAAAAATATTCCAAATGTTGAGTTGACAATTTATAGAGAGTTTATAATCTCTCGAAACATTTTATATTCTAACGCGTTCTACAAATACCATCCAAATTCAATAGTTTCCAATATATTTCTTACTAGCAGCGCCCCGTGGTTTTACCCGCGTAGTTCCCGTTCCCGTGGGAATATGGGGTTAAAATATAGCCTATGTTACTCAGGGTGAATTTTATTTTCAAATATTGTAAATGTGAGTACCATGGAGCCATTTACATGTGATACCTTATAGTTTACTTTGTGACTTGAACTAAAATGGCAGTTGAGAGCATGTCATGCTCGCTCAAACGTCTCGCTGATGGTGGCGTGCGTGTTGGATCGTTCGGTTCACTTCAAAATGGTTGAGCTAAACGGTGCCGATACACGCGTCATGTTCGTGAACGGGCGCCGTCGGTTGAGACTGGTCACCTCTTAAGAGCGTTCATGCCTAGCGCGGAGCGTCAGGTTTAGGTAAATAGTTCGCAAATTTCACTCACACAGAAGCGTGGGTAACTGTGTGCGTAGACTAGCCGCGTGCGCTCTCTTTGTACTTCGACTAACCAACTTTGATCCGTTAGCTTTAGAGCAATAATAATGTATTGTTATAGAAAAATTAAACTGGAAGTTAAATACAAATGATTGTTATTCTGATGATTTGTAGATTTACGATTAATAAATAATTACATTTGAAATATTATTTTGCCTTTACACCTTTTCATATATGAAATCCTCTACAGACGAAATCTAGTTATTTTGGAGAAAAATAATATTAATAATTGTACCTACTTAAGTGTTGGTAATTAGTTCTAGTGGATTGTTGATAGCTTTTTTCATTTTATGTTTAGGATGAGTAGGTGGGTAATTAAATAAAGATTTATCATGTTATATTTAGTACCTAAATCATTTATGATAAAAAAGCTGTATAAATCATAAAATAGTTTCCCTCAATTGCATTGATCGGCTATTTCTGGGATCAATTATTTCGGGAAGAACGCATACATAATAAAATTTTGTTAAACGAGGAATCATTTTTTCTTTACAAAATTGAAATTCTTTACAAAACTTTGTAAATTTTTACACCTTTTATTGGAAATTCAGGACTAGTGTACACCGCAAAAAGACACACATTTTTGTTTGAAATATTTTGGTAATACCAGTCATGTTTAACATTGAAAATTACGTTATCGCCATGAAATAAAAATAATATCCATATAAAATAGATTTAACGAGTAGTGCTGAATTCAAATTCGGGCGTTGTTTACAAATTTTGGCAAAATTGGAAGCAGTTAAAATACTTCTTCTCACCTCGAGTCACAAGGCACTCACAGCCTGAAGAACTGTATCCCTTTCAATGAAATGCCGTTTTAAGGTCAGTGTTTTTAAATTTTCAAGGAAAACTACATGTGCCTGCTTGAAATTGTCTGGGTTCATGACAGGCGTTTGACATGCATTTGCGTAATTGACTTTGTTCAGGAGCCCTGTGCTAAAGTTTATTTTTCAGCGAGGTATTTTGCGTTTCACATTTTGATTTATAGAAAAACAGTTTTGCTCTAAATGTTTCAGGGATTGACCTGGACTTTTCTGGTAGGCACATTTATAAAGGGTAGTTTGAGGTTTATCTGTGTTTAAACTAACCAAGCGGCATGACAACGGACGGAATATGAATCTTTTAGGGAATTATGCGTTTCCTACCTTTGCTACTATGGTGTTGAACTGCTCTGCACGGTTTTTGGTAAAATCGTGGGGCAGACTTCGAGAAAGATAAGCCAGCTGCCAGACATTGCGTTGCAGTTTTAACATCAATGTTTTGGCTTCGAGAGTTTTGTTTGTTTCTTTTTTCTCTCTTTGGTGCAGTAGCACAAGTCACATTCACTCTGATCTTCAAGGATGTGTTTGGCGCTGGTCAGAATATCTCTCAGTATTTTTATATTCTTTTCTGATTCGGTTAAAGTTTGTGTTTGCCAGTACCGTACCGAAAATCTTACTGCTGTTCTCAGCCGAATCAATAGTTCAGAAGTCAACAATTTACGCTCCGACAGAGGGATAGATGTATAAGTTTTAAGCAATAATTTTTTTCCGTTGCAATTGCGGATATGGTTGGTACATTAAATTTTTTGAATTAGAACGCCGGGATATGCTGGCATCACCATCAGCAATCAATGTATTATATTTAATTTCCGAGTTTCTACGGAGGACTTGAATCCTTCTACCAGTATTGTTGGTTCCATACTAGATGATGAACGTGATTTTTAGAACATTTGTGAGGAGCAGGCTGTTGTTCCTTTTTATTTGCGCGGGCACAAATTCCAGAATACTTATTCCGGACCCCAATGTAGAGAACTTTTCCTGTGTGATGTCCTATAATAGCTGCAACACACGGACAATGCATTATACTGTTTTTATATGAGCGTTTGCTCCATCAACTGTCTGCTTCCACTAGTATCATCGGAATGTCACGAGTGTCACCTTGTAATCGAGCAGCAGCTGTTTCCTCCTGAGCTGATGCAAACATACTTTCTTCAGCGGAATTTTTCCACATTTCAGCAACTTTATCATGTCATTTACTATAAGTGAATAATGACATAACAGTAAGTCCATCGATGTAACAACTTCATTCAAATTTGTTAGGCCAATTCCTGAAATTATAGCTACTGACACGGTGCCTTCATTGACATTTACCTAGTTTATTTTTTATGTTACATCGTGACTACTCAGTTCGAATTTAGAATTGCACATATTACATTGAAAGAATTGTATTTTTTTAAATAAATAATAATAGTGGAAAATTATAGCTAAAGATCGCATTCATTTGTCACATTTATTATTTCTGATTGCGATTCCAGTATTTCCAATTCTTTATCAACTCTTGTGGTAGCTGTGATTCTTCGGTATCATTCTCTTGTGACATACCCGCATTGACTTGCAGTTTTTGTATGGTTTAGAAAGAATAATAGAATAAGAAGAAATAATTAATTTCACAAAACTAGTTTCAGTACAGCGCAACTTGTTTCGTATAATAATTAGTGTCGTGAAATCTACAGTATCACCGAAATAATGGCCCCGTCAGCATCAAAGCTTTATTTTGCAATCTACAGTAATATTATAAAGAGGAAATATTTGTATGTTTGTAACAAATATATATTTTTTATTAATGTCCTAATATTGAAGAATGTGACCTTCTATTTTTTATCGGTTATTAAAATCCCCGTGTAAGAAAAATGCGAATTGGCTATAACCAGCTACGACATTAAAAGTGGTTCCTCGGTAACGTACTTTTTAGCTTCATTAGCCTTGGCCAAATTTCCGTATCTTTTCCTTTTTGCCCCGTATAGCGCCTATTGCTACCCATAATTATCGGAAAAAAAAATGAAATCATACATAAAAAGAGTTATCTTCTTTCATGATTTGAACTCCATTACTTTAAAATAGGTAATCATCAAAGTTTTGTTTCGTTAAAAAAAAATAAACAAAAAGTATCAATTCGTCCTAGTCGCTCTAAAAACTCGACAAACTATAATACAATTTTACGCAGCACGCGGCAACGGGAGCGACACACGTCCAACCTCTGAAAGGCCTCGGCCGGTACTGAGCGCTGGTGCTTTTTTTTTTTGAATGGACCACTCGCAGTTCAGCACACTAAGGCTGGTTACTGCTCAACCGGACAATGAGCGCTGGTGCGATTCCGCGTCGATTATATAGTAGTACTAAATAATTTATAGTAAAATTAATATAGAAGTTATTTAAAAAAAAAAAATGTACCATGTTTTAGATCGTAAATGTCTTCATTTACTAGGTCTAAAAAACAACAAAAATACCTTTGATTTCATCCTAAAATAACACGTTTAAAAACTCGAAAAGTGGCTAAAAATGACACTTTTGAGTATACTTTTCTTGTATAAAAACTTACAATAATTACGTTTTTTTTTCAGCCAAGCACTAGTAAATGTTATTGTTTTTTTAATAGTAATATTTCTATAAGTTTGTAGTGTATAGTTTTACTATTATCTGGCATTTGCGTAGACCATCGACCGCTAGTTTTAAAAAGGGATTGAGTAAAAACTGTTCTAATGAGAAAACCTTACGATCATTTGAAAATATTTTTCAGCCAAGCACTAGATTATGAAATCCTCAATAATTTGACGTCAATATCTTATCTACGAATTAAATAGATTATCGTTTTATTGTCCGTCGGCAATCATCAATTTTGACTCCTGCGTGGTTTTTACGGATGAACGCTCTTAATTATACACAATATGTAAATACCCTGAGTTTATTGAACAAGCATTTTTGATATTAAAGCTACAAGTACTAGGGCTGGCGAACAGTTATCTTAATTTCTATCTTGTTAAACTCGATGGATCTTCTGCTTTTGTTTCAGAATATGGTCACAAAAGTTTATTAAATGTGTTACAGCAATTTCGTGATAAAACACATAAACAAACAACTGACTGTCGCATTTCATAATGCGAATAACAAAGGATCCTTCAAGGGAATACAATATTCTAGCGCACCTATTTGTTTAGGTCACAATACATTAGTATTGTAAATCAAAATAATATTTTTATCAATTGCGGAAACATAGGTACCTATTTGTCTCCTCATAAGTTCTACATTTGTCGTCATTATACGTAATATACAAGTCAATGTACGTAATTATTATGTTTCAAACTAGTTTTTCGAACAGAGCCAATCGTAAACACTTCAAGACACGCAGTGGTCAAGTTCCAGTTAGTTCTGTTGACTTGACCGCTATTTATGCAACAATGTCCTCCATAAGTGAAGGCAATTACGAAGCATTGTGGATACAAGTAATGCACTAAACCTTTACTAATGTTGACTCAAGTAATGCTCCTTATAGACCTAACTAGCTGCTGCCCGCGACTTCGTCCCCGTGGAATCCCCGATTTTAAAACATTCTTTATCGCTGCTCCGCTCCTATTGGCTTAAGCGTGATGATATATAGCCTAAAGCCTTCCTCGATAAATGGTCTATTCAACCCAAAAAGAATTTTTGAATTCGAACCAGTAGTTCCTGAGATTAGCGCGTTCAAACAAACAAACAAACAAACAAACTCTTCAGCTTTATAATATTAGTATAGATAGGGGCTGGTTGCATAGTTAACTTTGTTAAGAAGACGCAAGCTCATTAAGAGCGTATACGCCGTACGGAATTTCATACAAATTTTCAAGTAACTATTTTGCGAAATGACTGAACCGATTTTGACTAACTTCTCACATATCAGTAGGATACATAGGTCTAAAAAGTTAGTTAAAAACATTTTCGGAATGTCTTATTTAAAAAAAGATAACTGGATGTTTGTATGGAAAATTTAAAATGGGTCTAATTTCTGTAACACTATTTATCGAAAATGTTTTCAACAAACTTACTAGACCTATGTATCCTGCTTATGTGTGTAAAGTTTCATTAAAATCGGTTTAGTCACTTCGGAAAATAAGGACTTGAAAATTTGTATGAAATGCCGCACGGTGTATACGCTCTTAAATCAAGAGCCAGAAAGACATGTTTAGAATTTCATACAGCTTGGTAAAAAAAAACCACAACCACTTTTACGTATAGGCATAGACCACAAACTTTTGCCGTACCTTCACTTTCGTGTGATCTATCCAACAGGAATCGAGTATTCGCCCATGGATCTCAACGACAGCAGGTATAGCAGTTTCTAAGAGTGAATCCTAAATTGCACGAGATGTACCGATCCAACCGAATTTTGGATCGATTCTGACAGAGATTTACTTCTACAAACAAGCATTTTAGACAACTGACTGAATCGTATTTAAAAGATCTCCAGCATTTAATAAGACATGCCATAATTCAAGTCTACGTGTGTATGCATGTTCCCGAGAGTTCTAATATACATTATTTATATGCAGTCTCTTCTCTTTTCAGGATCTCTTTGGATTTAGAGTTAAACAACTTCAACGACCTGGACTTTGAACGTTTACTAACTATGATGACAGATAAAAAACATGACAAAGATATACATAGTTGAATAAACCCGTCTCCTTGTTTCGTATGTATATACTATAATGTTCAATTAACATACAACGCACCAGCTAGAAATAATGTTTAGAATAGTTGAAAATCGAGTAGGCTCAAAAACTGGCCTGTTTCAGAAACTATCTTACGCTTAAAGATCAATTAAATGTAAATGGATGTACATACACGTGTAATGTACATACCATTTGTATTGAACAGTCTTGTAGCGAGTATATCCAGAAACAATTATAGTAAATAATAGTTCCCGTGAAGGGCTAGTGCTAATAGCAGAAGTTAATAATGATGAATATAACGTCACACGTAACACTAATCTACTTGTGATTGCTGCCTCAACGCCGACTAATCACACCTCTATTACGAAGCGTCGACTAATTGTCGCGATACATTTTTGATGAAATGACACAGTCGGTGTTATGATTGCAAGTGTTGGTGGGATTGGAATAATTTATGTTGTCTGAGAAACAGGTTAGTACCCAATATTGAGCTTTGATGAACGCTCATTGTCATTGCCAACCATAATGAGTTTACTCCGCTTACCTGAATTTTAACCTGTCTATACATATATGAACTAAGAAAATCAAGGGCTCTATTTTTGAGTCCATAGTGCTCAATTTTCAATAAAAGTGTCTCATGATTGACGCAATCAAATGCCTTCGAGAGGTCACAGAATATTCAAATGGCGTCTTGCGACTTTTCTCAAACATTAAAAATGTTCTTTGTATTGTGGGGGCACCGGCGTCAGTTGTACAACGCCCTTTGGTGACACCGTAGTATTAATTAATTTATCATGCATATTAATTAGTGAAAGATGGAAATTTTATTAAAGTGACAAAATGTAATTGAGCACTAACTTTTCAAACACCTTACTGAGAACTGGCAGAATTGACACCTAAAATTATGGGATTATTGAAAATCACCCAATTAGAACAACAAAAAGGCTTCACTGTGAACTGATTTACTGTTAATGAAATCCGTAAATACTCCTTGGTCAACACTAGTGTTAAATATCACAGTAAAGTAGGGGCAATAGTTTTAATGACAGATCTAAAAACTTTTACAGATACTCCCCAAAGATCTTCTGTTGATTTAATTTTATAATGGCCTGAGATTTTTAGGTTGAAACTTATTGCGATTTACATTTCTTTACTTACATTCTTTCGACGAGTTCAGAGCTTCCGCAATTTTAAGAGGTATATTAACAAAGAAGTATTCAAATTCCTGATCTACCTCTCCATCTGAGTTTCTTGGGCCATCTACAGTGCCTACATTAAAAAGAGAACACTATAATAAGAATAATAATAAAAAACATTTATTTCAGAATCAAGTTCCATAATTTGTGGTCTCCAACAAATAAATAAATTAAAAAAAAAAACGAAAGAAAATTCAAATACAGATGGTATCCACAATACCTATTAATAAAATACATACGTATGTGCTAAAATTATAAACTAATGAATACGATGTTTTATAATAATCATCAACCGCCTAGCCTTTTCCCAACTATATTGGGGTCGGCGTCCAGTCATACCGGATTCAGCTGAAAACCAGTATTTAACGTGGAACGACTGCCTACCAGACCTCCACAACCCAATAACTGGGGAACACGGTACTTCTTGGCAAGACTGGTGACAGATTTTCTGGCTTCTGACAATCCGTACCGACTGCCAAAGATCTACAAATGACAGCTGGGACCAACGGCTTAACGTGCTTTCCGAGGCACGGAGGAAATTAGGTATGTTAAGATGGTCACCCATCCACAGACCAACCTTGGCAAGCGTTGCTTAACCTTAAAGATCGATCTGTGCGGCTGTTATTCTTTAGCCACGAGCTGTTTTATAATAATCTTTCTGTATAAAAGAACTTATAATAATTATGACGAAGACCTAACTAAGAGTAAAGTAGGTAGTGTTTTCGGAATTTACGCTTAAAGGAAAATTTTGACTCGGCCTTCTTGATGTCAAGGAGTAGCATATTCTAAAGTTTGATTGCCAATATGCAGAGCTTTTGCTATTTTGTATATACTTTGAAAATCAACATACAGCGATACATTTCATAGAGCTTTCGAATGCCTGAGCATTGCTAAACAAGAACTTAGTGTAAATACTTCTAGACTAGACGAAAAGTATAATAAAAATTAAAAAAAAAACTCGGGAGTACAACTCATTCGGATCGTTTTTGTTATTAAAACTATGAGCACATAATTTACAAGCGAAAGTATTTTGCTATTTATTGATGAATGTCTAGACTATCTTCATAAATGGTTCGAATCTGAAAAATAATTTAAATCAAGATGTTTCGTTTAATGAACATGAACTATTTAATGAAAATGAACAGTCAGCAATACCTGTTTAACCAACTTCAAAAAAGGAGGTTATCAATTCGACCCGTATGTATGTAATATTTTTCTATTTTTTGCTTTCTCCATAAAATACATATTAGTTTTGGAAGAGTCCTATATTTTGTCGAAGAAATGTTGGCAACCCTACTTAAGATGTACAAATTCCAGTACAGTACCTACCTATTATTCTTCAACAAACCTACGATCAAAATAAGGAACAGCATCATACAACGGTTTACGGATAAATATTATATATTGATTAGCAAGAAGCGGTGGAGCGACATTTTAAAGACAACCGGTCGCCTGCGCGTACGCACTCAAGCAACGATCAGACGCACGGCCATGCGCGTCCACGTTGGCTGTGAAAGTAGCTATCACATTTTACTTTAAAACTTTGATAAATCCGAAATAAACTCTAACTTTGTCAAAACAAGTGTCATTTTTCAGTGGAAAAGTTCTATTACTTGTGCAATAGTAATTTTGTGTGACATCTTTTGGAAGCCTATTAGTAAGTAGATCAAATAGTAACGCCATGTGCGTTGAATGATAATGTCATAGGTGCCGTTGTCCAGTAATCGGATTTACATCGTATCACGTTGGTGCAAGGTCGATAGTCACTTGGTTACAATTGTGTTTGCTTATTAATCAACTGGGGTCAATGATTGCCGAATTTGTATAGTCACTCGTGTTAAAAATTAAATAATGTCAACATTGTGTTTTTTTGTTGATTTGAGTATACTCTAATTGTAAGTTACTTATTAAGTATAATAATCTTTGAACCACAAACAATAACCGACTTTTAAATTTGTATTAACAGCTTTTATATATTTCTATATACACTAATATTTTAAAGAGGAAAGATTTGATTGTTTTATTGTTTGCATTGAATAGGGTCCGAAACTACTGAACCGATTTGAAAAATTCTTTCACTGTTAGGAAGCTATACTATCCCCGGGTGACATAGACTATATTTTATCCCCATAGTCCCTAATATTAGGGGAACTACGCGGGTGAAACTCCGAGGCGCTGCTAGTATATTATATACAAACTATGCTAGTGACTTCACCTGCGTGGAATTTAGTGTTATCTTGTACATATCTTAAATTTACGAATTCTTTTTTTTCCAATTGGCGAAACAAGGTCAGTTATACCCTGTTCACATGTGAAAATAAAAATATTATGTTTAGTACTTTCTAAAAAACAAACGTTTTGTCTGAAGCCTTAGGTCCCTATACATATGGGTTGCACCTCAATCAAAGCAAGATGATAAATCTGACGACCATACATAGAATCCGAGGCCTTTATTATCTGGATGGGAAATCACCAAATGACTCCCCCGCTCTGGGCGGAGCGGAAGGGAGTGTCAGACTCTTACTGACTAAAACCGACCCGTGATCCTCCTAATGCCCTTTGCGTTCCAGGATCGCGGTGACTCTTTCGAACAAATTTCGCAACCCTAGCAGGGGCTGACCCTATAGGGCCCCGTCTTCTTTGCTGACAACTTATTCTATACAGGTACCTCCCGAAACATCCGTGGCCAGTGAGTCCCTACATCAGGCGGAAGCCCATTCTGGGGGATATACTGCATTATATATTAGGCTACAGAATTTTATTCTGAATATATACCCCATGTGCAGATCAAAATGTAAAATAACTATTACGAAATGGCTACTTAAATTGGACTATACAGATACTGTAAATATACTGAATATTTTAAAATAATTTAGCCTACCTAAAAAATTCAATTTCTCAAAATAATCCTCGCGTTTAACCTTGCCACACACAGACACACACACACACTCACTCTCCGGCATGTAGGTGCTCACTACCAGTGCCCCTTGTGAGCTCTGGGGTGAGGACTTATATTGCACTCACGGACACTACACTATCCAAAGACACAGCACTTTTGTTTATTATTAGTAATTCTCTTCCTCTCAATACTTGGAGCGTTCTTAATGTTGTAGTAAGTAAGTGCACATTAATTGTAATTGTAAGGGTGTGAGCCTGGAGATCTGTCATACAGGTCCCGAACCCACTACAGACTCCAGCTCTCACAGTGGTTGGAATTCGCCTGTAACCTACATATAAATAAACAACTATTACTAGTTATGAATGTAAGAGCGAGCGAAATGCGCTCGAAAATGTATGCACTCCTGCTCGGATAGTTTTGATTTTCTTTTCATTATTATTCATATTCAAAATTAATGAACTTCATTGACTGATGCAAGCCAGCTCAAAAACTAAGAGAGGGCAGAATCCAAGAGCGCGGTTCTTGGGTCTCTTCCTCGACAGCCGAAAGCGGCGAACCTCCTTGCTGCCGTGGGATCTGGAGGCGAGAGCCCTCGCGCACGTTTATGCGTTGCGCGTGGAGGCACTACGCCGGAGAAAAACTCTGCTGCCGCGGCAAATTGCTGCGCAACAGACGGAGCTCCAGCAGAATCTCACGGAATGGAGACTACGACTGTTGCTACCCAGCGCTGGGCACTCCACCATTGCGACGATAAGTTCCCTCTTTGAGGATTGGTTCGAGGAAAGCCACGGCGTCCTCACCTTCCTGACGCAGGTGCTTACAAGATACAAGCTGTTTCGGGAGGTACCTGTTTCGGACTAGCGAAGGAGGACGCAGACCGCGTGAGGAAGATCGAAATCTCACGCCCCAGACGCCGCAACAGAAGAAGATGCCCCGAACGTCGGAAAACGCAGGGTGATTCCCGGCCACCGTAGGCGCGGGTCTGCCAATGGCGAGCTATGGCAACCAGCCCCTAAAGCAACCAGCCTCAGATTGACGGCGCGCCGTGTCCCACGCGCTCAAAGAGCTTTCAGCAAAGAAGATGGGGCCCTATAGGGCCAGTGCCTGCTAGGGTTTCAGATTTTTGTTCATACGAGTCACTGCGGCCTTGGAACGCAAAAGGCACTAAGAGGAACACGGGTAGATTTTAGTCAGTAAGAGTCTTACACTCCCTTCCGCTCCGCTCAGAGCGGGAGAAGTCGTTTGATGATTGCCCATCCAGAAAAATATGGCGTACTTACTTACTGGTATACTACTTTGGTAAAATAATACATGAACACCTTTACGTATAAGACCTAGAAACACAAACCTAGTCCACGGCTTTAGTCCTAGAGCATATCCGACAGGAACTGAGCACTTTCCGGAAAACCAATGGCCCTCAGCGACGTCAGTTTAGCTTTCAATAAATGAAAATAAAATCGTAATTGGATCCGTATTTCCAGAGATTAACTTCTACAAACAAATATTTTTAAACTTTAAAGTTTTAGGTAGGCAGAACCTTATTTCAAAGATAACGGGCATTTAGGACACGCCATATTCGAAAAGTCTACACGTGTTTATTTATTTATTTGCATCTTCATCTCTTTTCAGGTTCACTTTGGATTTGGCGATAAACCAGTTCAACGACCTGGACTTTGGCCGTCTATCGACTAAGATAACGGTAAAAAATCTGGAGAAATACAACCACAATCAATGTCTAAAAGTTAAAATACGTTCCGTCACCATTACTCAAAATTGCCAGGTGGGAGTAATACAAAACGTACAGTGATGCTGGTGAATTCTGAGATGATGAGTTGAAATCTCAGGCTGTAAACTGTGTGATTGTTGATGTTACAATAGCCAGTGCAATCGGTGTTTGTGTCATCGGCACCAGGACCAAGTTGAGTCACAACAGTTAGCGATATGAAGAACTACCTGAAGTCCCTGTCGAGCTTGAAGCTGTTGGTGCTGATCTCACTGTGGGTGGCTCCGCTGGTGCCGCAGCCTACAGCTCCGGTGCAGCTGAGCGGTGGACAGGCCCAGGGTGAGGTGGCCCCTGACGGATCACACCTGCAGTACTTCGGCATACCCTATGCCACCGTCACACACAGATTCCAAGTAAGTTTCCCTTGACAAAGATAGGTTGTATTACATCCATAACGAACTATCATATTCAATTATCATACCTACACTACAAAAGGCTAATTTCTTTTCCAAAAGTAGACAGTCCGTGTCAACTAAAAAAAGTTTCACAAAAATAATTTGTTTATTTTTAACTGCTTCAATTCAGTGCCAATTAAATGTAATACGGATGCACATTTGTATGATATTAGCAACAACATATCGTAACCTTATGTTTACTATTGATATGCACGCGTTTGAACACTATCTCACCTGATGGTTAGCGATGATGTGTTCGACGATGCAGCACGCTTGCCTAGAAGTAACCTATTCACTCTTACACCGTTCTTATACTGTTTATATTGAACAGACTTGGATTGAGAGTATCCAGAAACAATTATAGTAAACAACAGTTTGAAGGATTAGGCATTCATTAAAATTAGAATGTTTTCTAAATTCCAGGAAGCAGAGCCCAATCCGAAATGGGAAGGAATATACAACGCACGCAATGAACACATCAGATGTAAACAGCGCTTCTCCCCCACCCGTATCCTGGGCGAGGAGGACTGCCTCACCGTCAACGTGTACACCCCTGTGGAGCCCAGCAACAGTCCCCTTCCCGTCATGGTCTTCATACACGGAGGAGGATTCAGAGATGGCTCCGGAACCCCCTTCATCTACGGCCCCAAGTATCTAGTAAAACATGGAGTCATCCTAGTCACCTTCAACTACAGACTCGAAATTCTTGGTTTCCTATGTCTTGGCATCGAAGAAGCTCCCGGCAATGTTGGCCTGAAAGATCAAGTGCAAGCACTCAAGTGGGTGAAGAGAAATATTAGAGTGTTCGGAGGTGATCCCGACAATGTGACCATTTTTGGAGAAAGTGCAGGATCTGCTTCAGTTTCTTACCATTTACTCTCACCAATGTCTAAAGGTCTGTTCAACAGAGCTATCATGGAAAGTGGCTCAGCTTTAAGCTATTGGGCCTTACAATTTGAACCTGTGGAGATAGCTAGTCTACACGCCCAACAAATGGGGCACACAACCACTGACCCTAAGGAAATCTATAATTTATTCAATAATGTGACTGCCGATGAACTGTTAAGCTATCGTGTGCAAAGAAAGGAAGGCGATGTAGTACTATCGGAAAATATTTTCGTGCCGTGCATTGAAAAGAAAATTCATAAAGTAACCCCATTCCTGCCTGATAGTCCATATAACCTGATCACTCAAGGAAAATATAACAAGGTTCCTGTCATTATTGGTTTCAATAGCGCTGAAGGTTATTTTTTTGCTGGTAAAGAAAACGATACTACATTGTCTAAGATAGATTTCTATAAGGCGATGCCGAGGGATCTGACTTTTCCTTCCGATGAGGAAAAGATAAAAACAGCTAATAAGCTGAATGACCTGTACTTGGTAGGAGAGAAAATCACAAAAGAAAAATCTTCGTTAGAAAAGTTGGCTAGGTTCGAAGGAGATGCAGGTATAATTTACCCGGTGTTGGCAAACATAGATCTATTTCTACAGACATCAAACGAGCCTGTATATGCTTACAAATTCAATTACGATGGGTTGCTAAACTTCGCTAAGATAATGTATGGGTTCCGCAAGTCCCCCGGAGCGACGCATGCCGATGAATTATTCTACCTGTTCAGCACCTTGACCTTACCGGCGTTGACTGAAGCGAGTTTTATTGACAAGTTCACCACTCTGTGGACCAACTTTGCGAAGTACAGGTAAGACGAATCAATTATTTCTTTAGTCTTGTGCTCGTTTATTTTAAGTTTTATGATTCCGTTAAAGCCTCAGTTTATTGATCTCACCTTGATTTTTCGATGGACTTGACCCTATGGCCCACACAATTCTTGCAGTTTACTCATTCGTCATAAAAGTTTACTTAATTACATAGTATGCATAACCAATAATTCCATGCAAAAGTTAAGAAAACACAAAAACATCAACCTCATTTGCACAAATGCTTTGTAAAACACAATTTAATCCAATAAGAGCAAGATTGAATGGTTTCATATGTACAGCAAAACATTTGTTATGTATTAAACTATACTGAAACGGTAGTAGCGAGATGAAGTAGCGAATGAATTACTTTGTAGCTGTGAACTGTGGATTGAATGACTTGGACCGAGCGGGTGTTTTGCAACAAAATGCTGGTTACTAGCATTTGATGAAAGAATATTTTAAGATGATTGGCAGTTGGCCGAGACCTAGATAAATTAATTTTCGAATAACAACGGGTTGAGTGTTAGTTCTTAATAAGTTGTGCCAGTGGGCTTTGGTAATCATTAATTTTATTTCAAGTAGTGGTTCATATTGCATCTTTACTTATGAAGTTGCGTTTTTTGGGTTGGTGAACTATGAGTATTTTAGCTTCGGTTTAACTTGCAATATAAACTAAACTAAATTTTATGTTTAAGCCATGTCTGTGATCTTTTTTTTTTATTGGATTTTGGTTTTTCTGTATGTTTGCCATATTTATAACTAAAAAGTCGTGCTCATAATTGCATACAAGAACAAGATATTTTTATGTATTATTTGAAGTCCCACACAAATTTTAAAACAAATTACGAGTATAATATTTTCTTAATATGTTCTTTAGTGAGTCCTTGGCAAGCCTTATTGGTTCCAATGCCCAATATAATATCTAATCTATATCTTCCAACTTATTTTTATTCCAGTGACCCCACACCAGCCTCATCTTCAATCTCACCAAAATGGGAGCGAGCAGCAGTGGAGGACCCTCGCCTTCTGCTCATAGACAGGGAGTGCTCGATGGAACCTATCTGGGGCGACAACGAAGCCTGGCGGTTTTGGAACGAGACATATTCTTTGTATAGGAGAAAGAACTAATGGTGTTTGAATTAGAATTAGATTTAACTAAGATTTAAAGGTGAGAGAAATGAGTAAATCCTTAGAGTATGAATTAATTATTTTGTCAAAAGAACTAAGACAAGAATTTTCAATCTTTAGTTACCTTTTACAAAGAAATAGAATTCGTTGTTTTTTATAGAAGTAGAAAATTCATGTTTGTACCTAAACAGTTATTTCTTATTTATTTATTTTATTATTTATGAACACACATACAATAAGTAAGAGACAACATTACAATTTTAGTACAAAGGAACTGCTTTCTTCTTTAGATAAAAGTTATAAAAAGCCTGTATGACCGAATCGGTCGGCCTTTTTTCTCTATAAATCAGCCAGATTACGTTTAAGTTATTTTTATGAACCTAAGCTTAAGAAAAATTAAAAAAATACTACCCAATTACCTTTTGTTATTAGTAATTAATTTACTTGCCTTTAACGTATATCTTAGCAACAAGTCCTATTTGTATGTTCAGATCGATTCGTTCAGTTCAATTCGTGAACGTTCTCTTGTCTTGTCTGAAATCCCTCTTGCCAAACAAGTGTTGTAAGAACAGGTATTCGGTAACTGCACACAATCTTAATACAATTCTCCACTTATTTCAAACACTTTAACTGTAACTACTTTAACTAACTTATAGAATTCTTCATAAAAAAAATCAACCACATGCTAAGATTTAATACGAATTAGCAGGTATAGCCAGTTTAAATACTAATTAGCAGATTCAAACTAAACCCAATATACTCAATACTTAAGTAATTCCATAATGTGTATATATTACAGTTGGTTGTTAAAAAAAAACATAGAATCAATTACTTATAGACCCTGTCGGGCACAGCAAAGTTATTTTTAGTTATTTTTTGTGCTGTTTTTTGTTATTTTTATATGTCTTCAGGAAACTAATTTCAGGTAGAGATAGACAGTTGGATTTCGCCGGTAAATGTTTATTTTTAATATAAGCACTGTATATATAATATAAGTTAAAGTAATGAAACATAAGTAGGTACTTTCACTTTTTCTATCCTTAATATCGACTCTCTACAAAAAACGTTTTACAAAAAAGTACAACGAAAATTTCGAAATAAAAAAAAAACAAAAAGTACAAATAACTTTAATTTCGGAACACCGTGTTTTTGGTTTTCGTTTTTTGAACACGGACTTCCGAAATTAAAATTATTTTATTTTTCACTTTTTATTGGTTCACTCCCAGCTAAACATACCCATAACAGCGTACGTGGTATAAATCATTTATAATCACTTATTGAAGAGTTCCGTTTCCTGTCTCTGTTCTTCATCAGATCTTCACCAAACTAGAAAGGGCTACCACGTAAAAATACATAAATGCTCTTCCAAACCATCGTACACAATTTTATTTTTTCATTTTACGTGGACAAGAGGGAATGAGAACACAATGTAGACTAAGCCACGCATTATTAGGGATAACTCAAACACTAATCGTCAGATCTCAATCAAAAGTCGGTTAAAAAGAATCATAACAGTTTCTGAACACAGTTTATTCGCGCGAATTAGAAATGTTATGTAAAACTAGTTACAGGCAACTTAATATGTCATTGAGAGTAAACCTTCTTTGTGAAATACTGGCAGACTAGAATGTGTTACAACAGACTGATTACACATTAGTCTGCAATGAATCGGTGGATCAATTGATGATGAACGAAAACTAAAATAAAATTAGCAATATCTTTAGTTTGTAACGATAACATAGGTACTGGAGTACTTTGTTGGACAACTTGACGATCAGCGTAAAATATCAGGGCCCCAAGTCTTGGGCCCCTGCTAAATTCATAATGGTCGGTCACTGGTCTCGTAATACTTTTTAATAGCCGAGCAATTAATAGCAATGACTGCACAATGACGTTTAATAGTAGGTAACTGATCAAAGGAAGTGTCAAAAATTTAGCAGATTACTGCATACGTCATTCATTTGTCACTATGTACGAGATTACCATTCTATGCCATTCCTTTCAATGGAGTGTCAGTGGTTGACCATTGGAAAGTCATAGTAACGCTATTATATTAGTAGATTACCTACTATTACTTGTACAACCATTATGAAATCAATCTCAATCCATTCTGACACTATTGTAATAGCAGACTTGGGGCCCTGGTAACATATCTAAGTATGTAGCTCAAGTATAAGAATTTGAACCACGTAATTACTTCACTCCGTTTCACTGAACTCGAGTGTGCCTGAAGCAATAATATTGGAGTACCTACTACCATCATAAGTACGTCTGTGACACGCTGACCAATCACGTGCAGCGCATTGAGAGAGATTGCACGTCCCCGACATGGGAGGCCGCATTTACCTCAAGTCCTCAATTGAACATAGGCTGTGACACCTACTTTGAGTCATAAAAATAAACGTGACTGCTTATGTTTCCCTGTGGTCAGTTAACTGCTTCACTGATCACATTGACTACATCAGCAATACGTGGTATAAGCAAAACCGATGTTTCATGGTGATGGTCGTCATCCTCGCCTTCACCAGAGCATCAGTCAACCCCGTGGGAGGTATTTAGTGCTGCGTCTTCTGGTACTTGCTTGCCCACAGAACCTTCGGACCCATCGACTTCATCTTCGAGCTATGGTTAGCGTTGCTAGGCGTCCGGATAAAGCATGACACATTCAGGTTTATTGGTTGTGTGTGGCCAAATTAGATGGTGTCCGGACTTATTTTTTTTTCCGTTGTCATAATTACTTTTTAGGCAGAGCGGCGGAAACCCACCATGTTTCCGCCTCCTTTACACGATTACAAGTATTGTAATGAATATTGAATGACTAAAAATAAAGAAGACTGATTCCTTCAATTTTATCTTTGTTTTATTAGATTTTGAGCACATTTTATGATAAATAACCGTTGCTTTACTTTTTTTTTTAACTGTCGTGATATACGAATACTAGGACCAAAACTTCGTTTTTACCCAAATGTCCAGCTAAACTGCTGGCTGGTCTATCCTGTTCTTCGGTTTTAAGACCTGGTAGCACTAACCCTGGTTTTCCACCGCAAATAAAAGATAGTGTTAGGCTAATCATGAATCAATAACAAGTAGTACTGTGCAACTGCTAAACTTTAGGCCCAAGGTTCGCCTCGTGGGGTCGCCAAAAGTGTTACAGGTCCGTTCTAGTTTCTAGCAGTAGTTCTTTCTAGCAGCTAATGTGTATTATACTGTATATTCACTTCTTACTGACTAGTGAAAAATATATTTAACACGATTCAAACCTATAATAATTCCATGAGCAGTGGTAGATTTCAAGAAATAAATTACAATCATCAGTCCAATTTAAATAAAGTTGCAAGTTATACCTACTTTGTTTAGTTCATCTCATTTTATGTAATTTTAATTGTTTTCTAATTTCGCATTTCAAGTAGAGTGTCGTTCTGTTCTCTAAGCTCTGTGGTGTGGTTCCGTACCTGCACGCCACGCACTTTGTCATGTGCGTGTGTGCCTAGTTGATGCCACTAAGCTTGTCCCAACAACATGGGTCTTGAACTGCCGAAATGTAGGCATCTCTGCCGAACCCATCAGGTAATACAGGAGTCATATTATATTAAGTTACGCCTACATTCAGACGGTCTGTTCCCCCGCACAATCCGTCTGATATTCGGCGTCAATCAATAGGTAACTTGTGATTTAACATTTGGCAATCTCAGATAGCAAGATCGAGATTAGAATGAGATGCTTGGCCAATAAGTGCAACACTTGAAGGAAATCATGCTGCTTAATCTTGAAAGTAAGTTGTTCAAGTTTATCAATGCATAGTTAGGTCCCGTTAAATATTAATTTATTTGGTCTACCAGCAATTGTTTACACTAAAATCTTAAAACTATTTTGGGATCGGCCTCCGGAGTAACCAGATGCAGGTGAATATCAGTATTTTACTTGCAGCGACGACCTACATGACCTTCATGACCCAGTATCTGGGATTTTTAGTAGCACATATCAAGTTTGGTGTCAGAGGTTACGGCTGCAGACTATCCCAGCATCTGTCAAACAACTTGACAATGACAAATGACAGCCGGAACCAAAACGGTTTAATTTCGAGTCTTGGAATGAGAGAAAGATGGTCGCCCATTTACGGACCAAATTCAACAAGCACTGTTTAACCGTGAAACAACACAAACAGAGACACTGATGCATCAGAATGCTTCGCTACTCTCCAATAACTAAAACAGAGTTTGCACTATTGACAAATCGTGTGTACTGTGTACACAAAACAACAACTACACTAATGTAAAATTCATTCCAAATTCCCCCAAGTACATCAATTGCCCAACATGAGTGTTGCTTCGTGGCTCATGAATTCCGAGTGAGCACCAACACTGCAATAAGTGTCAATGTCGCGCAAACACACTCTACTCCCAAGTACACGTGCACCTTACGTAACCATTGATAAGTCCACCACCACCTCGTACCGCGGCACCACCTGCTCCATCGTCTATTGTCAAACAGCCTTCGTTGTGAAAGGTCCGTCTCGCCCCGGTATCACGCGCGATGGCCAAAGTCGCGAGAATCGCGCGCAAGTGATAACGTGCGCGCGCGCATGCTGACGCCGATCTTACAACATTAGTAAATAGTGATTTCCAAATACGATGCGTGACAAATTTGACACAAGATCAACTAGTGATCATCCCAATAATAGGTACTGTTTAGTGATGTGCTGTTGAAAAGAAAAGGTGTGTTTGTTTGTGAATATTTGCAATGGTATAGTAATTTAATGTAACGTTTTGCGAGTGGCGTGTCGCAACCTAGATACTACGCTATTGTGTACTACAGCTGACCGGCGAGTACCTGCTACACGTCTGGCGTGATGGCCTAGCGTGTACCTTAAATGAGAATATTTAGATTCGTCATTTTGGTTTTGGCTCTTCTGATACATGACCTCCTAGTACACAAGCATCTGTGCCTACCTGTATACCAGCGAAACACAGATAAGTGGGTCCTTTTTTAATTGTTACTAAAATAAGTAAATAGGTAATTTTAAGAAATAGCGGTCAAAGCCCTTTGACCAGAACGGTACCTACACAAATATATACTGTTGAAAAAAAAATCCTTCCTTCTGGGGCAGTGGGGTAAAAAAAGGCGAGAAATATAATCACGCATTTCGAGACATCGCCAAACGAATGTATTAACATCTAAATTCATAACTGTGACCTACCCCATCACACAAACATGATAAAAAAAAACCTGCCAAGTGTGTTACGGGCCACGCGCAATATAGAGTTCCGTGGTTGCCCTTAATAATGTGAACTTAATTAAAAACTGTTTTGGTTGTTTAATACTGTGACCAGTTTGAGTTCTAGGTAAACTCAAAAACTACTGGAACGATTTCAGAAATTCTTTCATCATTAGAAGGGATGCTACATTATCCCTGAGTAACATAGGCTAATTTGAAAAAAATGACAATGCGTGTGAAGCCGGGACAAACCGCTTGTTTTAGATAATTTTTGTATAGTCAAGGAATTTACATTTATAACGTGTTTTACGCAACTAACAACATCATCTCAGTTATGTTCAAAGCAATTTGAACCAAAATTTCCTTTATACTTCTCCGAGTACATTTTTTTTAGTTGATCGTCTATTAGTCAGTAACTGGTGAAGCCTTCTTAACCGTGATAATTTTCCTTTTAAATTCAGCATATTTCCTACTCCCGTGATTTTTTTCACATTTCCAGAAGCAACCGTTTAGCCGGTAGAAGGGGGGATACTGGACTCTAACGATTTTTTCTGGAACGGACAGAATGAAACTATAAGGGTTCCTTGTTGATTACGGAACCCTAAAAATGAGCCGCACTAAGAACCGTTAAGCCCATACATACATTATGCATATGTAGTACATTTCGCGGTATTTTATAATCACATCACAACATGACTTGTAGTTTTCACTAACACTTTCTATTACGACCATCTAATTCGGTCTATGTTACTACATTTTTTTTTTTTATAATTGTGTAGGTTTACTTGTGTCGATTATACCTGGTAACTTTGTATTTCTGAATAGGCTTTTTCTCGCCAATACATCGCGACCTCAAAAATAATAATAATAATTTATTCAAATAAAAACGTTTATAAAAAAAGTATACATTTAGCCAAAACTAATAAAAACTGCCATACAATAATAGTGCCTATAATATGTTAACTAACATAATATTATTATTAAAGATACAAGTACTGATGGTTCGGAATTGAAATGTTAGGACAGGTAGCGATCCGCCCGATCTAGGTTTACGTAAACCTGTGTTTCAGGCCATCACTTCACAAAATAATTACTTAGGGTCAGTAAAATTTAAAATTAAACAATAAAAATTGTTAGCACCTCGTCTCGGAAATAGTTCTTTGTACTTTTCTAGTCTTCTAGTAATAGGTCTTTGTACTCTTCTTAATTGAAAAGGAAAACTGACTGATTTATCAACGCACAATCGAAACTACTCGGACTATACAATTTTGCATACGTCAAAGTCTTTACACAGTAGAAATATGGAAGTCTTTATCATTTAACTAAGTAAACACTAAACTATAAGCATACTACAAGCAAGGTGTCAGTCCTAATTAACAGGAAATCCACCGGTGCGCTGTCAGTCAGACGCATACCGTACTGGTGTCTCAATATCCTGGACCGGCCATCACACCGGTAACGCGCATTGTGCAGCCAGTTGCGCTGAAATTAGCTCAGTGACGACACCTACGGGCCCTCGGCTTATCTGAAAGAAAAGAAAGAAAGAAAACTCGTTTATTCCGCCATAGATGACGCACAAAAACTAAAATAAAACAAACTTAAAAAGAAAAAAATAACTTTCAATTAAAACTAAAAACAATGTCAGAACCGGGCACAACTACGACGAGTCTCTGGTCATACCATAGACAAAACAGAACACAATTAAGCTTCTGTCTATGGCGTTACATCCGCTTCTTCTTCTTCTTCTTCTTTGAGTGCCATCTTCTATCGAAGGTTGGTGACCATCATGGCAATTTGGACCCTCGACACAGCAGCTCCAAATAGGGAACGTGTGCTTTTGTTGTACCACTGGCACAGATCTGCTTATTATTCTTCTCTATTGCACACAAAAACACCAATACAAATACTATGGAGAGCTTATGTACAAAGACGAGCTTAAACATAAATTGCGTTTTCTTACAGCAAACCTCAGTGCGATAGGGGGGAGATTTGCAAAATAGGACAGTATACCTAACAGCACAACAAAACTGAAAAAAAAATCACTTAAACAAATACATATGTGTACCTACAGCATACTCGTACAATACATAAACATAATATATTTACTACCTATATACTAAAATATTATAAAGCTGAGGATTTTTTGTTTGTTTGTTTATACCAAATAAGTTCCGAAACTACTGGACCGGTTTTAACCATTTTTCCACCAATGGAAAGCTACGGGCAGAGGAAACAGGGCGCTGCTAGTATATAATAACTAGTAGCGCCCCACGGTTTCATCCGCGCAGTTCCCGTTCCCGTGGGAATACGGGGATAAAATATAGCATATATCACCCGGGATTAGTGTAGCTTCCCAACAGTGAAATATTTTCCTAAATCAGTTCTGTAGTTTCGGAGCCTATTCAATGCAAACAAACAATAAAATCATTCCTCTTTATAATATTAGTATAGATAAAATCGAGATGGGAATATTCCCTTACTTTTCCTGCCTCGTGTAGAAGAAAATTCCAAAGACAGGTTTACTGTTTGTTTGTACGACAAAAGTGCCGTTTGTTAGTGGGGCACACGATCAAGAATGTATTTCATTCATATTATCGCAGCTGATCAACTATTCTAATGTTTTGTCAACACCATTCCACAACATGGACACAGCTAATAAAACAAGGGTCTCCCTAGAATGAAAAAAATACTTAACGTCTGAATCAGAGTAAAATGAATCAGTTGTTTACCAATCGTAGCATTGAACAGACTGACGGTGACTAGCACTAGCTCAGGGCCTCAAGTCTGCTATTACAATAGTGTCAGAATGGTTTATCATTGATTTCATAATGGTTGATTTTTACAAGTTTGGTAATCTACTAATATAAAAACGTCTCTTTGAATTTTCAATGGTCAACCACTGGCACTCCATTGAAAGAAATTACATAAAATGGTAATCTCGTACATAATGACAACTGAATGACAGACATATGCGGTAGTCTGCTAAAATTTTGAAAATAGCAGACTTGGGGCCGTATGAATATGAAGATTACTATTCGACCTTCAATTTGAAAGGAAAACTTTTGATTGTAGAACTGCAAATGTTTTAAATCAATCTGCCTGCTTTATCCCAACTACCTGTATTGGGGTCGAGTTTCAGTATAATCCGATGCAGTGGTGTACCAGCATTTTCAGGACTTTCACAACCCAGTACTGGGTTGCGAGGTTTCTTGATGAAATCTATACTTATAATAAATCTGTAGAGAGGTCAATTCTGTACAAGGAATATATTTTAAAAATAACTATCAGGGGGTGATTAGTGATCGATACTGGTGCCAAAAATGCAATCAGTAAAATTTTTGTCTGTCTGTCTGTATGTTCTTTATAGAAACAAAAACTACTCGACCGATTTTAACGAAACTTGGTGCAATTATTCTTCATACTCCTGGGCAGGTTATAGTATACTTTTCATCACGCTACAATCAATAGGAGCAGAGCAGTGAAGGAAAATGTTGGGAAAACGGGAGAAGTTACTCCAGCTTCCGTCGCGTGTGTAGCCTTAATGGTTAAAGTTACATAGAAATCATGTATTACGGAAATGTTTTACATAAAATTATCTAAAAAAATATCACGGAAAAGCATATGTCTATCTTTTATGGTTGACTCACAATAACACGTGTAACTCCCGATAGCTTAGCAGTTCGGAGCTTTCTGATTATATTTGTTTACTCTTACGTTTATAATACTCTCACTCATCCCTAATTAAAATAGATAATTTTATTAATTAGTAGTTATTTTATTAATTAGTTATACGTAGTTATAGGTATTTATTTTTAAGTGAAGTAGGTATAGGTTATTATAATACAATTTTGCAAAGGCATTTCAGCTTTACTTTCATTTCTTTATTTGTTGTAAGTTGTACATATTTCACACACACATAGTGATATATCAATGCACAGCCCAAACCACTGAACGGATCGGGCTGAAATTTGGCATGCAGGTAGATGTTATGACTTAGGCATCCGCTAAGAAAGGATTTTGATTAATACTACCCCCAAGGGGATAAAATAGGGGATGAACGTTTGTATGAAATTTTGTCAATTTTAAACCAATCGGGCTGAGAGTTTCAAAATCGGGGGTAAAGTAACTATTCCACGCGGACGAAGTCGCTGGCAGAAGCTAGTAAATAAATAAAATTGAGCCCCGGATGTATGTTGAGGAGTTTGTTCGAAACAGTCACCGCGGGCCTGGAACGCAAAGGTCATTAGGAGTAACACGGGTGGGTTGTAGTCAGTAAGAGTCTGACACTCTCTTCCGCTCAGCCCCGAGCGGGAGAAGTCATTTGATTGGCCCGGAGGAATCCCGGGTTTATTAACCTTGAAGATTGACATGTGCCGCTGTTATTACTTAACCACGAGATCCTCCTTATATAGAATACACACGTACAAATTGAATACGATACAACGTTGACTAAATGCATCAATGAAACAGAAAGTACCGCACGATCTGAGCCGGTGCGCCCGCGCCGATTGTAAACATTCTCGGGGTGAAATCAGCTGGCTGTTTCAAGGTCCATCATTACCAGCCGGCTAACTGTTATCTCACTACAAACTCTGAAGAAGTTATTAATTACAGTAACTATTCGATATAGGAGTAAGACTGATAGCAATGTCGTTTATCAGAAGAAATCATCGTAAATATGCATGAGTCAATTAAAGGGCGAATAATTATGTGCCTTTTAATTCATTTTTATGAAACGTGTAATCTTGAATAATAAGCTAACGTTTTATAAAAGCAAAGATATTCTGTAGTACATGCCGAAAGGTTGTAACACAAGTTAGGAAGTCAAACTATATTTCTGGATTTGCTCTTATGCAAGTATTATGGGTGTCAGAATTGTCAGATCAGCGAAGAAAAGTATTATCTGCCCTACGCGCCCTATCTGCTAAAACTAACGAGTAGATGTGACCAACGAATCTGTCTGACAAACATGCTGATTTTCTGAATGACTACATACATTTTGTTGATGTTGTAAATGTGGAACCAATTCCCTGATATTATAATACATTAGGACATATTTCATCAAGATTCCCTTGATAAAATATGTCTGAAGGAAATATCCCTTGATGAAGTATGTTCCCTTGGGACATTTTTTAAATTCCAAGAGGGTGAATCCGTTGGCAGATTCTAGTTTAGAAATAAAGAGAATGATGTTCAGGAGGACAGTAATCGAGCGTACCTTGGTCAGTCATCCCCGCTGCCAACTCAGCCGACTGGCTGACACTAACACCGCGACGTGTGCTATTTGCGGTAACCTGATGATGAAAATGTTTAGTTCTGTGGTTAGACGACCTTATATAAGTTGCACAAATCCAGCACAAAGTTCATAGTTGATCGCTAACTTCTGGCTTCGAGGACATGATAGGCGTCTGTACTGTAAATGTGTCAACTGCGTTGGTTCACTATTGACTAGTCTGTAGATAAGAGATAAGGCTGTGGTCACCGGGTCAGCTTGCGATATCTCCGTTCGCAGGATATGGATGTGTATTGAGTACTAGTCCTATTTTAGGCTACTTCCCGTTATGTCACGTTCCCGATTGGACAACATGTCTAAAGTAAAATGTACGCTGATGATCTCAAAATTTCAAAGATTGTCAATTCTGATTCTGACCTAAATCTCCTACAGGATGATATAAATAGACTGTGTCAATGGTGTGAAACTAACGCCATGGAACTTAATATCAACAAATGCTATCACATAAAGTTTTCACGTAAGAAGCATAAATTCATTACATCTTACACTATGAAGGGACAAGCTTTAAAAAGTGTAACACAAGTCAGAGATCTAGGGATTATTATTGATTCGGAAATGCGTTTTACTACACATATAGATAATATAATTGATAAATCAAATAGAATGTTAGCATTTATAAACAGAAATACCAGACAATTTAAATCTATAACTGCATTAAAAGCACTTTACTATGCTCTAGTACGAAGTAACATTGAATACTGTTCCATAGTATGGTATCCTATGTACCAAAATAGCATTCAGCGAATTGAAAAAATACAGAAAAAATTCGTAAGAAGATTGTCTATTATCTGCGGTATACGAAATAGTGTGAAAGATTACAACGATAGACTTGAGCATTTTAAAATGAAATCCTTGCTTTGGCGCAGAGACTATTGTGGATTGATATTTTTGTATAAAATTTTAAACTGTAGAACAGACTGTCCATCTTTGTTGTCCCAAATTCAAGTAAAAGTTCCAAGATCTTCAGCTAGGCTAGTAAATTATATTTTTTACTTGAACTGTTTAAAAAGAATGTTGTGCCTACCTTTAATTTAAGAGCATACACTAACTGTTGTTTGTCATATTTTTAAGATTGTCTGTATGTATCTTAGTTGGTAAGCCTTAATAAATAAATAAATAAATAAATAAATAAATAAAGTTTTAAAAACAAATGAACGCTAGTGACGTTTGGTCAAGATTTTTATCTTCATACATCCATTAGTGTTGATAGTCTTTTGTTTTGTATTGTTTAATTAGGTATGCTCTCTTAATTGGAGCAGTGGTTGCCGAGTGGTAACGGCCCGACTTACGAATTGTAAGTCGCGGTTTCAAGCCCAGCCAGGCGCTTTACTTTGTGTAAATAATTTCATCATCACTACTCTCAAAACGGTGAAGGAAAAACATCGTGAGGAAACCGGCATGTCCTCTAAAGCAATAATTCGAAGACATGTGACATTCACCAACCCGCACTGGGCCCGCGTGGTGGATTACGGCCCATTATTTCCTCTCCTAGAGAGGAGGCCTGTGTCCCAGCAGTGGGAACATTGAAAGGCTGATTATGCTATGCTCTCTTAATTCAATTCATTTCAATCATTTATTTTAGACATCATCCATACAGTAACAAAACTAAAAACTACCCAAAAAAACAAAAACATAACACTGAAATATCAATTTAACTACATTTCCTCAGCACCGAGCCCGCAGCTATGTCTAAGTGAACCAGAAGTACCAGTACATCAGAAAAGGGCAATATGGCCGCTCCACAATTACCTACAGGATGCTATTTGAGCTTCCACGTATCCTATGCATTAGGAATGTGTTTCTTTGGTGCATAACAACCTCAAAACTATCTATGCCTGGGTAAACATGCCCAATGCACTACAAAACCACGGAAGCCCTAGCAACACCCGAAAAGAATTATTGTCCTGAACACGGAGGTCGTTAATGATTTGATGATTAAATTTAACTTATCAAATACTAGCATCGCCCCGCGGTTTTACCCGCGTAGTTCCCGTTCCCGTAGGAATACGGGGATAAAATATAGCCTATGTTACTCAAGGTGAATAATGTAGCTTTCTAATGGTGAAAGAATTTTTGAAATCTGTCCAGTCGTTTTTGAATTTATTCGTTACATACAAAAATACAAAATCTTTCCTCTTTATAATATTAGTATAGAAGTAAATGTAGATGAACATTCTGTAATCGCTTAGTGTCCTAGTGTCCCACTTTTGAATACAGAGAGCTCTTAGACTAAACTAGATACTTATTAATTTTACTGATACTTAGGGGAACATATTCTTATTTATTTTCCAAAATTGACACTGAAAACATACACATACATATGTACACAGTTAAAGTCTACTCTACCTGAGAAAATTTACCTTTGTACATATTTCAAAACTACGATAAAAAAAAAATTAGGTACCCATTTCTGCGGCAATCACGTAATGAGCATGTTTATATATTTGAAGTGTTTGCTCGAAGTCAACAAATGGCACGTAGTTTATTTTCATAATTTTATTCTAGAAGATAAAGCAGTTGATAGAAATAATCATAGGACGCACCAATTTCAAATTTGGTTGTTGATTAAAAGTGACTGATTTACGAGACCCACATTTTACATTTGTCAATTTTGTTAAAAATATGTGACTGTAGCTGTACATTTGCAAAAGCAGATTGTTACGGAGAAAAAAGACGAAAATCCATAGCTGATCCTTTCAAATTCGAGTTTTACATTATTAAGTACTTCGTTATATGTGCGGAACAAATGGCTAGAAAAAGGTCATAGACTAATAATTCAATTGGTTCAATGTTTCATTGCGAACATAATTATAGCAAATCTGATATGCTGTAGGTACCTACTTGACGTTATGCTTGTATCTTTAAAGTCACTGTGGTAGGTACACACTGAATACTTCGCTATCAAAATATGATTTTCTCTGTTTCCACCAGGTATTCCGTGAAGCACACCCAAACGAAGCACACCCAGACTTGACATGGAATACTTTAGGTGTGCTTCGTCTGGGTGAGCTTCATGGAATACCTCGTTTCCACAGTCAATTATAGTTTCCAAACTGTTATTCATTGAAAACCTATAGAAAACGCAATGATCAACATGACTACTAAAAAAATAGTTATTTGTTATACAAGAGTGCAAAGTTACTTTTTAACCGCGTGCTCAATTTTGATGACCGAGCAAGCGAAGGATTCTAGAATTGAATCACGAGTGCAACGAGTAATTCAAAAATTACAATCCTGAGCGATAGCGACGGAATCAAAAGAGCACAAGGTGAAAAATCTTTGCACTCGAGTGCAACACGTAACTTTTCATCCCACCGGAAATGACTAAATGCGAAAAAAAAACACATTTACCTTTAAAACAGTTCCATCAGAGCAATTACAGCACTCAAAGACGTACGTACAGTTCAGTTGGATAATTAAAGCAATGCATTAATTATTACCTAGCTCGCCCACCGTACTGGCCCGAGCTACTCGCCTCAAGTACTCGCGTGAAGTACTCGTTCGGTATTACTCCTCGGTCAATTAATTAGAGCGTACCAGCAAAGGTTTACATTTTTTATTGTTTTATTGTACCTTCGTTCGGCTTCGGTTAGAACACCAAATGGCACATGATAGCCGAGTAGTATAACCTAGTTGTAGTACCTAGGTAAATACAGTAAAATACCATAGCTAATAACTTTAAAGACTTGATTTACTACGTTTTGTTCACTTTAATATGGATTTTAGCCCTTAACCGTTTCCGGAGTCCTTTCTTTTAATTTCATCAAAATCGTTTCAGAGATTTATCGTGAAAGCGTAACAAATAAAATCTCTTTCCCGTATCGTAGTTAAGGTATTGCTAAGGACTAGGATTTTTAGGATTCCGCATATTGTGAGAGTTTCAATATATTTTATTCATTATTTTATTGTTATTTAAGAAAATTAATGAAAATTGACCATACCATTACAGACTACTTACCTACCACGTATAATACCACGTTTTTAAAAATAACAAAAAAATGGTTCCTTGTTCAATTACAGGAAAACCAATAACAACTGTATGGTTTTAAAATAACATGCTTAGAAAAATCTATTCTTAAGGAGCACCTTGCGCCCGGGTACGACTCGCGCTTGACCGTTCTTTAATATAATACACAGGTTAATTAAAAGGTTTGTTGTCCTGAGCGTTTATTGTAGTAAATAATCTCTAGTAATATTGAACCAATCACGAAAATTCTCTCATTGATATTAATCGCTGCGGGTCATAAAGCATTTTTTAAATCGGTCCTGTAGTTTTTGAGTTTATTCGTTACATAAAAAATTCAAATCTTTTCTCTTTATAATATTATATTACTATAGATTGTAAATCAATGGCTGAATAAATGTATTGTTATGATTATTTATTATTACTGGTCATAACCATAAGCAATATTTTATCTCGGAAAAAATACACTGTTGCTATGGAAAAGTCCTCGGGAAGCCACGTAGCCTAGTAACGTTTATCATGTACTATAAAATAAAAAACTATAGATGCAGAATAACAAACTCATTCACCAAGATTAATTAACCGTTATCATATTTACTAAGAAGCCCTATTCCTATTTACCAACAGAAATCTCCAAAAACAAAATAAATTAAATGGAAAATTTAAAAAAAAAAAACATTAATTTCCCTTAATTCTGTGATAAATCGAATGCCATTTTCTATTTACCTACTAACATTATTTTTATGACAAGTGTATGGGGTTTATTTATATGCAAGTTGGTACCTAGACATATGAATGTGTGCATACTGTATTTTATTGAGGTAATTTCCTCAAGTACTTCGCTTTATGACGTGATACTGAAGAACCTTCGGCATCAGCCAGCCGAGGTTCACGATAATAGTAGATAACTGAGCGCAGGCGAGCGCGCGCGCAGCTCTCGCGGATAAACCTCTGAGTTCATATTATAAAAAGTGGATAATTCGTTATTTATGTGAATTGCAATTAAGTGAGCTTGTGGGTAAAGTAAGTGTTTTAGGATTTTTATTAAAAAGTCATTAATCTTTTTTTTTTAATATCACAAAGGAAAATACACATTCTCTCTCTCTCTCTGTCTCTTTACACACTGTGTCTACTTTTCTTATCCCACTCTTCTGTCGCAGGTCTGCTGGAAGAAATTTCTATTGAAATAAGCAGTACCTTTGTGCTTTTGATTTTGTACAAAATTTTGTTTTTTTATGTATCTTGTGTGAACATAAATAAATACATTAAATAGAACCAATTTTTCATGACGTTAAACGTTCGTACAACTGAAATAAAATTAACCTTTACTCCCTTTTTACAATATTCATGAAAATGGTAAGAGAGAGTTTATAAGGCAAATACGTAATTATACGTATTTATTGCTATTTTGTTGCATTTAAAACAAAGATTCAAAGTGCTCATAAATACTTTCGATTAATTATGAAACAAAACAAATATCCCTCCTTTTGGGCAGTCGTGTTAAAAGTACTTATGTACTTTAATTTAAACGTAAGTGTAGAAGACACAGGACCGACCAAACAGGTAGAAGACGTAGTGGTCAGCGTCCGTCACTAGTCATAGATAAACATAATCCGCCTTTTGGATTCCGTTGCATCCGGTAAAAAAAAAATTAAAACAACCTCCACAGCTAGAAACCAAAGGTCGTCATTTTAAAAATTGCCTTATGCCATTTATTTTAAGTAAACCGTAAACCATTCCTCTTATTATGGATGGGATATCATCAAATGACTTCTCCCGCTCTAGCCGGAGTGAAAAGGAGTGTCAGCCTCTTACTGACTAAAACCCATCAGTGTTCCTGCTAATGCTCTTTGCGTTCCAGGGCGGTGACTCTTTCGAACAAATTCCGCAACCCTGACAGGAATTGGCCATAGGCCTTAGCGGACGACGAGCCAAAACACGCTCGTGGTCCGCAGGCCCGTGCCTACGTAGGCCAAGAATCGCCTTACAACGCCAGACGCCCGAAGCTTCTTCTGTTTGCCTCTCCCTCACGTAGTCTGTCTCCTACTTCGCTATCATTACTGCTTCTCAGGAGGAGGTGACTGCCTCCCATGACACTTCGCTCCGGACCATGGATTGAACCAGGGCCGGGTGCGAGAGGTCGCTTCCGAACCGAGCACCGTATGCTTTTGCAATTATTATTGCTTTTGATACTCTGGCATATCCTTCCGCCGAATCCGACACAGGTACCTCCCAAAACAGCCGTGTCCGGTGAACACCTGCGTCAGGCGGAAGGTGAGGACGCCGTGGCGCCTCTCAAAACACTCCTCTAAGAGGGGACTTATCACCACAATAGTGGCCAAAGTGTGCCCAATGTGAACCAGTCCTAAGGTGGATAAATGATAAATGATAAATGATTTATTTTTTGTAAGTAGGTTGTAAAAAACACTTTTACACGTCAATCTTTTTTTTTGGCCGTTATAAAACTAGATGAGGCCGGTGTTTCCTAGCTGACTACCCTGAGAAGAAACACCGAAACAAACTCAGAGGTCAAGGTCTCTTTTGAAGTCCATACAATTGTACTGGTCAAATCATATGAGAACCATGTAGGTTGGTGTCTGAAGTGGTCTTTTGAGGAAAGTACCACACAGATTTGAGTAGACCTGTCCAAACAGTGCAAGCATTTGTCAGTTATCGTGTAGCTCAAACTTAGAACTTTAAGGAGCTCAACGATTTGACGAACAATACCAAAGTAAGGACATTTGGGTAGGCCACCTAAAGAACTCAAACCGCCAGACTAACATGAATGAACCCCTGACGTAGCGATCTAAATGATCCCCATATTCACAATACGTTATATGAGGACCATGCAGATCAGTGTCTGAAGTGGTCTTTTTAAGAAGGAACCACACAGTTTTGAGTGGACCTGTCCAGTCAGTGCAAGCCTTGGTCAGAGTCGATTAGCTCAACTTAGAATCAATAAGGAGCTCAACAACTCGACGAACAATGCCAATGAAAGGACATTTGGGTAGGCCACAAAAATACTCAAACAGCCAGACAACGTTAAAAAAAAATACTTGAAGAGGAAAAAGCTAATAATAACTAACATAGTCCTCACATTCACAATAGGGAATAAAATTAAAATTTAAAAATATAATACTTTACAAAGTAAGTATTCATGTCAAAATGAGATATTGATATAAAATAAAAAAATAAATAAAAAAATATGATACTTTACAAAGTATTCATGTCAAAATAAGAAATTGTAATAAAATAAAAAGAATACTTCAAAAAGTAAACATTCATGTCAAAAGTAAATGAAAATGTCAAACTGTATAAATATAAACAAAAAGCGCACAAAAGAGGACAGTATAATTGTGTCACTCTTGTTATTCAAAAGTGCACAGCCTTTTTATCTCGGCGAACAAGATTATAATCGCACGAGTTTAGTATCCGGACGAATGAACATGTCCAGTGTCCAGAAGAAACAATACAGTAACTCAGTAAGGCACGTACGAACAACAAAAAAACTGCTTTGTAATGTTAATTTGATTAACCTTGACATTTTACGTCGAGGAAGTATCATTATGTGTTTGGGGCATTAACGGGTAGTGAAGAAAAGAGTAGCTTTTAAAATAAATCTCTTATTATTCAGAGCTAAGTCTACAGTTAGCAATAAATAAATGATCTCACACAAACGATTTACCAAGATTACACAAGTTATGCATAAAATCACATTTCAGTGCATTTTTTATCGCAATTAAAACTCTAAAAAACTACTACTTTATTATTTGACATTTTATTTTCATAAATCGTATGCATATCACCGGATAATTGCAAAATGCGTAAGATTATAAAATATCTTGAGAGATTGTAAACTCTCGGTGAATTGTCAACTGAACATTTGGAATACTTTTTTACGTATCCTAATTTGATCTGTGATCTGTCGATCTCTCAAAATATTTTATAATCACACGAAGTTTGCCATTTTCTGGTAACATACATATTTGAATTAAAACTAATGCGTAGGATGATTTTCATGGCAATAAAAAAATCGGCCATAAATATGAAGACAGCAAATGTGTAATTCTAGCCGACAGAAATCCGTTAATTCAGATGGTTAACAGTTTTGCCTTCGGTTTTTATTTTAACACTAGCTTCTGCCCGTGACTTCGTCCGCGTGGAATCGTTATTAAACATTCTTCATTGGTGCTCCGCTCCTATTGGTCTTAGCGTGATGAATGGGCTATCTAACACTGAAAGAATTTCTCAAATCGGAACATATGTATATTTGCTTGAACGCGCTAATCCCAGGAGCCGTTCCTGGGAATAGCGCGTTCAAGCAAATAAACAAATTTTTCAGCTTTATATATTAGTATACTTAGATTAAAAAATGGTGATTTCCAGCCTAGTAAAAAAAATGATTTTGTATACATCGAAAACTTCTCCAAGATTTCTATAGGCTCGTCCAAACAGGTTCTTAGTCTGACGAGGAAGACTGACAGCGGTCTTTCCCCATTTTACAGTGCGATGAAGTGGTTGGTGCTGCTGTCACTGATCGCGGCGCGGCTGGTGCAGCAGCCGACGCAGCCGGTACGCCTGCGCGGCGGCCTGGTGCGCGGCACCGTCAGCCGCAACGGCAAGTTCTTCCAGTACTTCGGCATCCCCTACGCAATTGTGGATGAGAGGAACCGGTTCCAGGTGAGGAGTTTGATCCTTTATAATATATAGCTTTGCCCGAAACTTCTCTCGCTGTAAAGTAGTCAGTAACCATCACCAGAGTCCCATCTATCTCTGTTCCAAAATTCATAACAGACAAACAAAGTTTATTTCCCATTTATAATACTACAATTACAATATTACAATATTTTCCTTGGTATAAAAAATACCTAAATTAGCCAATGTTACTCAGCGATAGCTTTAATGAATTTTCTAAACTAGATTAGAGATTATCTCCCCTCTTCTCTCCTTATTTTTCAGTCTGGGATTGTGCCCGATTGACGACAAAAGACTGTTTTATTAGGTAAGATATCATTAAAATGACTTCTCCCGCTCTGGGCGGAGCGGAAGGGAGTGTCAGACTCTTACTGACTAAAACCCACCCGTGTTCCTCCTAGTGCCCTTTGCGTTCCAGGCTTTCGAACAAGTTCCACAACCCTAGCAGAAGACTTAAAACACTGCGAAACACGGGTGTCGAGGTAGAAGATTTTAGATCTAGAAGTACTGCTTGATACTTTTTTTTTCGTCCTGTTTTTCTCCTGTGGCCAAGAATCACATTACCATTCATCCCCTTTTTCTTTATATCATCCTTACCTCTCTCCTCTCCTAAACTTTTTCTTGTGGTAACTTTAATTTCAGAACTCGGTATTTATGGTTGCTTTTTTGTATTTTGTACCTACTTTTTGGTGTTTTTGTTTAGAAGTCGGTTGTATTTTTTCGTAAAAAGGTTTTTTATTTTTCACTTTTTAGTGGTTCACCTTCACTCCCAGCTAAACATACCCATCACAGCGTACGTGGTATAAATTGATGTAAACAATAAACAAACATGCGATTTCAGCTATCCCGACACATTTGCTATCATTTATTGAAGTTATCAAAAATGCTCATAAAATAAAAACTACTCGACGAAACTGAACTAAAATTCTTATGGGACCAAATGGCAACTATTCTTCATCGAAAAAAAAAACAACCACGTAAATTGGATCAGAAATCTCGGCGTAATCGCCGTACATACATAGAAGAAGAAAAACACATAGCTGCCGAATTGAGAACCTCGTCCTTTTTTAAGTCGGTTAAAAATGCACTCTACATAAAATTTCCTCTGACTTTGGGACCAAAGAAGATAGTCCAACGCTTCATTAAAAACTTCTAATACATATTTATAACTCTTGTTATATATTTTAAATCGACCTTCACAAATAATTCATTTCTCGCCAATTTCGAAAACAATAAATTAAATATGAATAATTAATTAATTGGACTCTTAAGTCGCACTTTGCATGCTAAGGTTATGTGCCATACATAATTTAGTATACATACTAATGTTATTTAGAATATTAATGAGACGAAAGATGGTGTCTGCAATAGGCGATGAAATGGTCCCAACTAATTCATGATTTGACTGCCTATAAATAATTCAAGAGCATTTCCATTGTTTATATTTTTTCTTTTGTTTCAAACTATGTGCCCTAAGGGATTTTCCATAATATAAGCAAAAAAACAAATTATGATTGCGGATGATTTCTCCCTTACCTACCTACAAGGACAAAAATGTTCATCATCATCTGCCTAACCTTTTCCCAACTATATTGGGGTCGGCTTCTAGTCATACCGGATTCAGCTGAATACCAGTATTTAACGTAAAGCGGCTGCCTACCAGACCTCCACAATCCATTAACTGGGCAACACGACGATGACGAGTCGTATTTACTGGCTTCTGACAATCCGTAACGACTGCCAAAGGTCTACAAATTACAGCCGGGACCAACGGCTTAACAAGGCACGGAGGAAACTCGGTATGTTAAGATGGTCATCCATCCACAGACCAACCTTGGCAAGCGTTGCTTAACCTTGAAATTTGACCTGTGCGGCTGTTATTCTTTAGCCACGAGCTCCTCTAGGTCTTAGATTAATACATATTTATTGCTCTCATTACAAGCAAACACAGTACACATAAGTTAGAATATAAAACCACATGCGATCTGTAAGCGCTCATTTATTTAAACCTTTCGCGAATCGGTCGGTCAAGGCGACCAGCGAGGAACGTATTCAATTTTGCACCGAACAGACCTTGATATTACGAATAGAGCTATGTTTTCTAAGTATCGCTTCTTTCATTTTGTCATACGGCTGAATGTTATACGGAGAATTATACAGATTATTATGGATCTTGCGAAAGGTTTGTATGCTAAATAGCCATCACATATCCAAGAAGTACATGTCAATAGATGTTAATCTAACCGCAAGGTCAAATAGTGGTGGAGAGGTCAATAATACTCGGAGATTTGACCTTGCTTCATTGTGGAGATGAGATGGCAATCCCGAAATTCAAATTACAATCGTTTGTCTATTTTTAACATAAAAACTGACCGTATTCACTTAGATCTAACTAAATAGACCTTTTTCTTTTTTAGATGGGAAATCATGAAATGACTTCTCCCGCTCTGAGCGGAGTGGAAGGGAGTGTCAGACTCTTACTGACTAAAACCCACCCGTGATCCTTCTTGTGCCCTTTGCGTTCTAGGGCTGCGGTGACTCTTTCGAACAAATTCCGCAACCATACCAGGCACTGACCCTATGGGGCCACGTCTTCTTTGCTGACGGCTCTTTGAGGCGCGCGTGGAACACTACGCGCCGTCGACTCGGGCCTGGTTGCTATCGGACGGCGAGCCACCCATAGCTCGCCATCGGGGGCCGGGAATCACCCTGCGTTTCCCAACGCCCGGGGCGTCTTCTTCTGTTGCGGCGGCTGAACTAAATAGACCTAGAAGCTTGCCTTTTCTTTTAATTACTGGTGCATTACTGGAGAAACTACAGCGGCAGTCAATGAAATGACTTTTTTACTTTAACATAGGTCACTTCTAGAAAAACGTGCTCCATCGTCAACCACATCATCGCTTTACATCAGAGAGATTATGGTCAAACATGAAACTACCAATAATTAAAAATAAACAGCTAAGATTCAAGGCAACGATCAGCTCATTAACGAATAAATGGCGACCCATGCAAGGTTGTTTGAAAGCAACACCAGAAATGAACGAAAATAATAATCATCACCATATATGTAAGTCGCACGGATATCTTCGGCCGACCTTTATGGCATAAGAGTGACATCACACGACCCAATCAAAGCCAAGTGCGCTCGTTCCGCCACCCGCTAAGACCTTCACCCACTGCACAAAATGATATCACCTTGAGAACTTGTGGCACCCGGGACGCTGGCTTTTATTCAAACAAGATTTCGTGTGGTTATGTCATTATTTTGACGATCGACGTGTTTGTGATGCTAAATAAATATTATTTTACTAGCTTGAGTTTGCTTTACTCGACTAATTGAATTAGTAGTTTCAAGTGTGTTCGATAACGTGACGTCATAGATTCTGATCCTAGACGTAGAAAAGATGGATCGGTATGAATTTTATCAAACAGCGCAGTTACTAACATTTTATTTTGCCACTAAAATGTAGCAACTGTAATTAGCATAGTTTATTATTGTGTGTTTAGAACAGCACACCTGGGTATTTCTGTTCCATGGCCCCAACCTATTTGCTGTAATCTTACTCTCTCTATCTGCTTTGATACTCTATCTGCACTATTATTGCTTGCACTCAATTGTTGTTCATTTCAACTACAGCAAATATTTAACGACTGTAATTATAAAATCTTAAAACATAGCGCTGGTAAACAATCGCTAGTGTAAGCATGCCAATGTCGTCTCGAGGTCGAATTTCTTTCGCAATATGGAATAGTTAATATCTCGCTGCCTACAGACCAAATTGAAAAAGTACTAAATCAATGTCTCGCGCCACAAACTCCCAACTTATCAAAGCCTCGGAAAGTTCCTGAACATTATTTTCAATAGTCTGAAACTTTCCGACGATAAAATTAACATACTTTTTCAATATTTGCAGGCGCCGCTGCCGCCACCGACATGGACGGGGATCTTCGAGGCAGTTGATGAGAATACCTGGTGCCCTCAGCACTCTGGAGGCATCATCATAGGGGAACCGAACTGCTTGAAGCTTAATGTCTACACTCCTACCCGTATCTCTAAACCTCTCCCAGTCATGGTCTACATCCACGGAGGATGCTTCTTCAGCGGCACTGGCTCTCCATTCCTGTATGGAGGAGACTTCCTGGCCGAAAACGATGTGATATTTGTCGGTATTAACTATAGACTTAGCGTCGAAGGTTTCCTGTGTTTGGGCATAAAAGAAGCACCAGGCAATGCTGGATTGAAAGACCAGATCGCTGCTCTGAAATGGATTCAGGAGAACATTGCAGCGTTCGGCGGAGATCCTAACGACGTGACTCTGTTTGGTGAAAGTGCTGGTGCTGTTTCTACCTCTTTCATTATGCTATCCTCAGCTGCGAAGGGACTGTTCCATAAAGCCATCTTACAAAGTGGGTCTTCGTTAGCCCCATGGGCACTTCAGCACGACCCTATAGGAGCAGCAAGCAATCTAGTCAGAAAACTAGGATACAACACCAAAGACCCTAAAGAAATTCACAAAATTTTATCAAGTAAGACAGCCAAAGAAATCTTGACGACTATCAGCCACTTCGAAGACAAGTTCTGCGTTGCCGAGAAAGACTTATTTGTTCCTTGCGTTGAAAAACCAATAGAGGGCGTAGAACCCGTAGTAACAGAGTACCCTGCTGATATAATTAAATCTGGCAACTACACCAAAGTGCCGATGATCATTGGATACACTGATAAAGAAGGAATATACTTCGTATCAGCAGATTACGGTACTAGTATTAAAAACAATTCTGATGCAATAGATCCTTTGAACACTTTGCAAGAGGATTTAGCTTTCCCTAGCGAACTAGACAAGAACTGTACAGCGGAGGTGATCAAAAGGCATTACTTCTCGTCTGAGGGGGAGGATCTCATCACAGACATGGTGGACTTATACTCTGACGTACATATCAAGTTCCCTTTAGTGTTAGAATCAGAGTTATACGCCAGGACGACAGACCAGCCTATATACTACTACCTGTTCAGGTACAACGGGTTGAGGAACATGCCAAAGATAATATCAGGGTTCAGAGAGGTGACCAACGGGGCGTCTCATGCTGATGAACTGTTCTACCTCTTCAAGCCTCATGCGTTCCCTCTGCTGCACTCAGCGGAGATGACCATGATCAACCGCATGGTGACCATGTGGACTAACTTCGCTAAGTATACGTAAGTATTAAAACTGAATTTCTGTTCGTAAAACTGCTTTGAAAGGCCGCTTGCCCACTTGCATGATGAACTGGACCTCAAGTCTGTTATTACAATAGTGTCAGAATGGTCTATCATTGATTTCATAATTGTTGGTTTTGACAAGTTTGGTAATCTACTTATATAATAGCGTCATTATGACTTTCCAATGTTCAACCACTGACACTCCATTGAAAGAAATGGCATAGAATGGTAATCTCGTACATAATGACAAATGAATGACAGAAGTATGCGATAATCTGCTAAAATTTTGACAATTCCTTTGATCAGTGATTATCATTAGAACGTCATTGTGCAGTCATTGCTTTTAATAGCTCAATGATCGACCATTATGAATTTTGCAGATTAGAAACTTTTAGCAAAATGACAATGGGATCGTGTTGGAATGACACATTTATAAAAATAGTAGACTTAGGGCCCAGTGAAGTCTTTGTGGTGGTGCCTAGAGACGCCATGTCCAGCACTGGCGTTGTAGCTCCGTTTATATAAAAAATTGTATTCTAATGACCTGATACATAAACAGTCTGCATCCGAATCATTATCTACTAATACATAAATAATCGACGAGTTATGACAGAATGCATTAACCTCGAAAGATGAATAAATGGCATATCTAATAAATAACAAAATTACGCAACTCGTTCTTATAAACAATTAACACGAATTATAAATAGCAAGCTAGGTAGTTAGTTAATGTAGTTATTAACTAAATTAAGTGTTTAACATAAAGCCTAGTTTCCAATGTCAGTATAGAGTTATAAACTCGCTAGCTTTTTCTCGTGACTATACGATAATATAAATTTAGTTTACATAATATTCAAAGGCGAACTTCAATCTAAGTTGAGTTCTCTCTCAGCCAACCTTTTTTTTTAAGGAAGGGAAATCATCAAATGACTTCTCCCGCTTGGGCGGTGCAGAAGGGAGTGTCAGACTCTTACTGACTAAAACCCACCCGTGATCCTTCTAATGCCCTTTGCGTTCCAGGACCGCGGTGACGCTTTCGAACTAATTCCGCAATACTGGCAGCTCCCACCAAACCTTAGCATTACAAAGAGAGATCACACAAGAACAGATCAATACTTCCAGAGATAATAAGTTTTACAAACAAACAATTTAACCTCGTAATTAATTACTTAAGTAAAAACCAGAAACCCGGCCCCTAGGTATATTCATCTCACTACGCCATCAACCGCAGTTTTCATATGAACTGCAGGACAGACTGGGGCACACATATTATTACTAAGATTTAAACAATTTATGGTGTAAAGCCTTATTCATATCTGTCACGATTCACGTCACGTCTAGATCGTAATAAACTGTTCAGAAAATATATAATTTGTATGCAAACCGTGCGTTACAGTGCAATAGTCCGCTCTGAGTGTGGCGGCACGACGAGTAATTATAGTAAAAACGCAATGCGATTAATGTAAACTGTTTTATTAAATTTCAAATTAGGTTTTCAATGTCGTATTTTTAATACGGTGACGTGTCATTAATTAATATTAAATCTGTTATTTTTATCACGAACATATAGTATACAGTATACTCGCAGACAGTTACATAGTTACCTAAGTATGTCAAACAATTTGTCTCTAATCTAAAGTACCTACTAAAATAATCAGAGCAGAATTATTTTATTGGTAACTAGCAGCGCGGTCAGCGCCCCGCGGTTTCACCCGCGTAGTTCCCGTTCCCGTGGGAATACAGGGATAAAATATAGCCTATGTTACTCAGGGTGAATGTAGCTTTCTAATGTTGAAAGAGTTTTTATTATTATTATTATTCATTTATTTCAGATAAAACTAAACTAACTAACTAACTAAAATTGGTCCACTAGTTTTTGAGTTTATTCGTTACATACAAAAATACAAATCTTTCCTCTTTATAATATTAGTATAGATAAGTATAAGTATAGAAAAGTATTCCTTCTGTCTATGTACCAATTATCTGTGTAGTTTGTTACATCACTAATAGTAAATATACCAAAATGAGACACTATAATGATCGTCAGAATTTGAAGAGGATTTAAATCCAATAAACTATTAAACTCGTGGCAGACAATTCGTACAACGAGTTATCATAATGATTGTTATACTCGTTGATTTTCTGGGATCTTTTACATCACCTATGTGTTTATGTCCCACTAGCTGCTGCCCGCGACTTCGTCCCCGTGGAATCCCCGATTTTAAAACATTCTTTATCGCTGCTCCGCTCCTATTGGCTTAAGCGTGATGATATATAGCCTAAAGCCTTCCTCGATAAATGGTCTATTCAACCCAGAAAGATTTTTTCAATTCGAACCAGTAGTTCCTGAGATTAGCGCGTTCAAACAAACAAACAAACACTTCAGCTTTATAATATTAGTATAGATTTGAAAAACCCTAACACATTTCTTCTCATACTTCCAGAGACCCAACTCCTCACCCATCGCGCCTGATGCCGATCCGCTGGCGTCCCTCGCGGCGCCAGAACCCCACGGCGCTGATCATCGACGCGCAGGTGTCCACCGCCCCCCTGTGGGAGGAGGCCTCCGTGCGCCTGTGGAACGACACCTACAACAAGTACCGCCGGAGAGACTACGGGGAGAAGCAGTTCCAGCACTACGACGTGGTGACCGCAGACCGGTTCAACGAGACTGGGATTAAGAACGATTCGTTGTGTTGTGGAGTTGAATCCTGTTAAGAGACAATGTATAATCATTGACAATGTACAAGGGCTTGCTGTGCGTTACTATAATAAATCCATTCATTGTTAATTTGGTTATCCAAAAGAAGGTTTGCTTAAGAAATAGATATTAGAAGTGACCCTCAGCGTTTGAACGTTTAGAAATGATGCATGTACAAAATGCGCCAAAGGAAAAACAGGTGATGTTACCTTGATGTCGCGCGTATCCACACCATGTTGACAGGACCGAACGATTTAACTAGATATGTGTTCTTCGTTTTGTGATCGATTTAAAAGTGACACAAGTTTAAAACCTGTGCGGCACTGTAACAACATTTTATTAGTTATAAATAGGCTATCATCTGCACGGGAGATGTTATGGAAAACGTGAAATCAAGCGCTAAAGTATGTATTATATTTTTCTTATTTGTATTGTCCTCGTATTTGTAACCGTTAATGTGCAATCTGCCATGTCCTCAAGTACCTCGCGAATAAATCGCACGTAACTCGTGTACAAATCAGTAGATCAGTAGCGGATATCTACAACGTGATAGGTATTATTCTGCAACGTCATTATTATTAACATCCATTTTGTTTCCGAGGCGTCAGGTATCAAAAGTCTCGGTAGTGCAAAATGCTTTAACAAAAGGCCGTTTTCACTACGTTTTCGTTCACTAACTAAAAATTAAAAAAAAAAACATCTGTCTAACTTTTTGAACAAAATTAGCAGAAAACATCATTAATATATTTGAATTAAAAAAAAAACAACTAGTATATTCGCTTTTGTATAGAATTGCTGCACTAAATTAGTAGCGGATATATCTATTATATATTACATACATATGTATATTGTATACTAGCAGCACCCCGCGGTCTCACCCGCGTAGTTCCCGCTCCCGTGGGAATACGGGGATTTTTAAAAAAAATTGCCTATGTCACCCGGGGATAGTGTAGCTTCCCAACAGTAAAATAATTTTTCAAATCGGTTGAGTAATTTCGGAGCCTATTCAATACAAACAAACAATCAAATCTTTCCTCTTTATAATGTTAAGTATAGACAGACGGTTGTAATAGTGACTCTCGATTTGATGACACCTTCGCAATATTGTCACTGGACCAATTCTACTGTAGCCTTGGCAATTCACATGTGTACGTGATATGCCTTATGTTTGTGAAATGTCACAAATTATGTACTGTTATATAGTTCAAGATCCAAGAGCTCCCAGACGTAACTTATTGCCTCAGCAACAATATGTGTTGGAGAGAGCATTGTTAGTGTGTAGGCCCAAGCTAGCAGGTATGAGTAGGCCCAAGCTACGTACTAGCTTGGGCTGCCGACGGCGACTAGACTATTACAATGACTAGTAAGCGTTAAAATATTATTCAATTACTAAATACTAGCAGCGCCCCGCGGTTTCACCCGCGTTGTTCCCGTTCCCGTGGCAATACGGGAACAAAATATAGCCTATGACACTTCACAATAACGTAGGTTTCTATTGGTGACATAATTTTGAAAATCGGTTCAGTAGATCCAGAGATTACCTCTTACAATGTTATAAACTCACAAACGTTACCTCTTTATAATATTAGTATAGATTTAACTATATTCTGTAAAACATGCATCAAAATCAGCACTCAGACTTTAGAAAAGTGTATTAATGATTTCATGAACCATAGGCAACAACAACACAACAACAACAAACATGCAAATTGGTCGATGGCTCAAGCTACCAGGTATCCCACTTATTTTGTTACTGTGAAAATTAGTACCGTCTGGGGGCTCCTGAATCTTGGACTATATAACACATAATTTGTTACATTTACTATTTAATTTGGAAATATTTGGATGCGTCCACTTATTTTCGCATGAGTGTGTAACAATCAATTGTACCTATTTAATTGTAAATATTGTAAATAAACACATTTAATTCTTTTTTCTCTTGGAACTTTATTGGATGGAATTTTACGTTTCGGGTTTTTTTAGATCTCTAAACTACTAAGGACTTGCAGTTTCTGAAACCTTCTATTTTTATAATGATTCGAATATGAGTGGCTTTCTATTCACTATTATGCTTGCCATAATATTGAATAGTGTGCTCTTCGATCGACCATATATATGAATTCTACAATCTCGAGCTATTTAATATGTACTTGTTAATATTAGTTAGTAAGAAGTTAATATTAGTTAGTAAGAAACTTAAATTATTATTTTATTTAGTTGTATAATATTCTGAGCAGGAAACTAGTTTTTTATAAAGATACAAATTCTTCGTTGGAATCTCCGGGTCGGGTCTAGTATCGTTTGGAAGGAGTTGGGGTGTAAAATCGATTGAATCTGGAAGAGCTTGAGTCCCTGATTATAACGCTACCACTCTTATTAAAAGGTAACGCATATTTATCGAGAAATTAACAAAATAAGTTACTAACCTCAAATTGATTAAGCGGAAAACGGAACGTTAAAATGGGTGTTTGACAACCAAATCTGTCACAATATAGTGTCTGTGGTGTAAATATCATGCAAAATCGGTAAAACGGAACGTAAAAAAGACATTTCAATCATGTGTCTATTTAGATTCTTGGTCCGAGTGTGTCTATGTCAACATTCCGTTTATGTTCCGTATCTTCCAGAGTTGCGTGTTTGTTTTGAAGTATTATTTTGGCTTTTTTCAACGACTTTTTTGGATAAAATAAATAACTTTAATTATTGTGATGTGTTTATACCAAATGCAAGAGCGACCGAAGCGAGGTCGGACATGGGGCACCCCGACTCGGACAGGTTAGGTTAGAAGGAGTGGCGGAGTCTAGCGAGCGAGCGAAGCGAGCGAGCAGACTCCGCCACTCCTTCGTGGTTATTTTTTTGTAAACCCTTGAGCCCCGCGAAGCGGGGCTCCGACACGCTTTTTAAGCCACTTTTAAGTGTTTTGAGGTTAGGTTACTAAAAGTCGATTTTCTCGGAAACGGTGCTTTGCCTTTTTACGGGAGTGGTGCCATGGGGGAAGGGTCACCTCCCTCTCCCCTCCCCTCCCCCTCTCCCCCCCCAAATCCTGCCAAACGATACTAAACCTTTACCGAATCTCCTGCAATAATTAATTTTTGAAACTTATGAATTAATTAAGTTTAAGGAGTTCACAAATGAAATAAGATTGTGTGTGCTGCAAGTAATATTATCTGAACTTGTTTTATTTTAAATACATATATTTCTCGTTTAAATAGAAAAAAGCGAAAATAAGAAAAAATCTATAATTTATACTTCGTAGTTCATAATCAAGATGGAATGTAGAACTTTGGTAAAAAAAATATTACCATATTGACTAAGTTACCACAAGGTCCTTGATCTGAAAACTGTTTAGTTTTAGTTTTAACTTAATTTATTTGTGTGGTGATAAAATCTAGTCTAATTACTGAAGTATAGTAGACTAGTGAGAAATAACTGCAATAATAAATGTAAATTATAATAATAATTGTGATTTTGGGTGTGATATTAACATAATAAATACATCATGTTTTATAAAAATACCTCGTTTGAAAATCCTTAAAAACAACCATTTTGCGAAAGCTCTTCTTTGTTACCATTTTCTCAATAACTTACTAAAGAATGCTATGTGAACAAAATTTTCTCTACATTTAAAATAATTTTTTTGTAAGTCGGCTGATATCACGAGCACATCACGAGCACAAGATACATAGCTCTGCTCATCCCCTTTTTTTTTGGATGGGAAATCATCAAATGATCCCGCCCTGGGTGGAGCGGTAGGGAGTGTTAGACTTTTACTGACTAAAACCCACCCTTGATCCTTCTTGTGCCCTATGCGTTCCAGGGCCGCGGTAACTCTTTCGAACAAATTCCGCAACCCTTCTGCTCATCCCCTTATTTACATAATGTGCACAATGCTCCCCTATGCCTGATGAGTAGGACTGTTCGTCCAGGATTCGTCTGAATTGCATCAATCCTACTGCTGACCTGCTGATGTCTGCTTGTGAAGCTTATGAATTACAGACGCAACAGGAGTCATTTTAAAAGGGTTTATAACATGAAATGTAAGAAAGCTAAACGTATGTATTTCTACAAATAGTTTTGTAACGACATGTTTTTTTTGGCTACTTCCCGTTATGTCACATTCCCGATTGGACAACATGTCAAAAGTTTTAAAAACAATTATGGACTGGAAATCATCAAATGACTTCTCCCACTCTGAGCGGAGCGAAAGGGTTGTCAAATGCTTTTGAGTGATAGGGTATCCAAATAGTTGCCATTTCATAATTGCCTACCAAAGAACTTTTTTTTCCCGGATGGGAGATTATCAAATGAATTCTTCCACTCTGGGCGGAGTGGAAGGGAGTATCAGACTGTTACTGACTAAAACCCACCCGTGATCCTCCTGGGCACTAGGAGGAACACGGATGGCTTTTGCGTTCCAGGGCCTTTTTTTTCTGGATAGGAAATCATCAAATGACTTCTCCCACTCTGGGCGGAGCGGAAGGGAGTGAGACTGTTACTGACTAAAACCCACCCGTGATCCTTCTTGTGCCCTTTGCGTTCCAGGGCCGCGGTGACTCTTTCGAACAAATTCCGCAACCCTAGCAGGCACTGACCCTATGGGGCCCCGTCTTCGCGGTGACTCTTTCGAACAAATTCCATAACTCTGACAGAAGTCACAATGGCTTGAAAAGTTTTATGCACAGGTAGTGAAGCGTGTAAGATGCAGTTAAAAACACGTCAGGCAACTACTAGGCTATCTTGCGTTTGCCTATTGGACGTATAAGGCGCTACTTTGAGGCACACAATGTAATTGTTCTAAATTCAAGTCTCCTTATACAGGATCCCAGATATGCGTGGTTATGTTTAATGGTGGCATTCTGTATCTACGATATAATTAAGAATAAATATTAAAATAAAAAATAATGACTTTTTCAAACTTCTGTCCGATGCAATAAGTGGTGTTTATTTTAGTTACAACACAGATTCAATGCCCCCGAAAAGTATTTTTGTTTTTTACTCATTTTTCGAGTGTTTTATGTAAAAAGTCAACATTTTTTTTATTTTGATATTATTTCTTTACACTATGATAGCTACAAAACACCACCCTTGAATACGACCATGCACTTCTGAAACACGCTGTATTTGTAAATCATTTTTCCTTTCTTTCTTTATAGTCGTTATGTAGTAGTCAGTGGCGTAGCAATATGCGTAGCATAGCAGCGTGGCGTAGCAGGATGCGTAGAGCAGAAGCGTAGCAAAACGCATAGCGGTGCATCGTCGTAGCCGAGTGACGTAGCTGTATGCTGCTGCATAGCAGCGTGGCGTAGCAGGATGCGTAGAGCAGAAGCGTAGCAAAACGCATAGCGGTGCATCGTCGTAGCAGAGCGACGTAGCTGTATGCATAACGGACTTATATGGTGTACATAATAAAGAGTATTCTATTCTATTCTAACAGAGTGCGTAGTATTATGCGTAAAGAATATTTATTTCGCTTTAGCAACATTACACAAAAAAAAACGGTACTTGAAAACATCTTATTCCGCCACAATCCTTCCGCCAAAAAAATTGGCGAACCGCCGCCCTGTCTGCCCGATCTTTGTTCTACAAGCATGATTTAATGAAAAGCAAATAGGTCGGATCCGATGCAGCGTAATAGGGCTGACCCTCAGATATTTGAATAGGGCGTGCCTCTAATTGAGCCGCAGTCGGCCTCAAATGTTTGATCTTGTAATGTATTGATAAATCACGACTGTTCCAAAAAGGTCTAACAGAGGGATAGCCCAATGTGGGAAATAAAGGAAGGAACGAACTAAATGTTTTATCTAAATCCAAACGGACGCAAAGCTTCTTTCCGTATTAGTATTACTACGTGGAGAATACTTAGGAGTTATCAAAATTACTTGTGCTCGCGAACTGTCAAGAAGTACATCGTGTAAGATTGTAGAGAAAGAGATTGTAGATTGTCGCAAATAGAAAGACTGTTCCAAGTACTTTACAATTTAATAACTTGCAGTAAATTCGCTCGCAACCATTCAGATTTAAACTTTAAAGTGTATCTTACAATGTGCAACAAGACAAAGGAATTGCTCCAAACATCAAAAACCCAATTCAAAACACAAAAATATTAACTAAGTAACCAATCGGATAGCTATCAATTGTAGTCGAGTGCAATAAAAACTACGGCCAACCCATTGTGAGACAAACTACAGACTCCAAGTCCTACAAAATCCTCCGGATGGCCGCCTTGGGAGCTCATAAAGATAACGCTAGCTTGTTTCAGCAATTTAAAATGAGCAATAAACGTAAATAAGGGGTTAGTTTGTTGCATTAATGTGGTGCCGTCAGCAGGTGATGGTGGAACTTGGGCCACGTGGCCTAAGTTATACCTACTATTTAATATGATAAATGCGAGAGGGTCTTAGTCTGTGTGTTGGTCTGTATCTTGCCTTCTCACAGATTAATGGTTGCAGAGATTTAAATGGAACTTGGCTCTCGGGCAGACCATATGTTGGAAGAAGACATACAGTTGGATCCGTTTATAATGACATCGAAGGGAAGTGAAAAATACGTCATACTAAGCGGACGTCATAAAAAGCGTCATCTTAGGAACTAAACGAATTCCCATCTTTGTTAGGTATTTTGTGTAATAAAGAGATAAACAAGAAATTGTGTGTTTATAGTCATAGATTAATCAAATCAAAGAAACAAAATCGCTATCATGTCCCCAATTATGTTTGGTTATAGTGATCACCAAACATAATTTCTGAAAAATAGGTCATAATAAGCGATATGTCAATAAACGAAGTCTTAGAATTTAATATGAAAACCAAAATGGTCGTTATAAGCGGCGTCATAATAAACGGATTTCACTGTATGTAGATACTTTTAATCCAGATATCTAGAGAGTAGGTCCTATTGGGATAGTTTTCAACTCGCGATCGAGTAAAGTTGCAGGTAGAAGCTTCGATTGTATAAAGAATAGTTCGGCTTTAGAGTCTTCAATTTCAAGTGTGGTATTGATGAAACATGTTATGAGATCGATAACATCTCTCGTTTCTACCACGAGCATGAGTGACTTGAATAACTAACATAATGCTGAAATGCGCGACGGTAATGAATATTACCTGACTGAAGACCACAGTAATACTTGAGCTAATCTCGATAGTTTAGAGAGTCGCAAGCAATACCAGAACCAATGAATGTCAATAAACCCACAGACGAATCCGCCAGCAAACAATAGTCACAAATATCTCAAAGTAGGTATAATTAGAATTGAGACGAGTTTCTCAATCCTCAGTGAGAGACTTATTTTTCTGAGAATGTTTTCAGTATTTTGTCTAAAACCTTGAGAATATTTAGGGCCGTTGAACTGCCTTCAAGCGATATTACACGAAGCAGAATATATATTTATAAGAGACCATTACTTATGTATTTGATTTAGTCTGCGAGGTAGACACAATACTCGTAGGTAAGTTTGTTGAGTTACAATACGAGCAGGCGCTATCTGCGTACATTTGGACCGTAAGAAAATGCACAAAGAAATTTCCGTAAAAAAAACTGAAAAAAAAAATAAAAATGTACAGTCAAATTTACTTCTACTTATTTAACTACCACCATAAATAAAAAATTATATCGTGCCAACGAGGAATGGAGCGGAGTATGCTAAACATAAAAAGAATAAATAAAATAAGGCATACAAGCAGGCAACAGACGGTTTAGCACAAGCTCTTGAATTAAAATGGAAGTGGGCTGGACACAAAGCACGCCTGCAAGATGGACGAAAAGAGTAACAGAATGGAGGGGTCCGGTGGGCAAAAGAAAGAAAGGGAGACCTCACAACAGATGGGAGGATGAAATAAAGCGCACAGCGGGTTCGAACTGGATACAAACAGCGCAATCCAGAGAAAGCTGGCTTAGTTTGGAGGAGGCCTTTACCCGCAGAGAGGTTCTTACAGAATAAAATATATATTAAAAAAAAAAAATGGTTAGATATAGAGATAGATAGATTAATTACCCAATGTATTTACTATTTTGGAAACTCACAAAACAAATCAAATGTCTAAACTCTCTTTCTGGAAGAAATAAAAGGCTTTTTATTTTTTTTATTTTATTTTATTTATTTATTTAACTACCTATAAAGCAGGATCATTAGCGACTTTTTGCCCTACACCACTACATATACCTAACGTTTCATGTATGTGTATGAAAAAACAGCCGCGGACGATCTGACCTAAAAAATCTAACTTGCCCTCCTAGGCTAGAACCTGGGTACGCCCATGTACATAGGTATCCCGTTGTTGGGGTGTGTAAACGTTAAATACCGTCAATCCAATCATGTCAAATTTCAACCTTTCCTTTATTTCATTCTTTAATGACTCGTGCCGCTCTGGACGGAGCAGAAAGGAGTTTCAGGCTCTTACTGACTAAAACCCATCCGTGTTCCTCCAAATGCCCTGTACGTTCCAGGGCCGCGGCTCTTTCGAACAATTCCACAGCCTTAATAAGAACCTTACACTCTAACCTTTTCATCTTATACATAATTCCACAACGCCCAAATTACTTCATTGACAAACTAATTAATTGGCACGCAGAAATCATAACTTCAAAACATCTTTCCCGTCCCGAGACTTACGAAGTAGGTAATAGTTTGGTAACTTGCGACGTACAAATTACCAGGAAACGCGCCAGCCGTACTGACTGCGAAGTGCGAACACACACAGTACCGTACATGTGTCTGTGTATTTAATTGACATTCTATCCGAGGGCTGTAGGAGCCGTCAGCAAGTTGTCCAGATGAAGTTTGAGCAGTTAGCAGCCTCCTGCCGGGCCTCCGTGTCCTGTACGAATACAAATTGTTGCACCTCCACGTTTCTGTAACTTCAATTAAAAAATTACAAGCGCAAATAGGTGTACAGTCGATTTCATAAGTCACTGGTAATAAATAAACGCTTTTGAGTTTGCCAGTGTGCCAGTCAGATTTAGTCTGTATGGTATACTTTTAGTTGTAGAATGACTTTAGTAGCGCCTAGAGGCTAAACTATGCAAATTAGAGTCTTCAAAAGTTCTTTTCAGAATAAAATTGAAAAAATATCATGAGTTCAGATAGTGGCGGGCACTCGAACTTCATCATAAATTCATAATTAAACCGACAATATTGCAACCTTGATGGAGGAAAACGCACCGGGAAGAATGGAAAGCTATGGGGGAGACCTTTGCCCAGCAGTCGGAAAATAAAGGTTGAATTAAAATATATACAATAGCTTTGATCATTCGTATAAGGATTATGCTATAGCGAATAATTTTGACAAGCTAGATTAAAAGAAATAAAAGTAAAAAACGGTTTGAAATGGTTTTTACCTTTAATTTATTTTTGACTTTTTAGTTATTTTCAAATTATTCTTAGCAAGCCCTTTCATTTGATACCTATATTGTTGAAGTGCATTAAAAATAACTAGTCCGCCATCTTGGATATCCCGCAATGTTGGATTTAGAATGACGTCTCAAAATTAACCATGCATTGGCATCCAAATTGAACTTGTTTACAAAATTTCAGCTCAATTGATATCTGCTACATAATTGTGTTGCAAAATTTCACCCGAACATACATACATAGCAATTTAAATAAAAGCTTGTAAAAAAATCAGCTGCTCCATCATCACAAGTGCACAGCTCAACTTCACGAAATATCAACAAGATCTATTCGCGCAACACTTCATGATGTAACTTTTGTACTCGCTTGTACACCCCGGATGAACTTAGGTGATTACGTTTAGTAACTTCTCAACTTGTGTCACCTACAAGGTGGCGACTGTACCTGAAGGATGGCGATGTAACCGACAACTTTCAATACACTTACTGAAACGCACGCGTTTGCGTTCTGTTGGTAATTGTGTTAACGTGGGAGTTATCATACGCTTCATTAGCTGTGTTGAATTCAGTAAAATTAGACTAATATAAATGAGGCTCTTGATGACATTAAAGACGATGGATATTAGGAATGTTGAGGGAATAAGAGGAAATTAAACAACTTACTGCGTTAATAAATCGCTTAACAAGGATTTTAGTTTAGAATACTCTACTCTAGTTTTTGTATTCGTTTTGATCAGTAGTTCAGTGTAAAGCATATGTTATTCAGTAATAACATTATTATTTTCAACTGTTCGCGTGTTGCGCTATAATCCGCCTCAAGACTAAACACTGGCCAAACAAAAACCCAACTGAGAGCCATGTCCCCATATAAAACTATGCAAAGCTGCCGACTAAGCACAGTAAGAGCTATTTAACTGCGCAATAAACTGGCAATCGCACAGCATTCATATTATATAAAGCATAATTAAGCGCAAGTCGGTACCCTTGCGACGAGCCGCGCTAATCCGGGTAATAAAGAAAAATACCCGGGAAGCGGCGGCTAATTGTTATAAACTGGGCAAACATGCAAATTGGACGAGGAAAGGACTTCCTCGGCGTTTTAATTCAAAAGTTATCTCGTTGGCCGGCCTCCACACCGGCGCAGGGCCCGGCCCGCGAGCCCCGCCGGGCCCCGCGCTCTGCGCCGCTGACCCAACGATATCGCCTTCGCCCTGAAAAAGCGTTTTTTTTTAAAGCAACGAATCAATTTAGCGCTCGCTGCGTGAATTTGTTTTGATTGATTAAACAACAATTTAGTTAAGAGGGCTCTGCCGCCTCCTCCGCCGTGCCGGCCAGTATTCATGATATTGTAAACTTTGAGAGGAATTCTTTGGAAGTAATTGCTCAAAGAATTTCGCTCTGTATTGTTCTGATGAAGTTTTCACTTCACACAAGTTCGTAGATACAGTTAGAACCAACATAGCTGGAACATTCTGACGCTGAAAGTATCACTTGAAACTTATCAAGTGATTAAAAATTTTTCACTGCAGTTCCCAACTGTAACGAGAAAAATCCTGACTCGAGCATCAAGCTTGTAATCCCCAAAAGGGTAGAGCAGTGATGGATGACGGAAGGAACCCTTGCTCATTTTTATGTGACAGTGTGTTATCACGCGGTCACACACAATAACTGCGATCTATCGTAATCATTATGTATTTTATGGGAGGCACTAATAAAAGTATTCTAAACAAATACGTTTATGCAAAAACGAACAGGACGTTCCGAAAGCGTATGTAGATAATTGCAACACAGGCAGTCACCCATGCGGAATTTGTTCGAAAGAGTCACCGCGGCCCTGAAACGCAAAGGGCACAAAAAGGATCACGGGTGGGTTTTAGTCAGTAAGAGTCTGACACTCCCTTCCGCTCCGCCCAGAGCGGGAAAAGTCATTTGATGATTTCCCATCCAGAAAAAAAAAATAAGCCAGTCACCCACTTACTCATGTGCCTGATGTCTTACCGGCCAAACAAACCCACAAGAATCAAGCTTAGTTATTTTCCCACTCGTTCTTCTAAGTAGAACATAATGTTGCGCGCCAGAATTAAACAACGAAGATGGTTGCATTCGGTACTACTAGCGCCATCTAGTATCGAGTAGCAGAACTATTGAAGTCAAGGACCTTCGCGATTTTTCTATGCTAGAATTCTCGGACCTTAGTCGGTCGCGACCGATATGTACGCGAACTTTCCGGAGTTCTACTCGGCGCACTATATAAGGCCGGCACATGTGCCGACCGAGTCAGTATTGGATTTGCGATACAAGTGATAACTTCGAAAGCGATCTTCGACTGCGAACTCAAGTGATTAATAGTGCGATTGTGATTTGTGATTAGTGAGTTTATAGTGTAATTAGTGTGGTGTAAAATAAAGTGTCATTTTTGGTTATTGAATCGGCTGATTTTATTGTAACGAACCCGAAGCTCGTAACAATTGGTGTCAGAAGAGTGGATTTAAAAGATGCCGATTCTACCGAAGGACGACACTGAGGGTATTCGTACCCGAAGTCAACGCCAGCAAGAGACGGACCAGAGGCGTTTTGGAGGTGCAATGCCGCAGACGACGGAGAGACAGTTGCCGACCTTGGAGGCCGGCTCGTCCGCAGTAACTCCAGCATCATCATCAGCACCAGACTTTGCTGCTCTGATGATGATGCTGCAGGAACAGGCTCGTCGTCAGGAGGAACAGGCCCGTCGTCAGGAGGAACAGGCCCGTCGTCAGGAGGAACAGGCTCTTCGATTGGAAGAACGGCTCCAACGTGACAAGGAGGAGCAGGCGCGCCGCCAGGAAGAACAGATGTTCCTTATGAAGGACCTGCATGCCACTTTTGGCAAAGAGATGAAGGTTGTTAAAGATAAGGTGGTTCAGCACGAGAATCGCCTGACGGAAGCTGAATCACGAATCGACCAAATTAATCATCGGGTTGACAACGTGATAGTTGACGTGAGGAAAACGCTGGACAACCTTAAAGTTGGAGATGGAATTGCAGCCTCAGCTACTACACCTTCTCTACGTGGATTCAAAGTGCCGCCGTTCGATGGAACGTCTTCCTGGTCGGCATACAAAATGCAATTTGAGGCTGTTATGAAGGCGAACGGGTGGAGTAAGGATCAGGCCATGACTGCTCTCACCCTAGGCCTCCGCGACCAGGCCCTCACTATCCTGGAAGCCCTCGGTAACGAGGTGACTTACGAGCAGCTCCTTGAGGCACTGGAAGCTAGGTATGGCGACGCTCATCTGGAACACGTGTTTCGGGCGCAGCTGAAGAATCGCGTGCAACGCAGCGGTGAAAACCTGCAGCAGTGGGCCCTTGAGGTGGAGAAGCTTGTCAGAAAAGCATACCAGTCTGCACCTGCGCTCATTCAAGGAAACCTGGTGCAGGCATTTGTTGACGGCATCCGCGACCTTGAAGTTAGAGCTGCCGTGAGGCTCGGGCACCACGAGAAGCTTAAAGACGCCTTGGCACATGCATTGGAGGTGGAAGCTGTGCGGCAGGATCATCGTTCCCATCACGTCAGGGAGGTTGCAGCGGCTACTGTTCGCGACCGGTCTAAAGGATACAGCCCTAGATGCTATGGCTGTGGGGAAAGGGGCCACCTACGGTCCAGTTGCCCTAGGCGAACTTCAGAAGGGGAAGCTGTGCGGCAGAACCATCGTTCCCACTATGGCAGGGAGGTTGCAGCAGCTGCAGTTCGTGACCATTATAAAGGGCGCAGCCCTAGATGCTACGGCTGTGGTGAAAGGGGCCACTTGAGGCCCAGTTGCCGTAAGCGAACTGCTCAAAGGGCAGATAGCCGACCTCTATCAGGTAGAGCGGCTGACAACCGCGGACAGCGATTGGAAGAGTACGACTTGGTGGTCGAAGGTCGTAACGGGAGATCTCATGGCAACGCAGATGCATTATCAAGAAGACCTTGCCCTGAAGACTGCAAGCATTGTACTCGGCAAGAGGGTAAAGAAGTCGTACCTGTGAGGATGATCAAGACAGATCTTAGTAACGAGTGGAAGGAAAACTTGGAACGTGCACAGCAGGATGATTTGGACATCAAGCCGATCCTGGAGTGGATGAAGGCCAGTGCTCCGAAGCCTACGTGGAGTGATGTCTCAGCGATGAGTTCAATCACAAAAAGCTATTGGGCCCAATGGGACAGCTTAGTGATTCAGGATGGAGTCCTGTGCCGTAAATGGGAAAATGCTCGGGGAGACAACTGTCATTTGCAAATGGTTGTCCCTAAAGCTAAAGTACCGGATGTTCTACAGCTGTACCATAATGGTTGTTCAGGAGGCCATATGGGTGTAAAACGGACTCTACTGAAGATACGGGAACGGTTTTACTGGGTCCACTGTCGTGACGATGTTGAGGACTGGTGTCGCAAGTGTACAAGTTGTGCGGCTGTAAAAGGACCTCAGACTCGTAGCAGAGGTGCATTGAAATTGTACAATGTTGGTGCACCATGGGAAAGGATAGCGCTAGACGTTGCGGGACCGTTTCCGGAAAGTGAAAGTGGTAACAAGTATTTCATGGTGGTTATGGATTATTTCACTAAGTGGCCGGAAGTCTTCGCCATTCCAAACCAAGAAGCTTCAACAGTTGCGGATAAACTAGTTCATGAAGTCTTCTGTCGTTTTGGAGTACCCTTGGAGATTCACAGCGATCAAGGAAGGAATTTTGAGTCCCAAATATTCCAGGAAACTTGCCGAGTTATGGGTACTCATAGAACGAGGACAACTTCTTACCACCCACAATCGGATGGGATGGTAGAACGATTTAATCAGACATTGGAGAGATATCTGGCCAAAGTTGTGGAAAACCGGCAACGAGATTGGGACAAGCACATACAACCGTTTTTGCTGTCATACCGAAGTGCTGTTCATGAAAGCACGTCAGTGACACCAGCTTTCGCAAACTTTGGAAGAGAATTGCGGCTACCTACAGACCTGATCACCGGAATACCACCTGATGCCCCACGCAGTATAACCGATTATGCGAATGACTTGCGGAACAAAATGAACGACATTCATGAGCACGTCAGACAATCGGGCCAGCAAATGTCTGAAAAGATGAAAACCCGCTATGACCGCAAAATGAACAATAAAGGGTTCGAGGAAGGTTCACTAGTGTGGTTGCACAATCCAGTTCGCAGCAAAGGGAAATCTCCTAAGTTTCAAGCTAAGTGGGACGGACCGTACCGGATTGTGACAAAGATCAATGACGTAACCTACCGTATACAGAAAAGTACAAGAAGCGCTCCTAAGATTGTTCATGTTGATCGTCTGGCGCGTTATTATGGCGCTGATAATGCTCGGGACGAGCATGTCTTAGGAGGGGGCAGTGTTGCGCGCCAGAATTAAACAACGAAGATGGTTGCATTCGGTACTACTAGCGCCATCTAGTATCGAGTAGCAGAACTATTGAAGTCAAGGACCTTCGCGATTTTTCTATGCTAGAATTCTCGGACCTTAGTCGGTCGCGACCGATATGTACGCGAACTTTCCGGAGTTCTACTCGGCGCACTATATAAGGCCGGCACATGTGCCGACCGAGTCAGTATTGGATTTGCGATACAAGTGATAACTTCGAAAGCGATCTTCGACTGCGAACTCAAGTGATTAATAGTGCGATTGTGATTTGTGATTAGTGAGTTTATAGTGTAATTAGTGTGGTGTAAAATAAAGTGTCATTTTTGGTTATTGAATCGGCTGATTTTATTGTAACGAACCCGAAGCTCGTAACAATAATAAATACTGTCAAAAGCTCCATTGTGACGCAGCCTTACTGCGTTCAGCAGCGAGACGAACCCTCTTTATAATATGACTACTTATTTTTAATGCACTTACTATTATTGTTCGCGACTTCTCATTCGTTAAAAACCTATTTTTGCTTCAACTTTACTCAAGAGGTTTCTTTGAAATCTGTCTCAAAAGTTTCATCCGAATTGTATTCCTGCAAAGTTAATTGTGTACGTCTTACTTTGAAATAATGTTGACGTTTTAACTTTTTAATGGATGGCCAGATGAATGAAAAACATAGACGGGTCGATATCTGCTATTGTCATAAAACAAGACATATTTGCGCAATTATCGTGAGACAACTACCTCCTAGAACTTCATAGAATTCACCAAACCGCACTCAAATCAAAAGTCATTTATTCAAACTAGGCTGAGCGACAGCACTTTTTGAACGTCAAATTTTACATAAAGACAGTCCCCCAAAACGCCCACCCGTCACCACTTCCTAGTGTTTTAGCTGGGAAGAAGAAGTGGCGCAACAAACTCTCCAGCAACACATTTGTCTGTTGCGTTTTAAGAACTTGAATTTATACAATACTGGTTCCCGTGGTGGATTACGTCCCAGCGGTGGGATGGGAATATTATATGCTGAGGACGCTACGCTGTATGAAGTATCATCAGTCTCTTCCCTTGACGACCATATTTGAAGTTGTCAACATGGAATTATCCGTGGTAAGAAAAAATAAGGATAAAATTACCAATAGGTATTCTTAAAATAATTCGTTATGTCCGAGTTTATTTTAAAACCTTATCGACTGTATAAAGATAATGATTGCTTATTCTACACATATCGACTGTATAAATAAACTTAATGCTTATTCCGTGAGGATAAGTACCTATAGCCAGTTCTAATGGACTGTAATCTTGAGGCCGTTATGTTGTTAATTAGGTTCTTGTTCATTTTGTTATTCGTAGGATAGGCCAATGACCTGGTGAAGGTCGCGGGAACCTGCGGCATGCAACAAGCACAGGACCGGTCTCACTCTCAGCTCTACCGATGCACTCGCGGCTAACTTCAGAGATTCACTGGAATACCATAACTGGATTTACCTTAAAGCAACTTGTAAGTTGTAACGACAAAAAGTGTTTCGGCATTAAAGTGGTCTTCAAAGTATTGCAACTGGTTTTCTTGTATGCCACACTTAATTCGCATTTGACCTCAGTGAACTTGATTTATGAGCTTAAGTTCGTTGTCTCTCGCGAAAAAAACACGTGTCATGGATTATCTCTGACAGTGTTATATGCATTTAACACTATAGGGTGAATTGCGCAAGCAAAAAAAATACACGGCAAACCTGAGAACGGTAGTGCAATGTGCTGGTTTTTTATTTTATATATTTTTTCTCAACAACGTAAGTACTTCTCTACCTTGGCAAAAAAAATCATTGATTTCTACCCTCTAATATACCAAAAAAAAAAATTACAAAGTGTTATTTTATCATCACGGTGGCCTGTCCTGAACCCAATTCCGCTCATAAAATACCTTCCCCTGCCAATAGATTCATAATATGGATTTAAATCAATTCTCTTATCATTAAATTATAATATATTCGATCAAATAAAACTATTTTTGTTTGTTTATCTTCTTTCTCATGGATTTGACAGGCAGTCAACTTTTGTCTGGAAAAAAGTTATCATTTCAGAGGACAGTAAGTTTTAGTAGATTATCCATGTCAACATTGCGTTGTTACGCCCCTCTCACCTTTCCTCACTTCGGATCAGTCCGGCTCAAGCTAGAGGTGGGCAAAGTGTATCATTTTTGCGATTGGAACATTTGTATCTGGAACACTGAAATGTTCCGAAACACTGATATGTTTCATTTGGCTCATTTGGATCATCGACTCAAAAGATTCAATTACAGAATGTTTCGAATACATACACAGAGTTACGTCGCGGGCGTTTATTACAATAATCACTACGCTTATCGCAATACTAGTGTTTATTAAAAAATATAAGTGCCTTAGTGGTCATTTTTACGTCCATGAATACGGACAGCGAAAATCCGTACGAATTGAATGATACACTTGGTTCTCATTAGTTATCTCTTTCAAAATCAAAATCAAATCATGTTGTTGGACTTTATGTATTGTATAGATTGTAATGATTTCACTCGCCAGTCGCGAGTCAATAGTTTAGTTACTCAGTGTCTCAATTTGTCTCTTTCGCTCGTGGCTCAGTCGCCTCGCGAGCGACGTGTCGCGCGAAATGTTCCAGATCCAAATGATGCGTTTGAAACGTTGCTAGTGAACCAATCTTTTGAATCACTTCAGTGATCCGGATCAGTGAGTCGGTTCCGTAAAGAGTTACACACGCCTAGCTCAAGCTCTCGGCGCGAACGCAGCGGTCCCAAAGCTTGCGGTTTTTCCGCCAAAAAAGTAAGTTTATCATTTCAGTAACATGGGGACAAAAATAGTTTCATTTCGGTGTCACAGTCCACCGGAATGAAATGTATCTCCGAAATGATAAAACCATAAAGTTTTAGAGATCCTTTATCAAATATAAAGTCATAGTTTTGTAATGTAAGTAAGTGTAGATTAGATTATTCGGGTGTATTTGTTGTGTAATATTTGTGTTTAAGATTAAAGATATATAATATACACATATTTCTATGTAGCTAGTACCTACATGTATATATTGGGTTGGTAGGAAAGTAATGAGCGTTGCAAATAAACAAAACAATTTTAAATTATATTTTTAATTTACAATTACTTGTCTTTATAGTAGGCACCGTTGTTATCTACAACCCATTTCCAGCGATTAGGTAAAGCATGGATACCCTCAGCGTAAAAACTTGGGAGCCGTGAGGCAAAAAAGCTTTCGAGGAAATCTGTTAACTGTGCTCTATCATCAAATTTTTTGTCCTGTATATGATTACTGAGAGAGCGTAACAAATGAAAATCCGTTGGCGCTAGATCGGGAGAGTAAGGTGGATGTGGCAGTAGCTCCCATTCAAAATCCAATAGCTCTGACGAACGACTGTGGCTATGTGCGGCCGAGCGTTGTCGTGAAGGAAGTAGGTATATCTTTGTTTGTTCACGGCGCTTTTTGTTGATTTCTGTACGGAGTCGGTCAAGCTGATGACAGTATATTGTCGAGTCAAGATATTATCGGGTAGTAGCTCCCAGTATAAAATATAAGAGTTGATTTAATTTTAGAAGTTTTACTTATATACCTGTAGAAACACTATTCTCGTTTCGTTACCAATTTAACTAAATTATACCTAGCATTTTTCTCTTAGTGCAACGGGTACACATTATGTATTACTATTAATGGCATAACTTACAAATGCAGCCATCATATTAATCAGAAACTTTAAGCTTTCTTATCGCGCTTCGTTCACTCTTTTGAAAATATATCAAGTAAATTAGTATTAGTTCATAAACAAACAAAAATATTTATTTATGGTTACCAGCATTTACGATAAAGTTTTCCAACATTTTCACACAACAACAACCAGAAAAATTACCAAAGGTTATTTAAGTGAAGAAACAATTCATTCATATCATAATAAATATTACAATAATATCATTCTTTGAGGTTATTGTAACCTCAAAGAATGATATATGTAATAGTAATTGTAATATCTATATATTAATGATGATATTAAAATAACTGTCTACTGTCCTGTCTCAGTGTTTATCTAAAATTTGTGGAAATCAAACCTAACAAAGTACGGAACCCTGGCTGCCCGGCACGGTTGTTCTTAGCTGTATCATTTCGGTGGATTTATTTCATTCCGGTGCACAGTTTATCGTTTCGGTGGTCATTTTTATCATTTCGGTAGACACTTTTCATTTCAGTGGACTCTTAAAAATTCATCCTTAAATATTTATGTAAGTTTTGATGAAATTTGATGTCCACTCACGCTCAATGTTATAAAATAGGCTAAAGTTTTATTTGTCACTAAAAATATGTAGATAGCATTGAAATTAAAAAATCCCACCGAAATGACATATAAAAATCACTTGTTGAAATTCACCCTATAGAGGTAATTCTGTAGATGTAAATAGGTACAGTCGTTGACAAACCAGATATAGAATGCTACCTTTTAATTTCATCTAAATTGACAAAAAATATTTGATATCTGCTTTTTAGCAATTCATATGGTAGCGAAATGATTTATATTCTTTAATGTTTAGTTTGTTTTTTATGTCAACTATTTTGCTAATAAATAAACACCTGTAGGAAACCAAAGTTTTACACGATATTTGTCGCTGTATGTACAAGTCTAACTATGACCCACTAATCGGAATGCGTAGGGTTTAACCGGTGTGTGTCCCAATCAAGCCGTCATCATGTCCTTATATGTGTTTGTTTTGTGCAAGTCCTAAATAAACATTTTTTTTTTTTAATATCACCACTTTTTATGTGTAGTATGTAGAGGACACTTAAAGAAATGACAATGTTAGCATATGATTTTAGTTTCAACTGGATACCTCCACGTGTTCCCGAGATAAAGGGTCTTGAAAGATAAACGAACGGATAACAAAATGATCCTAAAAGGGTTCCGTTTTTTCCTTTTGAGGTAAGTAACCTTACAATTTGAAGGTTTTGATTTCCTTGCGAGCGTCAAAACATGCACAATTTTATCTTTGGAAGTTTGATTTTTCACTGTTTCAAGGGGTAGCAGGCCTAAGTATTCGAAGTTTAGTTTGATTCATCCACGCGTTTCTAAGAAAATAAAATCTCGCCAACGTGATATTTTATGGAAATATTTTGCTAGTATTTTTTGGTTGTTATACTTATAATATACAGGTTTCACTGTGCTCCGCGATTTTGAAAAAGTCTAAATGTCATCCACAAAGCTATGCCACAAAGGTTCTATCCCATTTATACCGCAATATCATCTCAACGCCGAGTAGGAGTAGGTACTTAAGTAAAATTAAAACTTGCCAAAACGTAGAAAAATTAGAGTTGTTGACATTTTGCGACTACGATGCGGATGTGACAGTTTCTCAAAAATACGACAAGTGTCCCTCAGAACATTATTCTCACTTCCGCAATTAAAACCTGTACTACTTTACAACAATTATTCTCAACAGGAATCTGTATCAACGTTGAATATTGTAGCTATTAAACTTATCATAACATGTCATTGCATACCTACCTGTGACAACAACTTTTAGGTAGGTACATATAATTCCAATTCTTACTTAGTCACCAATGCGGGTCGTATCTAAAGTTCATTTAACCGAAGGACCAAACTAATTAAATCGTAATAAAAACGTGATAACTGAAATAAAAGTTATCATAAAATTACTTTTAAATCTTTGCAACCAACATTAAACTTGCGAAAATCACTCAAAAGAATTATGTTGACACCGACACATTATTACCGTCAAAAGGCAAATTGACAACACAAAAATTACCTTTTCCTTATCCAAAAAATTACCGCAATTAATGTTTTAAGAACTGAACTCTTATGCCACTTAGAAAGGAACACATTAAGCATTGTTACAAAATCAATTAGCCGAAAAAACTGTAATAGACACAATGTCGCCAACCGATCAGCAAATAATGCTTATAACAGTGTGCGGCCAGTCCGCAAACATTGCAGTGTACTTGCGCAAGCGCAGCGGGCCGCGCAATAGATCGAGTACTTTCCCTATCAGTGCGCACCAGACAGGCTCCCTCGCAGCATCTCGGCTTCCTCTCAGATGAACTTCATCTGTGAACTTGAAGTGAACCGGAACGTTGAACGACAAAGTTTCTTTCAAAGACTTTGAAGTTAACGAACGAGTCGTGCTAGTAGTGGTTGAACAGTGACTTTATCTTAGAGTTTGTAAATTAAACTAACTGTAACCTTTACTCCTTGATAATATTTATGTTTTTTTATTACGGTGGTCGCATCATTAATCCGGAGCTAAACGAAATGATTTATTGATTAAATTAATCAAACATACGGATTCCGTTGTGTAAAACCGCGGGAAAATATTACACCAATGTTTACAGAATGAAACCATAGTGTTACACCACCTTAACATTGAGCAAAAAAAAAACAAACAACTATTACTTATAACCAGCATAATTGTAACTGTTAACTGTCACATATTAAAAAAGAACATGTTTAATTCTGTGCTTTAATGATCTAGTCAAAGTGTCACGAACGATAATATTATGAGCTTAACTGAACCGTGAACGATACTGAATGAATGCAAAGTTTTAATAATAAACCGGTAAGCTGCGGATCCCCCATCTACTATAAATGGACAACACCAAAGCCAAATTAAATATTATGAGAGAACTCTGTCGCCGGTAAATATGAGATACGCAGTGTCGGTGTATATTGTGTGTTTCTGCTTGGTGCAAATTGTGGTCGGCTTGTTCTTGTACACCCCGGTGGTGGAAGTAAGCCAGGGGAAATTAAGGGGGCTCCGGGGCTTCTCCGGACAGAACCGGTATTACGGGATCCCCTACGCCGTCAGCGAGAGATTCCAAGTGAGTACATGGTTCGTGATATCACTGCGAAACTAATCTGCTCAGTGAACGAGTCGGGACATAATAATATGAGACATTTTCAAATGTTAATCTTATACCCCGGTGCGACGGACTGGAAATGCCTCGAATATTTTATGGTTACATATAAGACTCGCCAATAAAATATTGTGAGAAGATAGTCCTCCAAGTCGAATAAAAATAAACAGTGTTGTTTCTACTCTGTGATAAGATAGTATAAAATAACTAGCAAAATGATTTTACTATCTGCAACAGCCATAACCGCTCTTATAAAATGTGGTTGCAACTTTGTAACTAGCTGAATCTTGTACAATGGCTTAGATACACTTAGTTACTGAATAATATATTAAACGAAGCTATCACAGAGAACTATAATCAGTTGCCTTTTGCCAGTCATTCACTTTTATTATTCTTTTGTGAATACGTGGGCGTTTGCTTTTTTTTTGTGGGTTACATGTTTGTGATTTTAATTTTAAGTATCTCTTGTTTTCTTTTAAACATGTAACTGTTTTTTGTCCCCAATAAATAAAATAAAACAAATACCTATATACAGTAGAACGACGATTATCCGAACGCCGATAAACCGAATCGCCCATTATCCGAATAGGTCCTAAGCGTAATATAAAAAATTAAAACCAAGTAATCTTATAATTAAGTAATTTATTTAGTAAGTAAATTATGAAAGTAATTTTATAAATTTTAACTAAGTTGTTGTAGAACTGGGTTATACTTAATGAAGTTTATCATATGTTCGTTTTTCTTTATTACCAGTCTATGTCCGACTATCCGAATCGACCCCGGTGCCAATTAATTCGGATAATCGGCGTTCTACTGTAACTACCGCAAGAAATTCTAGCACATTAGTTAGTGATGTACCAACATACTGATATATGCACGCCTGTTTGATATATTAACATTTTTATCTCTTTTATGTCTCTTTCCCTTTTCAATACTTATTGGAACATTTTTGAAACAGTTTAAAATTTCCTTCCAGCCACCGAAACCACCAAAGAAATGGAGCGGCATGTTCCACGCCGTGACGCAGTTCGACTCCTGCGCACAAGCTTTCGCCATCTTCAAGCTGGGCGCGGAGGACTGCCACCTCCTGGACGTATACACGCCCGCACTCGCGAGTCCAGGCCGCAGGCTGCCCGTGCTCGTCTTCTTCCACGGCGGGGCGTACTACTATGGCAGCAAGTGGCACTACGACCCCGAGTTTCTAGTCAACAAGAACGTTATAGTCGTGACAGTCAACTATAGACTAGGCGTCTTGGGTTTCTTGTGTTTAAACAACGTTGCTAACCTTGGACTGAAAGACCAAGTAGCAGCTTTAAAATGGATACGAAAGAACATAGCTGCTTTTGGAGGAGATCCGGACAATGTGACCATTTGTGGACACAGTGCCGGAGCAACCGCCGCAACCATGCACTTCCTGTCCAGACGCAGCAGAGGGCTGTTCCACAAAGCGATCATGATGAGCGGTGTAGCTCTGACCCCGTGGTCCTTCAATGCTGAGCCGCTCACCGCAGCGTTCGAAGACGCCGCTAAGATAGCAAGAGTGCGGAATGAACGAGATGTTTACAATACTTTTCTAAAGTCTTCCTTGAGGGACTTACTGTCAGCCACTCAAGGCTCGTCTATAGATCCGCGGTACTTCAAGTACTCGCCGTGTGTCGACATGAACTTCACCGAGCCGTTCTTCCACGACACGCCATACAACATCATCACGTCAGGAGACTTCTACAAGGTGCCCATAATGGTCGGCACCACCAACAGGGAGGGCACTCTGTTCTACGGCCTCAATAACCAAAGAACGTTACAATATTTAGACAATAACTTCGTGGACAGGCTGCCATCCGTATTTTCCTGGTGTTCCGACGACGATAAAAGCGAAATAGCCAAGAAAATTCGTTCGCATTACTTCGGGAAACAAAAGCTCGATAGTAAGGCTTCGGTCAAAGGTGGTGTAGCCTATTATTCGGATTGGATTATGTACGGGGCGGTGGACGCGTTCTCGAAGCTGATAGCGAAGTTTTCAGACAAGCCTGTGTACAATTACTTGTTTTCTTATGAAGGACGACGTAATTTCGGGAGCGCCGTGTTCGGCCGCGGGCTCGGGGTGCGGGGGGCCACGCACTCGGATGACATCTTCTACGTGTTCAAGCCGGGGAGCCTGACCCTACGGCTGAGCAGCTCCGACAAGCTAGTCATCGAAAGACAAACCACAATGTTTGCCAACTTTATGAAATTCGGGTGAGACACACACACACACATACACACATACATTCAGGTGATTCGAGTGGGCATTATAAGATTAGATCATAAGGAAAATGCTGTATTTGTCAGTTTTGCAAACTTCAAGTAGGTATTTTTAAGTGCTATAATTCATTTTGAATTACGCTTTTGGTTAATTTATTTATCTCATGAAGGTTATTTCTCAATGATGCAAACTTGCGCTTTTCCATACAACGTTTAAGTACGGATGACGTAAAGCGACACATTTCGTCCATGGAGCCACGCCATCCAATGCACATACACACATTAAAATTATGGGAATATCATTACTTATGCGAGTACTTTAATGTTTTACTTGTTTAAAATGAGTTAAGTTTGTGAAAGCCTTAGAATGGAGTATCGTAACGACTGTAAGAGCTCGTATATAATAATTTTATTGGTAGTCAACTCATTAGGTAAGTACCGCACTTAATTACATATTAGGTACTAACATCGATGGGATGACACAACACGTAGGCAGGCACAAGCATACTCGACAAAGGCTTGCTGAAACAAGGATTGAACACAACAATGTCTTATTTTGTCCAAAATAACATTGTATCCATTATTTTACATACCTAAAAGAAACGGTAAGAAAATAAAAGAGTATCATCGTAAAATAATCACCACGTGTTAGAAAAAAAACCATATCAGAACCTAATAATTATGTTATCAAAAAAATGTTAGGTTCTCCTAACCCTTTTCGGCAAACTTTATGATGTAAGATAAACCCCATACACAACAGATTGTAACAACAACATCGTAAAATGTACACATTAGCAAATACATACGACCTACGTAGATTCTAACAGCTAATGTATTATTTCTTTGAATTGAACATAGGTGGCCAGATTGCATTGTCGCTATTTGGAAACATTATCATAGGAAATTGCGCAAGAATCAAATGCAATACTATGTCTAAATATTTACATAGATGATGGTTGATGATGGTTATTGAAGCCCCAAAAAATAAATCAATATTATAAGATTATCTCATTAAAAAAAAATACAGTGATATGTTTTGAAAGCAGAAAATAAGCAGTCATAAAAAGGAACAACTATCTTAGCCCGCGGCTTCGCTCGCGCTAATATATAGTTTCACAAAGAAAGCTCTACAATCGCCTACAACCGTTTCCAGCAAAAACCATCAGTTTCGGTTCAAGACAAGAGATTTAGTGAGAATGCATAACTTACAAACTTCCGCATTTACCTACATTATTTAATTTTAACAGAAAAAAAAACATTGGGCGATACAGACATAACAGAGGGCGATCCCTTATATCATTAATAGATTAAAATAATAATATCAGCATAGAAAAATAAGCATAAAATAATCCGAATTCAAAAAAATATTAATTGACAATGATAAATTATATGTATTTTGTAAGTAGGTAAACATAACAGTTTTACACGTCCAATATTTCTTGTCATTTTAAGCTAGATGAAGTCACGTTAACGTATCAATTTAATAATAACGTTTAACGTATCAATTTAACATTTTTAGTGAATATTTTAATATTAAAATAAAAAAAAAAACATTTTGTTTTCGAATGGTAATATTTTTTAAATCATATATGGATGCTATACTATTGCGGGTTAACGGAACGCCCTCAGTTAATTAACATACTGTATGTTGTTCACTAAACTCATCTTAATCTTACCCCTAATTTTCCAGGGACCCCACTCCGCACACGACCCCACTGCTCCCAGTCCGCTGGCCAGCGACCAGCGCCAACCTTACCCAAGTGCTGCGCATCGACGCGCAGCTGTCTGTCTCCGACCTGCCCTCGAGCCACCAGGGCCGGTTCCTCCTGGAGCTGCTGTGCGAGCACGGGCAGCAGGGCTACGTGCCCTGCGAGAGTGCCATGAACTGCAACGTGGATATAGACATCAGGGGACATTTTAATAAATGATTGTGCTAGTCTATGGTGTGTTGTTCTATAAGGCTCCTCCTGTTAGTTCTATAATACTGGATAGTTGTCTAGCATTCTCATTGATTTATGCATTGACTTATGGTAAAGACAAGCCAGCAAGACAACAAACTGGCCCGGAATTGGCTCGTCTAGACCGAAACGTATTCGGCACTGGATCCCATTAAAAATGTTCCTTGTATGGTGACAAGCGTTCGGAAGGCTCTATTTTTACTATTTAGATTCTAAATCTATAGATTTTGTCAGCAAATAGGGTATTTTACTGTAAAAATCTAATTAGTCCGTCTGATCCAATATTTTTTGGAAATCTATCAGACGGACTAATTAGATTTTTACAGTAAAATACCCTATTGAGATAGAATTTCAACGTTTTCAGATTTATGGTGTAGAAAACTTCCCCGGTGGAAGCATGGTTTTGTTATTTCGGACTGCGGGGAAAAGTTCTCTCCTTCACCGATTGGTACTACAAGGGTCAACTTCCTCGGTGGAGGTCTGCCCTGCTTAGGCGGAGCAACTCCGTGTCCTCGTCGGCGACCAGCGGCGGCAGCCTCTCGCGTCCGGCCCTGGTTCAATCCATGGTCCGGAGCGAGGAGGCATGGGAAGCGGTCACCTCCTTTTGCGAAGCAGTAATGCTAGCGACGGAGTAATGCTAGCATTACTGCTTCGCAAAAGGAGGTGGACCACGTGCGAGAGAGGAAAACCTCACGGGCGGCGGGAAACGCAGGGCGATTCTCGGCCACCGTAGGCCAGCGGACGGCGAGCTATGGGTGGCTCGCCGTCCGATAGCAACCAGACCCGGGTCGACAGCGCGTCGTGTTCCACGCGCGCCTGAAAGAGCTATCAGCAAAGAAGACGGGGCCTATAGTATCTGTACTTTACATACTGCAGATACTATCATATTGTACTCTTAAACACTTACGTTTTAGGTATTTTATGCCTTATATCCATTGTAACATCTCATTATGTTCACATGATTTATCTTTGACTTTTAGATTATCTTCACAGTTACATATACTGAAATTAATGAAGTGCTTGTATTAGTAGTGGAATTCGTTATTTAATGCTTTAGGCGCTGATTCTAAACGATTTCACTGGATATAAAATCACCTTTTAATATTTTTGTTGTTTATTTTTATTGTTGTGACATTCACGTCAGAGTTTGTCAAGCTGTAACTTTTTTCTTTATGTAGGTAATTGCTCTATAGCTTTACTAAAAAGGTTAACTGTTTGTAAATACTAAAATTCACTTTATATTTGTATTTAATAGATTAATATAAGATGTTAAGCTATATTATTAGTACGTCTTATTTCCCCTCTTTTATTTAACTGTGAGGGAAAAACGTTACAGGCCTCATAGGGTCAATGCCTGCTAAGGTTGCGGAATTTGTTCGAAAGAGTCACCGCGGTCCTTGAACGCGAATGGCACAAGAAGGATCACGGGTGGGTTTTAGTCAGTAAGAGTCTGACACTCCCTTCCGCTCCGCCCAGAGCAGGAGAAGTCATTCCGTGGGTTTAGGATAACTAGAGATACTTCTCTGCTTGTCTAAACTCTCGATATCGTTCTATATAATCCAACTTTCGCCGTGACTTGTAACTGATGTAATGTTTAGATTACCTGGTTACTAAGTCCTGCCAAATCGTCCTACAAATTATTAAATCTTCTCGCATGCATATCTCGACGACCGTTGGGCAAGTGCGTTGCTTCACCGAGGATATCTAGGTATATATAAGTATGTGGTTCGTGTTCGTTTCCTTAGAATAGAGAGCAACTCTCGGGGTTTAGCGAATCGTTAACTGTTATCTGTTAGTCAGTACGCCTTGTAGATAGGCGTTGAGACTTCAGACTAAATAAAACCTAGGTAACCACTTAATTTGTATTTAAACGGGGCAAGGATTACTTGTACCTAAGTGTTATAATTATGTGTTATATTATTCGGAACAACCTCGAGAAGTGACTTTTATTTATTTAGTAAAACCTTGGCAACGGACTGAAATTTGCTCTTGGAATTGTCAATGGTATACATTCACAAGCTAAATTTGGTGTTTTTGCATGTAAACGAATAAACAGGAAGCATACTTTGCGGAAGTTGTATGACATCTCACGAGCATCACCGCGCTTCACAAAACAACATTACCGGAGAGCGGAGCCATAGCTACGAGCACTAGTGTCCACTTGCATAGCGTTATTGCGCCATAAATACAGAATTCTTTAAAGATTGCGGACAAATACAAGCACTCATATAAAATATTCCGCTATACTATACGCGTCCAGAGAATGTTCGGTAAACAATGGGATGTCAGTCGAAGGGGTCTTCACACGAAATGAAATAAACTATAAATCTGCAAACACGCTCGAGGGGCCGCGCAAACAGTCCGAGCACGATTTATAAATATGCAGATCAAATATTAAAAGGAGAGCCACAAGATCATCCCGGAACCACAAAGAAATGTAGTCGCAGTCGCAGATACGACAAGATGAAGCAACTAGCCAGGAAAGGGGCACACACTACCATGACGAAGTCATGATCACGACTTAAGCTAGTTGGTCAAATATCGTAGAAAACTAATCAAAATACCCACTGATTAGTTCCATCTCTGAATTCTACCTAAATATAGGAAACCGGGCTATTTGGGTTTGAACTAAGAACCAGTCTATTAGCCAACGAACATTCGCAATCATTGATCCTACAGCTAATAGATCAGTCCGGAACTTGGTAGTATCTGAATCTATCTTATATCCAAAATTATTAGGGTCAATATTATTTTAGCATGTAGCCTTGACACAAAACAAATTACGACTGTTCTGCCCTATACAGCCCTCGCACAACGGAGCGTGTTGGCCACGCAAAATAACTTGCTGAGGGCACTTACAATCGACATGACCTGTCTATCACGTCTGTTCCACCGCATAATCTTTGCCCGGGGCCCGCAGCGGTGCACTGGCATCGTCTCAGAATAAATATTCAATGTTTTCATTCAATTTCTCGCGACCCCCTCCCCTTCCTACACCCCGCGGGGGGGGGGACATACTGGACCTCAGGTCTCGGAGCTGTGGGAACAGAGATAACGTGATATTCAATGAATTGACTACCACTGTCGTATTGCCAGCGATGCGACTTTTATTTATCAGATTTGCCTCAAGTTTTTCAAGGAGACACCCAATTTCTTGCAGGCAATTGAGTTTAAGTGGCTGGTTAGTTGGTGTATTTACGTAATAAGTACTACGAATTATGTTGACCGCGTTGAAGTACCTACCTAACTTTTAGGATATGCTACCAAAGTACCTATGTCATAAACTAGGGCCGTCTAAAAAGTTACGCACACTAAATTTTAGCAAACTAGGTACCACAAAGTGTGCAAAGTTGGTGGAAGACTTGAGACCTGTGGCGGAAACTGGGAGACCATAATTATGTCCACAGTCAAGCAGTTTGATTAAGTAAACTGTGGTGGACTGAGCTAAGAAAATCATTCAAATCGTTCGCTAACATGGAAGACCAAACGATCCATGGCATGGTAGGCACTGTTTTATTTTTGAAGCATTTTTACAAAGCGAAAGACTTTATATCTCAGCCTTTGGCTGGTATGGTAGTAATGATAAATGTATAGTTACTAGTTTTTGTTTTGTACCCTTTTCTTACTTTCACATTTGGGTGCCAGAATTACCTCCGAAGTAATTAAAACAACTGGGGACTATAATGTTCAAAGAAAAAAACGTTTTAAGTATTTTCGAAAAAGGGAAAGATTAAAGAATTAACCGGAAAGTTGAAGTTGCGAAACTATGATTTCGTTTGCAAGAAACCACGGGCTAGATCCAAGTACTTAGTTATTTTATATTTATGTTGCCATTTCAGAGTACGGACAACGCGTCTGTAGGTAGATAATATACCATTGGTGATGGGTGTATGTAAGAAAACTTTTTATCAACTATTAGAAAGCAAATTAACTCCTGGTAATGACAGAGAGCGAGCTTTTCCTAATGACCTAACTAGCCTAGTTGTATGTCTATAATCAGGAAGACGATATAAGCTAAGTTTTTTATTATAACGTATTATCTTCTGACAGTAGGTACCTATAGTGTCTTCAAGTAATTTTAACAATATTAGGCAATTTGAGTATTTTTGTGGCCTACCCAAATGTTCTTTCATTGGCATTGTTCTTCAAGTCGTTGAGCTCCTTATTGGTTCAGATACTCGACTACTGGCCAAGGCTTGCACTGACTGCACAGGTCCACTCAAATCTGTTTGGTACTTTCCTCAAAAGACCATTTCAGACACTGATCTGATGCTACATTACATGATCTTTGTTCTCGGTGGTGTTGTTCTTGGTATTTATGCGGCCTACCCAAATGTCCTCACTTTGGTATTATTCGTCAAATCGTTGAGCTAGTTCTAAGTTTGAACTACACGATAATTGACAAATGCTTGCACTTTCACGACAGTTCCACTGAAATCTGTATGGTACTCGTACTTTCCTCAAAAGACCACTTCAGACACTAACCTACAACATTTGACCAGTACAATTGTATGAACTTAAAAAGAGACTTTGACTCTGCAGTGCCGGATTTACCATAGAAGCTGAAAAAGCTGAAGCTTAGGGCGGCGAAATAGGGCGGCGGCAAAATTGGCCCAAGAAAAACATGCTATAGAAAAAAAGTAAGGCTGTGGACACGAGGTGGCGCTGCGGCGGCGGCAGTAGCCGCTTCGCCACTCCGGCCGCTGCCTTGGAAGTGCCTGCCGCTGCCGCTCGAGTGCCACAAATTGTTCGGGTGAGAGAACCCTTTCTTGCTTAAAGCGATTAAAAAAATATCTAAGATCCTTTATAAGTCAGGAAAAATTATTTTTTTTAATGTGAAAATGAATTTCGTATGACGATGTCATCGATAATTTTGCGGATTCCAAACCACGGAAAAAAGTATGAAGTACCTAACGTTTTTTGGAAAATATATTTAATTCAAATAGAGATATTGATAGTGTATGAACGGGTAGAGGACTTAGAAACGCACTTAAAAATATTTATCATTTAGTAGTGCTTTTTATTGACAGCTGCATTAATGTAACTTTCTTTACTTCGTTTTTTGCATCAATTTTAATGACGCGGTAGATTTTCATCGTTGGGCATCCTTCCTCACATAACTTTCGGTTCCCATGGTCAGTCTGAGAACTATCTACCTACCTAAGTAATATACTCCTAACAGTTACCTACCTTTTACAAAGTATCTACTTGTTAAGTTAAGATGACCTCGTAATCAAATGGTGTTCCACATTTTCAATAACAATACGAGGCAAATGAAAAAACGGCCGCAATTTTAATTTCAGTCCCCGACATTTAGCGATTTTATCAAAACCAATTGATTTTGTAAAGAACGACCTGGCAGCCTGGCTCGAGCCGAGGGCTGATCCACAATCACCTCCCCCTAATTTATCGAATCTGTCCCTCAATAATTTTTGCACAATTAACATAATCATTCAATGAATCGTTATCTGCAGGCGCCATTGTAAATTCGTGTTTTATTAAGGCATTTCCATATTGATGCTATATTTCAATAGAACTCGTTTTTTCGTTTTGGTACTCATGAAGACACGAATCTCGGTTTCGCGGCATTTTGATGCACGTTGGCAAACTTTATAGGTAATTGCAGCCGAGCCCAAGACGAGGATGTTATTGAGTCTAGAAACTGCAATGACATTCTACCCACATAGATATACGTCCTGTGCTCATAAGTCTTGAGAAGAAATAAAATTTAAATATTGTTGTAGGTAGAGATGTAGAATAGGTATTCATTTTTTCTTTACATCAATAAATTCAAAATACTGACATCTAAATTTAAATACAAAAACAAGTAGGTAGGTACCTAATTTAAAATGGCCGCCCTTGTTTTCATGCAGGCTTTCAAACAAGTGGGCCATATGAAGCTTTTCAATAGGGTTTCCATAGGAATCCGTTTCGATCAAGATCTTACACAATGGAAGATATTGTTATATTCAAATCTAAATGATAGTCATATTATTAAAATCGCGACAAAAATGTGTTACTTCTACTTCTACATCTCATGACTTATGAACACATGAGGTACATGACTGTGTTGCACTGCGATTGAATTATTTAACACACTTCCTTTCACAAAAAATCCGGACAACTGCGAGGCTACCGTAGGTACAAGCTCCTATGTACTCTAGATATGTAATTTTGACTAACTTACGGTAATCGAGTGTCGATTTTTTCCGAGTACCTATACGAGTAGGTCTGATACCGGAAAACTGTATAAGTATATATTAGCATGTACATACCTAGAGAATGTACCTATATGTCGCAGTCAAGTCGTTTAATTGGCTGCCTAGTCTTTGCATTGAACAGCGCCGTTTCAGCGGCTTAAATGTCATACAGCCAATACATCATACAAGATGCTTAGACCGTTCATAGAAATATTTAATTTTGGGAATTCTAAATTAAAACAACATTCAATTTCAACATTCTAATCTCGACGACGCGACGGGGTCCTATTTCTGTCCTACATGCTATTATACCTACTTAAAACGTTTAGGAAATATATCAAATAAGTACATAATTATTTATTTTATAATTTGCCTAGGTATTCTAATCTATTCAGTACTGAATATGAAGCCTTTACCTAATGTATGTAAAGATGTTGCGTATTAACTTAAAAATCGGTCAAGTGCGAGTCGGACTCATGTGCAAATGGTTACTAGTGCATAAAGTTTTAATAAATAAATAGTAGGCACATTATGACTGGCCAGAGCGGCCTCGGAGGAGCCGCAGAGGGGGCCGAGTCCGGCGGCGCTGGAGGGGAGCCTAGTGCTGAGCCAGGTGCGGAGCCTGGTGCGGCAGGAGCTGGCTCCCTACCAGAAGCAGTTCTCCGTTTTGGAGGACATGATTCGGCGTCCCCAACTAGCGGCGACACAGAGGCCCCGGGCCGGCAGAAGGCGGCTTCGTACGCGGCCGCCGTGGCTGCGAACCCGGGAACGTCTGGCCAGGCGAAGGCGAAGGCCAAGGGCGGAGCCACGCCGGCGCCAGCGCCTGTGACGCCGGCGACTGCGACGCCGGCGACGACCAAGGCGGCCCCGGCTAAGAGGGGTAGGAGGAAGGCTGGAGGAGCGGCTAAGGCTGCGGCGCCAGTGGTGCCGCAGCCGCCCCCACCCCCACCCTCGGACCCTCCTGCGGCCGAGGCCGAGTGGCAGGTTGCTGGCCAGAAACGGCGGGCCGCGAAAGCGGCCAAAAACAAGGCGAGGAGGCAGCGGCGGAAAGCCAACGCCATTGCGGCGAGGCTTCGCGCCCCGAAATCCGCGGCTGTAGTGCTCACACTGCAGCCGGAAGCGGAACAGAGGGGCGTGACGTATCTCGCCGTACTGAAGCGGGCGAAGGAGGCGGTGAGCCTCCAAGAGCTGGGCATCAGCGGGGGCATCGGGGTCAGGAGGACCTTAACCGGTGCCCGCAAGCTCGAGCTCGCCGGAGCGGAGAGTGGCCCGTTCGCGGACGCCCTGGCCGAAAGGCTGAGGGCGGTCTTACCCGCGGACGAGGTCCGGGTGTCCAGGCCGACTAAGCGCATCGACATGCGCATAGTGGGCCTGGATGACTCCGTGACGGAGGAGGAAGTTGTGGCCGCCGTCGCCAGGACTGGGGGGTGCTCTGCCGAGCTCGTCAAGGCGGGCACCCTCCGGCCTGACAACACGGGCATGCAAACCCTTGTGGTGAGCTGCCCCGTGACGGCGGCCAGAACTGTGTCGGAGGGCCGAAGGCTCTTGGTGGGATGGGTGTCTGCGCGGGTAAAACTGCTGGAACCCAGACCTCTGAGGTGCTACCGCTGCCATGTGGGTAACCACACGGGAGCTATGTGCCCCTCGGAGGTCGACCGCAGCGGACTCTGTTTCCGCTCGTCCGATACCAGGTTGAGTCGACGACGCGCTGTGTTCCACGCGCGTCACAAGGAGCCGTCAGCACTGAGGACGGGGCCCCATAGGGTCGGTGCCTGCTAGGGTTGCGGATTTTGTTCGAAAGAGTTACCGCGGCCCTGGAACGCATAGGGCACAAGAAGGATCACGGGTGGGTTTTAGTCAGTAAAAGTCTGACACTCCCTACCGCTCCACCCAGGGCGGGAGGGGTCATTTGATGATTTCCCATCCAGAAAAAAAAAAAAAAAAAAGGCACATTATGACACAAATGCGCTAAGTTACTCATTATACACGAGGCTGTGGGTTGCAGCCCGAGCCATAGGCGAGGAGGTACCTAAATCAGCCGAGTGTCTAGTGAGCACGATGCTCACCGAGTTTCAAACGCACTTTTGAAACAAACGTGTGAGGAAAAAACAAACATACATATAAGTACCTATTGCATAATATGACCACACAGTAACAAATGCGATATAAAAAATATGACTATTTTATGTAACAGCATGGCGTAGACTATGCCATCTAGTGTTGCAAATCTGAAACTGTTATGTTGTAAATATTTGACCTATGCTGCCACCTATACTTCCTGCACCCTCCGTTTAGGGGAACGTGAACTATGCCATCTAGCGTTGCAAATTTTAAACTTATTAGTAAAATATACTTAACTGTGACGCGTCTGTGCTGCCACCTATAGTTTCTGCACGTTCCCTATAGGAAATGGCGCGCAAGTTTTTTTTTATTATTACACGCCCCCAATGTTAGGTGAATGATTACATTATAATATACCTCCTTCAAAATTATAATTTTAGTGCTGAAATGCAAATATAACAAATTATTGTGAATTACAAAAAATTGAATAGTAATAATTTATTTATTCCAAAAATGCATTTTCATGTATGGCTGTATATAACATTACATTTAGAGCAAGGAAAAAAAAACTTGCGCGCCGTTTCCCACCATTTTCCTATTTTGTTTGTATCGCATTTGTTGCTGTGTGTCAAAACAATTTATCCAATAGGTACGTTTGTTTTTTCCTCGCAAGTGTGTTGAAAAAGTGCGTATGAAACTCTGTGAGCAACTTACTCACTAGACACTCGGCTGATTTACGCACTCGCCTACAGCCTACAGCTCGGGCTGCATCCTACACAGGGCCGGCCCGCCCATACGGCGAACGGAGCAGTCGCTCCAGGCGCCAAATCCTAGGGGGCGCTTTACACTCACAATTGGTATAGGCAAGGTAGGTATATATTCACAATTAGTATAAATTCAGCCAAAAGGTGCTTAAGCCTTAAATTTTTCGAGTAGCGGTAGTTTATATCTATTATTTATTTCAGTTTAATAATATTATTTTCACTAGTTGCAAACCAAGTATTTGTGTTGATTTTTTACTGGTTGTTGTTTTTGTGCTCACACTACACATAATTATTGTGTGTCTACACGTGAGCACTTGTAATTGGCTTTTTGATGACTATGTTTCCATTTTTGTCTGTTTTTGTTAGCTGTAAGTCCTCCATGTACATAAATAAATAAATAAAATAAATAAATATTATTGGGAGTAAACGGGAAAGGCGCCATAATTGGATCTCGCTCCATTCTAAAATTTACTTCGGGCCGGCGCTGATCCTACAGCCTCGTGTATAATGGCCGGTACATTTTCATTAACAACTTCACAATGGAAGATTTTAAAATTACTACTTCCTTTTGAAACCTTTGTGATGAGCTCTTCGACGGAAGGTACAGGCAGTTTTTTTTTATTTTTATTAAGCCGATATGTCCTGGAGCAGCGACCGCATACCGGGTGACCGATGAGCTGGTGAGGGTCGCTGGTAGCTGATGGATGCGAGACGCACAGGACCGGTTGTTGTGGCGACACTTGGAGGATGCCTATGTCCAGCAGTGTGTCTCGGCTTATATGATGATGATGTTTTTTCAGACAGCTAGCGCTCACGGGCTCGGCTGCACTGTGTCAGCTCGCGTAATGTAACACACGGCGCGGCTGACCGTCACTCGCGGGCTTCGTGATTGACACAGCGGTGGAACTTTTAGCGTAGGTTCAGTGCGTCCCCGATCGACACTCGCTGCCTGGGACTCCACCGCGACAGTTAAAATTTTCCATAAAACCTTTCATATTGTTTTTCCGGGATAGGTTAAATTTTGTAATTAGAAGACACTACTCGCTTCTTTCGTACACTAGCTAAAATAATTTCTAGTGATTAAACAACTTGGTACCTTATCCTTCCTTGTCTAAACACGCACTCGAACCCATACGAGACAAGAATCCTACTAATTGTAATGAGATTTCTGTTGTATGTGTTTCTGTCTGTAGGATTTTGGCATATTAATGCTATCAGCCTATATCACTGTTTTCTGACTGATTCCAATATTGGAAAACACGCACCGTACCGATGCGCGACGGCACTTTTGTCTCGCTCCGGTTTAGTTTAAGCAATATTGGAATATTAGTACCTATGCAACTTTCTACTCATGTAGGTACGTACTGTGCCGGGTGGACTACTCCACCAGTTGGTGCAGTTAAAATATTGTAGTCTTTAGTCCAAAAGTTGTTTCATTGAATTTGAATCAACAAGTTCAAGTCACAGACTCACTATAACACCGGACTGGCGACATCTTCGTCTCCTCAACGTAAGCTGTTGGGGCAAGAATATAACTAGATAATTCAACATAACAGAGCCTGAAATGGAGATTCCTTTTGCAAATAAAATACCATAGGGAGCACGGAGCTCACTGTACTGACACTGTCTGTGGCCGCACGCTCCGGGCTCCGTTTCCGATGTACAAGTCTAGATGCCGCAGTGTACGCACTGCATGTTCCTTAAAATCAAGTCATTTATTCAAACTAGGTTGAGAGACAGCACTTTTTGAACGGCAAATTGTTCTTAAAGACAATCCCCAAAACGCACACCCGCCACCACTTCCTAGTGTTTTAGCTGGGAAGAAGTGGCGCAACAAACTCCCCAGCAACACCTGTCTATTGCGTTTTAAACTTGAATTTATACAATAGCATGCAAAGTCTACATGACAAAGGTAGAGAAAAACAAAATTATCCTACATGGAAGTCATAAATCAATATATGAACTCATATAACCCGTAAGTTCTAAAGACTGCGTTGTACACGTGATGCAGCACAGTGAGTAATGAAATCAAACACAAGTAAGCGGTTTAAACATAATATATTATTAAAAAAGAAAACAATACAATATAAGAACAATATTGTAGACTGATCTTTACAGAACAAATTACACGAGGCGTCGGCGGCGATGGAACGTCTTCGCGGGCGAACCCTTTACCGAGACCAGGAAATTACATGCACTGTGGTCTCGATAATATCTGAGCGCATTGACACACAAACTTATACAAACCATTAAATATTCTAAAAGGAAAACATACTATTTTAATATTTTCTCCTTCACAAAGACAAACTAGTAAGCTATTAAAATCAGACTTGCGATTTGAATAAATATTCAGGAACTTTTGCTTAGCTTTATCATAAGATTGTGTTTATAATGAAATCATTGTTACAGCTAATGTACAGATATTAGCAGACTTTAATTACTACACAAGTACTAACTAAAAATGAACTATAGTACACCCAATAGATGATACATACTGATTTTTGAGGTGTAAGTACCATCTCATGCTTAGTTCAAATGAGTGAATGTATAAGTTTGTACGTGACATAGCTCCGTGCCGCGACTCCGCCCGATATCATCATTATTGCATTTAGAGCTATATCTCATGAGACCTACGAAAAATACGACATTTCGGGGTTTTCAAACTGTTGACTTGCTTTTATGATGAAGCCAGGAACATAACCTAAATGCAATAGCAACCAATCAAATTCGTAAATCTTAGTATTTCTACACTCTTCTCACGTTATATATATCTATATTAAAGTTTAGCGGAAACACTGTTGCGGTATCGTCGAGTCTTTAAACACATGTTGGTCGATTTTCGACTAAAAATGAACTGCTGCTACAGTATCTGTACAGTGCCTCACCGTAACGATAGTCGCTGTTATAAACAAAAATCGATATCAAAATAATTGATGATAATAATCGACTCTCGCATAGTCGCAAACCTATCGAGACCTCTAGCGTCGTTCAGTTCGTGTGACTAGAGAGCTCCACCGTTTGTGTATCGATAAAATATTCATGAAAATAAAAAATATTAAAAAAGTATCATACGACAACAGTGTCCGCGAGCGTTACAATTACCTTGTTTAATTTCTATAACGATATAATATATAATATACGCTAGATACAATATACAGCGCATCTCCGACACATTACAGCTACATTCGAATTTAAACTCATACATATTTCACGACGTCCGTTCTCGCCGAGGTCATAGCGGAGCACACACTTCAATATTTACTTCTTATTACACGTTTATATTTCTCACTTCATAAATATAAAAATGCTCGAGGAAGGTCGGGGCGCGCACCCTCTCTTACGACTAAACTTAAATAAAAGCCCGACTTTATGTAATTGGTTGGCAGTTTGTAAGCAGCCACTTTCTTCATTCTGCAGATCCGAACTAGCCGCCAAGCTGCCGGCGCCAAGCTCAAGCTGCGCCAGCTAAGCGTCGTCTGACGACACGCGTGTCGGACGTCTCACGCGCGAAGTGGATATACTCATAACTAAATGAATCGTCACTAAGGCATTCAATGTGCGTTTGTGTCGGCCACAGATCGTTGCGTTCGAAATTGATCTTTATGTACAATTGTAACACGATCTGTTTAGCTTCACGTCTCCTGCCCGCTCTTGAACTGCTCGCGCTCGCGCTGCCTGCGCTTGAACTGCTCGCGCTCGCGCTGCCTGCGCTTGAACTGCTCGCGCTCGCACTGCCTGCGCTTGAACTGCTCGCGCTCGCGCTGCCTGCGCTTGAACTGCTCGCGCTCGCGCTGCCTGCGCTTGAACTGCTCGCGCTCGCGCTGCCTGCGCTTGAACTGCTCGCGCTCGCGCTGCCTGCGCTTGAACTGCTCGCGCTCGCGCTGCCTGCGCTTGAACTGCTCGCGCTCGCGCTGCCCGCGTCGAACTGCTCGCGCTCGCGCTGCCCGCGTCGAACTGCTCGCGTGCGCTTGTATTGCCAGTCGACGCTACAGCTCCCGTCGCCCGATAATTTAAATTTACGTTTAATCAGTCAGCCAGGTTTTAATATGAAGAAAATTTTGATTGATCCATTTTAAGATGTAAATGTTTGTTCTCTCAGAGGTTTTTTTAATATATTATGTTTAATTGTAATTGTATTCACATTGCGTTTTATTAAGCATTCTTTTGCCAATTTTTTTACGTACAGTCTGTATTAGACGTAGTAATAAATCGATAGTCAATTCTTCAAGTTTCTTATACATATGTATGATGGAATGTTTATACACGGAGCATTATTACGCGCACGGATTGCACTGCTGGCAGTTGTCGGGTGGTGTATTCCTGGCGCCGGGCGGAGCGGGAGTGCACGGGCGCGCTCGGGCTGACTCGAGCTGGCTCGGGCGAGCTCGGGCTGGCTCGAGCTGGATTGGGCGTGCTCGGGCTTGCACAGGCTGGCTCGGGCAGGCTCGGGCTGGCGCTCAGTGGCGGCGCGCGCGGCGCAGGCGGCGCAGGCGCGGGCGGCGAGGCGGCGTGGGCGGCGCGGGGGGCGCGGGTCAGCGGCGCAGCAGCGCGGCCAGGTCGGCGAAGGCGCAGGCGCCCAGCCCCGCGCGCGCCATGCGCCGCAGCAGCTCGCGCGACTGCGACACGCACGCCTCCACCGGCGACACCCACTTCATGCCCTGCGCCTCTGCAACACAACACCCGTCAGTACGGCCGATGGCGCTCGCCGCGTGTCGCCGCACGACTACGTACCCAGTATGGCGGAGTTCAGCGCCTCGCACACGGCCTCGCGCCGCACGGGCTCCAGCTGCCAGCCCACGGGACTGTCCCACGGATTGCTGTACGCCAACAGACTGAAAGCGTCCTGGAAAGTAACAAACCAGATTTAATGACCAGACCAGACTTTTCTTTTAATAAAACACAAGCAGTAAATCTCATAAGGAGGCAAGTCACACAAAGAGCAATAAAAAGGCCTATATTCAGAGTCTCCCACCGTGATCAAACCGGAAATGCAGATATCCGCAGGAGAACCAAACTTCACACACATACCCCAAACAGGGGCGTGCAGTGGTTCTAGAGTAAGGGTAGGCCAGACATAATGTCCAAAAAAAAAGCTCACCACATTATACTGGGTTGAAATCACGATACGGAACGATGAGAAACTTATAATTTTAAAAACTCACCAAATTCAAATCACGATATTCTGACGATACAAACTACTCTTTCTAGAAGTATTGAACAAAATGCACAGAAAACAAAATAATTTGTGTGTACACAGTACACAACCACATAGCCAGTTAGGTATATGTTTCATAATTCTGAGGATTGAAATGACGAGTACAAAATGAATTATTTTTGAGTTAATTCTCGTAACTCGGGTATACATCTACCTTAAGAAACAACTTGAATCTTATCATTATACGATAGCTGTGAAAACTTACTGTTTTTAATCTCTAACAAACACATATTGTCAGCACTAACTTCACAATTTTGGACCATTTTTAAGTATGTAAACAAATAACTAAACTTTAATATTTACACTATGACTCAAAACGAATTATTTAGAAATCAATGCACTATGACACTCAACAACAAAATATTCGAACGATTATTGCTTGTCACATGAAACAATACCTATGGCTTCTCTTTTTCTTGCAAAAATATCATTTAAAAAGACAATCAAAAAACATTGTCCTATCGTAATATTTAAGAATGACATGTTGATGACATGTAATGCCATCATAACCCGGCAAAATTGACAACTGTATCGTATCAACAGAGTTGCCAATTTTATTATTCTAATTCCCCTTAAACCAAATTTTCAAATTAAGTTTGAGAAAATTTGGGGAGAAAAGTTAAATTCTTGCTGTTTTCAATTATATTTAGAGGGTTATTAATTACAATTTAACATTTCTTTTGTACATTTTATACTTTTGATAATACTAACCCGTTTTTTTTAACTATATCTATAAGTTATTAAGGAAATTATTATTCTCGAATTGGCAACCCTGTTAAGCGATTTCCATTCATTAAAACAGTAAATCTTTACTACTTGTCCTTGAATTGTGGGGTGAACCAATCAGGACCCGCGTAGTGGTCTCCAGTGAGCCTAGAAACGCCCATAATTTATACATGTGTGTGTAAATTATGGGCGTACATACACAAGAACATTTGCACACATGCATAAATTTATCAATTGAAATAAGGCTCTCCGTATTGTGGCCTATGTCAACCGTTTCGTAGGAACAGCATAGTTTTAAATACGTCACACGGGCGAGAAGTTGCTGTTAGCATTATACTAGGCGTTATGAGTTATTAAATATTTTTGTTTTATTTTATTGCATAGTTACAATAAATACATTTGTTTTATTTATCCGTTGCTTTGGTAGGGTAGGCTTAGCCTAATTGCCTATATGGAGCGCACGCCTCTGACCCCAAACAACAGTGGGCAGGGTTCTGGATTAACGATCGCGTTCCGTAAGACGCAGCGTTGACGGCCATTCACAAGATGACCCTTTACCAAGTCATGTCGACGGTCGCACAGCAGCCCTCGATGACGACATTCGGGGGAGCCCTGTACAGCAGTGTAGTGTGGGGTGATGGTTACCTCGAGCATGGACTTGACGAACTGGTCCTGCTGCAGCTTCTGGCTCATGGCGTACAGCTCGCGCCCGAAGGCCAGCATGCGCTCCACCGAGGCGCGCGCGCCGCAGCCCTCCGCGTCTGTGACACGCGGCCAGTTAGTGTGGGGTGATGGTTACCTCGAGCATGGACTTGACGAACTGGTCCTGCTGCAGCTTCTGGCTCATGGCGTACAGCTCGCGCCCGAAGGCCAGCATGCGCTCCACCGAGGCGCGCGCGCCGCAGCCCTCCGCGTCTGTGACACGCGGCCAGTTAGTGTGGGGTGATGGTTACCTCGAGCATGGACTTGACGAACTGGTCCTGCTGCAGCTTCTGGCTCATGGCGTACAGCTCGCGCCCGAAGGCCAGCATGCGCTCCACCGAGGCGCGCGCGCCGCAGCCCTCCGCGTCTGTGACACGCGGCCAGTTAGTGTGGGGTGATGGTTACCTCGAGCATGGACTTGACGAACTGGTCCTGCTGCAGCTTCTGGCTCATGGCGTACAGCTCGCGCCCGAAGGCCAGCATGCGCTCCACCGAGGCGCGCGCGCCGCAGCCCTCCGCGTCTGTGACACGCGGCCAGTTAGTGTGGGGTGATGGTTACCTCGAGCATGGACTTGACGAACTGGTCCTGCTGCAGCTTCTGGCTCATGGCGTACAGCTCGCGCCCGAAGGCCAGCATGCGCTCCACCGAGGCGCGCGCGCCGCAGCCCTCCGCGTCTGTGACACGCGGCCAGTTAGCGCTATGCACGACACAAGAACTGGTGCCGGTAGGTGGACACAGTACTACTTTTGCCATGTGTATATGACTGACTGTTATACGTTATACGGAAGCAACTGTTGCGAACACAAAAGAACATAAGCTTTAGTTACTTCAGCACGGTGGCATCTTTATGTCCATTTAATCTCATGATTTATCTAGAACTGGTATGAAGAAACAACTTCATCATTCACTAAATGCCTCGCACTGTGTCCGTCTACCAGCTCATCTATACAGATTAGTGTATTAAACTAAGACTAGAAAATAAAATGATTATAAGTTTTTTATCCGCTCAACAGATCGGGGAACGAAAGAAATGAATCAAAAGTCAGTGCTAAGGAGATCAAGTAAAACCGTGTGACACAAACTGTATACCGAGCGGAATGTCGGACCGTCCATGCGTTTAGTGTACCCCTGTCGGTATATTATACGTATTATATATTACATATAATAATATACTTGGGTGTATAATAAGAAGCGTTACTCAGTCATCCAGAACGCGCCGGTACCAACTTACATCCATGCAACATTCTCTACACGCTGTAACCTTACGCAAATCATATGAAACACGTGCGTTATTACGTCAACTTAATTTACAATTTGTTTGTTCATTTGAAATGGTAATGACACCAACCCCCATAGTCCAATCACCCTTGGCCAAATTTGTTAAAACCATATAACTTGTCACCCAAAATAAAACAGTGATTAATTTTGTAAATTAAGCTGAAATAATTATTAAAATAATCTGCTAAAAAGTCAGTACTTACTGTTTTTACCTCTAAACACGGAATAGTACAAACAACACTACCCACCTTACGACGACAACACTGTATGTGATGATAGATAGTTAGTGATCACAGGGCTGGCAACAATGTGCGCTGTGGCAGATATTAACGAGTGATAAACAGTTTTATTAACGTCAAAACACAGGTAAATGGTCGCCAATTGTCCTGGACCAACAGAAAACGACAGGACTATGAATATCAACGGCCATATTGCACAAAATTAATACAGAAAATCATTATTTAAAATGATGTTCTGTAAGGTAGCCCAAAGACCCCCATACAAGTGCACAGATGCTCAGACGGTGGGGTTAGTTCTAGACTACAAGCACAGCTATACACCGGATCATTACAGCGGTCACTCGTAGGAGTAGAGAACAGGTCAGTTTTGTCAAGCGCAGGATACATTCGGGCAGCGGCATCCACAGGATAGAGATGCTACACATGGCACTATGAGAACTTATCGTGAACCGACAATGAAGTATCTACAGTCGAAGCAATGAGACCAACGTGTGCTCTGGTTCCTTTGACCTATCAAGCCTTGACTACTAGTATATAATAGATCTCCTTCTTTCGTGGATCCCAAGAGTGTGTCAGATTTCGAAAGGATACCTAACTAAATACTTTAGTTTTCAAGTTTCTTATTCTTTTACCGAATCCAACCCCATGCTCTTAATATCCCCCAGTCAGAGAATAAATACTTAGTGTTTGCCGCCAGAAATCTCATTTCGCCAAAAGATCCTGTTGAATGTTGGTAGCGGTAGACTGAAATGCTCTATATTAATATAATCACGACATAGTTGGCGCAGTGATTGAGCAAAGTTTGTATAGCCTATAGATAGTTGTTCTTCTCTGTGTGGCTGTTTTTGTATGTGAGTTTGTATGTTTGTAAACGCACCCACGATACAGGAGTAATTCTTAGTGAGAGACTTTTTTTTTTTAAAGACAGAAAAATTTGGAGAAAATGTTAGCAAATAGGCTTTAGGACTTTTTCTAAAAAAAATTGCTGACCTAACCTTGAATATACCAAAGTAGATGAATGTATGAAAAGACACAGGTAGGACAGAGTTCGAGCCACACAGCGACACACGTGGGAGCGCCAACCAGCAGGAGACACGAGGTAGGTACGCACCGGGCAGCAGCGCCGCGAAGCTGGCCGTGACTCCCGGCATGCCCTTGCCCAGCGGCAGCGCGCGCCCACCTACAAGCACGCCGCGTCACTCGCGCACCGCCCGCCCGCCGCAGCGACCGCCCTCGAGTGGCCTGGCGCGCCCAGTGTCCCATGCCCACAAACTTATCTGTAGTCATGCCAAGCCTAGACCCGCTTGTACCAGAAATCAATCTGGCTCTGATAACTTCAAAAATTAACAGTAGGAATCTCGTATTTAATGATTGTTGATGGAAGCAGATACTTGACTTTTAATTGACGTCAGATAAATTTGTGGTCATATCGCGTCAGAACACCAGTATTGGTTTTTGCATGTCATGCATCGCAATTATTTGACCCCCCCCCCCCCCCAACGCAATCTACCCAGCCAGGACGAGGCAATACGGTCATAGTACGATGTTAAACTTGTACTCCGTATTTAATGTTGTTATTTCGAGTTCGCGGTCACTGCGACAGCACCTTAAATGTAGCAGTAGCGTGCATGAGATGCAAGTTATCTAGAATATTATAATTATTATACCACAGCACATCTCTATTACTAAATAACAACGTGAAGTGAATCCCTTTTGCCTTCTGATCCCATTTATTCGAAGGCTACACAACTTGCACCTCATTGGTTACTGGTCATGCGCAAGCGCCACCTCACGCGAACTAAACTCAACTTAACGGTAAAAATAAAACAAAATATGCATTAAGTGCCGATGAGTGAGATCGAGTCTAATGCGATGTTACATGAGCTGTTAGTTAAGAAGCTAGAACTTTACTAACACATGCCGACTTACTGACGTGTGAACGTCTCTAATACAACCACACTTTACTTCTTGCCCAAATTAATTTTGTTAACCCTCGAAAATTATACGCTTTACTACGGCTACCATATTGAAATGATAGCTGTTAATGTAATATATCATAGCACGCCTATTCCCCATAACTTGGACAGAGGTAAGAGTCCACATGTTCCCATTTATGTTCGAGTCCCACAGAACAGGGTCTTATGGTCCACCTGTGGAGTTCCTTTTTAAAGTACATATTTTTTGTGATTTTGAGCAATTTGCGTACCACAGCTGGACATGGAACTGTTCTACTTCCTGTAAACCATGGTCTTATATCTTTACCCACGGTAACAATTACATAATATTTTACTCTTATGTCTACCAGAATACTTGCAGAATTAGTATCGAATTGTGAAGAGGTAAATAGAAATATGAAATTGAATACTAAATGTATGTTTCTGTTTACCTCTACAATAGCGCAGTTAGAGTAACTAAACTACGGCTTACGTCTAGCGCTTAATTTTATATTAGTAGCTAATTAATCGTCTACAATTTAACTAGGTGCGGTAAACTAAAAGGTTCTTCAATTAACTTAAAGGTTAAATTCATATTACCAACTCAATAGGGATGGGATTAAAACTGCGGACAAAATCCGCGAATTAAGAACGGGTACACACGGGATAAAACGCACGGAGCGTATATATCGAGGGTGTGAAAGCAATTTATAGAATATAGCATTTAAAATATTATTTATAAGTTTATGTTATTTTGAACTAGCTCATTATGTACATATTCATGCAAAACTAAAATAAAAGAGCGAATAATAATAAAAATGATAAATGTAACTAAATAAAATAATAATAATGAATGAATATGGTGTGCAAATAATATATAAATTCAAATAAAAACATATTATTGTCATTTAATAATAAGGTACATAATATTAATCATATAATATTATTTCGCATTTTCTAAATTATTATACTTTAAATAATTAGATATGTAATTTTTATGGATTGCCAATCTGGGACATAAAATATCATATTATTATGGGGCCATATTTAGAAATTAAAAATAGATGTATTTTTTCATTTGTAGTTTTTATAAAACTGACTTCATAAACAAGTCAAGTGGTAAATCAATATTCAAGAATATTTTTAGTGGAATTCGAACCCACTTTTTTCACAGGAACGCTTTCATCGGCTCAAAACGTTAGCTTTTGGAGCAATAGAAGTCAACATTTGCGATTAATTTAGATTTGATGAAGACGTTTAGCAGCTGGACATCAAGGATGTGTACACACGTACCAATCCTTTCTCACACGGACATACTCGCGCCAATCAAATTAAAATTTGAGTGTAGCATCCAGTACTTTAACTTAAGGATGATTCATGGTACACCGTGGCGCGACCGGGTCGTACATTATGGTATACTTGTTGTATGAAGTGATTCATGCCTGACCGGGGCCCGACCGTGCCCCCACCGTGCGCCGCCGGCACTCGGCCGGCCACGGCATTGAAATGTCGGTGGGGGTTGTTTCCCGGCCCCGGCACGGCCCGGCCCGACACTATCAAGCAATCAACGTCGAATCTTAGTGAGCAGCTCGACAACAAAATGGACGATGAAAAATTATTACAATGTGTGTTCAAGTACCCTGTGGTTTACGATATGAGCCATCATAAGTACTTAGATAACAAATACAAAAATATTATTTGGAAAATCATTTCGGACGAAAGACTACCTACTTGTGAAAATTACATATTTACTAACGGCCGAAACCAATAACCGATCTATCACATACTGGACATAGAAAAACAAATGAAACAACAGAAAAATTATATAGGTTTTCTGTTGTTTCATTTGTTTTTCTATCAATGTGATAGATCGGTTATTGGGTTCGGCCGTTAAGCGTCAAGTCTATCGACAGATGATGTCACTGGCTGACAAAAATCACAAAAAACAGATTTATAGTCGTAATAATACGGCCGAACAGCCCGGCATGACACGAATGACTGGCCGGCCGGCGCCCGAGTGTCGGGCCGGTCGCGACACGATGTAGCGTGAATCATCCTTTATACTTAGATCGCGCGCACGCATGCGAATGGCTTCACTGTAATATCTTGTCATCTTACATGTGTACGACTGCTTGTATTGCGAAATAACTCTTATTGGTACGGAATAAAGGCGCTGGCAAATTAAAGTTAAATAAACCTAGCGCATGTGTGCGTGCGTAGTATATACTGGAAGTCATCTGTTTAGCACCGCATCTGAGGTGGAACCTGGTGTAGTTCAAACTTTATGGCGGCTGTGAAGCGCGGTAGCCAATTTCTTCCCACAAGTTTGTTAAGGCACAGATACATGTCAGGAGCGTTTCCGGGACGTGGACGTACCGTCCGCATCCGCGTCCGTATTGGACACGGATTTGTGTATAAGTTCATGTTACATGTACGCAGCAATATTTTCTAATGAGTCTCGTCCTGGGCACGGCCCTGACATGCATGAACCTTAACTCTTTTTTCTGTTCCTAAATCACAGGCACCATTAAATTGGCCAGCCAGTAAGTCAGTAGGAGTAGAGTAGTAGCGCGCGCACGTGAGCGCCGGTACCTGCGAGCGCGCCGTTGCTGGGCGGCGACATGTCCACGTCGAGCGCGCCGCTCTCCTCCGCCGCCTCCGCCACGCCTGCAATATTGCACACTGTTACTGGCTATAATCGCACCTTTACAATTAAAGGGACCTAACTCGAACATTCACATTTTTGGAAGATAAGCAAGAATTAAAATCTATAAAAAGTGTTGGGTAAAAAAAATATCTCCCAAGACCTATGTATAAACTGCTACTTTCCCAGTCATATTGCGGAATCTTTTTCATCACTGGCTTTTAGAGTATGTTTTTTTTATGTTATATGTATATGTAAATTATAAGTAAAAGGAATTTTGAATAAAGCCACTTTAATTCTGAGAGTGCGTATTGTAGCACGGACTTGTAACAGACAAACGAGCAAAGGCTACATGAGAGCGATGTGATACCGTAATATTGATAACTTTGCATACTGTTGTATAAATTCGGGCTCTTAAAACATAATAGACTGCCGGGAAGATTATTGCGCCACTTCTTCCCAGCTAAAACAGTGACATTCAAAGAGTTGTAAGTACTTATTTGAGTAAATAACTCGATTATACCGTTGTTGCGCTTGTGTGCGAGATGACGACGTGCTACATCTGAGTGTCGTGTTACCGTTGGTGTGCTTGTGTGCGAGATGAGCGGCGAGCTACATCTGAGTGTCGTGTTACCGTTGGTGTGCTTGTGTGCGAGATGAGCGGCGAGCTACATCTGAGTGTCGTGTTACCGTTGGTGTGCTTGTGTGCGAGATGAGCGGCGAGCTACATCTGAGTGTCGTGTTACCGTTGGTGTGCTTGTGTGCGAGATGAGCGGCGAGCTACATCTGAGTGTCGTGTTACCGTTGGTGTGCTTGTGTGCGAGATGAGCGGCGAGCTACATCTGAGTGTCGTGTTACCGTTGGTGTGCTTGTGTGCGAGATGAGCGGCGAGCTACATCTGAGTGTCGTGTTACCGTTGGTGTGCTTGTGTGCGAGATGAGCGGCGAGCTACATCTGAGTGTCGTGTTACCGTTGGTGTGCTTGTGTGCGAGATGAGCGGCGAGCTACATCTGAGTGTCGTGTTACCGTTGGTGTGCTTGTGTGCGAGATGAGCGGCGAGCTACATCTGAGTGTCGTGTTACCGTTGGTGTGCTTGTGTGCGAGATGAGCGGCGAGCTACATCTGAGTGTCGTGTTACCGTTGGTGTGCTTGTGTGCGAGATGAGCGGCGAGCTACATCTGAGTGTCGTGTTACCGTTGGTGTGCTTGTGTGCGAGATGAGCGGCGAGCTACATCTGAGTGTCGTGTTACCGTTGGTGTGCTTGTGTGCGAGATGAGCGGCGAGCTACATCTGAGTGTCGTGTTACCGTTGGTGTGCTTGTGTGCGAGATGAGCGGCGAGCTACATCTGAGTGTCGTGTTACCGTTGGTGTGCTTGTGTGCGAGATGAGCGGCGAGCTACATCTGAGTGTCGTGTTACCGTTGGTGTGCTTGTGTGCGAGATGAGCGGCGAGCTACATCTGAGTGTCGTGTTACCGTTGGTGTGCTTGTGTGCGAGATGAGCGGCGAGCTACATCTGAGTGTCGTGTTACCGTTGGTGTGCTTGTCGGGATGTCCGTTGGCGCCGGGCGCGCGGCTGGTGTGCGAAATGACCGATGTGGCGACGCCGTTGCTGGCACTGCCCGGCCCGCCTGCGTCACCCGCCTTGAAACAAATCATCAGTTTATTAAAAAAAACCTTAATTTAATTAATATCTCAGTACAGACAAGAAACTAGCAAACATTTTAACGAGTGTCGTTCAAATTACATTAAATCGCAAGCGACTGAAATTTCTCAATAAGTTTCAGACGCGCGCGCGTCAGCTCGATGGCCTCGCCTGGCAGTAAGAACGTACCTGCGCGTCGGAGCCGTTGACCATCTCCACGAACTGGCGGTACTTGAGCAGGAACAGCAGGTCGGCGTCGCGCTCCAGCAGGCCGGGGTACAGCGCGCGCGTCAGCTCGATGGCCTCGCCTGGCAGTAAGAACGTACCTGCGCGTCGGAGCCGTTGACCATCTCCACGAACTGGCGGTACTTGAGCAGGAACAGCAGGTCGGCGTCGCGCTCCAGCAGGCCGGGGTACAGCGCGCGCGTCAGCTCGATGGCCTCGCCTGGCAGTAAGAACGTACCTGCGCGTCGGAGCCGTTGACCATCTCCACGAACTGGCGGTACTTGAGCAGGAACAGCAGGTCGGCGTCGCGCTCCAGCAGGCCGGGGTACAGCGCGCGCGTCAGCTCGATGGCCTCGCCTGGCAGTAAGAACGTACCTGCGCGTCGGAGCCGTTGACCATCTCCACGAACTGGCGGTACTTGAGCAGGAACAGCAGGTCGGCGTCGCGCTCCAGCAGGCCGGGGTACAGCGCGCGCGTCAGCTCGATGGCCTCGCCTGGCAGTAAGAACGTACCTGCGCGTCGGAGCCGTTGACCATCTCCACGAACTGGCGGTACTTGAGCAGGAACAGCAGGTCGGCGTCGCGCTCCAGCAGGCCGGGGTACAGCGCGCGCGTCAGCTCGATGGCCTCGCCTGGCAGTAAGAACGTACCTGCGCGTCGGAGCCGTTGACCATCTCCACGAACTGGCGGTACTTGAGCAGGAACAGCAGGTCGGCGTCGCGCTCCAGCAGGCCGGGGTACAGCGCGCGCGTCAGCTCGATGGCCTCGCCTGGCAGTAAGAACGTACCTGCGCGTCGGAGCCGTTGACCATCTCCACGAACTGGCGGTACTTGAGCAGGAACAGCAGGTCGGCGTCGCGCTCCAGCAGGCCGGGGTACAGCGCGCGCGTCAGCTCGATGGCCTCGCCTGGCAGTAAGAACGTACCTGCGCGTCGGAGCCGTTGACCATCTCCACGAACTGGCGGTACTTGAGCAGGAACAGCAGGTCGGCGTCGCGCTCCAGCAGGCCGGGGTACAGCGCGCGCGTCAGCTCGATGGCCTCGCCTGGCAGTAAGAACGTACCTGCGCGTCGGAGCCGTTGACCATCTCCACGAACTGGCGGTACTTGAGCAGGAACAGCAGGTCGGCGTCGCGCTCCAGCAGGCCGGGGTACAGCGCGCGCGTCAGCTCGATGGCCTCGCCTGGCAGTAAGAACGTACCTGCGCGTCGGAGCCGTTGACCATCTCCACGAACTGGCGGTACTTGAGCAGGAACAGCAGGTCGGCGTCGCGCTCCAGCAGGCCGGGGTACAGCGCGCGCGTCAGCTCGATGGCCTCGCCTGGCAGTAAGAACGTACCTGCGCGTCGGAGCCGTTGACCATCTCCACGAACTGGCGGTACTTGAGCAGGAACAGCAGGTCGGCGTCGCGCTCCAGCAGGCCGGGGTACAGCGCGCGCGTCAGCTCGATGGCCTCGCCTGGCAGTAAGAACGTACCTGCGCGTCGGAGCCGTTGACCATCTCCACGAACTGGCGGTACTTGAGCAGGAACAGCAGGTCGGCGTCGCGCTCCAGCAGGCCGGGGTACAGCGCGCGCGTCAGCTCGATGGCCTCGCCTGGCAGTAAGAACGTACCTGCGCGTCGGAGCCGTTGACCATCTCCACGAACTGGCGGTACTTGAGCAGGAACAGCAGGTCGGCGTCGCGCTCCAGCAGGCCGGGGTACAGCGCGCGCGTCAGCTCGATGGCCTCGCCTGGCAGTAAGAACGTACCTGCGCGTCGGAGCCGTTGACCATCTCCACGAACTGGCGGTACTTGAGCAGGAACAGCAGGTCGGCGTCGCGCTCCAGCAGGCCGGGGTACAGCGCGCGCGTCAGCTCGATGGCCTCGCCTGGCAGTAAGAACGTACCTGCGCGTCGGAGCCGTTGACCATCTCCACGAACTGGCGGTACTTGAGCAGGAACAGCAGGTCGGCGTCGCGCTCCAGCAGGCCGGGGTACAGCGCGCGCGTCAGCTCGATGGCCTCGCCTGGCAGTAAGAACGTACCTGCGCGTCGGAGCCGTTGACCATCTCCACGAACTGGCGGTACTTGAGCAGGAACAGCAGGTCGGCGTCGCGCTCCAGCAGGCCGGGGTACAGCGCGCGCGTCAGCTCGATGGCCTCGCCTGGCAGTAAGAACGTACCTGCGCGTCGGAGCCGTTGACCATCTCCACGAACTGGCGGTACTTGAGCAGGAACAGCAGGTCGGCGTCGCGCTCCAGCAGGCCGGGGTACAGCGCGCGCGTCAGCTCGATGGCCTCGCCTGGCAGTAAGAACGTACCTGCGCGTCGGAGCCGTTGACCATCTCCACGAACTGGCGGTACTTGAGCAGGAACAGCAGGTCGGCGTCGCGCTCCAGCAGGCCGGGGTACAGCGCGCGCGTCAGCTCGATGGCCTCGCCTGGCAGTAAGAACGTACCTGCGCGTCGGAGCCGTTGACCATCTCCACGAACTGGCGGTACTTGAGCAGGAACAGCAGGTCGGCGTCGCGCTCCAGCAGGCCGGGGTACAGCGCGCGCGTCAGCTCGATGGCCTCGCCTGGCAGTAAGAACGTACCTGCGCGTCGGAGCCGTTGACCATCTCCACGAACTGGCGGTACTTGAGCAGGAACAGCAAGTCGGCGTCGCGCTCCAGCAGGCCGGGGTACAGCGCGCGCGTCAGCTCGATGGCCTCGCCTGGCAGTAAGAACGTACCTGCGCGTCGGAGCCGTTGACCATCTCCACGAACTGGCGGTACTTGAGCAGGAACAGCAGGTCGGCGTCGCGCTCCAGCAGGCCGGGGTACAGCGCGCGCGTCAGCTCGATGGCCTCGCCTGGCAGTAAGAACGTACCTGCGCGTCGGAGCCGTTGACCATCTCCACGAACTGGCGGTACTTGAGCAGGAACAGCAGGTCGGCGTCGCGCTCCAGCAGGCCGGGGTACAGCGCGCGCGTCAGCTCGATGGCCTCGCCTGGCAGTAAGAACGTACCTGCGCGTCGGAGCCGTTGACCATCTCCACGAACTGGCGGTACTTGAGCAGGAACAGCAGGTCGGCGTCGCGCTCCAGCAGGCCGGGGTACAGCGCGCGCGTCAGCTCGATGGCCTCGCCTGGCAGTAAGAACGTACCTGCGCGTCGGAGCCGTTGACCATCTCCACGAACTGGCGGTACTTGAGCAGGAACAGCAGGTCGGCGTCGCGCTCCAGCAGGCCGGGGTACAGCGCGCGCGTCAGCTCGATGGCCTCGCCTGGCAGTAAGAACGTACCTGCGCGTCGGAGCCGTTGACCATCTCCACGAACTGGCGGTACTTGAGCAGGAACAGCAGGTCGGCGTCGCGCTCCAGCAGGCCGGGGTACAGCGCGCGCGTCAGCTCGATGGCCTCGCCTGGCAGTAAGAACGTACCTGCGCGTCGGAGCCGTTGACCATCTCCACGAACTGGCGGTACTTGAGCAGGAACAGCAGGTCGGCGTCGCGCTCCAGCAGGCCGGGGTACAGCGCGCGCGTCAGCTCGATGGCCTCGCCTGGCAGTAAGAACGTACCTGCGCGTCGGAGCCGTTGACCATCTCCACGAACTGGCGGTACTTGAGCAGGAACAGCAGGTCGGCGTCGCGCTCCAGCAGGCCGGGGTACAGCGCGCGCGTCAGCTCGATGGCCTCGCCTGGCAGTAAGAACGTACCTGCGCGTCGGAGCCGTTGACCATCTCCACGAACTGGCGGTACTTGAGCAGGAACAGCAGGTCGGCGTCGCGCTCCAGCAGGCCGGGGTACAGCGCGCGCGTCAGCTCGATGGCCTCGCCCAGCCGCCCCGCCACCACCAGCTTCGACACCCCTGCCGCACACACAGAAAGGCTAGGCTTCAACTAACGTCCTGGCTTACCAAACATTGCATACGCATGTGTTGTGGCTAAAGATAACAATTAGTATGCACTCCATCATCAAATTCGCATCTAGTGAAGTCCAAACATAATGCAGCAGATTGTGCTACTCAGGGTCTGACGTCACCACAGTTATCAAGCCATCCGGTGTGCAGGATCCAGAATGGACAAACAATTTCGGAAAAAGCACCCTTCCTACCACCTCATATCAATAAAGAAACTTATGTAAACCCGGCTTTATATAAAATCTTATAGCATTGAGTGTTTACAAAACTACAGTTCCTTAATTCACATTGTGAGTCCCGAAGCAAAGACACATCAAAGACTGAGAGTATTTTGGGGACGCAGATAAACGACCTTTGCATACTAGATCAAAATGGCGTAAGCCAAGAAGGAACTTTGAAATCAATGACGACGTTTTGACGAAAACTTGCCACCCGGAAAATGGGCGCTAGGACGTATTCAAGAGGAGGTCCTGCAAGGGCCAAAAATAATAAACAAAAACTAATATCATTAGCGTCCTATCACCAAACGTGTGTTGTTGTTACCAGTAAACGAGGATACAACACAGGATCAAAATGTCAACTATCAAAACAAATCAGACGAGCGAAGCAAGAGAAAGCGACTTCCTCGCAACAACGTTTCATTGAAGAAGCTATTCACCAGTTTCTTACTATTTTTCATGCTATTATCACAAGTTCAGCACAAAATATACCTAGTCATGACCTTGCTTCGATAGAATATCCAATCTTTGGTACATCCAAGACCAATGGCGTCGAGTTGTCTGCTACAACAGGACAACCTACTAAAAAGGCTTAGCCGACATCAAGAGTACGTCAATCATAATGGAACACCCATGCCAGTTCTTCTTCTTCCCCGCTAAAACACTAGGAAGTGGTGACGGGTGGGCGCTTTGGGGATTGTCTTTAAGAAAAATTTGACGTTGATAAAGTGCTGGCTCACAGCCTAGTTTGAATTAATCACTTTTGATTTTTGATAGAGTAAACAATATCAGAGTATCACTCATCATTAAGAGCACGAAATAAGCGAAATTAAACATTATGAAAAGTTACTTAAAAATCAAAGTCCGAAGAGGCTGAAAAGAGGCCTAGTAAACGGCGAGGGTTATATTGACAACTCGTTATTAGGTATAGTAGACGAAATATTTGCTGTAAAATGTACGCTTGACATCGAACAAAATGAAGGAAATTTACAGAAACTAATAAAAAAATCATACAAGCATCTTAGAATCAAAGATTAACATCGTAGGCCGTAATGAGGACGACATTATGCAGAATTCAGTGAGGGGATCATTAAAACCGAGCAAAACCAAACATATTATAGCGAAAATTTTTTTTTTTTTTTAATTTATGATTCACAAAACTGATGTACAATCGTGCATACTTAAAATTAATACTTTGTTTACAAAACAAATGACTGACACCTACTAGATGTGAATACTGCATGCATATTTAAAGCTAAACATAATTATCTTATTGCTTAAATTAAAATATAACATAAATATTTAACCTAACTTTTACAAAAAATTAAAAATATCGATTATGTTCTATTAAAATGTACGAGTTGTACGAACTAAACTGGATGGATCCCCAACCAACATTAAACCTTTCAATTTCGATTTACATATGTGCAAATCGAAAGTCAGATGATCCTGAAATAATCCCTCCGGGATAACAAATATCACGTTGTGATCTAGCGAAGGGTCGCAGGCGGTGGAGTGTTTTAGTGGCCACACACCGATATGAGTGATATTTTAGATAGATGTGTACACCGGATAAAGCTTCAACGTTAACATTCTCGATGTTTTTATACCGAATGGTACATGACAGATATTATCGATACTAATATTATAAAGAGGAAAGATTTGTATTTCTGTATGTAACGAATAAACTCAAAAACTACAGGACCGATTTCAAAACTTCTTTCACCATTAGAAAGCTACATTCACCCTGAGTAACATAGGCTATATTTTATCCCCATGCGGGGCGCTGCTAGTAAGAGATATAAAGAATAAAGACCGATTATATAAACAGACAAAACTGGAATATTCAGAATTTTCAAAGTAAATTACCTGCTCTTTTAAAAAATCAATAGAAATTGCATAAAAGGAACACAAGTTTAAAATATAAAATCAATTCACAAAAGATTCAAAAACATTCAAAAACATTCTCGCAGTATATTAGGTCCCAACGAAGTAGGTTAATCAGGCAAATGACCATAAAGCATGGTCAACATCTTTCGGATGGCATTCCAGCTTTCCTGTTCCAAGACTAGCACTAGCAGGGGTGGCTGAGCCCCTTTTTTTTTGGATGGGAAATCATCAAATGACTTCTCCCGCTCTGGGCGGAGCGGAAGGGAGTGTCAGACTTACTGACTAAAACCCACCCGTGATCCTTCTTGTGCCCTATGCGTTCCAGGGCCGCGGTAACTCTTTCGAACAAATTCCGCAACCCTAGCAGGCACCGACCCTATGGGGTCCCGTCCTCGGTGCTGACGGCTCCTTGTGACGCGCGTGGAACACAACGCGTCGTCGACTCAACCTGCTATCGGACGGCGAGCCACCCACGCTCACCGTCCCCAGGCATCAGCCACTGCGCAATAGCACAGCGGCCGACTTGTCTCTGGAGGAGGCCGCAATGGGACCATTACTGGCACTCCATCTCAGCACCCTCCCGAGCATTGGGAGCCGCAGCACCCGCAGCAGAAGCGGCAGTGGCGGCGACGGAAGCCGCGGCGGCGGCAGAGGCGGCGGCGGCGGCGGACCTCTTGCCCCTGGTCGGGGCGGATGGCGCGCAGGCCCTTCCCCCAGCCCAGTGCTCGGCCGGCTTGCCAACAGCCGCACATGCAACGCAGTGCCTTATGACCGGGCTGACCACAGCGGAAACAGAGTCCGCTGCGGTCGACCTCCGAGAGGCACATAGCTCCCGTGTGGAGCTGCCTGAGCCCCTACATCATGTCTTTAATACTTGTTTAAAACATGCCACGTTTCCGCCTAGGAAAATCACGCGAGTGTTTCCGGTTCCCAAAGGTGAGTCGACGAATCTTATTTCGAAAAATTCGGTTCAAAAAGAAGAATTTTCGTTCGACCTTCCCCCGAAGAGAAGACAATCCCACAATGTGTAGTCCCGAATGTCAATTTTAGTCTGGAGTTGTTTTTCAGGGTATGGGACTGGAAATCTGGTCCAAATACAAGGAATTATGAAAAAAAGAGCAGTATAAGTAATTTTAGAGGAAAATGCATTCCCTTCGGACTCAAGTTAATCGGGGACGGATTTATTTTCAAACAAGATAATGGTCCAAAGCACTGTTCCTAATTATGTCGGGGCTATTTTAGACGAGACGCAGTCGGAAAAAGTGTTAGAAAACAAGACATGGCCACCCCGAAGCCCCGATCTTAACTCTATAGAGCTTTTGTGGGAAGAGCTTGAGCGAAACGTTGAGGAACAATGCCCTTTTTCACCGCAGGTCTTGTGGAATGCATTAGAAGAAAGCTGGAGGAATATCTCACATGAGACTATAAATAAATTAAAAACTCGCATGCCTAGATTGGTAAAAGGTCATAAAATGCAAACGAGGATGTGTTTTTTCTTTAGAACATTGTATTCGTCAAGACTACATTTTTTAATTTTAAATCTTGCTGCATGAAATTAAAACCTGTGTTTCTTAAAGTTTTAAATATATTGACTTTTATATTATTTTTAAAGTGGTGTCAACTTTTGACCTGTAGTGTATGTTTTCTAGCTATTTCGATTTAAAAAATTAAAATACTGAACCGATTTTGATAATTAAAAGATAATTTCTATGGGAAGAATTGAAAAGCATATCCCATAACATTTTTTTTTATCTTCATACTGTTCATTAATAACTGAGTTATGAGTTGACATTAAAAATGCCACCGAATTAAGAATTTACTCTTTTTTTAAATCGGTTAAAAACGGCCGAGCTTAAAGATGGTAGAGTGCATACTACGAAATGCATTTCAATACTTTAAACTAAAGAATTATACTGGACAGACAAAAAATCATGAAATAGAAAATTAAAGCAGATCTTACTTTGTCTATTTTTAATGGAGGCGATGTCCTCGTCGATGGGCTGGCCGGTGGCGCGCGAGAAGGCCTGCGCCGTGCTGCAGTAGCCGTGGTGCACCAGGTACGTCGACACCATGCTGCGCAACACAACCAATCAAACAATTACAACAACATCCGCAACCGCACAACAACATTTTCACTGAGTTTTCGTGGCTAAGTCAAAGTCAAAACGTTTATTTCAATTAGGCCATTACAGGCACTTTTGAACGTCATCATTAAAAGTTACCATAATTAAGTGACTCTTGCGGATCTAAGCCATAACAGTAAGGGACAAGCGATCAATAAGCCCAGCTGGCCAAAAGCTGCATGTGTGACGTCCAGTTATAGCCAGACAGATCCGTTCCTTGCTAAGTATGTGAAGCCGTCGGTTTTGGCTTGTATTCTTTTATTTTTGACAGGAGACAGGTGGCCAGCCTAAAGCTTTAAAACTAATATAGTGCTAAGCGTTTTAGGTTTAGACAGATACTCGTAGATAGAATACTCTATATATTATTATGTAATGATGTATAGAGCATTATATGAAAAAAAAATAAGTATATCTGGCACAATGTAGATACAAATAAAAGGAAACAGAATTTTAAAACAATAACATTGTGTGCAACATTATGCTAGCGAAATACCAGACAACTAGCAGCTGCCTGATGCTGGTTTTCAACTGAACCTTACATTGAATTGTACGGATGTAAATCGTTTTTGTAAGTAATTAAATATATGTACAAGTAAATAGATATTATGTTATTGAGTAAACGATACATAATTATTTGGTGTCTAGTGATGAATAAGGAAAACAATTGAAAATATAAAATCAATTATTTAGCAGGAAACAATCAAGAAGCTCTAAAAGAAGCCTAGAAGTAGAACAAGAACAAGAGCGACAAGGCTGAGCGACTGACCGGTGCAGGACCTGCTGCCACTGGCCCTGGTCGTCGGGCAGCGGGAACTCGTCGATGGCGAGGCGCGTGCGCGCGCGCAGCTCGCGCAGCATGTCCTCGATGTCGAACACGAAGGGCTGCTGCCCGAAGTTGGCGTCCACCACCTCGCCCGGCGTCTGCAGCCCCACCGTCGGGTACAGGTTGGGCTGCAACCCGATCATGTGCAAACTGATTATGTGCTTCATGTTGTTCATGACTCGATAAAAACTATTGTACACGTCGCATAGCGTACAAACACAAGAACAGGAAAGACCTTCTACTTCATAGGAGACCAATAGGAACAGTGCACTAGCTTCTGACGTCTCATAAATGCCCATATCTCATTTTTGTATTTTAGACATAGGTACAAACCATGTTACAAACGTCTTATCACAAAACTAGTACACAATAATAATAGGAAAATCCCAGTTATGATCAGGATATAACTCAGTACGCCCAGTTGTCTTGTCGTTGTCAGCGACCCACGCCAGATGGTACTGATATAACACGCCGTAGGTGGTGAGCTGTCACTGCTCCTACAAGATTTTTACAAGGACAGAGGAATGGCACAAAACGAAACGCAATGTTGTATTTCAAAAAAATATATTATCATTAAGGATTCGCACCAAGAATAATTTAAAGCACCTGTAGTAAATCTGCAAAGCTAGCTAAGCCTTTAATTTTAATTTCTGTGAATTTAATAGAAAATTACAAGTCACACTGTACTCCATCATTTACTCAACCAGTATTAAATAGGGTTACCAAGTGACAATTATAAGTAAGATTCCTTTGGTAGAACACGAGACACTAGAATATCCCAAGTGCCACTAAACCTATACTATGGAGGATTGAAGGAATACCACCAGTGCTGCAATTAACGTAACCACCTACTAGGCTAAAAACTATGTTAAGACTGAACCATCGATTCGAAAAGAGGTTCGAAAAAAGTCTTTCTTTCACTTAAAATGGTAGGTTTCTCCCTTACATTTTTTCGATTTTCAGGGGCTTATCATAATCTTAGCCTAGCGGAATTGAACTGTGCTAATGCAACAGCTAATATTTTACGCACTAACGTTATTATCGCTAAGAATCAGAATCCTACAGCCATGTCAACATACCGGCAGTCCTCTGAACGCGATGCCGAGGTGGTGTCCGTTCTTGGTGTAGAAGCAGGTGTTGTCGACGAGGTTCACGCCGCAGCCGATGACGTCGCCCGTGGTGAAGGTGGGCCCGTACGGCTGCCCGGTGCCCGACGAGCAGAACGAGTGCCCGTCGTCGCCGTGATAGCCGTACGAGTGTTTGTCCCAACCTGGAGTACCACGAAGAACGGGGAGCTTTTAATTAAGAAGAGAAATATAGACTGCAGGCAATGATTGTTGACCACGAGTCAAGACTGAGACTGCGGGATCAGCCATAATTTCAAGCGGATGTTCTTCAAACTATGTAATGTCAAAAGTTCTATAAAATAACAAATGAAAGCGGTATTTTTTCAGATAGGCTCGCGTTTGTCCTCAGTCTCACCCGACAGAAAGAAATAATGTGATCGACGATAGAACACGCTTGTCTACAGGTAGCCTATTCACACTTGACGCACCCCGAGGTGTCAGCTATCAGGAAACAGATGTTTATTGATACCCAACTGATGTTTAGTACTTTAAATAAAACCCTTTTTTAACAAGGGCAGGCTTTTGTGTCTAAATGGCAACAGGTAAATGCAAAACACAAAACGAAGTAATAAACCTCGTCCTATATGGTCCATTTATTTGATGAATGACTAATCATAGATTTAAGTAAGCTGAGTCATATTCTTTTGTGGCTCTACTACCTGCTTAGCACATTATTCTTTATTGCTAATCCGGGCAGGTAAACCGATAAACGTAACAATAGTACGATTCATTATATAGGTTTACGGGCTTTACCTCACAATAGGGTAGTTAACTAAAAAAATCTGATAGATTTCCAAAAAATATTGGAGACGTATTTTTTCTTTTTTCACATAAACAAAAAATGAAGACGATACAGTGCGTTGAAAACTCGTGTGACATCACTACCCGCTACAATTTTTAGCGGGCAGTGACGTCACGCGCTCCCACTCCTGATCTTTGATGCTTTTTATCTTCGTCAGTTTTCATAGATTTGATAAAGGAAAAAATACACTGTCCAATATTTTTCTATAATCTAACTGACAGACTAATTAGAATTTTTTCATCAGGAAACATCCCTATTATGTCTCTCAAGATTACAATACAACAATAATGAAACTGGACAACAACGAACAACAACAACAATTTCAGTAATGAAACTGATAAAAAGTTATTTACTGAACAACCACAGATTACTATTACTAAACGTGCGATGGATCCTATCAGGTCCGAAAACAACGAAAATGGAGCTGATATCAAAGCCTCCAAGCAGTTCGTTCAACTTACCAGGTAATCTGTTCATGTTGACTCCGTGCGCCGACAGCCCGATGCCCATGTACCCATCGCGACCCTTGGACACGATGCGCACCTCGAAGTAGTACAGGCCGCACGCCGCCGGGATGGGGTGCGTGGCGCGCACGCTGGCCGCGTCCTTGTGTGTCTTGCCATGACCTGCACGCACAACCACATCACACGCCGTGAGGAGAGCTCCCGTCATAGCCAGGAACACAGAGTACGGAACCGCTGCAGCACAGAGAGTACTAACAAAACTCGTGACGCCAAAAGTAAGCAAACTTCTGCAACGGACGCCACTCAAAGCTTCTATTCGTCGTTGTCTTCGATCACTCATACAGAACTTTATTCTTTCGAATGGTCTTTATTAGTGATCGAAGAATGTAGTGCATGAAAGCGGGGACAAGCTTGATTTCTATGAACGTTGTGCTATGACAATGATACGTGTTGCTGCGCCGCCAAGACGTCTCCATACTCTGTGATCATAAAGTCCATGTCTAATAAGTGAGAACTACATGTGTCTACGCTAGCTTAGGAGTGTATATGACAGGCTAGAAGACAGTTTGTCTGTAACGCTGTAAGAAGACTACAGGCGAAATACAGGCTCTAAATACCGGCATAGAAATTGAAAAGCACTTTCTATGTGTTTAAACAAAGCCACTTTCGACGATAAATCGATTAAGAACTTTAGTATGATATTCTCCATAGCATAAGTAAAAAGCAATAAAAATATGCACTTAGAGCTTGTAGAAAAATATAAAGTGACTTTGTAGAGATATATTAATTGAAGTAGAATATGCAAGTGGAATTATTAATGTCATACAACTTAACGGGTACAAAAATGCAACAGAACACCGACTTTAGTATGTAAACCACAAAACCAGGCGCATCCATTGTATAAAGGGGAAAGTTGCTTCAATAGAAATTGCCATGTTTCAAAGGGTAGCCAAAACGAATGTAGGTAACATCGATCCTTGTTCACCTGGTGCCAGCTATTGCACTAACGCTAAATAGATTTACAGCAAGAGCCGGGGATTGACTGTCCTCTTACTGTCGTGAGAAAGCAAAGTATCTCAATGGAGCACTTTCGCGTATTAATTTAGAGCCAACACTCAAGTTTCCAGTGAAAAGCCTCGGCAGTGTATAAACACCGTTATTTAATGAGCCAAGAGTATTCAAAAACCAATCAGAGAATTGGTAGGTAACCGTCTTTGCTAATTGGTTTTTAATACGAATCATTTACAACGACTACGAAAATTTTCAACTAGTATTATGGATCTGCCTTTCTGCTAATTGATTCAGCCAACAGGCGATAGATACATTTAGCAAAAGCCATTAAACCGTAAGCTATTCGTATACAGTTATTAATGTTCCGAACATATCGCTGACTTGTGCCGGATAAACGGAATGTGCTTACGAACCTCTGTTCTATTAGAAACCATAAAGTAGGTACAACATAACACTCATCATCTGTTCAAATCAACATTATTATTCACATACAACATAAATAGCCAGTGTCAGATAATTCGAATCTACGAACAAACATCCTGAACGTTAGCCAAATACGAAATGTGGACGAATTTTAAAACAAGGCCAATGGGGAATGCTAACGACCTCCAGCTAAAAAGTAAACACGGTTTAAATTCAAAACCATAAATTACTATGGGACGCGCAAACTGCGAGTGCCGCGGTCACACAACAACAATGCAGACCAAACTATTCTCAGCATGCGGACGAAAATAAAACTTGAGCGTATGAACTACGACTCATATTTGAACAACTCTCGTATATTGTGAAAAACGATTAGTCTATCACAAGGCCAAACACTTGAAGCGATACAACGCCACATAACGCTGGACGCCAACACGCCAACATTTGGTAACAAACACGTGGATCTATCGTCAACGGATGAATTATATGTTGATGACTGTGCTGTTTTGTGCCACGCTTTTGATTCATGTTTCTTTGAACAAGAATTAAATTATAAAACAAATTATGTTAAAGCGGTAACTAGACCTGAACGATATCTGTGCTGTACGAACTGTTATCATCAGCTAAACAAATCGCAATAGCAGCGCACACACTGGCAGGGCACAAAATGATGCTTACAGACCCAAGAGACGTTTTTGTACTGACAAAGAGTTCCCTGTAACGTAGACAGAAAAGATCAAAACAAATAATTCTCGAAATAGAAATCCGATTCTGACGCGGAAGCATAAAATCTGTTGAAACAACTGTTCGTGCCAATCATTAAAGAATAATTGACTAAACACTAAACAAAAGCAATTTAGTGTTGTATCATCCTGTTTCCACAAACAGTGCTTCCCTGGATGATCGTAGGCCAATAGGGTCGCGGACGGCGCACGCGCACACTGCGAGCTACGCGTACGCATGAGAACAACAACACAGGTTAACGAACCGCCACGTGTTTACACAACAACACGTAGATAAAACCACTGGATATGTGTGGGACGAAACACTCGCTCACGGTATATAGCGGTTTCTAAAACTGACTTATGAGGAACGTGCACTTTGTCGAGGAATTGGCAAATTGGGACGAATAGGAATCGGATTGTCGAGTGTTGGCTGTAGATATGCTAATTAAGGTGTTTGACCGAAATGTATAGGTGCTAAATGACTGTAACGTAGACATGGATATTGCGGCAGTACCTAACGGTAAAGTTAAGTAGGATGAAGGAAACCGTACGACTGTTTGGCCAAATACTCAAGTTATTTAATAGTACAAAGAATCATAAGTAAACAAGCTGAAGTATATACAAACATAAACAGACAAGCAAATACACAAAGCGTTTAGGAATCAATAGAGCGTTACCTTCAAAGCTACAATGAAATCAAACGGCATAATGACTGACTCATTACATGCAACCACTTGGTACAAAGAAGTTCGGTTCAAGCCACAAAGAACAATCACATGAAATAGCTGTAATTCTTTAAACTCCATGTAACTCGTGTCCCAGATATTTTTATTTTAAGACGTCGGAAACGACAGCGTACAGAACTACGCAGTGCGTACCTTCTACGCAGTTCGCCGCAGCTACGGCTACGGACTCACGAAACGGCACGTTCTCGATTTAGAGAGTAAAAAAGCCAATTACATTCATATTGGATCAAATTGATTCTAAAAAACCGGATATTGAAGAACATGGCTCAAATGTTTAAGAAAACATTGCTTACATATACTCCAGAACAAAGAAAAAACATTTTTCTGTTCAGTTAACAGCGAAGTAAACATTAATTTCCATTTCAAGGAGGCAGTGCTTGACGAGAATACCATCAGTTCACCGGTCCGGGGTGCGGGGCTGCCGTCACTCGCAATCTTGACCTTCGATAACTTGGGAGCACTTGACTGAACATTATCGCTAATGGATACATTATGCGCAACATTTTACAAACATAACTTTCGAATCAGCCACGAATGGTAGCGCACCATGAAAGGGCGCCTTCAAAGGCTCAGCTTGATAACCGAGCTGTGTCGGGCAAAAGCTTGGCGCGTTGGCGTCGGCCCAACTGGTCTCGTCAAACATTCGACAAATGTCAAGGCGTACGCGAGGTCGACACACTCGTATTTTCTACAAACAAAGAATCAGAACTAATCGCAGAATATGGCGCAAACCGATAATGCGATGTATTTAAAACAATTCAACAGTCCAAAGGGTCATACAGACATAATATGTCTACGAATTTAATTAATGACGTGTTTACACAACTATGTGGAACTACAATAAACTGGAAATGTAACGAGTAGTGCTGGCGATGTTTCTGGATACGTGTTCTACAATAATAATGCGCTGTCCTCGGCGGCGACGCAGGCCTTATGCATCAATAATAAATGAGATAATGATAGGTTGGCCTGCATAAAAGCGTTTACTGCAACCTCTGTCCTTCTGTATTTCAATGAAATCCAACGTGGAAAGTTTTTCTTTCATGAGCTGATAAATATTTAACCAAGAAAAGTTATTAAGAACGAAACCTTTCCACTTAGTAAAAGTTGTTCCCTTGTCAGTGACCTGCAACGACTTTAAGTATCTAAACGCGACAGCAATTGCGGCAATCTCAGATTTCCGTCACGTAATTGTTTCGTTCTATTTACTAATGTAGGCCACACCTAATTGTAAATCCGACGAAACGAGCAAGGCAACGCGTCGCCCGTCGCTTGGCAAGAACAATGGATGGACTAGGGAAAAATAGCGGGCCGCGGTATGCGCTGTGAGTATGGACAAAATTAGCCACAATCATTAACGGACCGTTGCCCCCGGCTGCAGGTGGCTCCGCTGCATCTGACTCACGCCAGCCAGATAATGTTCATACTCGAACACAGATTACGTGCCATTACATTAACTTCCTACACTACTTGAAGGGACACGCTGACTACCGCAGCGCTATGTATTCAGAACTTAACAGGGGACTGAGGGGACTCTCTCGCTTTATGCATGTGAGATCCCATGCAAACGGTACTGCGTAAGTGTGCGTGCGCTGGAAAGCTAATGCAGGAAGTGCCGCATCTCGATAGTGAGGCGGAGTACCCGGGGTGAGTCATTCGTTTCGATTAAAGACATGTCGTACCCGAGCGGTGCCCAGCGGCCGGGGAGCTCGGCCCGTGCTCGGCATAGCCTGCTTTATCTGAATGTTTATCAGCCAATAACCCATCTACGTTGGGGAAATTTACGAGTTACGTCACATACTGGTACGTCAAAGTTTTTGTCATCAATTAGCAAGTATATAAAACAGTAACAAAAACATGCCTGCCAAGACTTTCAAATGATCCACCGTATGAAACACGTGTTAGTCAGCATGCAAATATCAGAAGCAGGAAACAGTGAATAACGCTGACATATGAAACTATGTAGAAACAATAACAACATTTTTACTATACAACAGTCCTCGTGCACGAGCTATACGTATGTTGACAATTAAACCGTAGTTTGCAAATAAATCAGAACCATGCATTCTACAGTTTGATTGATTAATCCATAACTCTACTAGAGTTGAGATATTAAAAAGACTAAAGATATGGTAGCAGTAATTGGGTTAAGAAGAAATATTCACTAAGTTAAAACAAAATGCAGCATAAATATGGTGCGGACGTGAAGACTGATCACGTACTACCAAGATTTCTAGCAGCGTGACAGACATAAGTCGACATGTGCTCCGCTCAATGAAGGTGGCACTGTCGCAATGAGCATTCTCGAGCCCGACGCAAAACGAGCCGTCGGGCTAATATGGAACCATTGACAAAGCCGAAGCACATGTCGACGCGACTAGAAGAAAGCATACAAAGATTAAGACACTCGAGACGTTTCCCGAGAATGTTAGAGAACACGCAATGACGTGACACACAGTTGCTAACAAACAGTCCCGCTCGGCGACGCCACTTGTGCGTTACCGGCTCCTCGCGGACTACTTGCACGCCGGCGATGTACACGCGATATATACTCGTTATTTATCATTTAAATTTTAAAGACGTACGATAAATTTGCACTGTTTATTAGCAAGATGCGTGGGCAGATATAGTTGTATGTATGTTGACGTACGATACATCCAGAGGCGTAAGTGGAGGTAGGGCAGGTGGGGTCGGCGGCCCGGGCCCTGCGTCCCACCTTACAACAAATAGAGAAAACATCCATGTCCATTAAAACGATCCACACTCGGACCCCATACACACCACTTACGCTTCTGGCTGCTCGGCGAGGCGACCCACGAGACGCCGCTATGCAAGCTGCGACGACGACGATCCCGCTTAGCTACATTACATTGCGCGCAAACGCCAGTAAAGCTTCCTCGAATGGAAAGCTGCGGCAGCAATGGATGCATGCGCTCGCGTGAACACGTCATGCAATGTCCTGACTACCGGCACACGAGCGTTTAGAGCATAGTGGTGCTATGGAGCCGAAAATTATCTATGCTACTGATTACTGCTAGAGTTAATACTATGATTATTCTAAGCCTTATCAACGAGAAGTCTACTTTCACAGTACGTAAACTAAAACAAGAATCGCGATGAACACTTTCGCATAGTACATGGCAGAGTACGTTGTGTCTTGGGAAATGTGTATTCTGTGATGTTCAGTCGCGGGAAATAAATTGTTCTACTCATGGTAAAGGTCTCCCCCTCTTGACACGTAAGAATACCCAGGTCGTATAATACAGAAGTGCACTTACCACGGTATGAGATATGCTTTGATACTGATTGTGCAACTAATTAGACCGCAATGATGCGAAGGAGGCACACTTTGATAAACATAATGGTGTTAAATAAAACAGGGTAATAGATAAGATACGCGTTATTTATTTAAAGTTTGTTTTATATGCAAGAAAACCCTCACTTGTTGATGGACCTCATAGTTCAATTACCACCAAGGAACACTTATCAAGTTAATGAAACGGCTTGTGTAGATTTTCCTCAATTGTATATATTTACATTGCACGCGAACCGTGCTAAATAAATATATTAAAACCATTACAAACAAAGAAATATAAATGATTAAGATAAAGGCGAAAATAATCGATATTTCTCTACATATTAAAACATAAAAACCACAGAAAAAGAAAGTCACGGAAAACAACGATAACATTATCAGGATTTGTTGAAACAAATGAAAAACTCAATACGCAGCCGGGGTCACAATCACAACCTGTTAAAACTACTGACCATAAAAAGGAAAACAGCCTTCGTTGTCATAAACGTCAAATGGTAACAAACCCAAAATAAAAAAGAAGCACCGTGGAAATGTGCGGAGCAGCGTGAAAAACGAGGGCGAAACATGGACAGAGCCACAAACGTCAATAACTGTAGACGAAAAAAAACTGCAACGTCAAGTGCATAAAATGTGGCGAAGGTATTGGAAACAATTAGCGCGTGAGCGGTTGCCATGCGGGCGCCACGCGGCCTCGCTCCCGCCGCCGCCGCCGCCGCATCAGAGCGAGCGATTACTTCAAATTAAATTAACTACGATGCATGTTTTGACACAAATCCTTTGCACGTCTACCTTAAATACAAGCCTACACGTCTTTATCTCACGATTACCATCTAAAAAGGATGTGTGGTTGGTTCACCCGAGCCTTGGACGGCCGGTAACGGGAACTTGGAACGGGTGGGGTTAAAGCCAACTAATATAAAATATTAGGTGGCGTCAACAAAGACAATTGAGAATGGGGCATTAATGCTGGAATCGACCTAACAAGGCACACTGCAGTTGTTTGTAATTTGTAGTACCTAATCATTCTTCTTTACTGTAGTTTGTAAAATTAAGCATGTCGAGATATTTAGTCACCTGGAATTAATTTAATTCGTTTTGTAATGTGTTGATAACAACTAATAAGGTGTTGTAGCACTGTATGACCATAAACACTATTTATAAAAATTTGAGGACGCTAGTCCCTCGCCAACTAAGAGGCTTGTAGAAGTCTGTTTATTTATTACCTGTTGATAAAATGGATAGCTACAATCAAATCATTTAATATAATGGCCCATCATTTATGATAACATTAATGAGACCAGAGGGACATAGTTCTATTGTGCAACCGCCAATAAAGAATACTTAGCAAAACAATAAACTAGACCACAGAAAAATGTAGAAGAAATACAATCTATAAGAGATCCAAGTTTTTGCCTCCAGATTTACGATAAAACTTGAAAAGAATCAAATATTAGCAAAGTATGTTTTGAAACCGCAACGAAAGCAATCGTGTCGGACCAACGCTGAATTAACAATGAAGTGTTCTCGCAGCAATCTATGTGATGTAATGCTGCGATACCACTCCAGTGAGCAAGTGAGCAAATAGGGGCTCAGTCTTCACATACGAGTATAAACAAAGGGAACGCCACACGAGCAAAATCAATATTTTGTCTTTCGATTTGTCTATCCAGTACCAATCTCTAACACAGTTATTTCCAAACATGTCAAATAATTTTAAACGTATTTGTAAGAATAAATTATAAGAATGTATTCAAAGGCCAAACCCAAGCCTGCACAAGCACCATAGCGACCCAGTGACCCAATTCCTCAATTGATCTCACTACTGCGCAGCAGATAAGCAGTTGATACCCTCCATGCCGATTGTCTCTTTTCAGACTGCTGCTATTGGTTTGAAGAGAAGCCTATGTTCATTAATTTTTAAAGTTTAGGATCCAGTGGGACGGTGGCCAGAAACTGATAAGCTGGGACTTGTTCCACGGATTCAAAGCAACCATCGACAAGTTACAAGAAATAAGTTTGTGAGTAAATTTTAGCCAAGCGCAAAATTTTGTACTGACTTCAGAGAAAATGGCTTGTCAAGTTAACTACAGCACAAATGACAATGACATGGCAACTCGGCAGAAGACTGACTGATTCCCTTCAGTACAAGTCTTACAAGGCAATTCATAATTACTGTGTATGATGTGTATTAATGCACATACTGGGCTGCATACACCTGTATACTAATAACATTGCAATCGCCTATTGGCCTGCCAAGCGTAGCTGTTACGCCAGTATCCCACGTTTATTTATGTAGTCATTTGTACATTTTCCGTTGCCAAGTCAAATCTATTGGCTGCTTAGGATCAATTTAGTTCTGATGCATAACTTTCGCTTACATTCACCGGCGTCATAACCGTTCAAGTTAATGACGCGTCTTAATGTCGCTTTCCATTATTGTTTACTGGTTCTTGTACCGTAACATTTTACATTTCCTTGGTTTTCAATCTTAATGGAAGCTAATTGAATTAAGGTACATCAATTCATAATAAAAAATTACCAAAAAAAATTGAATCTTAACAATTAGGTGCTGACGATTAGTAAAGTTCGTTTATATAATGTTCTTAGTGATCATTCTGCAGAAATTACGTCAATATCCACAAAGGGAAGAGTAGCCAACAGGAAACCAAACTGGCGACTACTTAAAGCTGATGAGGAACATAATTGCAAACATAAACAGCCTATATCAAATGAGCTACCAGCTACGTTGTTAAGTTGTTAACTATCTTTACGTATACCCCAACAAAGGTTGGCAAACAAAACGCGCTGCGTGTCCGACTTCAGCGACGAGCTTGTCGATGTCAATTTATATGAAGACATGCTAGAGCCGCGCTGCGACTCGCGTGCCAGCCACTGATTGCTTTCCGACTACTGCCGCGCTAATCATAACTTTGTTGCCAGAAGCACGCGTATTGAATATGCAAAACGAACTCAACCTTCAGTACACGAAACAATCATTGAGCACCTTAGCAAATTATATAAGTGTGGGGAACGGCTTCCGAAAAGATTACAGAAGCTAAATGCATGCGGCAAACGTAAAAGCTTTATTTGCCTTAAATGAGAGTACAGAATGAAAATTTCCTCAAAGGAATACAATAAAATAGCGTCTGAATAATACATTAATATCACCCTACACGAAAATAAATTTACCCCTGAGAGACTGCGTCACCTCTCAGAACTGTTGAAATATTTCGCTAATGAGATCTCTTGTAACCGATTAATCTTTTGCTGTTGTTTCTAACCGACTTCGAGGTTCTCTATTCGCCCGAACATCGCGCCGATACGCTGTGAAGGTGTACGCAGACGAATACAACTTAGCCTGGTACAAAATTGAAGCAAAAATAACCTCACTTGCCTCAATTTTATTAAATTTCCATGTGTGGTCATCTATTTTGGGCAATACGTTTTTTTCGTTTTTTAGTTTAGCGCTACCACTAAAAAGAGTTTTAGAAGAGAAGAGAAGTACTACCAGAATTGCACGGAATATGCACAAAGACAATTCGACGTAAAAGCGAGACCATTTTAGCTTAGTGACACGGTCCGATATAATATTAGAATCAATGTCGGTGTCGCAATACGCAACCTCACTCAAGGAGACGACTCGGGTTTCAATACGATCGTATTTAATAATGTATTTCATAATAACATTGCACACTGTCACGTAATTAGCGTCAGCCGTCAGTTTTGCAGCGATGCGGAACTGCAAACTTATCTTAGACAATGATTTTGTTTGCGTAGTGAAAAAGAGAAGCTGCCAGGTTTCCGAGACTGTTATGAAAATATTTAACTTCATCTACTGCATGGCTTTACATTCAAATAATCCCTATCAAGAATATATACCATGGAAAAATCCAGTTTATAAATATTCCATGCAAACTGAAAATAGAACTTCATTAGTCGATGCAAAAATAGCATGAATATTGAAAACAACTAAGGCTTTCTAGAAACCCTAGAATGTACGGAGTCGTACACTCGGAGGGAAAGTTATTTCCAACCAGACCAGTATTTTTTTATCAAACTTATGTCTTGTAAATACAACAACCTACATGGTTCTCATATAAGTACCAGTACAATTATGAACTAGTTTAAACCGACCAAAAATTGACGTGTAAAAGTGTTATTTACAACCTACTTGTAAAATAAATATAATTTATGAAAACCACACCAAAGAAACTGATGTGGTCACAAAAAGAACCACATTTGTCACAATCCTAACTAGCTCTGTGATTGACAAGAACTTTTCAAATCGTATTCAACCTTATTACGATAGCAGTGCCCCGCGGTTTCACCCGCGTAGTTCCCGTTCCCGTGGGAGTACGGGGATAAAATATAGCCTATCTTACTCAGGGTGAATGTAGCTTTCTTATAGTGAAAGAATTTTTGAAATCGGTCCAGTAGTTTTTGAGTTTATTCGTTACATACAAAAATACAAATCTTTCCTCTTTATAATATTAGTATATACTATGGTCTCGGGTTTCGGCTGAATAAAATGACCTGACTCGGGAGAAAAATTGGACCTGCCTTCTCGACTTCTTGTTAAGTAGGAACATTTATCAATATTTACATATCTACTTAACACACGTATCACGCGGGGGAACAAAAAATAGTTGCGAAGCTGTCGACCAACACCCATGTGATACAACACTGCGTTTGATTCTTGTGTTTGATCGTGACTAAAAACAATTTAAGTCAAAGTGTTACAAAATACGTGGAGCGAGTTTTAAGATTAATACGGAGAAAGATATACGAGCTAATGGAAAATAAACGTTGTGTAGGAGACGTATGGCAGCGCTAGCAGACTGAACTTGACCCGCCGCTAGCTGCCTTCGGCATCCGCCGCCTCACAGACTAATTTGGCACCGATAAAAACAACGCGATAAGCAACTCTCTGACCTTTCTTCACTCACACGATTCCGATAATATTGTAACACAGTTAATTTATTTGTCGAGTCGACTAGCTATTGCCACGTAAGGTAAGCAACTGTTTGTATTCATATTATTAAAAATGGAATGAGGTTTGAGGTAACGTAACTGAAGGAAGGAGTATATTCAATTTGTGTACTGTTTAGCATGTCCAAAATAAAACTAGAACCATTTAGAATCACAAAACATATTCGCAAAACACAGACTACTCGTAATCAATACAAACTAAATAAAAAAATACGCACGACAGTTCTGCAAAAAGAAAAGTATTTGCCAGCAATAGATAGACAAACGTAGTCAGCGTTTCAAAAAGCCAAACATACCAATTTTAACCTGGAAGCGGAAACTATAGATAAGAGAGGAGTCGTTTCAAACGTCCCTTTATTTATTGAAACGCGGGGAGGCAAGTGAGGGAGCTGTTCGTGCGTTTTGGACTGTTAAACTGTCTGACGCAAGAAAAATGGGGTCTTTCGATAACGACCGAGCATCAGAAGTGTGTCACGAACGGACTCACTTTCACTATCACAGCAGTACTTACTGCTTATCCAAATTATAATTCACACTTGTACAAACCTCACGTATGTATGTATTTATTTATAATATCATATTTTTTGTGCATAATTTTTTTACAGCGTTGTTTAATTCCTCCCCTTAAGGTTGAAGTGTCTCCGGTTCTTGTAAATACACTGGTCATGGCGGCAGGAGTAGGCTGTGGTAGGCCTTCCCGGACAATCAACTGCATATAAAGCTCTATCACTCAGGTTCTATGTTGTATTCATGGAAAAGCGAATTTATACAATCTAGTTTTGAGATTAGTCATTAAATTTTCTTATTTTATAGCATTTACTCGCCGTTGTAAACAGATTTATTAATACAAATTGGAGCACTTGAAGCTGCGGCTGAAAGAGATTACCTACTACCATCAAGCCCGTAAACGACAAATCAACTTAATTCACTACATCTTCTTCAGAAAAACTTTTATAACTTCAATCTACCCTATTGGAACAGCGAGCAGATCCCAGCTCAACTTCCTGTCCACTGAAATTTTAAACGCAAATACCAGTGCTCTTTGAAAAACAATTCAGTCATTATGAACAACTCATTGTTATAGTTACAAAAGTTACGTGTGCAACAAAATGTTACTCTAACACAAAGGGCCAGAGTTCCAAATGAAATTGAGTTAGATCCATATGTATATCGGGGCTTCGACAAGGCCGATGATACTAGAAATAGATACAAGGAAAAATAGACGGTAACACATCAACTTTGGGTGTATTTATGAATGAGGAGTATCAAGAGTGGGAGAGGAAGCGGGGGGCAGCACGTGGCGGGCGACCCAACGCAAGCGAGCTTGACCCAGTTACTAGATGCACCATTTCGGTCCCGTTTTGAAAGCAAGGGCGGCCCTTTACCGCCGTCGCTATGTTTGGGATCTCCCTATTCCTTCCCCTGATTCCTTTGTTCGGTGAACACTGAAGACCGACTACTACCTGCGTCTTATTATGACGTAGCGATAGCGACGCCTGCTCGAGTGCATGAAAGCCGATTAAACACGAGCGGAAATCGCTAAGGTTTGCAATACCCCTGGTCACAGTAAACATCAATAAAACCAGCATTAAATTAACTTTAGATTTGGATCTCAGCATGTAACATTTGGCAGGGTGCCGTGAAACAACGGCGATGTCGCACCTCCGCAGTTTTCTAAACTCTACAATTCTGACAAATAATAATCATGCTCTTTTTACTATCAGAATCTGATATATTTTAAAGATGGGCTCGCTACGGCTACTGCGTAGTTATCGGCCAGTGCGGGAGGCCCTAATCGAAGAGGCGTAAAAGATAATGCGAATGAAATAATAACACCTAATTATGAAAAGGTAAAAAAGTGCGCAGTTGTGGTCGCAGAACAAAGACAGGAGAACAATGCGTCGCAGCGAGATTTGCTGATCAGTAAAGGGTGGTTGTGAATTATATTCAAAGCATGGTTTATCGACTGGCAGACAATGGACCCGGAGAAATTAATTACACAACAAACAACTTCAAAGCCGGAAATGCTGAAACAATTCACCTACAGCCCTATGGGTATTATTAGGAACCGAACCGAACAGAACAAGAAGCGATGCTATGAATGGAAAGAACTTCATGAAGCCATTAGACGATTTAAATCACAGTAGCGATATATTTCATAAGCACATCCAACTGGTTGTGACAAATCAAAATGATCAATTACTATCAAACATAACAAATTGATGAAATTCAACATAAACGGCTATCTTCAATGTGTTTTTTAACCAAGAACGATTATCGATTATACGGTTTCATGCGAAGAAAGTCGTGCCTCCAAGGAGAAATTGTGTACGACAATTTCTATGATAGAGGAGAACAATCTCAATAGTATCGTCGCCTATTATCTGCTCAGACGTCAGCGGGTCATCGGTAGCGCCACTAATTGAACCAGTTCACGGAGCCGGTGAGCGTTCATTCATTATTATCATAGATCGTGTCAGCTGCGTGCGCGTCTACGCAGCGCTCGCTGAAATGCCCTTCAGCCAGTGCGACCTCATTACCATTTTGTTAGCCATACACCCCTTGTTACCTGAGATCGGTAACTTCAGCTTGTACGAAACGGTATTCCATAATTTCCGACCATCCCTAAAAATAATCGTGATGCGTAATTTCAACAACTTTGAATTCGACATATCGATGTAGTGTATTTCTAATTTATACATGAAATATTGTACTGTTGAGCATTGTTTGTCTTTTTTTTTTTTAACAGACGTGATTTTGTGCGACTTTATGACGAAGTCACAACTAAATGAAAAGAAAATACAGATAATTTAAATACAGTTTGAGTGCAGCGGTGCACTTCAAATAATGGAATAAACGAGTTAGACGAAGAAAAGCCAACACTGTTTCCTTGATAATAAAACATAATGAAAAAACTATTTCAGTCGTAACTAGCCCACATGCGGTGCAACTAACACAAGATAATATTATGTGGGTCGAGCGAAAGGGACTGATGTTCCTGGCCCTTTCATTTACGAAGCTATGGCATTACTAACATACGGAAGACGAAGTTGGCGAAGACCAACCAACCAAATAAGTCCGTCGTCAATTACAGAATGCGAATATCGAAAACAATATAACTGAGCATATAACACATGTTCATGTCATCTACATAGATGCAAAGATTACAGTTATACAAAACCAGTGATAGATGATGTGTACGGGCTCCAGAGTAGCTAAGTGAAAAACTTTCATTGCATTTGTTCGGCTACTGGGAAAGTGGATCGTAAAAGGCAGATTGAGCGGCGCGATAGTGATTCGATTCGGATCTGCTATAGTCCAAGTTCAATATTCCAGGACAAAACTTAAACCTTGCCAAGATCTGATTCCACAACTTGCGTCATGCATGATTCAATTTAAATCCATAAAATAATGGCTTGCTGCGGCGTATCACGCAATTGAGAGATGACTTCTTGACAGTTAGCCATTTCGGCTCTTATGAATATGTGGAATTTGAAATTAATACTCATAAAGTTTTCAGGCGTTACTCATTTCTTCAACTATTTAATATTACATTAAATTAAATATTTTATTAACTTTATAAACAGTAAAAGTTGTAGCGGTAAGCGGTTGAACCGACAGAACAGGTTGCAGATGAACAATAGCCAATACATTGGATCTTTGATCCTGTAATCGCAGCGAGCACAGCAATAATATTATTAATGTTCTGCCGTACATCAAACAGTTACTCGTGAATACTATCGTTGAAATCATCTTCACTTGAGTGCCAGATCAGAAATTTAATATTGTTTGGCAGAGTTTTGGTTGAGATGTGCGCGTCATCAGTCATCTCTGAGACGACTGTTCTAAACTTGTAACATCATCGTTATAAGTTTATTCAACAGATTTCTTAAATTCCTGTATAAGGGTCACTGCGAATAAGGGTTTGCAGGATGTCAATACACATATCGTGCAACTATAATTGGATTTCCTCGTAAGGGAATTCTTTAGTTGTCAACCCACCGAGGAAACAAAACCTACCAAGTTTTATTCGGCAGTAAAACCATGCAGCCACTGACTTGCATGTCGATCACTTTCGCACTGACCAACTCTGTAGATAATAAAGGAATGTATAAGTTTTCTTTTACCTCGTTGTATCGCACGAGTTTTAGCGACTGGTGTAACTCGTTAACTACTTTAACTGTAGCTCTCGAGACAACTTGAGATTTCCCTGGAGCCTTTTCGAGTCCGTAGTTGCCCGGTTCACCACAAGCTTTTGATTCTACTCTGTTGTCATTTATCCTAAGTTCTTCAAACTTATGTAAGATAACGTATCTTACATAAGTTTGGATTCTGGATTAATATTAGCATATCTTCTTACAAAAATGATCTTGTTCATGAGTCCCGCTACCAAGTAGCTTTATGTTTCCGTTCCATTAATTCTACCCTTCCACGCTCGTAGTGTTGTGAGAATCGTAGGACAACCAACGAAGGCACTCTAATGGAAATTGTTTCCAACAAAAAAATAACCTCGGAGCGACCTCTAACTTTTCCCCGCAGACCTTCAGGCAAACAAACGCTGCATGTGTTCGGATCATATATTTACATTGACACTGAAAATCCAGGTGTGGTTTTCCACAGAAAAAAAGGAAACATGATAATAGTTCGCATTGCCAACAGTAGAATTGGCTTTGGGTCACCCTCAACGAGCTCTGAGCGGTGTACCGCACGAATACCGAGCGACCCCGTGGCCAACGTACGAGTATGTGGGGACAGGGCACTGATCCCTACACAGGAGTATTAATTTTGGTTGAAAAACATTAATTCTGCTCAGTCTGCTTATCATTGTAACATACAATCTTGACAGAAAACAAGTGCGAGATCTTCAAGAGTGTGAAGAGTAACCGGAATATCAAGTACAGCATCTTAGTCATTATGATCTGTACCAATATTATAAAGAGGAAATATTCGATTGTTTGTTTGTTTGCATTGAATAGGCTCCGAAACTACTGAACCGATTTGAAAAATTATTTCACTGTTGGGAAGCTACTCTATCCCCGGGTGGCATAGGCTACATTTTACCCGTGTTCCCACGGGAACGGGAACTACGCGGGTGAAATCGAGGAGCAGCTAGTTAATTTATAAAAGCAAGAAGCTTTTCAATCAACTAAACTTGTACGTTCCTGCAGCTATTGATATCTGTAGCGCAACAAAGCCAAGTCCTCGACACAAGAACCAGGGGAGATTGGAGCATGTTGCACTCACGGCCTCATTCTAACTCCTCAGCCATCAAGTGACTCCCCCAGAAAAATGGTCAACGACCTACTATAGCTTTTGTGTAGCATGTAGCGCTCGCTCTCCCATAAAAAGTTGAGAGAAAAGGTGGCAGGGGGGCTGTATAAAACATTTGCTTGGACATTTTCTATAGAATGCTTTACTGGTAAGTAATTATTGTAACTCTCAATAACTTTGACGCCAGTTTCTCTCATGGTATCGAGCGGCTTCCAATTAAAACCAATCCATACTTTTTATAACACACACAGCGCTAGATGAGATCCTTATATCCATAGCTGATATCATCTGGATCGCTTTCGCTTTTCAGCGAGGGAGTTGAAATATACGCAATAAAACTAGCAGAAAAATAGTCATATTTCGCAAAAACAATAGTACAATTTAACGAAACCTGAGTTGTTATGAAATTTAATGATGATGAATTATTCATTAATGTTTACGTGGTGTTTGTGACTTGACAAGAAATTTAAAAATATATAAATACTTGTATATTAAAAACTTGTTGCTTGCTGTCGCTGTATAATCATAATCAAGACCTTGAATCTATTTGGTCGTACGAGTAAATATTATTATAAACAAACGCGACCAGTTTAGTTCAGTGTTTGGCAAGCCATAAATAGTTATGAGATAATGTTCTACATCATTATTATGCAAACTTACTTTTTCAGTTAAAATCTATCATCTTTGTTACTTATTTGCAATAAAAATGTTGATCAATCCATGTCTATCTAAATATTGCACTCAACTGCAGAGAAATTAAAATGAGAGTTCGTTTTTTACGTGAAAATATCTGTATTGTACAGTTAAGGCGACCTTACTGAACCGGTTGCCAACAATAGCGTCATAATACGGTATCACTGCAGGCGACTGCTCTCGTCGTCACTGGGGAGCCGAGATTTGGGAAGCTTGTTATATTTACTTGCATCGAAGGAAAGCTGCTATACAAACTGACAACAAGTCTAGTTTCAATTTGCAAGTATGTACTTAAGAACATACTTGAAAAATGCAAATTGACTTTGAGGTTTTACGTTCTTAAGTATTTTCTTCTTCTGCTCTTGAAACAACACTTTCAACTTAATGGAAGTGCACCTACTTCTGGCATTTCTAATTATAACAACTCTCCTGAAACTTCATTATTGTTAAACTTTCATCATAAAGAGCTTTCATCAAAGCTCTATGGCCTGAGTAATGTGAACATTATTTGAATAACCTTATGCTCCTTGTGTAGCATTAGCTTCTTTACGTAGCCAGATGAAATTATTGATACCTGTTTTCTCTCTTCCTTTCAAGTGAGTGCTTGAGTCCCACAAAGTCAAAGCTTGGGAGCCTTCAATCAAGTCAATCAGCGCCGCTCGCGTATTATTCGCGCGAACGTTCCACAAAGTATTGGTATTGATTTTATGAATGTCCCTCTGTATGTATGTTATTTTACAGATAGGGCTACCGCTGGGCAGTGCGCTCAGCCCGCCACCGACCGGATACTATTGTATAACATCCTGCTGTTGGGACAGACTCGATCAGCTTTTATATCAATTAACCAAATGGCTTTCTCTGTGATCGAGTGTCTCATCTACTATAGTTTTTTTACGAACGTAACGTTGCAAAGACTCGTATCGATTATCAGCAATTTCTCACAAGTCTCAGTTCCACTTTTCAAAGATTATATTCCAATCCTGCATAGCTTCCAAAAGATTTAAATAATACTGAGCTACCTTTGTCCAGTTTGCAAAACTAAACATGCAGAGAGATTGCTGGGGAGTTTGTTGCGCCACTTCTTCTTCCCAGCTAAAACACTAGGAAGTGGTGACGGGTGGGCGTTTTGGGGGACTGTTTTTATGTAAAATTTGACGTTCAAAAAGTGCTGTCTCTCAGCCTAGTTTTAATAAATGACTTTGGTTTCTCAAGTCAATTCAATTTGGCTACACAAAGTAAACGCTCTAAGAAATGCTAAGTCATCAGACTCTTTAAAACAACACAACACGACCTCAGCGCACACTTCCTCATAAAGTAACGCTCAACATATGAACTGTGCTCGACACGCACTTAATCCTCATTAATATTCCCTCCACTCCTCACATATTGAGCAACCACGCAGCTTTGCACAAACAATATGTAAACGCACCACTTTTAAACAATCCCACTTAGTTTCCACAACTAAATTAGATTCTTCAATGGGTCCACGAAACTCATGCTTTACGATTCATGACTTAACATCGTGGAAACAAGTTTTGGTATGAAAGTGTATTATTTATTACGCTACGATCTATGTAACAGAAAGGCACTGTGTCGGTGCCACAACCAACAATAGATGGAAAATAAGAAAACCTATAACTTAATTGAGAAATAAAAAATATTAAATTTCCCAAAAAAACACTCGTTGATAAGCGAACCTTGCCTCGCCACATAATAGTTTGTTTCGAAAACATACAAAAAAGCAGTCTGGGCAACATGAGCGATCAACCTAGAGCAACTAGTTGGTTAACTGGTTTCGTGGGTCGTTAGCCTCGCACATTGTGGCCGCAGCAAGGACCTGCTGCCAGCTACTGCTCCCAGGACTACAACTTTTGTTTGTCCCTTTTGGGAGTGGGAAACGATAACCACTTCGGGCAGAGTCGTGACTTGAAAGTTTGTTAAATGTGAGCTGAGTTTCAAGTTGTCAGGACCTTGACGCGCGTGGGTGTACTCCTAGCAACATTCCGTTCTAAATTCTAATATGAATAAAATGCATGTTCTTATGTAACATCCAAGCTCATGTTCCATTTTATACGATTCCAGAACATCTGCTTTAGTTAATAAATTTACGGATTAATAGAGCCAATACCGACCCGATGCCCTATTGACCGGGACGTCCTTAGCCCCAGTTTTACTTTTCACAACGCTCCCGAAAAATATCTCTGAATACGCAGAATGAGTAAATGTCAGACCAAACACCTTCATGTGCCCTTCAAGTTTACTCAGAAAGGCAATTTATACGTCTAGTGATGTTGCAGTATTATTACAAGTTTCCAAGTTAAGGTACAACACCCACTTCAGGCAAAGCAATTAAGATTAATGTTTATTGGTACAACACAAGCCTTATATCATCTACTCATTACAGTCATTACTGCTTCTCAGCTATGAAATAAGATTCGCTTCAGTAGGCGGCGTGTGCTATGGTTGTTATGAATACGACCACAAAAAGTGCACAACACTCAACTTGTAGCTAGGGAACGTCAAAACACATTAGTGTCAGCTCCATAGAGCATTACGTCGCAATACGCTGATGATAACGCATATTTAATTGAACAGCAACTGAAAAAACCCAAACTGCTGCCAAAAAAGTTGCCAGAGTTCACTTGCATGCAAATAGCAGCTAAGTGACATCGAGTGGGTGGAGGAACATTAACCAAGCCCCGCGGGAATGTTAAAGGCACAGACAACAAAAGGTGGTACAAATTGCATTGTCATCACCCCCAGGGTCCTTGCCCCAAGTCTAGACGCGGAATTAGGCGGAGTGCACCGGCGTGAAGCGGCCCGGGCAGCCTGCAGCGCACCGGTCAACAACCGGCGCGCCAGCCCCCGGTCGATACAGGGCCCTACCCCGAGGGCGAGCGACCTCACCAACCCGGTTACAATACCAAATTCTGCACTCCACATGTACTTCAAATAAATCAATGATTATGTCTGTCTATGCAAACATGTTCTCGAATATTGCGGAACTTAGTGCTGTCTAGCTCCATCATGTTCACTTACGCTGCCTGCATCTTATCGATACTACCCTTAGGAATCGATGATTTCCCGGGAATTAAGCGAACAATGGTTTGCTTGGACTTTCATAAGGCGGAACAAAGAATCTTTATTTTTAAATATAAATACCCAATATCGCACAACAATGAATGCACTTTTTATCGGGGTCGTAGTACGCATTACAGACTAAATTTTACATAAATTAATATCTTTACAAAATTTACTCATATAATTTTATAAGATAGGCACTTATGAAAATATTGCTTGGGTACGATTTTCGTTGCCATTGTTTTTTTACTTGGTATATGGCAACATTTATGAGGATTGAAAACATAAGCTGTGTGTTAATTTAGCTTATCTAATGATTATGTTTTTCTTGTCTGCGAATATAAAAATACCAAGTAAAAACGATCTTGGCATCCTGGCGGACAAGCCCAAGAAAAACGAGCGAAGATAAATAAAGTGTCGAATCAACAAGCGCCTAACTTTACAGCTGAAGACCAGTCAACAAGAACTTGAGCTGTCAGTCACCGAAACCGTTCACTGAACGGCACTAATCACTGAAAGCGCTCGTCACCTGCGTACTCCACGAAATGTAAACCAAATCGTTATTTTGCGCAAGTGTCTACGCAAACCGGCTATTTTTGACAGCCTGGACGCATTCGTTTAGGAGCACTCCGTGGTACCTACCTACAAACAAAGACTTACAAAAAATTATATTTTTGGTGGAGCTTTTTTGATAACTCTTAGATATCTATACTAATAATATAAAGAGGAAAGATTTGTACTTTTGTATGTAACGAATAAACTCAAAAACTACTGGACCGATTTAAAAATTCTTTCACCATTAGAAAGCCACATTCACCCTTAGTAACATAGGCTATATTTTATCCCCGTATTCCCATGGGAACGGGAACTACGCGGGTGAAGAAAACTGATTGATGTATCATTCATCATATATCAGGTATACTAAGGACGAAAGTGCAGGTCACACTTAAAGATTTCATTGTTTGTTTGTATTGAATAGGCTCCGAAACTACTGAACCGATATGAATAATTATTTCACTGTTGAGAAGCTACACTATCCCCGGGTGACATAACCTATATTTTATCCCCGTATTCTCGCGGGAACGGGAACTACGCGGGTGGAACCGCGGGGAGCTACTTCTATAATAAGGTACTGAACGAACTGAAATTCTAATACATCTTTGAAAAATAAAGTTGAATTTACACATTTTAAAATGGTACTTACAGAAGCCAATCTTGTACAATTAAGATGGCTTTAGTTATTAAGATGGAATATATTCTGAGTTAGTAGTAATAGAGATCCAAAGAAAATCTAAACGAATGCTATAAATAATTGTTTGTAGGCGGTAATACCTGGAAGTACTAATCCGATTAATAGGATCATCGCAATAAACTACTACCAGCAAGGAAACAATAAAGGTAGGCATAAATTATTTGCGATCAAAATCTTTTTTCCAAATAAAGATATACTTATAAAATTAAAAAAAAATAGTTTGTGCTAAAAATATGCTGAAAAATAATATTTTTGTTTTCTTCCAAATACTTTGTTTGTCCTGACCAAATAATTTGATTCGTTATTTTCCCCTTTAATGGTCCTTGCTTTGCCTTTTTTGCCTTTAAAGGATCTTTAATAATGGTCCTTGCTATCGAACTGGCTACATAAAGACGTCACTACCCCGACTGTTCGTAAACTAGTTCGAATATCTTCGAGTTACAGGGCAGAGAACATACTTAGCTTAAGCTTACGCTTTTATCAGTCAAAGTTACTAAGTAAGTAATTTATTGCGAACTAAGTGTACGATTTTGGTGTTATGTTATGTTGGTACTTATAACTTGTCAGCAGCAACAAGCATTGTAATTATCATTCGCCTGCTAGCTAGCATTAAAAATTAATATTCATTTACACGTTTCTTTTATATTATTGTAAAGAAATTAAATTTGAAAATGAAAATGAAAAATAATATATCTAGTTTTAATTTCCGCGAAAATTAGTGGGTTGCAGGTATGCACCTCCCTCCCGCCCGCTATATTATGCACATGCATGAGGTGCATACCTGCAACCCACTAATTTTCGCGGAAATTAAAACTAGATAATATTATTTTCATTTTCAAATTTAAAATGGATTTCCGCAAAGTAACGCCTGACTCAATCAATTTTTATTTTTTATTTTAAGAAATTAAATGTCAATAATAATGAATATAATAAAAGTATTCAACAATATTAATGTCATTTTTTTCAGGTAGTACAATTTTTTTTTAACCGAATTCCAAAAAGGAGGAGGTTCTCAATTCGGATGTTTGTATTTTTTTTATGTATGTTCGGGCATAACTCCTTCAAATATGACAGGTTTTGCAAAATAATTTTTTATTCAAAAGGGGTTTATTCCGAAATTCCCATTTAAATTTGATATAGACAGACAACGGAACTCTTCAATAAATGATAGCAAATTTTTCGGGATTGCTGAAATGCATGTTTATTTATTGTTTACACCAATGATATTCGTACTTTTAGGTAGGGGGGGGGGGGATAAAGTACAAAATAACTTTAATTTCGGAAATCAGTGTTCAAAAAACGAAAAAGCAACAAAAAGCACCGAGTTCCAAATTACAGTTATTATTTTGTACTTTTTGGCTGTTTGTGCATTTTGACATGATTATGACAGACTGACGTGAAGCAATAACGCGACAGCGCGTTTTCATAGAATCGATTCCGATATATAAACAATTTGTACTAAAACAGTTGTCGCCTAACTTTGGAAGCCATAACTTTACGCTAAGTATCGCTCTTTTATCAGTTCCCCAAAGTCTAGTTAGCGTTGTTTACAAGCATCCCACTTTATTCTATTGTCAACGCAAAGAATAATAATAGTGAATTCAGATAAGGTGCGGGTTCGACATAGTTATCGCGCTTACCCGCAGCTCACCGTTGCGATTCATACGCGTAACTATGTACCTACGTATCCACATCGAGTTTCATTGTTGATGAGCAAGCTTTGCCAAAAACATTGGTGAGTAACGGACCATGCGCGTGCGCAACTATGTGCTCGTCTCGATCTTGTCCCGACGACGCTGAGACTAGGGTTGCCAACCGAACTATAACATACTAGCTTCTGCCCGCGACTTCGTCCGCGTGGAATAGTTACTTGATCCCCCGATTTTGAAACTCTCAGCCCGATCGGTTTAAAATTGACAAACTTTCATCCCCTATTTTATCCCCTTGGGGGTAGAATTAATCAAAATCCTTTCTTAGCGGATACCTACGTCATAACATCTACCTGCATGCCAAATTTCAGCCCGATCCGTTCAGTGGTTTGGGCTGTGCGTTGATAGATCACTATGTCAGTCAGTCAGTCACTTTTGAGTTATATATATTTAGATGAGGGTGTGGTCAATATGTGGTGTATGCATACTTTTGGTGGGTTGGGGTGTGGTATATATAAAAAATTACTTCTTAGGTATCCATACAACACAGTGGTGTGCAACAAATCTAAAGAAAAAATAATTAACTTGATGGCTCACTGAAATAATCTCAGCTGTAATTATTATGAGTAATTAAATGATGGTTCTCTCTCATTAAATGGTGTTAAAAGGAATTTATATGACCCAGGTGATTATTATGAGGCTTAAAAATAAATTTTTAATGATAATGAGTGCTATCAACTAGGTTTCTTCATAATAAATAGTGTCATTATTACCTTAAATTTTATCTAATTCATAATAACCTCCTGTTTCTTTGTAAAATAGAAGGAAATTGCACATTATCCGTATTATTACTTTCCTGCTATGAATGATAAACATTGATGATTGAATTGTTTAGCTAAATATTCGTTTTCAATCACTTTTTTATCTATAAAAAACAAAATGATGGTAACTTTGGTTGAAAATTGGAAGAATTTTAAAGTATTTGCATTTCTGTTCTCATTTTCATTTATTTTTGGCGATGTCAAATTGCAAACTAGCTTAATTTAATTTTTATTGTGTAAGAAGTCCACAAAACTCTTTACGAGATCATAGTGCTCTGACCATTAGAATTTGCATTTGCCATTCATTTTGATATCACAGATAATGCATGAGCCTAGACCTTGAGGTATTGTCAGATACAATGACATTTACATTGCATTATGGAACTGGAAATGTATTCAGAAAATAGTGTAATCTTGGAGTGATTTGACCATTTCTTCTTCTAGACTAACACCAGACCCTGGTGATGGGCAGGCTTTTGGGGAACTAGGCACCTTATGCAAAAAATAATTATAAAGTACAAAAAGTGCTTATTTTCAGTGTAATTTTAATAAATTATATTAGAATTTGATATCTGAAACTTTGGAAAAGCAGATAACGAATGGCTATACATATATCAAACAGAGTGGAAGAAAATCTTTACCCACACGCGGCACCAAAAGGGCTTGAAACAAGTATAATATAAATCTTATATAATAATCTTTCACCAAAACATCAGTACTAACATCAAAATCTTTTTAAATAACATTTAGATCATTTGAATACCGTAACATCGTAAAAGTTATTGAATATTTATGATGAATAACATAGTATTAACAAAATGGACAATGATTATTAGAGTATGTGTTCATTTAAACCATTGTATGTATCAATAAATAAGCATAGGAAAGGTTAGTCAAATTCATAGTGATATGTCAATATGCAAGGAGTATTCAATAAGTGCCTCTTCATAAATTATAGTTTTGAAAACATATTTGTCTGCCATTTTAGAGGAGGAGACCTTGTAAAATTATTCACGACTTTTGTTTGTTTAAGCCGACTGGAATCGACACTATCAAGCGTCTACCGTAGTTTTATATCTAATTCACTGGTGATAGCAAAAGCTATCATTTATTCCTGAGTGTTGTTACAAAATATGCGATCAGCTGATTTCTTTGTTTGACTTCTGCAATGATAGTCACCACACTACAAGCTGTTATGACACGTCAGACGACTTAATACTACACAAAACTCTACTCAATAACATGACAATTACTTAAAAGTGCATTGACGAAGAGTTTTGCGAATAACTATTCCATAAACAAACCTTGAAAGTTCTTACCTTTGTAATGGACTCGAAGATTATTTTGCGACAACCCGATGTAGCTGAATTTATCCTTAGTACTCCATGATCTTGGTAACGGCGTTTCTTCTTCGTTCACATTAGGATAAAGCAATTTTAAACGATCTACAGTGTCACTTTGCACTTGATTTTGGGAATCCATCATTCCCCGTCCACTACCCATCGCAGCCATTTCTAATTTCCGTAATTTCATGTCATGTCAATGACGTCACGAAAATAAATTTCAAATCTTTCGAAAGATGGCAGCACACATTTTAGTTTTGTTGTCTTTGGTCTCCATTTGGAAAGTTTTTAATGTGTTATCGGTTTTGTTTATGGTTATAAAGTTAGTAAAACTGGAAACCTGGAAACATCAGAGAAACCAATTAATCTGAAGCCAGCAAACTATTTTCAAGAAGTGTAATACAAGTTTGAACTTTCAAAAATATCTGTTACTAAAACTTGCGCCGTCGTTGAATCGGAACAAGATAATCACCACCACAACAAACCACTTCAAAGATAAAAAAACTATCGTCGAATTCATTTTCGAAGTCATTTTAATAACATTCTCTGATATGATTAGTGTTCCAAAACACGTTAAAGTTATCGAAACTGAAATAGCAGAAAAACTTAAACGACTTAAAAAGTCTGATAGCGAATTATTAGAAGTACAACAATTACACTGCGATGAAATTCTGGAAGTAAGTGTCAAAATTGCATTAGAAATGTTTTATAACTTCAGATAAGGCTGATTTTTATTTATTTTCAGATTTATCAAGAAGCTTTCAAAAGCTTAATTGATGGAACAATTACATATTCTGGAATCCTCAGTGAAATAAAACAAGCATACGAATATGCGATACAGATACGAGACGAGCGTATCCGTCAATTTATTACACAGGACGTGAGTACAATATTACAATATAAGTAACAAACGATATTATTTGGTCTTGATGACTCTGTTTATGTTATTCTAGATCTTCGTCCGCGCGGATTTAGTAAGTACTCCAGAACCTTCAACGCCCCATTAGGGGGAATAGACTACGGGTAATTTTTGAAAACTAATCGAAAAAAAATATCATCTCAGGGATGGAATGAATGTCAGCCCCTCGAAGGTCGACCGCAGCGGACTCTGTTTCCGCTGTGGTCAGCCCGGTCATAAGGCCGGCTCTTGCGAGGCCACGCCGCACTGCGTTGCATGTGCGGCTGTTGGCAAGCCGGCCGAGCACTGGGCTGGAGGAAGGGCCTGCGCGCCATCCGCCCCGACCAGGGGCAAGAGGTCCGCCGCCTCTGCCGCCGCCGCGGCTTCCGTCGCCGCCACTGCCGCTTCTGCTGCGGGTGCTGCGACTCCCAACACTCGGGAGGGTGCTGAAATGGAGTGCCAGTAATGGTCCCATTTCGGCCTCCTCCAGAGACAAGTCGGCCGCTGTGCTATTGCGCAGTGGCTAATGCCTGGGGACGGTGAGCGTGGGTGGCTCGCCGTCCGATAGCAACCAGGTTGAGTCGACGACGCGTTGTGTTCCACGCGCGCCTCAAGGAGCCGTCAGCACCGAGGACGGGGCCCCATAGGGTCGGTGCCTGCTAGGGTTGCGGAATTTGTTCGAAAGAGTTACCGCGGCCCTGGAACGCATAGGGCACAAGAAGGATCACGGGTGGGCTTTAGTCAGTAAAAGTCTGACACTCCCTACCGCTCCACCCAGGGCGGGAGGGGTCATTTGATGATTTCCAATCCAAAAAAAAAAAAAGATTGTTAGTAATGTAACTAAGTGCTGAAAGAATTTTTAATATTTGTTGAGGAAAAAATTAAATTGAGGATATTTATCGATATTTGCCTAAACTGCTACATTCTAAACGTGCTTAATCTTTTAAAACCAAGTTTGACAATTTGTTTTTCTACTCATTGACATTGACACTGACAATATTGACATATTAAGACAAAATCACAACAAACAATAATCTTTCTCAATGTATTTTTAGCAAAAAATCAAATACGAAAAGTGCTTTGTACGTACAGTCAGTCACAGAGTTTCCTTATAAGTTCTACTGCTCCAAAGTTAGTATAAGTAATTATTAAATTTATTTTCAAAGCAGTAGTTTTCCAATCTAATGCTCAATGTCAGCGACCGGCGACGCAGCACCGAGCGTGTTTGTTCTGGACGGTGGCTTCTCAACGCAGCTGTCGTGCCATGTCGGTACATCTGCAGACGGAGACCCGCTTTGGAGCGCGCGCTTCCTGCAGACGCACCCTGAAGACGTTGTCAACACACATCTCGACTTTTTGCGTGCTGGCTCCGACATTATCATGACCAATACTTACCAAGCGTCAGTCGGAGGCTTCGTTAAACATCTCGGCCTAACTCCTGAGAAAGGATTTGCTCTCATTAAACACGCAGTGGAACTAGCCCAGCGCGCCCGCGATACTTACTTAGAAGAATGTCGTGAGACAGGCCACCACCCGCAGCCTCCTCTGATCGCCGGCTCCATCGGGCCGTACGGCGCTCACCTGCACGACGGCTCCGAATATAGCGGGAACTACGCCGACGTGACGGCTGTGGACACCATGCGGGAGTGGCACATGCCCAGGATCAGGGCCCTGGTGGAAGCTGGAGTAGATTTCTTAGCTTTTGAGACTATACCCTGCATGAAAGAAGCTGAAATGCTTGTAAAGATTCTTAAAGAGTTCCCAAAAATGAAGGGCTGGTTGAGTTTCAGCTGTAAAGATGAGTATTCATTATCACATGGAGAAGATTTCAAGACAGCTGTGAAGAAGTGTTGGGACATGAACCCCAACCAGCTGGTGGCTGTGGGGGTGAACTGCTGCTCACCAAAGACTGTTTGTGAGTTATTTAACGGTATAAATGATGACAGGCCACAGTCCCCCATACCATTCATCACATACCCTAACTCTGGAGAGAAGTACAACCCTCAGATAGGGTGGATAGACCGGGACAAGTGTGAGGCCCTCGCTAACTTTGTGCCTGAGTGGCTGGATGTCGGGGTGCGGTATGTTGGAGGATGCTGCAGGACTTACGGAGCTGACATCTCCCTCATCAAGAACCAAGTGCAGATCTGGTTGGATAGTCGCACTATGTTGGCCTAAATCTCTGGTTTACTATGCTACCTACATCTTGTAGACCTTCATGTTGTAAGAGTGTAAACAATCATACAATCACTTACAATATTAGAAACTAAAGTTACATGATTTTATCTTTGCTTCTATTTCAGCACTGTTTACATAATACACCTTATCAAGTTCTAATGGATCTGCTATTGTAAAACAGTACTTAAGTGTTATAGTCCAGTGCATATAATCTATTGTTGTTAAAAAGTCAATATCATGTTGTGTTATTGATTCAATGTCACACCATATTTCAAATATTATCTGCCAAGTTATAAATAATTACTGCTTTTGAATATTTAAAAGAGTTCATCAAGCAAAGTAGAAGTAATTCAAAATTTTGCAATTTAGATATTATGAAAATAACATTTTGTATAAAATACATCTCATACAAATTCAATCATTTCCAATATTATCTGTCTTATTAAAAAAAAAAGTTAACAATTTAACTTAAAACTTTACATATACAATAGTTCACATAACACCGAAAAACTGCAAACTCCAAAAAAACATATTTTTATAGAAATTGGTGCTGTTAGGAATGTAGCAAGTAAAATAAATATTGGAATATAACTAACTTGATGTTATGATTATTATTTTATAATTATTTTGTAAGGAATAGAGACTTAAAAAGACTGAGCTCGTTTACAGAGGGTATTTGGTATATCTGTACGAAAAAAGCAAAGGGATGACAAAATTCAAAAGTTGCTAAAAGAAAATGAAGATTTGAAGGAACAAAACTTGAAGTTAACTTTTGAAACTAACAAACTGAAAAAAGAACTGGGGAAGGTGTGTACTGTAGGGAGCGGGACAATTCTTGTCAATGTAATTTAAATGTTATATTCTTGTACTGTGTGTAGCTCTTTCTATGTTTATGTTAACCTTATCTTTCTGCTGATTTATGACGTCGGAGATGGGACTGAGCACCGCAGAAGTCTGTAGCTTCCATTGCTCTCTTATACTCAATTTGCATGCCATTGCTTACCAAAATCACACAGATGTTTTGTTACCTTACCGCGAGTGGTATGGCAGTGGCGTATGAAATGCGTTACGCACAACTTGTTAACAAATCACTTGCATGATGCAACTGTCGCTGAAATGTGGCGTCAATATACTCCCATTGTTATAAAAAATATATATATTGTTTTTAAAATACCTTGTGACGTGTTTTATTTATGTTATGGGTTATTTTATATTTAAACTCTTAATAGGTACTCATCCTCTTGCAGAGTACAAGGGAAACAATAATCTTGTAGAAAGTGGCCCTTTCGCGTGCGCATTTAATCCCTTTATTTACTTCTTATCTTATTAACTACGACTAAAGCGCTTATTACACTATCTAATTTTTAGGAAATCGGAAGATTAAATTGAAGTCAGGTCAGGGCCTTTTTTTTAAATTAAAATTAAAAATAAAACAAAAATTATGCGCTCTAATAACAAAAGTTAAAAAAGTGTCATCAACTTTATAATTTTAGAATAGGTTTTTTTATGTATTTGGCGATTTTAGGGTCGATTTTTTTGGCGACGGCGATAGTAGGTACGTTTTTTTTGGACGTAATAATCTTTATTTAACTACCCTCCACTATCCAATTTTTAGGAAATCTATTAAGGAACACTAATTAGGAAGTTGGAAGCTAGCAATCACACTACACTAAATTGAATTGAACTCACAATCGTGAAGTAGAATTAAGTAAGTAGGTACTTACAGAAAGTTTCATGTCAAAGCGATTACTCTCACCTAAATCGTAAACAATTGAGGAATTTACCTTCCAATCGTACTAAATTGGATTCACTGTCCTAACTTCAATGACATCTACCAATTTCCTAATTAGATTCCCTATAAATTATAGTGTAGGTACCTACGTAATAAACGCTTTAAGTTTTTGGTGCAATTAGAAATTAGTTTTACCTCTCTCCTTCCATGATTTCAAATGACCCTGCAGTCTGTCTGCCTGCTGACAGACTCTTCTGTTACGATTTTTAATGCACTCCCATAATGACCATTCAACCATTAACCCGTGAGCAGCTGAACGACGACAAGTTCTCGGACTACCTGTCGCTGATGCGCGAGCGCGACGCGCGCTACACGCTGTACTTCGAGAACCTGGCGCTGCAGATGAAGCTCAAGGAGCTGGACGGCAGCACCTTCCCCGTGGACGACGCCTACGGGGACCCCGTCGTGCTCCGGATCGCGCTCGACCGATGCAGGTTATTGTCAGGCTATGTTTTTAAGGGACAGCTCTTTGTGAAAGGGTCCGGATTGGGGTTAAAGATCATGGGCCTAAACTCTTAGCTCTACTACGTTCTTCGTTTTGTCTGACGGACAGAATAAAATAAAACCTTACCTTTCTCCAATAATACCTACCTACCTTACTTAGAGACGCGGAATACCAAGTCCGTCACGCCATACTATGTATTATGTGTTTGTTGCTATTGTGATGTGTCTGTATCCTACATTTTTTTCTGTCCTTTTCTATACCTACCTACCTACATAGGTTAAAATGTTCTTTTGCCAGGGAACAGTTATCCATCACCCAAACGGACCTGAAGAAGATGACGGACGAGTACGCGGACACGGTGCCGCGGCGCGAGTACGACACGCTGGAGGCCAAGCACTACCAGCTGTGCAAGGCGTTAGACAAGCTGGAGGAAGAGTACAAGCTGTTGAGGAATAATAACAAACGGCTTCTAGGTATGTAGCGTGAATAACTTCATTCTTGGACCGTTCAATGGACTATATAGCGTAGGTTTATAGGGTTCTTTTGAGTTCGATTTACAGGTTAGAAAAAGTCTTATTCGGTTTTTCAATTTTTGAATGCTCAATAAGCAAGCAGTGTGCATACAGATTTGATGTTTAAACTGTTTATTTTAGCATCAAAGACGTCGATCGAGGAGGAGTTATTCGAGACGAAAGAGCGCTGCAGCGAGTTGGAGCGCGCCGGCACGCCGCGGCCGCAGTGGGAGCTGTGTGCCGACTTCATCGGAGGGGGACGAGACAGGTGGATATGGACCCTTACTTTAACAGCAATAGAGATTGTTATAGTACAGCAAGAGCGCCCCAAGGCCCTGGAGCATGCCGGGACGCCGCGGCCGCAGTGGGAGCAGTGTGCCGACTTCATCGGAGGGGGACGGGACAGGTGGATATGGACCCTCACTTTAACAGCAATAGAGATTGTTATAGTACAGCAAGAGCGCCCCAAGGCCCTGGAGCATGCCGGGACGCCGCGGCCGCAGTGGGAGTTGTATGCAGATTTCATCGAAGGGGGCGAGACAGGTACCCATATCATTACCATTGGCAAATCCTATGATCGCATATATGATATCCCACAAAGCTCAAGTGGCTTCCCATACGTCTTCGACGGGATTCTCATATACTATTTCTGCTCTACAGTATTCTGTTCAATTCAGGGGGTTGTAGGATTGAACGTTTCAAGTTCGTTCATGACTAATATACATATATCTGAGGTCATCGGAAAACTTGAGACTAGCGATACCAATGCATTCAACCAGCTTTTACGGCAAATATATTACGGTTCAAGCAGTGCGGTTATGGAATGCCTTGCCCGTGTCGGTAAGGCAAATTCGTTGTCCACTTTTAAAACATTGGTAAAAATGACTAACTCTTGCTGCTTTTTGTTTCAGAAATATTATTGTATATATTTATGTATTATGTACTTCTTATATACTAGCTTTTGCCTACGACTTCGTACCCGCATACCCCGGTTTTTTCCGTTCCCGTAGGAATTATTGAAATTCCTCTCTTACTGCTCTCCTACCAACGACCATAGAGCCTATAGAAACTAATAACAGGCGACCGATATCTGTCAACACATCTAACTTATACAGTATTTCACCCGCATGATTCCCGTTCCCGTGAGAATACAGTGTGAAATTTTAATGGTTGTTTTCCCGAAGCGAAATGAGTTTGTATCGGTAATACAATCGATTTATATATATAAAAAATATTAGACTCCATAAATGGCAGATTCACAATTGTGATAAACAAAAGTCGAAAGCTACTTGAACCAAAAGTAGTGCATCGCGCGAACATTTATTATTCACTCTTCCTTTGTAATTTGCCGACAGCGCGTGTAGGTATCTACCTACGTTATGTCTAGTGCACTACTATTGATTCTCGCTTTTTCGAGTTTATGAACACTTTTTTAATGATTTGAAGAAAAAAAAACATTCTTTTTTTTTAGTTTACCTTTGTGTTTCGATAGTACTACTGATGGGTAATCGGCCTGCCGCGGGAAAACAACCATTAAAATTTCACACTGTATAAGGTTAATATATAGCCTATGCCCACCGGGGATAGTGTAGCTTCCCACAGTGAAATAATTTTTCAAATCGGTGCAGTAGTTCGGAGCCTATTCAATACAAACAAATATTCTCGTCTTTATAATATTAGTATAGATATAAATAGTACACCTAAGACTAAATACGGTACTGTTTTTCCTTTTCTCTTTAAAATCCTACCAAACGACTTGAAAAGATCGCTTTTAGCAATGAGGCCGCCCATTGTATCGCCCTATGTGATGTTTTCTTCATATATATTTTCTGTAACTTATGTGGTGTACATAATAAAGAGTATTATGTTCTATTCTAAATCCAATAGTCAACCACTAGGCTCCATGCTCTTATAAATCCTTGGACACGTATAGTCAAAATACACAATAGAATACTTAAATTTTTCAGAGGCTTAATTTTTTTATATTTTAATTTTTCAGAGGCTTTTCTGCTGTGGCCTGTGAAACATAATGGTATCATATTCCCAGATGGTGGCAGTTGGCGAGTGGCCTATCTTCGCGAGACGTCCTGAGAGTGTTGCTGAAGGAACTCGGCCCAGCAGCCGAGAGCGATCATCTGGAACATTTTGATGGACTTGTAAGTCTATCAGTAACAACTTACTTATTTCCTGCCTACAGGAAACAATGTTTTCTTGTCGCTTTACTGCCGTGACCTATACCCCTATACGCCTATACTATACAAACTTTGCAGTTCCTGGGAAAAAAGTAGTATTTTTGGGTCGGTGATAGTGTAGCTTTTACATCAATGAAAGAATATACGAATCAGAATTTCTAGAGATTACTTTTTACAAATATACGTTTTTAGGGTTCCGTAGTCAAATGGCTAAAAACGGAACCCTTATGGATTCGACATGTCTGTCTGTCCGTCCGTATATCACAGCCGTTTTACTCGGAGACTATGAAAGCTACATACATGAAAATTGGTAACTAGGTGCAACCTGTTAACCGCTATTCAATAATGCTGTAACATTATGGAAAAAAATAATTTTAGGGGTGACACTCCATAAGTACATGTAACTGAGGGATGAAAATATAAATTCCAACAAACATAATCGTGTGGACAACATAATCATTGGATAGCTCTTTCAATATGAAATAGAGGTTTTTAAAAAAAGTTTTTTATTTAAGGCAATAGTTTTTGAAATATATAGGTACTTACTTCCAAATTCGTAAAAAATGTGTCATCCCCCTCTAACTTTTGAACTATGAAGTTGAAAATTCTAAAAAAAATTGAGCAAATAGAAAATCACAGACATTTCCAACGAAAATTGTTTTGGACATCACAGTTTATATGTATACTTTTAGAGATATGAGATTTTAACAGTGAACTACGGAACCCATCGGTCCAACACGCATTTGACCGGTTTTTGTTTTCATTATTATATCAGCCGAAAGACGGACGACTTTAGTGCTAGACATATGTAGGCCTCCCCGCGCGTGTCGCCACAACAACCGGTCCTGTGCACCTCGCATCCATCATGTATAAAGTTTGCTTTACCAAATGTTAGAAATCTAGGACCCAATGTCACCTTAAGTGGCGAGGTACTTGAAACTGTGGATTCGGCAGTTTTTTTTGGGAATAACTGTTGATTCCAAACTACAATGGGGCCCACATATATCAAGTTTATCGGGAAGGCTCAGCTCTGCCGCATACGCTGTCAGGAAAGTGAGACAGTATACTGACGTTGAGACAGCTCGGTTAGTCTATTTTAGTTATTTCCATAGCGTTATGTCCTACGGTATTCTATTGTGGGGAAAAGCTGCTGACATACAAAATATATTTGTCCTACAAAAACGTGCTGTGCGAGCAATATATCAGCTAGGGCCTAGAGTTTCATTAAGAGAACTTTTTAAAACCATTGGAATTCTTACAGTAGCATCTCAATTCATTTTTGCAAACATTTTATATATTAGGCAAAATATACATTTGTACTGTAAAACGAGCGACATCCACAACTTTAACACCAGAAACAAGCACAAGCTACATGCTCCTTCCCACCGACTTCGTAAGGTCCATGACTCATTTGTGGGGCTCGGTATCCGTTTTTACAATAAACTTCCACTTTCTTTTCTTGACCTGCCTTTTAACTCATTTAAAGATAAAGTTAAATCTAACCTTTGTTTGAAGGCATACTATTCTATTAATGACTATTTAGACGATAAGAATAGTTGGTCGCTGTGTTGAACGCAAGACAATATCTTATTTAATTTTATCATGTTCTTTCTCTATAAGTTAGCTTATGACGGGTTATATGAGTTCATATAATATTGTTTTGAATTTAGTGAATTGATTTATGATTTCCATGTTGGATAATTATATTTTTTTTTTATTTTTTTTACCTTTGTCATGTATGTACTTTGCATACTATTGTATAAATTCAAGTTCATAAAACGCAATAGACAGATGTGTTGCTGGGGAGTTTGTTGCGCCACTTCTTCTTCCCAGCTAAAACACTAGGAAGTGGTGACGGGTGGGCGTTTTGGGGGACTGTCTTTATGTAAAATTTGACGTTCAAAAAGTGCTGTCTATCAGCCTAGTTTGAATAAATGACTTTTGAATTTTGAATTTTGAATCAGCTACCCACGCCCCTCACCAGGGCATCGGTCCTCCGCCTTGTCGGAGGCCTTCCGACCTTTCAGCCCCAACGACCAGCTGTTCTGCGAACAATGTGCCCTGCCCACTTCCCCGTCGACGCGACTAAGGGACTCACCAGAACATGGGTAGCAATATTCCATCAACATTGTTAACTCAGTGCGATCGCCAACCCACCTGCGATTATGCAACACAAAAATGACAAGCACATAAAAAACTGTCTCCTATAGTGCCCGGTAGGACGTCTACCCAAGGTGAGCTAAGAATGCCCAGACTGGATTCGACTATTTTTAACCTATTTATAATTTATAGTTAAGGTCAGAACCGATTTTATTGTTTTACCAGGGCATGGATCCCGCGATACCACCGTACCTCCGCTACGAGGGTAAGGTCCGCAACTTACGGCTCTCGCGCCGGGAGGTCAGCGTCATCATCAACGACATCTGGCTCGGCAAGCGCGACCACCAGGACATGACCATGCAGGACTATGTCACGCAGTACTTTGAGGATAGGTGAACAAACTTTTGCAAGTTTCGGGTCGAGCAATTTTCAACCTTTCTGCTAAGTTGCTAAGCTGTAGGTAAGGAAAAAAAATGGTCTATTGGATCTCCTTCTTTTACCCCTTTACATTCTACTAAAAGGCATGCATTATGTGGGTTATCTTTCATGAACCAAATTAGTATGATCTTCACTACATCACAGAAAGTAGGTATAACGGTGTGTTAATAATTAAAACATCAATTCATTAGTCTATAGGGAACGTGTAGAGCTTAGACTATGTGTTACCTAGCGTTACAAATTCGAAGCTTTAAAAAATCTTTACACTCACACTTCTGTGCTGCCACGCTTAATTCCTGTACGCTCCCAGTAATAGTAGTGATTTCACGTCCACGCTGTGCGGGTGACGCCCCAGCAAATAATACACGTCCCTATATTTAATCCACTATAGCCACATTTACCAGTATCCTGTCGGCAGATACGGCCAGCCGTCAGTGCGCGCGGAGTGGGCATACAACCTGTGCGCGGGCGCCGAGCAGATGCTGGACGAGCCGCAGGTGAAGCTGTTCTGGGGCGTGCTGCTCGGCCAGCTCAGCGAGCACATCTACTGGGGCCTGCGCCGCCACTGGCAGGCGCTGCGGGACAGCCTCTACCGCCACAGCAAGGACCAGGAGGTACGGGGTAGTGGTCAATAGATCTGCGGCCACATAAAGTAACGTTACGACATCTGTACCGCCAGATAGGGACTAAAGACCTGACTTCATACAACTCCCGAATCGTGGTATCAGAGTTGTAAAAAGTAGGTATCATTATTGGCGAATGTGGGTGTAGTACAGAGGTGCAGTTTACCGCAACCCTCCGGTAACACAGGTGTGAAGTTATAAATGGTTAATTTCGCCACTGTCGTCTTTTGCGTCATTATGACAGAGTGGAACTTTTCCGCAGACGATAACAATCGAAGAGTTTGAGAAGATAGCGAAAACGACGTTCCCGCTGAAGAGTGAAGTGGACATCAAGAACCTGATGGATGTGGTGCGCAAGCAACTCAAACTGAAGATCAATAACAACGAAATCAACTTGGATAAACTATTTCAAGAGGTACTCGTACACATAATTTAGACCTAATAATGATTCAGCCTAGTGGTAATGGTGGCCGCGTACTGAAAAACGTGGTAGTGACACAGTATCGCTATAGATACCGATGATCTAGTGAAGGCCGTGGAAGTCCGCTGGATATGAGGATCACTCGATAGGTCTATGTAGCGACGCGTGGAGAGGTCTAAGATGTGATTTTTTATAATGAGAATACAGCCTCAGTGGCATCGAATCCACAGCTTATCAGAGTAGTACCGACTACCGTTACAACCTATTTACCTAATTATCTTGTTTCTCATCAGAATGAAGAAGGCTTCGACCGCGTGGAGTTCGCTCGCGAGCTGTTCCGACAGCGGCAGCTGGCGCAGGACAAGTACATCCGCGAGGTGGTCGCCGAGCTCGGCGGCAAGAACGGCGCCAACAAGACTGTTACCGTCGAGAATGTCAAGCGGGCGTTTGCTATCGTCGACCCGGCCATAGGTAATTCTACAAAATAGGCATTTAGTTACAGGAGAAAATCGGCTTTTAAAGCAAGAATGAATGGTTTTAAAAAAATACGTTATTTTAACAAAGTCCAAAAAGTAAGTAAGTAAGTAGTAAGTTCTTATCATCAGGCCATCAGCTTTAACACAATTCCTCTGAAAATACTCTCCGACTCATAACACTTAATAGGTACATGATCATTTTCTAGACCACATCCGCATGGAGCGCTACATCCGTTGGGCGTTTTCTGATACAACTACTGAGCTGAACAACATTCCTCCGATACCCTTGAAACTTCTGACTACTAGGCTTGCTGCCGGAGACATAGAACGTGTTGGACCCAGATATCGTGGAGCGCATCGCAGAACCACCTACAAGTGAAGCCTAATCTTTTTTTCATGGATTGTGTGGTTAATGGAAAACATATAACAGTAACTAAAGACCTGCCAACTTCCATGAAAAGAAATCTCGAACCACTGATCTATTATCACCGAATTTATAACAATCAATGTCTGTATAATAATATGTTTAATTTATATATCAAATAAAACCATATAATTTCAAAGAACTAGCCTTTGATTATATGTATAGGTACATGTCTAGATAGAGAGTTCGAGCGTCAAAACTATGTTAAAACGCCAAAAAAAGTATCAGCCATTAGCCAACTGTTGTCTCATGAGCTCTCAGTTATATAATGACCAAACTTCTGGGTTTGAGCCTGAGACCCTGCCTGGAACAGCCACACAACCAACCCGAAAGGCAAGGTCGTGTAGGAGCTGTGCAGCGTCCTAAACTTCGATGTCATCGCTCCGATGCATCCCACCCTCTACCCGCACGCAGCCTCTTTTTAACCCCACCGTACTCGACATCGCCCTCCTCAAAATCAGCCTCAGTGCACACGTATGAAGAGTTAAACTCGGACCATAGACCCGTGATCCTGGAGCTCGCTCCTAGGTCTGGGCCGATGGACCCCACCCAATCCTATCCCACCATCACTGAAAGTCACAAAGTAAGCTGAAAGCCACCACGTCGCCTCATCAGGATCAGATCCCAGACCTAATCGAGTCTGTCGCAGAGACGACAGCAGCGATCAATTCACTCACGGAAGACGTGCAATCCGTCCTGAACGAATGTTCAAAGGAGTCTCTTATGGTCAGCGATCACCGCTGGAACCTCCCGGACGAGGTGTGTGAGCTTGTGAATGAAAAGAACGCGGCAGTCCGTGCCTACAGCGCTTTTCGCGTCGCTGAGCCATTAAGACTAAACCCCCTAATTATCAAACTGACCTAGCCTGTCCCTTGGTGCCCTCCCTCAATGACCCCGTTAAGCCAAGGGCCGTGTCCCACAGAGGATGCCCATAGCCACAAATGATTTGAGATATAAAGGAGGACAATTGAAAAAAAAAACAAAAAGTATCATCATATCCTATCTTCGGTAAATAAGTATAGCGAAAAATTAAGATATATTTGTTTTTTAGTTGCGCAATTATTTAGTTGATAATATTCAGATCTCTATTGTTCTCCATAAACTTTAGACTCTACACACAACTAAATAGTTGTTCGATCCAAAATTGTATGAATGGCTTGGCCTTTAGCCGTTTTCAGTACGCTGGGACCAGAGAAGTTAAAAACTGTTATTTTTGTTGCGATTGCAGCGCAACACTCTATCTAGTCATATCTCGGACCAAGAATCTAATGGACAAGACAAGCTAAAAACAATATTGAGACAAAAAGGATGTATATATACAGAAACATATTAGGAAAACAAGGACAGAACTATTTATTGTTGTCTTTGTCGACGTATCACTTTTTTTGTTGGGCACATCTGTGGTATGTGCCCAACACAGTACTAGTGCATTCGTTTTTAATCGTGTTTTGTTGGAAACCCCTATTAAATCTGTAGTTTAAATAGTGGGAACGAAGTTTCTAACTAAGAGAAAGACGTTCAACATGGTGTATTGCTGTTTAATCGGCCGTAATAGCCGTAGTGAACGAAAATCTGAGAACATAACCTTTCATTCGTAAGTATGAGATTTTCGCATTTATATATCATAAAAATTTAAAATGTCACTAAATATTTAGCTCGACATACGTTGATAAAAAGTCTTTTAGAAAAAAAGCGTTAAAAATACTTGAAATATGTGATTAAAATTTCATTTTACGTTAGTATTACACGTTCAAATTCTATAGAACTTTATTGTCTTACGAGAATAAATAACTTTCTGTCATTTCAATTTAGTAGAATAATACGTACTTTAGGGATACCAGATGGCATGCATTAAAATTACCCATTATTGAGGGAAAAGGCAACAGTCATGTTGTTGTTTTTGTTTTTTCATTTAGTCTATTTAGTAATTTCATACTCAAAATTATTGGTCATGAAATCAAAAGGCAACTCAACCGGACTACCTGAAAAATGAAATATTTTAGATTTTAGACAAAGGACACCAGATTGCCTTCCTAGATTGCATCAACCGGTCGAAATAATTGGAAGCCATTATTCACTAATTTGGACTGACCCACATATTTTCTTCCAGAGTTTCGCTAAAAAACGCAGAACGAAATCTGAGGAAATCTCGATCTCTGATCCATCTGCGACGAAAATCCAATCCAAGTAGGTATTTGTTTATTTTAACCATTTTGAATTTAGTTGAATATAGAACATTGTAAATCACTGCCTTTTTTTAGGTGGCTTCAGGATTATCGCTGGAACCTGAAGTAAATGCAACTATGAAAATTATTTTTTTTATTTATTTCCATTTCTCTTTGTGTGGGTTACTAACATCGAATTATTATTTTAGATTAAACCTGGTGAAATATATATAATATACGACTCTGAGTACGTCGCCTCGAAAAAGGAAATTGATTAGAAAATTAAACCAGATAACAATTTTAGCTGAGAGAAGAAAGAAGAAATTAGCTGCATTAAGATCCAAATGTGGGCGAATAGAGAAAAGAAAATGCTGACCTTTCTGCTATTATAGAAAAACTACAAAATAAAAATTTTATCAATCAGGAAGCATTTGATTTATTGTCCTCCATCAATTCACATAACACCTGTTTACGTTATATTACAAGTATCGTTACTAAAGAATAACGTTATATTGAAGCATAAATAACGTTAAATCACTTTCCGTTATTTTAATAAAAACGGTAAGTCCTGTAGAAGGAAGATAACGTTATAAAATTTTAACGTTATTTAAAGCCCTGGTTTATGGTGCTAAAAACTCGTTACTTTCATTTCACGTACTAATCACACCTCCCAAATCCATATACAAAAATTAACGAGAATTATGGGGTAATATTTTAAAGTCTGGTATCCCCCAGTTTTGAAGTATTCTATATCCATCCCTTTCGAGTATACGCTTTTGTCTAGTCCATTTGGATTCTTGGTCCGAGAGTCATATATGATCATAGTGTATATATAGTGATCATAGTGCATATATAATCAAAGAAAAAAGCCTTTTTTAACTTGTTGGAAATCTACGGTTTAACTCTATTTTATGAAAACCGATAGTTGTAAAGTAAATATAACACGTACTGTATCCGATCGTGTCGGTCATGTCAATCTGTCAGTGTCAGTGAAGCATGTCATCTAGACATAACCTTAAAATCAAAAGAAACATGTTTGTTTACACCACTGAGTACACTCGACTGAACTTATAATACCTCATAAAAACAATAATTCTTCCATAGTTATAATTTAAAAAATGGCTGATATAGTTGATAACGAAGAGGTTGATAGGGATACTGTGGAGCCGGAAGTTTTAGAACAACAGTTCCAAAAGAAATACAATTTACTCACGGAAACTGCAGTATCACTTAAGAAATCTTATATTAATAAGTTGCACGCTACTAAGTAAGTATATTGGTCATATTATTTAAAATCCTATACGTCGTGCAATATGCAATTCCCACCTCAAGTGACGATAAACCATGCTTTTGCATGATTAATCTGTCTTGATCTATAAATGCTTTCTGTCTATTCAATTACTCTTTTTAATAATAACAAATAACTAGGGCAACAACTAAAAAGTCTTAATGTAATTTTTTTTAAACTTGCAGATCTTTAAAACTAGCAGTAAGTTTATCAGACAATGGCATAGAAGTGTACCAGCTGAGTAGCACATCCCTGAACAAGGTCTGCCGTCTTAGTGGACATGAGAAGACACTCACAGAGGTGGTGTGTGACCCTAAGGAAGACCACCTTGTGTACTCAGCTGGGCAGGATGGACTTGTGAAACTATGGGATACTCGGAAAAGTGGTAGTTGTGTGCAGGAGTATAAAGGTACCTTTACTAAGTGAAAAAAATGACCTAATTTCAATTGGATTTTAAAGTAGTTTTCTAATAATGTCATGATTAGCTCCTTAAAGCTGAGTTCAAGCAGTCATCAAACTAAAATTCTGACAAATACCGCCCTACTTGATAATGAACTTAATATGTAATATAATACTCAACAGTATGCTGTATTTTCAGATAGTGATGAAGAGCTAGTCAGGCCATATGAGTGTATGGACATCTCCTGCAATGGCCGGGTCCTGTGTGCCGGCAGCCAGCTGGTGGAGGATGATGCCTACCTAGTATTCTGGGACAACCGGCTCACTAAGCCCCTGGGAGGGTACTGGAACTCACATACCGATGATATCACACAAGTAATATACTTTTTTTATCTTCACCTGAACAGGGTCCATTTCGTCTACTAAGTTTTTAAATACCTACTAACATTAGAATAACACAGCATTTCATTTTCATTAAGAAATACAGATGCTATAAAGAGTTTGTTTGAACAATCTCAGGAACTATTGGTCTGATTTGAAAAATGATTACAGTGTTAGATAGCCCATTTATCGAGGAAGACAATAGGCTATATTATCACGCTAAGCTCAATAGGAGCGGAGCACCAATGAAGAATGTTGCAAAAATGGGGTTTATTTTTTCTTTCTCTCTTATGTGACGCAAACAAAGTTGCATGGGTCAGCTAGTTGTAGTATAATGAAAAATTAGTTCATTTCTTATGTAGTTAACCTGTTCTAAATATTATTTTTAACTAGTGTCCCACAGAAGGTCGATTTGGACAAAGGTTTAATAGCCCCAAGGTTTAATATTTTTTAAGATAATCTTAAATTTTATACTTATTGAGATGATTACAATTCTCTTATCTATCTCATACGGCGCAGCGTAGTTTGACACCCCAGCTTGTCGTCGCCTGTGCCATCGCGCTCTCATGTATTCGTATTAGTTCATTTGATTTTGGCATTCGCTGATGATGATGATATTAGGCCGAAGCCGAAGGTTTAGTCGGGCGCTATAGTTATCATAACTCTTAACTTTCAGGGGTTTTCAAGGTTTAGGTTCATTGACAATACTAGCTCCGGTGTGTGACGATCGCGTGTTCACCCGATAATCCCTATATTTATTATCAAATTACCGTAATTCCAGGTTAAATTCCACAAAACAAAAACAGAGTTACTAGCAACAGGCTCACTGGACGGCCTCGTCAACATCTTCAACGTGATGGAGCAGACGGAGGACGACGCGCTGACGTACTCGCTCAACGTGGAGAACTCGGTGGAGCAGCTGTCCTGGCTGGACGAGAAGCAGCTGGCCGTCATCTCGCAGTCCAACGACCTGCAGCTGTGGGACGCGGAGAGTGGAGACCTGCTCCGGGGCTTCACTAGGGATAAAGTTTCTAGGAGTATCAAGGTGAGCTGCCATTACACTTATTATTTTCTTTGTGGAATAAAAAACTTTTTACAAAAAAATACAACCGACTTTTACACAAAAAAATCAAAAAAGTGCAAAATAACTTTAATTTCGGAACTCGGTGTTTGTGGTTTTGTGGCTTTCCGAAATTAAAGTTATTTTGCACTTTTTTGATTTTATTGTGTAAAAGTCGGTTGTATTTTTTTGTAAAAAGTTTTTTATTTTTCACTTTTTAGTGGTACCTACATCCCCTCCCCTCCCCCCACCTAAACGAACCAATCACATTGGTGTAAAAAAAACGTACTGCTCCTTTGCAGAGTAAACTAAGAGGTCGTCAATGTAGATAATGTCGATATTTTTTTTAGATTTTTCGAAAACCGCTTGGTCGATTTCGATAAAATTTTCATGGGACCATTTGGGAAGTATACCCTTTCCAACAAAAAAAGAATTTTTGAAATCGGTTAACAAGTGACGGAGTTATGCGCGAACAAACATAAAAAAAATAAAATACAAACATCCGAATTGAGAACCTCCTCCTTTTTTAGAAGTCGGTTAAAAAGTACATATTTTTTGTTTATAAAAGATCGTGGCTAAATACCAACAGCCGCACAGATCGATTTTCAAGGTTAAGCAGCGCCTGCGGGGGTCTATAGGTGGATCAAATTAACATGATACGAGATTCCTTCATGCCTCGGAAAGCGCGTTGAGCCATTGATCCCAGCTGTCAATTGTAGATCATTTACAGGTTGTTGCAGGTATTCAGAAGCCAAGAAATCTGTCACACCAGTCTTGCCAACGAGTATCTTGTAGTCGTTCCATTAATGAATCTGTATTCAGCTGCATCCAATTAGTTTGGTAGACGAACCCAACGTAGTTGGAAAAGTCTAGGCAGATTGATTACTTTATAAAAATCAACAACAAATAAATTGTAAAACGTGGCCCTTAAATGGCTTCGACTAGCACTGATGATGCCATTTATGTATTTACGAACATCATGTGAAGACTAGTGATTATTTTTATTGTATTTATTATAAAATTTATATTAGTTTTATTGTTCCCGTTAGCATCAAGAAGAGACTGGAGTAAATCATTATTCTTATATTTCCAGAGAAGTAAAGCCGACGACTGTTACTTGGTGGACACCTACATGTCGATAGACGACACGCCCGTGCTGCTCGCCGGCTCCTATGGAGGAAATGGGTAAGCTCATTTATAAGCAGATATGCTCTACTATTCTACATTCATAGTAAATGAACATACTCAACCAACGTAATTGAGGAAGTAACAACTTGTATTCATTGTTAAAAGGTCCATAAGAACTACCTTTTCGGAGGTAGTTCTTATTAGTATATTAGTAATAAATCCTAAGGACAGCAACAGAGAAAAGAGAAAAAGAGAAACTTCGGACTCTCCTAAGACATCCATACAGAAAAAAGTAAACACAAACAAAATCTCGAACAACCCTACACCGTCGCTATCCAAAACTGGCACAAAAGAGGTCATCAGACCCAACATACTGAAATTTGTCAATCGAGCAAGCTCGGACTCTCAACCAAATGCTTCAAAAAACTAATGTTTGCCTCCGAAAACGAAAGCCTAACACAAACTACAACTAACAATATAAACCCCAAAACAAAAAAGCTCCCAGACCGGCTGGTCCCCGCGGGAGTTATAGACCACCACCCTCTAACATCAAAAAGAAGTAAAATTCTCAATATCGCAACTCTAAACACGAGAACCCTCAGAACAGAAGAAAGTCTACATGAACTAGAAAAAGCCCTTGAAAGCATCAATTGGGACATACTAGGCATTAGTGAAATGCGAAGACTAGGCGAAAAGATCGAGGAACGCACTGACTACATACTTTTCTATAAAGGCGAAAAAGCCGGTGAAAGAGGAGTAGGATTCATAATTAAACAATCACTGAAACAATATATTCGAGAGCTAATAGGAATCTCCGACCGAATAGCCGTTCTCAACATCAATATAGTAGGATACAAAAAAAATTGGTCAATTATACAAATTTACGCCCCAACAGAGCAAGCAACAACAGCAGATACCACTCATTTCTACAACCAACTAACACAAACACTAACAAGGCACTCAAACAACCATATTATTCTAATGGGCGACTTTAATACTCAAGTTGGAGCAAAGAAATGTAAGGAAGAATATGTCTTGGGAAACTTTGGTCACGGGAAAAGAAGCCCACACGGCGAACTGCTAGTTGAATTCTTACTACAACATAATCTAACACTATTAAACAGTCAGTTTATAAAAAAACGAAAGAACAAGTGGACATGGCTCTCCTCGGATGGCGCTAAAAGAACTGAGGGAATCAAATAAAGAATGGATACCAAAACTAAACAAAAATGGACACGCTACATCTAAAAGGAAAAATATAAATGAAATAGCCACAAAATATTACCAAGACCTTTACTCAAACCCAGACCGCACACAAAACCACCATCCGAGAGCAAGCGCCAAAAAAGAACAAATAGGAATAAATCATGACCCAAAAATACTCCCCAACGAAGTTAGGAAAGCTATTTATAGTCAAAAAATGGAAAAAGCTCCAGGTCCAGACAGAGTGACTAACGAACTTCTCAAAGGTACCCTCGAGGAACTGCTACCAATACTCACTTCATTATTCAACGAAATACTTGCAAGTGGCATAATTCCTACACAGTGGAAAACGTCAAACATTATACTCATATTCAAGAAGGGACAAAAGGAAGATATAGGAAATTACAGACCTATAAGTTTGATGTCAAACATCTACAAAGTATTCGCCAAAGTTATCCTAGAAAGAATAAGCAAAAAGCTAGATGAAAACCAACCTAGAGAGCAAGCTGGTTTCAGGCAAAAATACTCCACCCTGGACCATATACATACGGTGAAACAAATAATGGAAAAATACAACGAGTATAACAAGAAACTCTACCTGGCATTCATTGATTACACCAAAGCCTTTGATAGCATAAAGCACACAGCTATATGGGAATGCTTAGAACAGCAGCAGATACCTTCAACCTACATCAACATTATAAAGAACATCTACTCGGACAGCGAAGCAAGGATCCAACTAGAAACTCTGGGAAACAAGTTCAAGATCGAGAGGGGAGTAAGACAAGGAGACCCGCTTTCACCAAAACTTTTCACTGCTGCTCTTGAAGGTGTCTTCCGTAAATTAGATTGGGAAGAGTATGGACTCAGGGTGCAAGGGGTAAAACTGAACCACTTAAGATTCGCGGACGATATAGTCTTGTTTGAGGAAAACCCGACACATCTATCTAGAATGTTAGAAACGCTAAACAACGAAAGCACGAAAGTTGGCCTTTGCTTGAATAAAGACAAAACAAAATTGCTCACCAACTCTGATCCAGTAACTATAAAAATCAATAACCACCTTCTTGAATACGTGTCAGACTATATTTATTTGGGACAGATAATATCCCACAAAGAACAAACTACTAAGGAAGTTGAACGAAGAATAGCAAACGGATGGAAGACATACTGGTCCTTAAAAGAAGTTATGAAATCTAAAGAGCTAAGCATGCAAATAAAAAGGAAAGTTTTTAACACTTGTATACTTCCAGTCATCACTTATGGATGTGAAACCTGGGCACTCACCAAACATCACAGTGAAAAGCTGGAACGCAGTCAAAGAGCCATGGAGAGAAGCATGCTAGGAATTAGAAAGCAGGACAAAATTAGGTGCAGCTCAATAAGGAATAAGACCAAAGTAGCTGACATAACTGCACATATAGATCAACAAAAGTGGCGATGGACAGGTCATATGATACGTGATCCCCAAGAGAAATGGTGCAAAATTGTCACTGACTGGTATCCCAGAGATGGCAAGAGAAGCAGGGGACGCCAACAAACAAGATGGGAGGACGACCTCAAACTTACGGCTGGACATCATTGGAGGAGGGTAGCTCGCGATAGGACTCAGTGGAAAATGTTGGAGGAGGCCTATGCCAAGAGGCACACTGAGCTTCGGGACATATTTTGAACTTCTTTAAAATTAAGTTATAAAATACTGTAAAGCTCAGAATAAACAGGCTTATTATTATTATTATTATTTATTATAAGAACTACCTTTGCGAATGGACGCTAGAGTCACTTAATTATGATAGATTTTAATGAGGACGTTCAAAAGTGCCGTTTAATGGCGTAATTGAAATAAACGTTTTAACTGTGACTTTTACTTTATAGTTGTAGTTACCTACTTTAAATTAAAAATATTGTATTTTTAGTATGATTGCTAGGCGCGTCTGACTAAAACCTCACCTGATGGTAAGCGATGTAGGTAATCGAGACGTGCTCACAAGTAAGCTTTACTCTTAAAGTTTTGTAACCGATTAGTGTTTGGAACTTGTAGACAAGTGCTGCGCTCGGTGGCGCTGGCGGGCAGCAAGCTGCAGCCCAGCAGCACGTTCGCGGAGAACAAGCAGGCGGTGCGCTGCAGCTGGTACGACAAGGACGTAAGTACTTTTACACCTGGACCCCAAGTCTGCTATTTTTATAAATTTGTCATTCCAACACGATCCCATTGACATTTTGCTAAAAGTTCGTAATCTGCTAAATTCATAATGGTCTTCTAAATTCATTGGTCGGTCAATGGTCTCGTAATACTTTTTGAACCGAGCTATTAAAAGAAAAGACTGCACAACGACGTTCTAAAGATAGGTCACTCACTGATCAAAGGAACTGACAAAATTTTAGCAGATTACTACATACGTCTGTCATTAATTTACCATTATGTTCGAAATTATCATTTCTTTCAATGGAGTGTCAGTGGTTGACCATTGGAAAGTCATAGTGACGCTTTTATATTAGTAGATTACCAAACTTGTAAAAATCAACCATTATGAAATCAATGATGTTTGTAAATATCTTGTGTCGGGTACTTGCAGTGTCTCATAGCGGTTTTTGTGTGGAGCACCATCTTATCTTTATTTGCTGCAACTTTTGAAGAATACATAAAGATTGCAATGGGAGACTAGTAAGCTCGTTTGGTCCAACACCTACTAATAATGAGTAGGTATAGTATAATCTACTTCTGTGAAGTCGTAAAATATTTAACGATCTATTCTAAATGATAAGAAGTTTTCAAGTTGACGTTATGCAGGCGATAAGGTTGATTTTCTAAACTAAGTTATGTAAAGGAATGACGAATGCAGTCGGTGCTAGTTCTTTTAGTCTACAGAGGTTGGCGCAACAGAGTGTCAAGTCCAGCCACCTCCGTCGAAAAGTTCGACGAAACTCTTCCTACCTGGGCCTCCAGTCTGCTATTACAATAGTGGCATTGGTCTATCATTGATGTACGGGCAGTAACTCCGTACACTGAGATGTAGAATGTAGATCGACGAATCACGCGGGATGTGTGCAGGAAATAAAATCACTGTTTTGTATCCGTAAATGATTGACCGTTTATTCTTAAAAACATTAAATTATATGTAAAATAAATACGTAAAGTAGGTGGCTTGTGGTGGGCGTGAATGTACACAAGTGATCGACGAATTAGCTAGTACTTGTTCAGGTAAAAACTAAAACAACACATATCCTGTGGCGATCCTCGTACAATTTATTTCATTATTGTTGATTTTGACAAGTTTGGTAATCTACTAATATAAAAGTATCATTATGACTTTCCAATGGTCAACCACTGACACGCCATTGAAAGAAATGGCAAAGAATGGTAATCTCGTACATACCTAATGACAGACGTATGCGGTAACTTTAAATTGCAAAGAACACTATTAAATATATGAAAAAAGTAATCTGGCATTAATTATTCTATACATATAATGAAATTGTAGACTAGCCGTGTCTGTAGGTACATTGAATATTTTTGCATTAAAATAACTGAGAAATGTTAGAAAAAAGATAGAACACAAAATTGTAATGTTTGGATTTTTTGTCTGTTCGTTTGTGGGAGCATCACGCAATTATTTGACAGAGGTTTATTCAATCTGAAAATGTTGGTAGGTACTTAATAAAATGTCCAAATACTATAAGATTATAAGACCTATTATTAGGTAGGTAAACAATAGATTCTTATTTGGGCAACAGAAGTTTAGTTATACTAACGTACATTAGAGCCTAACGTTATAATTTGGTAAAACAGGTGCATGCGACTGTTACTTGACTGACTGCGATCTTGATACCAAATATACAAAGAGTAAAACATGTATTTGTTTGAGAGTTTATCTTTCTCTAACAATTCTAAAACTAGAAGTAAGTACCTATATTACAAATACCTAATAATAGTTACCTATTTTTTTCGTGGCAATTTTCGTAAACTCTTCGATCTAGCTGATGTATAGTACATAACCTTAAAAATTCGTTGCTGAGATCTCCGTGGCCGCGCAATCTTCCACGTAAATTCGCGCGGCCAACTTAAAACCCTTATCAACCGACTTCCAAAATAGGAGGTTCTCAATTCGACTAAATATTTTTCTTGTTTTGTGTGTGTTACCTTTGTACTGGTTGTACCGATTTTGATGATTCTTTTTATATTCGAAAGCTGGTGCTAGTCGTGTGGTCTCATTTTTGATCGAGATCTGACGACTAGTATTTGAGTTATCTCCAGATAATAATGCGTGGCTTAGTTTACATTGATGACGTTCTCATTCGCACTTGTCGATGTAAAATGAAAAAATAAAATTGTATACGATGGCTGTATAGAAGACCATCTTAGTATTTCAACGTGGTCCCTTTCTATAAATGGAACTCTTCAATAAATGATAGCAAATCTTTCGGGATTGCTGAAATCGCATGTTTTTTTATTGTTTACACCATAGATGGTTTACACCAATGTGATTGGAACGTTTAGGTTGGGGGTACCACTATAAAGTGAAAAATAAAAGAAACTTTTACAAAAAAATACAACCGACTTCTACACTAAAAAACCAAAAAGTACAAAATGTGTTCGAAAAACAAAAAAGCAACCAAAGCACCGAATTCCGAAATTAAAGTTATTTTGTACTTTTTGGTTTTTTTAGGTAACTTCTTTAATTCTACCTACTTTGACAAATATTTGGTTTGTTCCTTTCGATTTTGACAAATTCCGACTATTTTACTAGCGAATTTTATTTCTGTTTGGATAACTTGGCGGAGCAATCGTAACACACACTAAAAATTCTATATCTAATAAATCATATTTTCTATGACAGGCGAAAAATTTGCGACTAAAATTCGGGAGAAAACAGATTTTCGCTAGGTGGGGATATTCCAGGTCGGCCACCTAGAAACGCCTATAACTTTTGAACCAGTGGCCGACAGATTCTGATATTTGGCGAGAGAATCCGCGACTACATTTGTGAGAAATATATTTTCGCTAAGATGCCCTAACTTTGAGATTCAAATAAGCCAAGCTAGGGTAGGCGCATCCCAGATCGTCCAGCTATAAAACTTTATAACTTTTGAACCAGTGACCGACTCATTCTGATATTTGGCGACATGAGGGATTTTTATCAAAATCCCTTATTTATGGTGACCATGCCAGTTTCAGTCACACCCTGACGACTGTTGTTTGGTGGCTCCATGACATATTGATGTGGTTGTTGTCCCGCATCGCGAGCGACATCCACAACAGAATACCAGAAACAAGCACAAGCTACATGCTCCTTCCCACCGACTTCGTAAGGTCCACGAGTCATTTGTGGGATTCGGTATCTGTTTTTACAATAAACTCCCAGTTTTTTTCTTCACCTGCCTTTTAACTGATTTAAAGCTAAAGTTAAATTAAATCTTTGTTCGAAGGCATACTATTCTATTTATTAACGACTATTTAGTTAGACGATAAGAATAGTTGGTCGCTCTGTTGAACGCAAGACAATGTCTTATTTAATTTTATCATGTTCTTTCTCTATAAGTTAGCTTATGACAGGTTATATGAGTTCATATAATATTGTTTTTTAATTTTTATTTTTGATGACTATCTGTTTTTACTTTATTGACTCATCTACTCCTTACAATGTTTTATAGTGAATTGATTTATGATTTCCATGTTGGATTTTTTTTCTACCTTTGTGATGTAGGTATTAATGACTTTGCATTCTATTGTATAAATTCAAGTTCTTAAAACGTAATAGACAGGTGTTGCTGGGGAGTTTGTTGCGCCACTTCTTCCCAGCCAAAAAACACTAGGAAGTGGTGGCGGGTGTGCGTTTTGGGGGACTGTCTTTATGTAAAATTCGACGTTCAATAAGTGCTGTCTCTTAGCCTAGTTTGAATAAATGACTTTTGATTTTGCAGCGCGACATCCTGGTGACGACGGGCGAGGCGGGCATCATCAGCGCGTGGAGCGCCGCGCGCGCGCCGCCCGCCGCCGGCGCCGGCAAGGTGGCGCGCGCGCTGGGCCGCCTGCACGTGCGACACGCGCCCTACTGACCGCGACATAGTGCTCATGTTCTACAGACAAATAAAACTATTCAATTACTTTAAGGCCTGTCTGTTGTAAATATTCAAGGCCGCACCCGAAGGGTAAAAAACGGAACCCTATTACTAAGAGTCCGCTGTCCGTCTGTCAGCGAGCTGTATCTCAAGAACCGTAATAGACAGACAGTTGACATTTTCAGTGTATTTTTATTGCCGCTGTAACAACAAAAAATAAAAAGCAAGACAACTCCCACAACAGACGTGTTTATTTCAGTTTATGGTACAGCAGGCATTATGTGAGAGTTCGCAGTTGGCTGGTTTTTTCTTATGCCGAATCCGAATTAAATGTAACTGGACGAAAATAGTAAGATATTAGTAGAGAGAGGCGATCGATTCTAAGATTAGTAGAGTGGCGGTCGATTGAAAATAGTGAGATTAGGAGAGTGACGGTCGATTGAAAATAGTGAGATTAGGAGAGTGACGGTCGATTGAAAATAGTGAGATTAGGAGAGTGACGGTCGATTGAAAATAGTGAGATTAGGAGAGTGACGGTCGATTGAAAATAGTGAGATTAGTAGAGTGGCGGTCGATTGAAAATAGTGAGATTAGTAGAGTGGCGGTCGATTGAAAATAGTGAGACTAGTAGAGTGGCGGTCGATTAAAAATAGTGAGATTAGTAGAGTGGCGGTCGATTGAACATAGTAAGATTAGTAGAGTGGCGGTCGATTGAAAATAGTGAGATTAGTAGAGTGGCGGTCGATTGAAAATAGTAAGATTAGTAGAGAGTGGCGGTCGATTGAAAATAGTGAGATTAGTAGAGTGGCGGTCGATTGAAAATAGTGAGATTAGTAGAGTGGCGGTCGATTGAAAATAGTGAGATTAGAGATTGGCGGTCGATTGAAAACCTATAAGTTAGAATAACAGACTTAGCTAGAAAGATGTAAGGAACTCTAACAAAACGTTCATTATGGATTCATAATGAATGAAAACAACACATTTCATCGATATCTTAGCACTTTAATTGAAACCCAAAATTACGACTATTTAAAAATAAAAATAATTCACTATATAAAATTATTGTTATAACCCGGCTCCGGGGTTACATTTAAAAATAATAATTTAGTTGATTACACATACAGTCATGAGCCGAACAAAAAGTCACGCATGCAAAATACATAAGATTTATAATAAACAACTCTTTAAAATGGTTTTATAAATACGTATGTATGTACATTTTTATGGCCATTATTACCAAATACCACGTAACAATGTTCGTACACGATACAGCCTCTGATATTCGTTCACAATAATTAAGATTCTAATATCGGTTCAGTTCAGCTGCCGATTTTAATACCACGCGACGGTGCTCTATGAAGATATAAGATCTATCACACTGATGAGATTTTGATGAGCAGCCATAGTATCGTCTCCCTCCCAGGAACCCGCGCCAAACGTCTTTTTAGCGAAAAGCTTACACTAGTCAAGAACATCTTAAGGCCAATACTTACATCACTAACGAGTCAAAGAATTAAACCCCAATTCATATAAATTTGTACTCAATTATAATCTCAAACACCTGTCTTTAGAATTTTGCTTCGTTTTACAAGTACTAGATTTAAAAACAAAATATAAAATTATGATAAAAAAACAATATTAAAGTTCTAAAAAGCGAAATTTGAAAAGTAGATAATGGATGGATGGATGGATGAACTGATGAGTGATGGTCGACACAGATCAGTCGTAGTGCGTACATTATTTAACGATTAAAATACACACGATGATTATATTATTCTCTTTCTGTTAGTATCGACTGAGAAATGTGATAATTCGAGTTGTAGCGATGTCCGATTGATCTGCGAAGGCGAATGTAAAAAATGGTATGTGTGTGGCATGATTGCATTGTTCTTTGGTAAACGCACAGTGAGTGTAAAGCGGTACAAAACGGAGAGCGGGCGGCGCCTCACTTCGACGACAGGAACATTATGAGCCTGCAAACGAAACACAACATGTATCATGCACTACGTACACGTTCTACGAGGACTTGGAACAGGCCGGCCAAGCAAACAGTCGCGTATCAGTAATCTACGGCTCCAATAAAAAAGAAATCCGCTACAACTACAATAGTTTTTAACGTTTTCAATAACACACAACATTCAGAAATTAACTTCATTCCCGCCCACTTAACGTTCACAGTCGTGAGTGGAAATAAATTAAAAACGACTAGGTACTACAATAGACTTCAGGTATAATATCATTGAGCTGGCTGGCACTCCGCGCCGCCCGCAGTCGTGTGTCGTCTTGACTTCGTGTGCGGTGCAGCTGGCGACGTGGAAGTGTGACGTATGCAATTAATAGTTAACTGTATAACCCATTGCATTGCCAATAAAGTAACCAGTTGGTTCAGCAAAATATCACCGCGAAAACTTGAGCTGTTAATTACAAACCCGATGCATCGGATTGAGCATAGAACAGAAAAAAACAGTAGAAATCGCATAACGCATAAATTACTATCAGAACCAGCGTGCCCTAACAAACACATCTTTAAGATAATCATATTATGTCACACTAGCAAATTCGTTTTGTGATTGGTCCATGCCAAAAAGTCTCTATAGTCAGTCCCTATTTTTAAAAAAAAGTGCCCCTACATCATAAAAATAGAGTTCATTATTGTCAATCTTTTGTAGGTATTAAATCTTATAATTCCGTGAAAGCTCGTAGGCATAGTTTTACTAGCAAGTTCCGCTATTCGACGCTAGATGTCACTAAATTGTAATATATTCGATTGTATGCAGTATGACATTGAACATAAGATAGATATTTGTTTATAGAGTTGATCGCTAGTATGACATTCGCTAGTGATGTACAACATCGTAACCTTACTTATCGATATTTAATTGATATACGTGCTTTCCGTTTATATTTATATTCGTATTCAATAAGCATAAAATTCTTCGTATTTGGCGAAAACTATACACTGATAGCTGAATACGCTGATGCTAAAACACAGATTAAACTCAATTAGTCAGGTATTATTACCGAATTTTCTAACCCACTTAAACAAAGCAAAATTATCTTTAAATGGAACAAAAGTTTAATAAAATCAATTTAATTTTACTAAATCAGATTTTTTCACATGTTTTACATAAGTAAAAAATAACAAAACAAAATTAAAATCTAAACGAATTACCGAAATATACCTTTATACGCGTGTTACGTCCGATCGACTGCTTAATGAATATTTTTTTATTAGCTTTACTTCTTTAGCTTCTGCTAGATGGTCACCTAAGTATTAATCCTGTACCCATGTCAATATATCCATGAAACCATCCCATTCAATTCTTCTACGTATAGCCATTTCATCAATTAAGTACCTACTAGTGAAGCTAATATTGGATGACTTGATGAATCCGCTTTAAGTTTTAAAGCTGTAAATGACTCTTTTGTGAAACCAGGATCTCCACGATATTAGCATACCATTTTGTTAAGGTTTGTGGATGAGGCAAAGAGCAATCAAACGTACTACGCACGTATTTATAGGCTTTCGGTGAGTAATAATGTAGAGTAAGGGCGAAGCTGCGAAGTTCTGGTGAATACATGCTTATGCATACTCTCACGATATTTCATTTTCATCGGTTATAAATAAATTACTATCTGTTTAACATCAAATAATATTGATATTAATTAATTTTGAATTTTTATTTGATAAGGTTTGAAACATCGACAACTCGTTATCGATAACGTCTTTCTCTAATTGAGTAGCAAACTGTCACATGACTTAGGATGGAATCATCTAGAATAACAGGTTTGATGTGAAAGAAAGTAGACCTTATGGTTTAAATCATAGATTCTACTTTTGTTTAGCGTTTTTGAATAAAAATGTAAGCAATGTTTTATGATATATTAATTAAAATAAAATAGTATTTAATTATGATACGAAATACCACTATGAGATACATTATTGGTACGGCTATACTCTAAAATAGCACAATACGGCATATTTGATTTTTTTTCGGATTTTCGAGAGTAAGTGACGTGAACGCAGTCGGAACTAGACTGATATGCGCGACAGCGCTTGGGCGCCTACAATTGCGGAGCTACGCAATACTAGGGCTACGCGTGCCCCGCCTACTTGCGACTTCTACTGTTTTTTTCTGTTCTGTGGGATTGACAGACAACTTCAAGTTTACTTCAGCCAAGTTATCAAGGTGAGATTTATACAGAATAGTCTGGGGTTAGTTGGTCGTGAGACTATCGTGTTTCTAAATCTACCATTATATTAGTTTTCTGTTAACCCGTGGTCAGGAGTAATCTGTAAAGAATGCATTAGTGTATCAGTGTTGTGCCACAAATGAAAAACTGCATGGTCCGATAATTTTAGAGGTAAAGTATTTCATGATCCGAAGGCAAATCTACAATGTTTTAGTGTTATTTATTTTTTTAAACTAGCTTTACAAGATGATTTTTTAACTACTCAGTTTTCCCCACATGTGTGGGGAAATCCATATGCATAAGATATTATTACACGGACAAACTGTTTAATATGGCACAATTATTAGTCTTATTTTAATTTTTTGGCTGGACTTGGAAAGGTGGAGACACGACTTAGACACCTATTGAAAGGGCTTGCTTGCTTGAAAAGAAAACCTGGATATGTTTCGGGGAGGCATCTGCACAGCAGTCCATAAAAATATAATGTTGTTAATTTGGATGCCTGCTTGAAGAGGTTTTCGAAGAGGCCATTTCGAGAATTCTTTCACGGAGAGAAAGCCACACTGATGGCTACTTATATTTAAAAAAATGAATGGTTCCAATGGCCACGGAAGGGAAACCGCGGGAAAAACTAGTTGTCTGTATGAGATCGTGGTGCTATTGGCAGGCTCTGCTTTGCGAAAGATTCACCTACGTACAAGGAACGAGTTTAATGAGCGAGTCCCATGCGTAAGGCGAGTGTTCACAGAGAGTGGGCGCCGGCGCGAGGTTGAGTACCTGAAGTGGATGGCCTTGTTGGACAGCAGGCGGTTGGTGTCGTTGTCGTCGGCCAGCGGCAGCGGCAGCGGCGCGGCGTCGGGCGCGTCGTCGTGGAAGGTGTGCAGGTTGAGTACCTGAAGTGGATGGCCTTGTTGGACAGCAGGCGGTTGGTGTCGTTGTCGTCGGCCAGCGGCAGCGGCAGCGGCGCGGCGTCGGGCGCGTCGTCGTGGAAGGTGTGCAGGTTGAGTACCTGAAGTGGATGGCCTTGTTGGACAGCAGGCGGTTGGTGTCGTTGTCGTCGGCCAGCGGCAGCGGCAGCGGCGCGGCGTCGGGCGCGTCGTCGTGGAAGGTGTGCAGGTTGAGTACCTGAAGTGGATGGCCTTGTTGGACAGCAGGCGGTTGGTGTCGTTGTCGTCGGCCAGCGGCAGCGGCAGCGGCGCGGCGTCGGGCGCGTCGTCGTGGAAGGTGTGCAGGTTGAGTACCTGAAGTGGATGGCCTTGTTGGACAGCAGGCGGTTGGTGTCGTTGTCGTCGGCCAGCGGCAGCGGCAGCGGCGCGGCGTCGGGCGCGTCGTCGTGGAAGGTGTGCAGGTTGAGTACCTGAAGTGGATGGCCTTGTTGGACAGCAGGCGGTTGGTGTCGTTGTCGTCGGCCAGCGGCAGCGGCAGCGGCGCGGCGTCGGGCGCGTCGTCGTGGAAGGTGTGCAGGTTGAGTACCTGAAGTGGATGGCCTTGTTGGACAGCAGGCGGTTGGTGTCGTTGTCGTCGGCCAGCGGCAGCGGCAGCGGCGCGGCGTCGGGCGCGTCGTCGTGGAAGGTGTGCAGGTTGAGTACCTGAAGTGGATGGCCTTGTTGGACAGCAGGCGGTTGGTGTCGTTGTCGTCGGCCAGCGGCAGCGGCAGCGGCGCGGCGTCGGGCGCGTCGTCGTGGAAGGTGTGCAGGTTGAGTACCTGAAGTGGATGGCCTTGTTGGACAGCAGGCGGTTGGTGTCGTTGTCGTCGGCCAGCGGCAGCGGCAGCGGCGCGGCGTCGGGCGCGTCGTCGTGGAAGGTGTGCAGGTTGAGTACCTGAAGTGGATGGCCTTGTTGGACAGCAGGCGGTTGGTGTCGTTGTCGTCGGCCAGCGGCAGCGGCAGCGGCGCGGCGTCGGGCGCGTCGTCGTGGAAGGTGTGCGCGCACACGCGCGGGCGCACGCGCGCCTCGCCGTAGGGCCCGCGCAGCACCAGCCACTGCACGCTCAGCCCCACCAGCGTCTTGCTCTTCAGGATCAACTGCAGGGCAATCTGACCGCATTATGACGCTCGAGTATCTGTCCTATATGCACACGCTTGTTCCGACGTGGAGGTCTGCCTATTCTCACCCTACAAACCTTACCATTGGAAACACCGCTCACACTTTTGATCACCGAAATCAATAGAAAGTCATTAATGCTCTGCCATAACGCGCGAAATGAATGAGATGTTGAGTCGCAGACTCGCCGGCAACTAGTCGGTAAGGCCGACTATCCGGCCACTTTCGTAGTTGGCGACTATTCGGTAAAGAGCGACTTCTTACTTTGTATGTATTTCTCAAAAAAAATGTAGGTGTATATGAAGAATAAAATTACATTAAATAAAGGCTTGATTGTTAATTAATATCTTTATTTTAGAATCAGTTTTACACATTTTGAAATGTGTCGTAAATTTCAAAATGTCTCATTGTCTGTGGTCGACCTTTTGATAACAGAACTTCACCGGGGTATCAGAGTTGGATGTCGGTATTTGATATGGTGGCACATAGATACTAGTATTTACTGTTTATATCTGCCCAGCACGACACGTCATTTGGCACTGATTAGTGATTAAACTTGGCTTTTTTCATATCATTATCCAATTGGTCAAAGTAATCCATACACGAGATTTTTTTGATGACATTAAATTTTAATTAACATGTAGTACCTACCTATTATCTTTATCTTTATATTACATAAAAGGACCGCTCTGACCCGTGTAAAATCAAGAAACAATGCGAAGTAAACACGAAGTGTGCGCGAATCAGCTGTAAACGAAGTGTAACGGAAATAACCGAATACCCCCAAAACCGTAATATCTTGGCCGTCTAGTCGGTTTCTTTACAACCGACTAATCGGTTAGAAAGCCATAGTCGGCACAACTCTAGAAATGACTTAGGTGAACTTGATATAGGCATTTGAAGCCGTCTAATATAGTGACGGCTAAACAGTTGCTTCAAATTGTACAAGGATCATCTTGTGTCGATCAAAGTACTGCTTGTCCAAAGTAATGCTTAGGCGATACAAGGTTCTGTCGACCAACTTGGATCATAATAGACGCCGTGACCTGGCAATGATGTTATTTAGATGCCCAGCAAATGTGGAAAGTACCAAGTTCTAATTGAATCATGGTGGCAAGGCAATAATGTTCCATCCACAAACGGGTCGCTAGCCTATCTTTAGACGACAGAAGCCTGGATAGCCTAGTGCATACCTGATAGGTGATCTCCCGCTGCGTGCTCTGCGTGGGGTCGCGCTGGTTCTTGTTGACGAAGGCCTTCACCACCCACTGGTGGCCGAAGGCGGAGAAGCGCGACGTCTCGTAGTACAGCTTGTGCACGAACTCCTCCGTGCGGTAGGGCTTCAGCTGCAGGTCTGCGATACATTCTTCGTTAAGGTTGTTAGTGCGCCACTGCTCTCAAGCCTCGACATATGCGACACGATGTGCCAGGGACTACGCCTCGCCTACATGAGGACAGCAGCAGCTCTTGTGTAGCCGACACTCCAGGTGGACCCGGGGCTTCTTGAAGCATAATTCGATCAAGTGATAGACGTTATATATGTCCTGATTGATCGTCTTCATCTAAACCTGGATTACACTGCCAGAAACTAGTTTATCCATACTAAAATTATAAAGAGGTAACGTTTTTGAGGTTGTGAGTTTGTGACGTTGTAAAGGGTAATCTCTGGATCTACTGAATTTCGATTTTCAAAATTATTTCACCAATAGAAAGCTACGTTACTTTGGAGTGTCATAGGCTATATTTTATCCCCGTATTGCCACGGGAACGGGAACAACGCGGATGAAACCGCGGGGCACTGCTAGTTGTTAATATAGTTCGTAGGGATTGTAATATTAAACAATGTTGTAAAAGTTAGGGCAACTTTGGAAACTAAATACTGTCTGAAGAGTGATCGTGAATGTCAAATAATACATTCAGTCAAAGTATCGGGAATGGGCGATTTCTTTCTTTTTTTTATTAGATTGGCACAACTATTATCCATTTTGGCGCGGAGTTTGAGTTACATGTCTGTTATTTAGATTAAATACAGTGCTGTATTTAGTTATATCATATTATCTAGTGTGTATTGCGAATTTCATAATGGACAAAAACATCAAACAAAGAGTTTGTCTAAAATTTTGCATCTGCACTAAAATGCTACAGGGCGCTACGATGAATCGATTTTATCATAAACTTGTGCCTATGAGCGGTACCAAAAGCGATCGAGATGTGATGGCAGATTTGCTTCGCTCTGGTATGTCATCAACGTCTGCAACTGAAGTTAACATCACAAAATTGAAAGAAATAGGGACTGAAAATCATCATTCAATTTTGAGAGGGGTAGCCTACTATTTTAAGTAAATAATCACTTGGGTATGAAACAATTTACTGCTCGGATGTTCCCTAAAGACCTGCGGGCGTACTATGATGTCTTAAAACGTGAGTCTTCCGAGCATAAAAAAGGGATGGAGCTATATAGGGTGTATCTGTATAACTCTATCCCTCTTCCTCGCTCGGAAGACTCACGTTTTAACACCTCATATTTACCGCTGAACTTTCGCCAATAACTTTCTTTCTTTCTTTCTTTATTAAAATCTTTTTCACAATATAGTTACAGATTAATAGCCACAAGTAATCTTAAATAAAATAATTATGTTAGTATCCAACAAATAACTATGTGTTTAAAAATGTGGTAAATTTATTTTAAACCTACAATTATGTATGATTAGCGACTTTCCTGAGCTAGGTTTATAAAACTCAATCTCATAAGAGTCGCTGAGGACGTGCTTAAACGAGTCAATTCCGGCCCAACATTCACGAAACGCAGTGATTGGCGACGAGACGTGGGTAGGCGACGAGTTTGACATGCAAACTAGTTAAGCTTTGGAGTGGCGTCTTCCATCTCAATCGAAACTCAAAAACTATGACAAAGTCGATCAAAAGTCAGAAACTCAATTCCGGAAAAACCGTTTAGAATGTTTTGATGGTTGGATAATTCGTTGGCGTAAGTGTATCGTTTCTGAAGGAGCATACTTTGACGGGGCGAAAACAAAGTTGGAAGAATATCTAACATTTTGTGTATTATTGAACTTTTCCCGGTACTTGACCGAGTAGTAACTTGACGAAATTTACTCCATATACCTATATTATATCACACTACACGTCCAAAATGGTATCTTCTAAAGTTTGACCTAATCCGCAGTCTGGGAGCACTGAACTTCCAACATCAATATTGCGTGCTGCACGAATACAAAGCTCAATACCACTCAAGTGCCTACTGATTTAAGAAGGTAACAAGCTAGCAGGTCAACAACCGCACGAAGATTGATTGGGAATGTAGGTCTAAAGTGCTTATTACACTATCCAATTTTTAGGATATCGGAAGATTTAATTGAAGTTAGAACAGTAAAGCGCTTATTAGACTGTCCGGCTTCCTACTTAGATTTCCTAAAAATTGGTTAGTGTAATAAGCACTTTAGATCAGTGCAAACTGGAGACTACGATGCTGTATATAGCAGGTATTCATCAGAAAGTGGTAAGGATGGGACGGTGGTGGTGGGGGTGTTAGACAAGTTGCGGCAAAAACTCACCATTAAAGGTAATTTTTTCGTAGGAAAGCAGGTCGAGGACCTGGTTGTAGACCTGGCTGGCCTCCCGGCAGCGCCTGTCGCGCTCGGCCAGCACGCTCAGCACGTCGGCGGCCGACTTGCCGGGGTGCGCGCACGCCGCCTCGTGCGCGCCGCCCTCGTGCGCCGGCCCGCGCCACGGGCAGCCGATGCACGCGTAGCGGCAGCCCGTCAGCCTGCAACTCGCGCCGTCAGACTCGCCCTCGATACGTACTGACACTGGTTCAGCATAACAGGCTAATAGTTGACGGGACCCCAGGAACCGTACGATTGTAAAGGATGTAACATGTTATGAGAAAATTAATAGCTCCAATCCACGACATGCCATTATGCGTTAGGACAAAGCCACCTGATAAGACTGGGTTACTGATGTACTACACAGGACACGAGTCAAGCTATCTGCAGGCGATGAGTTCGGTTCGCATCACACCAGGCGTTACGAGCGACTGTACGGGAGTGGGCGCAGACACACCTGCGGACCCCACGGCGCTTGGCGGCGCGGGGCGCAGGCGCCGGCGGCGGGCCGCTGCGCCGCAGCACGCGCTGCACCAGGCAGTACACGCTGGACACAATGCGAACCAAACTATCGAGGTAGTAGCGCCTGTCGGGGGACGGATCGACTACGATTTGCGAGAACTTGAACTTCCTGCGGGAACAAATATGTGGCCGCGTTTAGTAGGCGTTACTCTGGCTACTGACTATTTCTACTGCTGGACTCGCCACTGCGGAGCGCAATCTTTTTTACCAATTACCTACTGTCCCCATTTTGCTATTAAGTTGAATACTTGTAAACAAATTTTTAATTTTAAAAGTAAGTAATTATGCGTCGTAAACTTAATGATCGCCTATCCATAATCGAGTGGCAGTTAAGCTACTAGAACATTGTAGGGCGATAACGAGAAAAGTTGTTTAATATGTGCATGTGAGCAGACGCGGTAGATAAGCGAGCTAGTGCGTCACCTGTCGTCGCACGCGCTCTCCTCGTGGTGCTGCAGCGAGTGGCGCGGGAACACGCGCGTGCAGAACTTGCACTCGGACGGCAGCTCCGACACCGTCTTCTCCACGGCGAGGTTGCGCGACGCCGACGCCTTGGTGATCTCCACGCGGCAGTTGGGGCACGTGGCCGCCTCGTCGCGCAGGCGCGCGTCCGCCAGCAGGTGCGTGAAGCACGGCGCGCACATCAGGTGCCCATTGCTACACTGCAACACGAAGCCCGTGTCAGTACACTGCTGTGGGAGCTGGCAGTACGTGTCCACGAAACACTTGTTTATTTGTAAACTGTACTAATATCTACAATGTAAGTGAAAGCTGTAATAGTCTTTCAATGTCCTGCAATGTCTTTTAATGGGATTAAAAAAATCATGAACAGAATTCTTGCATTTTAGTAGATATATGTACATGTATCAAAGAAATGAAAAGGCATGTATGTGTGTGCTACATGGTGTACCTCTGGCCGTGACGCTTGTGCACCTGTAATCAAACTACATATAATATCATAAATACTGCTGTAACAGACAAAATAAAGTTAAGTATGCTCAGCAACCAACTTGTACTTTTTTTATTATTTTTTCTTAAATATGCTTTAATTTTGTCTTTTATTTCTGAATATTTCTTAAGATAAAAAATATTTAGAATTAAAATAATAAAATATTAGAAATTCAAATTATTTCTTTTGCAAATTTAATAGGATATCACAAACTCAGGCTGACAAAATGATATGAGTACAATAATTCATGTGATAAAAGAAATATTAAGCTTTCTTAATGAAAATCAAAAAGGATGTTTTTGAATTCAGGATGGGGATTGTAAAGGGGAATTCTGAATAAAGAAAGAAGAAAATCTCTCAAACATTTCTTTATTAAAATGAAATGTTACAAGAGTATATACAGGCTAAGTTTACTTGCTACACTATTGACCATACATTCTAGTTATCTTACACAGTAACATTTACTTAACTTCTAGATGTACTGACACTCTTAAGACAATTTGCTCAGGTTATGAAGGTACACAATACATACAAACAGGTCTTAGGTCATACATTGACTAATTGAATAATAAATTAAATGAACACAATTCATAAAAATAGGTAATACCCATAACAGACGGCTATCACAGATAGGTACTCAGCTCTAGCAACTTTACAATGACAACCAAATGATTCAATACAATACATTGACGCCATACTATTTATTACTCTCAAATGTGAGTGATAAATCAACGTCGTGTAGGCGTCGCCACGACGCGAATGGTATCCGCGAGCTGCAGGCGGAAGGCCAGCTGCTTACGTAACAAAAAGAATAAAACAGCTGATGCGAGCATCGACACATTAGCTGTATAAAATACCTGATAAACAGCCGCCGGGGGAAGGTCCAGGCAAACTGCGCAGCACAGGATGCCCCCCAACCTGTGCTCGAGCTTGTCGCTCCCCTCTTTGTCAGTAATTTTACGTTTTTTAGTTAACGGCTCATCGGCATCTTTCACGTCAAGCCTGTCCGCGCCCTCGCTTGACGATGCCATGGGCTCGCTCTCGGGCGCCTCGGCCATTTCACAATGTAAATAACAACAATATTACGACACAAACTGCGCGCAACTGAGTCAGATGGACACAAAACGAAATGACGCGAAACGAGTATCGACGAACTTCGCGTCAAACAAAGGTTGGTTGTGTTTATATAGACACCCACCCCCCCGCACCCGCAACCCGCAACCCAACAATATTTAGTGATGTTCTATTGACATGATATTCGATTCCTGTAATCATGACATACCTAACTCAAAGTAGGTAATTAATAATATTGATCAGTCAAAATTGCAATTTCAAAATTCAGCGTAAAAATCTTATGATTTATATTGAAAGCTAACTACACCATATTATTTTATGAACTACACTAATATTACGAAGAGAAAAGTTTTTATTTCTGTTTATAAGGAACTGAAAAACGACTTTGGAAATTCTTTTAAGTACCATTAGAATGCTATCTTTATCAAGATATTAAAAAATCCTATTAAAACTATTGATATTTTAATGTGCACAGAATTCGTAAGACTACTTATCCAACACTGTCACTATAACTGTTTTAAAATTTACAGAAACGCCGGAATAAACTAAATCACATTATTCGAAAGTCTTAAATTTCACATTGTTTCTGGTTCCTGCCTGAACATGCCCTTGAGTGTTATTTAAACAAGGCGTTATATTAAAAAAACATCAAGAATTTAAAATTGTTATCAAAACAAAGAACAGGGTTAGGTTAGGTTAGGTTAAGACGATCCAAAATCGCTAAAGATAACAACTTTAATTTTGGACAGTTGTTGTAGTGTGAAACGAAGACGATAGATAAGAAATATTACGAAACGCAACCTGTTGCCAATTTTGTTACCAATATTATATAATTTAGAAACTTTGATGAACTTTTAAAATAAAAATGGCTACAACACTAAGAAAACTATTATTCTTGTGTTGCCAACGAAAAAAATTACTAAAATAAGCTATGTAGTCAGGTAGATACAGGATTTTAGAAGTTACAGAACAGGAACAGACACAGACAGGGTCAAAGGAGTCTTTGGTCAAAGGACAGGGTAACAGAATAAGTAACATAAATTACTATAACTTTATTGACAACTTGTAATATTATTCAGGTGCTAGAATGCTAATAATTTTAATTGATGAAAATAGTACCTATTTCACTTTTTGCAAATCTTTCAAAACGCAAATAATGTCTCTGCATTAGAAAATCAAAACTGATTTAACACAGCTTCATTGCTATTGATGTTTTGTTTCTAGTCAAAGTTTTGGTTTCTTTGGCAAAGAACCAAATGCAGAGATTATGGTTCCTTTAGTTCCAGTAACATTGCTAGTCAGCGGTTGTTGAACCAGTCCGGGCTGCTTGATAGTTGGCTTGTTAGATACATTTGGTGCCGCCTGGTCCCACTTGGACTTCCTCTTCTTTTCGTCATCACTCTCAGACTTCTTTGCTACTCCCGTTATAAAATCTATTTTAGCTAGTTTCTCTTTCTTTTCTTTTTCCCTTCTATCCATCTCTAGTTTCTGCACTCTGGATAATTCATCATAATATGATTCTTTGCCCCACTTAAGTGGATCATAGATTTCAGGAGGATAATTTGTATCTAATTCATTAATATCACAGAACTGTATGAGTTTTTCATAAATGCTTGGGTTTCTGAAGTTCTTTTTATCTTGTATAATGCGGTTCATATCTAGCCCTTCATTTAACATTCGACTGTAAAATTTAGCTATAGAATCTTGGAGCTCCTTGGGGCACTTCCCGGGGGGCTCGGGCGGAATAGTGACGCCGTCCTCGCTCTCGTCGGGCTCGGAGCGCGGCACGGCCTCGTCCGTGTCCGTCTCCATCGACAGGCGCCGCATGTCGTCCTGGTTCTCCGCGGCAGGCGACAGGGGCTCGTCGTCGGACACCACGGTGTCGTCCACGTAGGAAACTAATCTTCTTTTAGGAGTTACAGGCGCAGAGGCGGATTGGTTACTATCTTCCATTTTTTTAGGGCTTGTAGGCACCGAATGAGTTTCTTTAGGTTCCTCCTTTTCAGGCGTTTGATCTTCCATATCTTCCTCGCCTTCGGAATCAGTGTAGGTAGCAGTTAACGAGGCTAAAGCTTGAGATGCCATTGCTTCAACAATGAAAGTTCAACTTGAAAGGGAAGTATAACAAATATATTCTTCCTAGCTTGAAGATTTAATCAGGTTAAAAATACCATTGATTTACTAAAGAGTCTTTGCACAAACTCAACACGAGCAATGAATACGTCGATTGACGATCACAGGTCGGACAAATCACACAAAACCTAAGCAGATACATACAATGCAGTCTCAGCACTCACTCGTCTCACTCAGCAGTCTGACTGTCAGTAGTGTCAGTGTCGGCTTTTGTCACTTTGACGTTTAATATTTCGTTCACCAATCCGTACTAGTACTATTACTTATTTTATGGCTGCATCAATGGCTAGCTATGATGACCCTTAGCTAAATCTAAATCCTACCAATGAGCAATGTTGACGACAGGAATTAAAAGTAATCAAAAGATTAAGATAATAAGATGCGAATAATAAAAATATTTACTGTTCTCGTCTCATCCATTTGATCCATTCTGTCATTGAATTCTGTCAATTGAATTTGACATTACTTTAGCGATTGGCAATTTTAGCAAATGATGGGGGAGTTGCGTTGGAGATTGTAAAAATAATAAAATAACGTACGCAAAATACAGTGACATGTAATGAATTTCTAACCCACGATTATTATTGTGTGAGACGCAAAAGTCAGTGAAGTGACGACAATGGCGACGATGCCGAGCGATTATACGGAGTTTCCGTCCGAGATAATTCTGAAGCCCCTCGCACTGATTGGGTTGTCTGGTCTTGATGCGGTGAACAATGCCGTGCACAAGGAGATTTGGGACGCGTTCTCTAACAACCGCCGCGCTGACCGCACGCCTGTGCGCTTCAAATTACTCAACAACACCTTCGAGTTTCCTGTAGTCAAGCCTAAGCGGAACTCATACGAGTGGTATATCCCGAAGGGAGTCCTCAAAAAGAACTGGATTCATAAGCGAGTGTCTCTGATTCCTGCTGTTGTAGTCATATTTTATGATATGGACTGGAATGATCCACAGTGGAATGAAAAAATCATCGAGTGTGCGTCCAAAGTGCAATCAATCCGCGCTGCAGTGGAAGGGCACGCGACGCGCGTCGCCGTCGTCGTCATCCAGAGCCGATTGTCGCCACCCCCGTCCGAGTACATGCTGGGCGCCGAGCGCGCGCAGGCTCTGTGCGCCGCCTGCGAGATACAGTCCAAGTCTCTGTTTGTGTTGCCTCACAGTGACCATCTCATAGGGTACATTGTCCGCCTAGAGAATGCATTCTATGATATTGCTCAGAACTACTATCATCATGAAACTAAAAATATTAAACAGCATAGAGATCATCTCAATAAAACGACTCATCAGTATTTATTTGTACGACATCAATTTAAACTAGGCTATCTTAACGAGTTGAAACAAGATTTGAGTACAGCACACAAGCACTACATGCATGCTTACAACAATTTACTTGAGACAAGGATTGTTGATACCAACACCCATGAAGTAAGAACTGTAGCAGGTTACATCAATTATAAACTTTGTAAATTACTGTTTGCTCTCAATTTACCTCGTGATGCTATAGCTCAACTTAAGTCACACATTGAGAGATATAAGAATCGGATAGGATCAACAGAGCTATTGTTTGAACACTATGCTTGGATCGCAAGACAGTACAGTGCCTTTGGAGAGTTGTTTGATGAAGCTATCCGTGCAGGACTTCCAGCTATTCAGTCCCAACATCCTGGCTTCTACTACCAGCATGCAGCTCAGTTCACAGTGAAGAGAAGGCAAGCTATGAGGTCTGTATGCACTGAGGCCACAGCATATCCTCCTCCCCCAGATCCACTGGAAGGCATTGTGGAGTTTTATGGGCAGAGACCATGGAGGCCAGGCCGCCTCAGTGCTGATCCTCATGACCCTCAAAAAGAGCAAGCGGCTGTCCTAGCTCTACAGTATAATGAAAGAGTCTTTAACCACTCAGCAATGATCATCAGCTTCTTGGGCTGTGCCATCTCACAGTTCAAAACATTCCACTCTCCTCGCATGAGGAAGCAGCTAGTGGTGGAGATGGCTAATGAGTACTTCTACTCAGCTGATTATGGCAAGGCCCTCACATTGTTGACACATATGCTGTGGGACTACCGAAGAGAAAAATGGTGGTTCCTGGCATCACATGTTCTAAACCGAGCATTACAATGTGCATACTTGTCAGGAAAAATACAAGATTATCTTCAGCTGTCCATAGAGGCACTCTCAAAACATATCCAAGTGCCAAACAATGATAAGGATAGAATATTTAGAAATATCATGTCTGTTCTCAACTTGAACATACCTGCTGCAGAGCCAGACTTGCCGGCCTCCTCGCAGCACAAAGCCCTGGAGCTGTGGCAGACAGCCATTGAGAAAGAGCCTCTAACTGTTCCTATAGACATGGCCAACATATCTAGCTTTTTAGAAGTGAAGCCTAAGTTTAAGCAGCAGAGATATAGGATGGATGAGCTAATTGATTTAGAATTGTATGTCAGACTCTTGTACACTACAGTTCTCGAAGTAAGAAATGCCTTTGTAGCCATATCTAGTCACACAGAAACTATTGAAATTCCCATCACAGATGATGGCAACACAACCATTTCTTTGCAAGGGGGAAGAGTAAAGAGATTTTTATGTCAATTTAAACCAAATCCTCATGATAGTGGATCAGATCTTCACATTAAAAATGTATCTTTTGTGCTTGACACAGACAGAAAACGAAAGATAGTCTTGAATTTCAAAATTGAAGGAAACAAAGCTACTGAGTCGACTATCCATCCAGAACTATTGCACTTTATTAGGAGTCCTAAGGCAGACTATGAATTTGACAGCATTGTGCCTGTGACAGTAGCATCAATCACATCGCGAGAATGTAAGATATCGTTACTGGTCACTAACTCAAGTCCAGCACTTCAAGGTGAATGGTTTCCCTCAACATTCACAATCACAAATGATGAAGACAAAGCTATCTATAATGTTAAAATAATACTCTCTTTGTTAAGTTCCCCTGACAATCCTAATCCTGATTCAGTAACGGAACTGAGTCTGCAGGAAGGGGAACCACAAACACAACCACTAAACATACAAGTGGGCAGCATCAGCACTTCAGCCAGCCTAGTGAATACATTTTATTTGAAAACAAACAGAACAGCCACTACAACCATACAAATAAAAGTAACTTATGTTATTGATCTTCCTGAAATATCTCAATTGGAATGCACTAAAGAATTCTGTACAAAAATTACAGTTATAAAGCCATTTGAGGTTTCTACAAATTTTGTGGCCATGAACTTCAAGCCCATTGCTAAGTGTTTTGTGGATGATCCCTTCATAGTGATGCCACAAATAAAAATTTTGAGTCCATGGGACTTGGTGATAGTGGACACTGAGTTAGAGGTGGTGGAGTGCTTCAGGTACAGTGATGCCGCTAAGCCAGCATCTTGTATCAGCAACCTGGAGGTGGCTGAGAAAAATGTTGCCTCTGACGCTGTATGTATACAAGCTAAGTACAAACCAAAAGATAATCCAACCAGAGTTGGTCTGTATAATATAACATGGCGGCGGAAGACCAGCTCCAGCCACTGCGTGATGAGCAGCACGGCACTGTCAGGACTGCCCATTGATGAGTGCCCGATAGCAATCGAAGTAAAGTATCCTCCGGTGGTAGAACTGCTCACTTCAGTTCCACTGAAATGTACTTTGTTTGGCAAGTGTAGTACCCCTATCAGGCTTAGTGTAACTGTAGAGGGCACTGATGCTTACATGTTCTCAGGATACAAGAAGTTATCAGTCACAATCCCGCCTAAGGGAAAAGTTGAGCTTTGCTACAATATCCATCCTCTAGTCGCTGGCAACACCACACCTCCAAGGTTAAAAGCCACTCTAGTAGGTGATGCAGCCAGCCAGGAAGTAGTAAGTGAAATGTTTGATAAAATCTTTCCACAGAATATATTTGTTATGCCTAAGTACAATAAATAAAAGTATGAAATGTTATTCCCAGTTTTAATAAAAGTTGTAAATAGTAATGAACAAAGTGTATAAGTTATATTGTAGTTACCTTGTAATTATTTTTAAATAATAAATTGAGTTACTTGTTAGTGTGGTTTTTTATTTACCTTTCATCATCATCAGTTTATATTCCTGTGGGATTGATAATAATTTTATGGTTTGGATCATTATTTTGTTACCTTGTTGTAACAGCTTAGTCTTATGACTATTATGCCTCAGAACAATGGCAAGTGATAGAAATAAGAGGAAGCTAAAATACATAATTATATATATATTTTTTGTTAAAACCAAATGTTTTTCAAGAGAATACAACTACGCTACACTATTGGATACAAATTAAACACCAATACTTATGAAATTACATTTAATAAAAAATTTAATCTTTACGCAATTCAAATTTCTCCTCCTGGATTCCACTTGCAGTGATGATCAATATGTAGATGCAGTCTCCAGTGTAGATATCACGCTCAGCAGCACTGATGAACACGTCCTTCAGGAGAGCCAAGGCCTTCTCCCTAGGTAATGGGGCCTCCGTAACATTCTGCATGTTCTTGAGTCCTATTTGATTGTCAAGCAGAGGCTGCAGCTGTGCGCCAGCTGAGCCGCCGGCGCGGTAGTTGGAGCGCTCGCAGTGACCGATGGGATCATAACTGTATACACACCCTTTTCCATCAGCATCTAACCCAGCCAGGACATTAGACACGTAGTAAGGGAAGAACCGCTTGTAGTACAGCATGGTGGAAAGCATCTGAGCGACCGCTGGCGTAGACATGGACTTGTTATGCTCGTGCTCGTACATTTGCATTCTCGCAGACAACAGCCGAGTCAGAGTGAGCGTGTCGCACCAGCAGCCCGTCGCGCCCAGGACGGTCTTCTCCGACAGTTTGAACAGTTTCTTCTGTTCTCTTGTGTAGATTGAAAAGCCCGTACTGAGACGGGTATCGGCACCAATTACAGCATAATCATCACCGGCAATAGCAACGATGCTCCCTCCATTGTCAGCGTACGGCTCGAAGCGAACTTGCTTAGCGCCGGGCACAGCATATTCAGGGAAGTTTCCATTTACACTCAACATTTTAATTTCTAACAACAATACTTTCAGTACAACTAATAAATGAACAGTTCAGTTTTACAGAGCACACGAATGACATGCACAAATTCACAAATACAGTACGGCAGGTTTTTAGACCTAGTTAAACGCTGTCCTTGTCTTTAATTTACAGAAAAAGAGGGAGTACTGTTTCGTGACGCTTAAGATTGACATTATTTAAAACAGGAACGAATTTACTTCAAATAAAATGTCACCTCACTGCGTTCGGATACTTACTCCATGGTTTTTGGAAATAGAGGTGCGTTGCAGAAGTGAAAATACGGTTTTATAATCTGCATATCAACAACCAATCCAATGACACGACCGACGTGTAGTTTTTATTTCAAACAAAGAAACGTCAAGCTACTGACTGACGTTTTATACGTTGTGAAGTGGAAATAGAATTACAAAAGCCGCATTTAGCTATAAATTAAACTACAAAATGACCTCCTTAACTTCTGTAATTCCTAAATTGTACCAAGAATACACAAGTAAAACACCTAAGAAGTTGAAGATCATCGATGCGTACCTTTTATACATATTTCTGACTGCTGTGATTCAGTTTGTGTACTGTTGCCTTGTCGGCACTTTTCCCTTCAATTCTTTCTTAAGTGGTTTTATTTCTACTGTCAGCTCTTTCGTTCTTGGAGGTAAGATTCGACTTTGCGAGGTGTTACCGAGTCAATATAAATACCATAAAATGTGTGCAATAGTCAAGGATATTATAACCTAAAGCAACATTAAACTGTACCTATGTTCTTGTTTTCAGTATGCCTGCGCCTGCAAGTTAATCCAGAGAACAAGAACGAGTTCCAGGGTTTGAGTGCGGAGCGAGGCTTTGCAGACTTCATATTTGCTCACCTTGTGTTGCACATTGTTGTTATCAACTTTATAGGATAAATTACTATTTTGTATTTTCACTAATGAGTATAAGAATCCTCAATTAAAAGTGATAAACCAGTTTTGTAATATGAATCCTGCACTGATAAGAATCCATTTTACTAACAAGATGGCAGAAAACAAAATTGTTGCTAACCAGGAAAAATAAAAACACATTCTAGTTACAGAATCATTATTCCCAAATAAAATAGGCTTGAATTAAGTCAACAGAATATCCAAGGTTTTCTTAACATTTTCAATCTGCAACTGATGTGAGTAGTGGGCACACAAACATATTGTTTGACCCATATGCTGAGTTTTGGGCACTGAAAGTGTCAAGTCAACTTATTAAAACTTAAATAATATATTCAAATTAAATAAATAACTTAAACTTCAGAGATTATTTTATTTGAACTTCTCAGGGCTGAAGTATTGCTAAGCTATAATTGTGTTACAATTGACTTATGTTTGTCAGTGCTCACTTATTATGTCATACTGTTTTTATCTTGTGAAGCTTTCAGAGATCATCATTATCAAGCTGATGATAGAATTTAATTATCAGCCCAGCCTAAACACAATGTGTTCAGGCTGTGCTGAGGCCAGTGAAGCTAGATCTAAATAAAGGAGGCGATTTGTAGAGTACCCCAAAGTCTCGAGACTCGAAGACGAGCAAGAAAATATTTCCAAAATGGTAGCATAAATAAAATTTAAAAAGAACTCGAAAACGTTGCGTCGTAGGGCCACCCTTCTCACAATCTAGATGGTTTCTATGGTCAAGGTTAGTTAACCTGATACTGCCGTGCATTCCTCGTCCTCCCGACTTCGTCCACCTAGTGGGACTCGGGATTTTAAAGGGACAAATGGTGGACAAATATTTTCTTAGATTGGTGCCATTCGTCCCACTATATGATTGTACATGAAATGTTACTCGATTTTTTGTAGTTTACTTTGAAAAATAGTTAATTGGTTGGATTTGACGACATTACTCAACATTACTCGAGCGAGATGCGCCAGAGACGCCCTTACTTAACAAAAGAGTGCCGATACAATCTGAAATTCTCTCCCTCTACTGCCCTCTAGTATCGGTGGGTTAGTGGCACAGATTACTTTGATTCAGATAGTGGACTAGAGGCACACAAAAAAAAAAATCCTGTTCGTCCCACCAGCAAATTCAGTGGGACGATCGGGAAGAAAATACGAATTCCCGTTCGTCCCACTATTAGATTAGATGAACGCACTAGGAGACTGTTAGGTATTACACAGATAGGAGCAGTGTATGCAGCCTTTCTTGCTCTCTCCAAGACTTGACCTGTCGTAAATTGAAATATACACAGATACAGTTGTGCCTAGTGAGTTAATTATATTTAAATATTGGTATGACCACCAGACTATCCGGGTCAAATGACTTGGCGAACTTTCGGATGAGTACGAGTTGGAGTGTGGAGTGAGACAGGGGGGCTCACATCTCCTTCACTCTTCAACTTGTGCGTAAACGGGCTGATCGATGAGCTGACCGGCATCGGAGTAGGATGCTCGATCGATGGTCGCTGTATCAACGCGCTCAGAAAGTTGATAGGCGTGTGAAGAGTATGCGAAGAAGGTACACGGTCTTCTGTACAATGGTCAGAAAAGCGAGCTCCTGGTATTTCAAGCCAGGGTCATAAACTAGAGGAGGTGGCACCTGTGCTGCTTAACGCTGTCGCTCTTCGAAGAGTGAGTTTAAATACCTCGGCCATGTGGTCACTGAGGATTTAAAAGATGATCGTGACAGAAAGGGAGAGGAGGGCGATGGCGGTCTGCTCACAATCAATTTATAAACCTTATCGTACCTAAGCACGTGTATTTACCGTACAACTTAGTCACACAAAAACAACAAACGTTATCGTTGTGCTTTGCAAAAGCAATTTATTTTACATATACGCTAGTGATGGACTAAATCGGAAAGTTCTCGATTCTGGCATTTATTACCGTACTTTCGTTGCGATGCGCTCGCACAAGCGTGGTACGACGTGGGCCATGCACGTCCAGTATGTTCACTGAGCTGATCGCGACCGTTGCCTTTTTAACCCCCGACGTATTGACGCGTCTGTCTGCCTGTCTGTGGCTCCGTAGTTCGCGAACGGATGAAGCGATTTCAATTTAGTTTTTTTACCTATAAAAAGAATAAAATAAACATCTAAAAAACCCCCGACAAAAACCCGAGTTTCCCTTTGAAAAGTAAAAAAAATTAAAAAAAAATCTTAAAGTACCAAGTATGTTTAATATTATTTTTTACTTTTTTTATTGTTTTTGTGTCGGGGGTTTTTAAAATGATTGAAACCTAGCTTCGCCTGTTCCAACAGAGGGAACCAACACAAGCAGCTTCAAGCTGTTGACTGTGTTCTGATCCTGGCTTGCTTCTCGACCAGCCTGTGTGTATACCCGTCCTTAGCCAGGATCTCAGTCGCTGTTCGGAGAGTTCATGCAGCAGGCGACGTGAGGGGGTAATAAAATACACCATCATTTGTAATATCAAATTATTTTTATTTTGACTAGTCATGAATCAATTTTCATCGTTATTTTAAATGTATTAGCAGTAACCTAACGTTGTGGCTATAACAACTAAAACAATTATCGTAAATAAATAAGTACTTGTCTCCCCGAGTGTCTCCGTGGCGCCATCATTTTTCATGTTTTGTTTATATTATTTGCAACACAGCTAGTCAGTTTACTTACTAAAGATAATTTAGTCATGTTACTAATATCACATTTATAATCAATTTTAGTTAATCGTTAGTCAGGGAGCCGCTCACACACATGTATAAAATAAGTACAAAAATTCACAACAAAATGTTTTTTTTTTGTAACAATGTTTTGATAGGTGATGATAACATTTTTGTAATTTGTGTTATAAAATAGGATATATCTGAAAAATCTTAGAAAACTATTATGTATGTATTTCAATAAAATTGCGAGACACAAATGATTACATCTAAACACATGGTTACTAGAAACATATTCGCAGTGGGCAGTGCGCGGGGAGCGGCTGCGGACTAGCTGTGGCTGCCGTACACTGCCGACTGCAATCACGCTCTGTTCACTAACTCAAGTGGAGTCAAAAATATATGCTAGGTACATAATTGTATTGAAAACATATAATTACAATTAAAGGGAGATCAAACTGGTTTTAATAATTTACAAGTTCGTGTACATTTAATGGATTAACTACAAACTATGGACGATGATATTTTTATATACTTTTTATTAAATAGAAAAATACACTCTCAAAGATAAATAGAAAAATAAATCGGCGCGTCAAGCGTCTAACAATAAGGCCCTGCCGGGGTCGGGCGCGCCGGCCGCCTTGTCCGCGTTGTGACGTGCCGCGTCGATGTAGGAGGACAGGCTAATTTTAACACTAATTAAAATATCACAAAGGATGAAGTATTTACATTAAATCAATAATTATTTATGGCTACACACTAAGAACAAAAAGTCGGGTCGTAACACACGCGGGTTGAGCTCAGCGGGGGGGCGGCGCGCGGGGCGCCGGCGCGGCGGGCGACGCGCCCGGCGCCGGCGCCGCCAGCCGCTCCAGGTAGCGGCGCCGCGCCGCCGACAGCAGCGCCTCCTTGCGCCGCGCCAGCAGCGCCTCGCGCTCCGCCGCCGAGCCCGAGAAGCGCTGGCCGGGGCTGCGGGCACACCGTCATCGAGTCAGCACACGCTTAGCTCTGCACGGTACACGGCGCGCGCACACACTCACCTGTCGTCGAGCTCCAGCAGGCCCGGCGCGCTGGGCGCCTGCGTGCCGGACGGCTCGGCCGCGGCGAAGGGCCCGGGCGCCGTCACCGTGGCCACGTCCACCAGCACGGGCGGCGGCATGGGCGCAGGCGCCGGGGCCGACACCGGAGCTGGCACGGGCGCCGGAGTGGGCACGGGCGCCTGAGTGGGCATGGGCGCCTGCGTGGGCACGGGCGCCTGTGTGGGCACGGGCGCCGGCGCCGGCTCGGGTGCGACTACTGTGGGGGTAGCGGGCTCCGGAGGTAACATATTATCTGAGAGTAAGGGGTAAATGTAAATTCAAGAGACAACAGAAGCAAGTCGTATCGAGCGGTGCAAGCCGTACCTGCGGCGAGCTCGGGCAGGCGGCCCTCGAGGATGTTGTCGAGCGTGAGGTCAGCGGAGCGCGTGCGCGACAGGTCGGAGACGAGCGCGGCGCGCGAGTACTGCGGGAACATGAGCTGCAGCTGCGCGGCCGCGGCGTCCAGCTGCGCGCCCGCCAGCGCCGCCTCGGGCCGCACGCGCGTCACCTCCACCGAGAAGCTCGGCAGCCACGACACGTAGCGAGACCCTGCGCCCACTCACTTGTTAGCACGGCTGTTGCTACTCCTCACCGCGGACACACGGGAAATGCATTACACGTATAAAGATCTCGCTAAAATAATACTACACAAGTTAAAAATGACAAATTAATACACGTAATAATCATTATATTTAGTTGATACCAACCAATCATCTATGTAGTTGTACCTACATATTACACTTTGGATGCCTGAAAACTTGGCGAATTGGCAGATTTGTAGAAGAAGTTATCGACAGTTGGAAGTCTCTAGTACAGGTCAAAGATTTCGACTAAGTTGTCAATTCTAGTTTTAGTCTTCGTTCGTATTCGCTATCGAGTGATTGTAATCGCGGCCCTGACATGATACACGTTTGTGTTGTGCACAAAGTGCCTAGACTATGCGTGCTGGTGTGGCACGCGGCGCCCTGACCTGTCGGGTTCCATTCCAGCACGCGGAAGCGTAGCAGCAGGTACACCACGGCACAGCACAGCGCACTCAGTACCAGTGCGTACACGCCGAGCTGCTGGCGCATTTAACTCATAGTCGACCTGCGACCACGTCCCACTACGCACGACACTACGGGGCTGGGTGGCGGATTGTTCACTACAGAGATTTATGGCGCTGGTTCATCGCATTGTTCTAACGGGAATTTTGTTTGATGGCACTGATGCTATGACAGAAACGTCACACGTTTGAATACTTTTGTTTCTTTTGACAGCTACACTGCTTTTTAACGCCAATTTTTTTTTTGTTGATTTGAGGTTGATTCTGGATCTGAGTTTTATCCACATAGAGTGGAATGTTGAAAGTCTTTATGGCACGTTTTTGATGACCCCGATAGTTTAGGATCCATATTAGGTTATTTTCGAGTTATGAAACTTTCTATTATTTTAATTTATTTAATATTATTATTTTTTTTATATTAATTCCACCCTTACGTTTGAAGACCAAGTACAGCTCATTCCCAGAAATCCACTCTGGATAATAAACTGATATACTTAGATTTTTCTGATAAAATTTAATCGAGGTTCCGGAAAAAAAACTTAAAAAAAACCCGGCTAAAAAAGCAGTAAAAAGTCAGTTAAATTAGTATAAAGCAGTTGGCATTTACTTGATGCCCGACTGTGTTATCAAACAACAAAAAGTGGTTGTTGTAGAAAACCTACTTCTGGAGTTATTTATAACTAGCTGCTGCCCGCGACTTCGTTCCCGTGGAATCCCCGATTTTAAAACCTTATTTATCGCTGCTCCGCTCCTATTGGCTTAAGCGTGATGTTATATAGCCTAAAGCCTTCCTCGATAAATGGTCTATTCAACCCAAAAATAATTTTTCAATTCGAACCAGTAGTTCCTGAGATTAGCGCGTTCAAACAAACAAACAAACTCTTCAGCTTTATAATATTAATAGTATAGATAGCAGCGCCTCGCGGTTTTATCCGCGTAGTTACCGTTCCCGTGGGAATATGGGGATAAAATATAGCTTATGTCATCCGGGCATAGTATAGCTTCCCAAAAGTGAAAGAATTTTTCATATCGGTCAAGTAGTTTCGGAGCCTATTCAATGCAAAAAAAAACAATCAAAAGTCAATCAAATCTTTCCTCTTTATATATTATGGTTAAACTTTCCATTATGGGCCGTCGATTTATGGGTCGGGGAGGGGCAGAGGGAGGAAGTGGGGACCGGGGCTGCCCCGCTGTACCATCCCCACATCGCGGAAACCCATGGTTATGGAGATATCCATGGTTAAAGTTTTGAGGTTAGGTTAGGTTAAAACACTAATATCCATCAATTTGACTCGTAATTTTCATAGGTTTATAACTTTTTTAACTTGTTTAACACTACCCTACCTGTCAAGATTAGGGTTAGTTAAAGTGATGAAGCTGTTTGCACGTTCCAAAGCGTAGATCTCTACGGAAAAGAACGTGCAAGAAACAACGGTAGGAGTAAAACAAAAAAAAAACATATTTAAAATAAACCGTAGCGGTAGAGAGATGACCAGCCCAGCTAACTATGATGATGATGCATACACACGCCACCATCGGAGACTTGATTGAGCATGACACTCCCAACCTCCAGGGCACATTCAAGTCATAGACATAAAAAAAAGTTTCCAGTACACTTGGACGTTAATAGATGAAATTATACGATTCTGAATAAAATGAGTCGACACAGTGAAAATATTCAGTTATTACAATTTGCAGCGGGTTCTACAATGTTTCCAAATGCTAATGGATTAGTTTGTATACCCTAGTGCCTGCGGAGAAGGACCAGTATTTAGATAAGCATTGTTATCCCCGAACTTATAATATGCTTACCTGCATAGTGTGCGTTAAATTCACGCCGGCACGTGGGGCACGACGCGTCCTGCTGCACCCACTGGCACAGCACGAGCTGCAACACTTACCGTCAAAGTGGAACAGATGGTTGGGATGCCTGGCGGCGGCGTCGCCGTGCGGGCGCGCCGCCCCGGCCGCCGCCAGCGCGCGCCGGCACGTGGGGCACGACGCGTCCTGCTGCACCCACTGGCACAGGCACGAGCTGCAACACAGTACTAGCTGTGAGCCTACCAGGTTTCATTCGGAAGTTTGGAATACTGGCTGAAGACCGAGACTGAGGACCGACAATTACTATTGAGAAATTAAAACCAAATAGGATCACGGATTAGAATTTCTTCGAATTTATTAAATCGACTTGATAATCTAATTCTAAAAAGAATTGTGATGCCGAATACAAATTATTGATAAGTGACCTAACTTTTGACCGTTGAAGACTATTATTTAAAACCGCATAGAATAGAATGTGAAATTCAGTAAAGTAACACCACTTTTTAAAAACGGGGACAGTAATGACACAAATAATCATAGACCAGTATCCGTGTTGCCAGTCTTCAGCAAGGTATTTGAAAAAGTGATGCTAAATCAAATGCTTTATCATTTTAACACGAATAACATCTTGCATGATAAACAGTATGGTTTCACCAGAGGACGTTGTACTACTGACGCTGGTGTCACCTTACTGAAGCATATATTTTAATGCGTGGGAAGAGGCACAAGATGCCATAGGCATCTTCTGCGACCTATCTAAGGCGTTTGATTGTGTGGATCACGAAACATTACTCCTGAAACTTGGGCACTACGGACTGGGCAAAACAGCTTTAAGCCTTGTTAAATCTTATTTGAATGATAGACAGCAAGTAGTGCAAATTAACGGTGTTAATTCATCGGGCTTAAACGTGAAAATGGGCGTTCCACAGGGCTCAATTTTGGGTCCTTTTTTGTTTTTAGTTTATATAAATGATTTACCCCATTTATTGCAAAACAAGCTAAACATGGTCTTGTTTGCTGACGACACTTCTTTGATTTTTAATATAAATAGACGTAGTAATAATCTTGACATCGTAAATGACGCCCTTTTGCAGGTCCAAAATTGGTTCACTGCTAATAATTTGGTTTTAAATGGGAAGAAAACAAAGTGCACAAGATTTGCTTTACCAAATGTCAAAAGTAGTGATTGTGATATAGTGTTGAACAGGGAAAAACTAGAATTCGTCGATAAAACGGTTTTCCTGGGTATTACGCTTGACTCAAGGCTACAATGGGGTCCTCATTTAGCATCTCTTGCAGGACGACTAAGCTCAGCAGCATATGCTGTTAGGAAAATCCGCCAATTTACTGATGTTGATACCGCGAGACTAGTCTATTTCAGTTACTTTCATAGTATAATGTCTTACGGTATCTTGTTATGGGGCCGGGCTGCAGACATCGAGTCAATTTTTATTCTGCAGAAAAGAGCCATCAAAGCCATTTACAATCTCCGCCGGCATGATTCTCTAAGGGAACTGTTTAAGGAAATTAACATCATGACGGTACCTTGTCAATATATCTATGAAAACATTATGTACGTTAGAAAAAATCTACATCTCTTTAGTAAGCGAGGCGACAGACATAATTATGCTACTAGAAATAGGGATCAATTAGTTCAACCAGGTTTCAGACTAGCTAAAGTAGCCACATCTTTCATGGGGTATTGTTGAAAATGTTACAATAAAATTCCTCCCCATATATTAGAACTGAATGAAACGAAATTTAAAACTTGTATTAAACGCACATTATGCAGGCAAGCATATTATAAGTTGGGGGATTACATTGAAGATAATAGCTCTTGGCTAAATGCCGGTCCTGCTCCACAGCCTCAACCACTTGGAGAAACAACTTAGGATTTTATATTTGGAAGAGATGCTCGCCCTTTTTTTTTTCTGTCTCATTTATTTATTCTTTTTTTTTTACTTGTAGTTGCTTGGTTTTTGTAAACCATAGTTTTGTATAATGTAGAAGCATTTTATTTTCAAATATTGTACATGTGAGTACCATGGAGCCATTTACATGTGATAAGTTATAGTTTACTTTGCGACTTGAACTAAAATGGCAGTTGAGAGCATGTCATGCTCGCTCAAATGTTTCGCTGATGGTGGCGTGTGTGTTGGATCATTCGGTTCCCTTCAAAATGGTTGAGCTAAATGGTGCCAATACACGCGTCATGTTCGTGAACGGGCGCCGTCGGTTGAGACTGGTCACCTCTTAACTGCCACTGACTTGTTTTCATATAATGATTTAAATAATATGTCTGGCGCCATTAAAAGGCATGCAAACTATTTCGACCAACAAACATTAAAAAGCCTTGTAGGTATTCTAGTCCTGATCTGAAAGATCGTAATGTTTTCGAATTAATTGATTTCATTCATGAGAATAACCTCGAAGATGCCTTTCCCGAGCTGTTAAAGTTAGCGTATCTTGTTGTAACTATTCCGGCTACAAGTTCTTCCGCGGAACGTGCTTTTTCGTCTCTTTAAAAGTATCCATACCTATCTGAGAAATACACAAGGTCAAGAGCGTCTTTCCGAATTATCAATGATAGCTAATGAAAAACAATTGTTGGTAGAATTAAAACGATCACCAAAATTTTACTCTGATGTAATTAAAAATTTCTTAAGAAAGATAGACGATTCCAATTAGAATATAAATAATATATATATACATACGTAGGTACCTACATACTCGGTCGAAAACTGAACTTTCTTTTTTTGAAATCGGTTAAAATTTTATTGGGCTTGCCTTATTTTGAAACCCTAGGCACGCCACTGGAGCACCACCAATTAGCACAGGTCTCTTGAAGCTGCAAATTTAGTTTCACGCTATTGGTGCCTGTCCTAACGACATCCCAAAATATTAGAAGAGTGCAATTTATTTCGACCGCGCGTTTAATCCGTGTTCGGTGACAAAATCCTATACACGCCAATGATTATCTTAAAATAGAGCAGTGCGAGTCGGACGCGCGTGCAAAGAGTTCAGAACGAATTTCATTTTTTTCATATGTTATTTTAACCCTATAAGGGTTATTTATAAAACACCAACAACCTCTTAAGAGGTCATTGTACTCATCATTATGAACAACTTTTACTATGGAACCAAACTGAAATCGCGAAAGAAAATCAGCTGTCCCCTACATTTTCATGAGTTATACGAACATAAATGTAAGGAACAGCTGATTTTTTTTCGCGATTTCAGGGTTGCGTTTTCTTAAGAGGTTGTTGGTGTTTTTCAAATAACCCTGTATACTTGTTATAGATTTTCCGGCTTTCACATGTAGCACGTATCACGTACTCGGCAACACTTACTTGTGGAACAGATGCGAGCAGGGCAGCTTCCTGGCCTCCTTCATGGGCTCCCAGCAGATGGCGCAGTTGTCCTGGTTCTTCTCCACCTCCTCCTTGCTAGCCATGGGGTAGCTGGGGACAATCTCTCACTTACTTATCATATTCAGTGATACACGTGTGTTAGGTATTTGTTTTCTTTTTTGTACCACTAGACGGACATTGCTGAAGGTATCTCTAAAATAATAAGGAAAACATTTATCGGGTAAACAGCTGAATTAATAATATAGGTACTTAAGTGACTAGTAATAAATCTGTTGTTACGCGGGGCACGTCTCCGAAAGCGAACTTAATAGCAGAAGTGACATAGACTACATACTGTTTTGGAATCGTTTCATGATTTGTCCAAACATTATGACACACCTACCAATCATTATCAATATCTATGTATGTAGTGTATTAATATTGCCACTGATTAATAAACAAAAACAAATCTAATTAAAATCCAATGTTTACAAGTTTGTTCGGTACTGGTTGAATGTTAATCTGAGTACTTCCGTAATTTTTCTTTTGATGACCCGAATCGAAGCACCAAAACGTAGTTGGTCCTTCGAGTGGGAGGAAGACGCCAGAGGGGGCAGAGGGAGTAGTCGAGCTCTGAGTGCGATACGCACTTGCGACTCATGTGCGTGGCGAGCTCGGTGTAGAGGCGGTGGCGGCGCACGCGCGCCTGCAGCTCGTGCAGCAGGTGGCGCAGCTGCATCAGCAGCACCAGCGACGCCATGGACACCAGCATGTTGCTGTACACCACCATGTGCAGCACGTGCAGCAGCTCCACCACCAGCGACACCGACTGCAACAAACGTACCGCCGGCACCTCGCTCACTCTCCTCAAAACACTTTAACTTTTAAGAGTCTATTTCGATGTTTTCTCTCAGAGAATATGATAGGGCACACACCTCGCATAATTTTAAACATTAAATATGACTTTCAAAGTGTTATTTTATAATTAAATAACATATAATATATTATAAATTTATAATTGAATACCTAACAAAAACGCAAATAACATCTTACGCCATACACAGTAGGTATGGTTTCACCTAGCGGAAGAGGCGCTTGACCGGGAGGATCTCAGGGCTCAATTTCGGGTACTTTCTTATAATCTATACTAATATTATAAAGAGGAAAGATTTGTATTTTTGTATGTAACGAATAAACTCAAAAACTACTGTACCGATTTCAAAAAATCTTTCGCCATTAGAAAGCTGCATTCACCCTGAGTAACATAGGCTATATTTTAACCCCGTATTCCCACGGGAACGGGAACTACGAAAAGGAGTCCCTGTATCAATTTTCAGAACTCGTCGAAATTGCGGAAGTTTCATTATCTCATGCAAACTTCTATCCCCTATTTTAAGGGTTACGGGATAAAAGGTACAAGTTTTTTTGTTGTTGTATGTGTGCTGATACTAGTTTATATATCAAATTTCAGCGGTCTAGGACATCCGAAAGTGGAAGAGTCACTATAATATTTTTATTTTCAAATGTTTTGACGTTCAAAAGTGCCGTTTAATGGTCTAGTTGAAATAAATGAATTGACTTTGACTTTGATCATTAGTGATTTAGTGAGTCAGTGACGAAATCAGGGTTTTGTTTTATCTCCATAGAGATCTACGCTCTGAAACGTGCAACTAGCTTCATGATCATGACTATCGTTAATCTAACGTCAATGTTTTAACCGGGCAGAGCTTTTAAGTTGAGGACTTGCGAAGTTCCATCGGTATTATGTGTGTGTTTTATTTGATGTCTGCCCACTTCCTATTTAGTATTATATAAAAAACAAGCAGCGCCCCGCGGTTTTACCCGCGTAGTTCCCGTTCCCGTGGGAATATGGAGATAAAATATAGCCTATGTTACTCGTGGATAACGTAGCTTTCGAATGGTGAAAGAATTTTTAAAATCGGGCCAGTAGTTTTTGAGCTTATTCATTACAACAAAACAAAGTTTTCCTCTTTATAATATTAGTATAGATATATACGGTCGAATTGAGAAACCTTCTTTTTTTGAAGTCGGTTAAAAAGAAAACGTTACAGAATCTACGTGGGGGCGTTGCTATACCGCATGTTTGTGCAAATGCGCATGACTCTAAGAACGTCCGTAAGGAACGTCATTTTGATCAACATTAACTCCGCCATGTGTCAATAAATCTTCCATGATGGCGTGACACTGAGTGGGCAACAACAAGAGTTCAATAACTGTCACAGACGGCGACGCGGAGGTCAACGTAGCAGTAGTCACATCGCCCAGCGCTGCTGTGCTCGTTGGTCGACGGCCTCCAGCGGCCATGTCAGTAGTTGTTTATACTGTCATCAACCTCTGCGTGCTACAGGTTCATTTATCGTAGACAAAACTTAATATACAATTTGCCAATTTGTTTAGATCAGCAGGTCACTGTGCCAGAAGTTAGTCAGATGAAGACTTGTTTTCGTTGTGTCGTCATTCATGCCATGACGCTCATAGTGACTACTGTCCTATCTCAATACATTCAGATGAGCTCAGATTTGATATCATGTTGTTTCAGTGATCAACAATCAATGATTACAATTTTATAAACATTTCGTCATTCCGTGCCTTTCAAAAACACAAATCGTGTGGTCTGTAACAATCAATAAACGTTCTATCGCAGTACATCGCTGAACACAGGTATCTGCCAGACATCTTTTACAGATTGACAGTATATTTCCCACCGCACTGCTCTCGAAGCGATTTCACAGAAACCGCGTGTTTTTGGGAATGAAAATGATAAAGGTATGACAATCAGCAATAGTGTGCTTCCTATCGGTGAAATGATTATCTTAATCGGATCAGTACTCTCAGAGATAACCTCCTACCAACAACAAACATACGATTGTACCTACCTTTTAATGATATTTATTTTGTACTTTGTATTTTGTAAATTTGTACACGTCAACCTATTTCGTCAATTTAAACTAGATGACGCCGGCCCCATCTGACTACCCTGTGAAGAAACATCGAAATAAACTCACAGATGAATCTCACAACGGTAAACATGTATGGTTGAATCATGTATAACCATGCAGGTAAGTCTGAGGTGATCTTTTGAGGAAAACTCCACAAGGGTTTGGGTCGACCTGTCCAAAAAGTGATAACAATAGTCATTTGTTGTGCAGCTCAATCTAGAACTCTAAAGAGCTCTACGATAGGTTCGCGTATGACCACAAACCCACCTAAAGGAGAACGACGACACAGACATCCGTTATAATCGGATCAGTACTTACAAGGATAACATTCTACATACAATGTACCTCCTTACAACAGCGGTGCGGGGTATGTTGTGCCGCTATACTCACATCGAAGACGAGGTGCGTGTAGTAGGCGCCGGGCCCGGCGACGTCCGCCTCGTACAGCTGCAGCACGTAGCGCGCCGCCACGTGCAGCACCGCCACCAGCACCAGGATGCACTGCAACAAGCGGCCGGCGCCGGTTAGCTCGCCCACCACTGCTGCACACGGAGAGAGCCCAGCTCTCGACCAACTCAAAAGCTCCTTCAGTGCTCCCGCCATTCCTCGGCGGCGATATGTCTTATTCAAGTTGGCTACGGAACTCCAACAAGGTTATCGAATCGCGTTACAAATGCGGAACTGATCTCTTACTCGACTGTAGTATTTTTTTGTGATAATAATTGTATACTGTATCATTGTCTTCCCTTCCTGTACTTTAATTAAATGCAGTATTTATTTACAAAAATACCTCAATTTGTTCCCAGGCGTACAGCTTCATTCAAAGATTCATATTTTAATATCGATCTGGCGGCTCCATTCATGGGCCCCACACAATGGGCCACGCTGGCCCACCACATAGCCACGGGTCGCGGAGTACCCTCATTACCTCTCAGCGCAGCCCACCGACGCGGAAGCTTGCAGTGGCATCGAACTCTGCTGACCTATGTTACTCATTCAAGGCTCTGTTACCTCATACATATAGTTCGTCACATTCTGAACACCTGACGTAAGATTGGGCTGATTTAAATTATTCCCTTGTTCGAGTAAGTTCTTAGCCTTGCACTTTGACGAATAGCGGTCACCAGCATTCATTATTATGTTACCTATTATGTTTTCGGGACTGTTCTTTGTACAACGGAAATAGGCCTAAGTTTTACGTGGGAAAGCAATACTTGGACTATTTTCCTTTAACACATCTTCTTTCATACTTCTCTAAAAGCGAAGGAATTATTCGTGGTGTGATTTTATAATTAAAAGGAAGACTGATTGAATAAAAAAGTATATGGCCAAAAAAATTACAGTTACAGTTTTTTTACGTTGCCGCGTTGTATCAAAGACATGGGCGCGAAAGGAAGGGGAAAGCAGAGCTCTCTATGGTAGAAAAATACGTACTAATATAGGTTGCGTTCACAAATATTTAACAAAAAGTCATCAACGGAATTCTCCTCACAAACAGTTATTATTTAAATTTATTTAAAATGAGCAATCCCCGCCACCGAAGCAACCCAAAACAAAAACCGAATAAGAAACAAAAAAACAATAGCACTTGAAAAGAAGACCCTGCATTATTAACCAACTATCTGCCCTCCGCGTCTCTACCCTATTTAACGTCTGGAATCATCCCAAAAAACTTACTCCCGGAATAAAGCATACAATGTGTTAATCCGAGTTATGGGTGCAAGTGTTCCAGATTTCATCCAAATCCGCTCAGTAGTTTTTGCGCATGAAGAGTTACAAACATTCGTCCATCCTAACAAACTAGCACACTTATAATATTAGTAGGGCAAGTGTTTAGGAGGCTCCTTACCTCAGCAGCCATGAACGCGAAGGTGTCCCGTCCGGCGGGCAGCCCCCACGCGGCCGCAGCGCCCAGCAGCGCGGTGGCGGCCACCAGGATACCGCCCAGCAAGCACGCCAGCCGCACGTGCGCCCAGCCGCCCGTGTTCGGCGATGACGATAGCTGGAAACAGACATCGTCTCGTCAGTACTAAGTGTGAGATATTGTGGTTATACTGCATCTTATTTCTTGTCTGCCGTGCAAGAGGTAGTTGACCAAAAACGCAATTTATTTTACACTAGCTGTCCGCACAACTTCGTTTGTGTCACATTTTTCATGACTGCTCCGCTCCTATTATCTTAGCGTGATGATATATAGCCTATAGCCTTCCTCGATAAATGGGCTATCTAACACTGAAAGATTTTTTCAAATCGGACCAGTGGTTCCTGAGATTAGCGCGTTCAAACAAACTCTTCAGCTTTAATATTAGTATAGATATACTCGTACGCTAGTGATAAATTGTAAAGTTATCGATTCATGCATTTATTATACACACCCATGCTGCCCATGCATAACAAATAAATAACATGAATATGTTGACTTATTTTAAGCAAAAGTCACTAATATTTATCTTTAACATGCCGATTACTATAATGCATTCGAAGCTTTATACAATTACTATAACAAAGGAAGGAAGTAGCACGAGGATAAGGCATAATATACGATAATTCAAAGTCAAAAACACTTCACCGATTATTTGAAAGTTATTCCACTCTGCAAAAGTTGGTTACGATTGTCTTTATTTCATTCGTCAATCGACATTGTTATCATCCTACGTTAGTGTATGTACAAGTATGTACATCCCCAATTCCCCAACTCGTCGTTTATTTTAAAGACAAATATAGTAAAATACTTGTACTTTAATATGGTAAGTGATTCCATGATTAATAAAGTTATGGTTTAGGCTTCGGTTTTTACAAGAAACCACTGAAAAACACGGAATTCTTATATCTTGTCACGTTCACGGTCGGAAGTGCACTAGTTCGCGGATTCGACCATTTGCGTATGATATGGTCGCTCAGAGCATGTCGCACGGACACCGACACGCCCCCTTGCCACTTCTCCTGTCTGTGTTCTATGGGCATGATCATTTGAGTGGATCTAACCGGAATACCGGATGCAGCTAAATACCAATAGGTACGAGTATGTTACATGGCGCAACCAGTAAAAAGTATCTACCGAATTAGTAGAAAAACCCCCGAGAGTCACTGGATGTACTAAGCCAAGTTGTGATAATTTAAATTGGAATTTTCCCGTTCCATCTTATTACAAATGGAAAACAGTGCATCAGTTATTCAGATATCAGTAATCTCGCATAATAGTGCGCAATGAGACAAACTGACTGATAGCGGCGTATTGTTGTGAGGTAACGCACTTATCATGGAGCCCCGCGGTTGTTGCAGACGACTTCGTATCGCTACCTGTTGCTTTCAGTGATAACGTTCCACGTTGATTGAGATATGTCACGAACTTTGCTGCAACTATCGAACCAGCACGTCTAAAAACAAATCGTCTTAAAAAACGATACGTAGTAGGATTTTGGAAGGAAAGGACCAGAATAACATACAAAGGACCAATTTAATCTAACGTGCGGCCGCAGTATGCAGTAATCCTCATCATTAATGTTAATGTAATGTAGCGTTGTGTTAATTCATTCGCAGACTATTTTCCTTCCATCAACGGATTATGTGGTAAACAAAAAACATAGCTAATTACAACTAACAAGTTAATCTCTCGCTAATTAAGTTGGCCTTATCACCAGGTTTATTAATTAGCACATTTATGGCTTGTATCTTCGGGTCGCAGACGAGATGTACTCGTAACGTGTGCGGTAGTCACACTTGTTTTTAGCAGCTCGGGCCCGACGTAAGCCGCACTTTAAACAAAGAGGTAAGATTACGTGAGGGAGTTGGGAACTGTCTCGATACATTTTATTGATCCTGAGGATGCTTAGCCTCATCTGGCGTGGGTTGAAATAGTTGAGTACCGGCGTGCTCCAGACAATGAACAATGAAGATAAATGTCTCATGGCAGTTGTTTGTAATACTGACCGGATTCGAGCACAGAGCTAGCGAATTCTTTTATGCTACGCTCGTACGTTTAATTAATTTTATAATTTGAGATTCGAATTTACTAGATAAGTCCGTAGCAACGTCATGCATTCAATGTTAGTGACTTTTTACTATTGCCCTTTTTAACCGACTTCTAAAAAGGAGGAGGTTCTCAATTCGGATGTTTGTATGGTTTTTTTTTATGTTTGTTCGCGCATAACTCCGTCGCTTGTGAACCGATTTGAAAATTTTTTTTTTGTTGGAAAGGGTATACTTCCCAAATGGTCCCATGAAAATTTTATCGAAATCAACCAAGCGGTTTTCGAAAAATCTAAAAAAATATCTACATTGTCTACATTGACGACCTCTTAGTGTACTCTGCAAAGGAGCAGTACTTTTTTTTACACCAATGTGATTGGTTCGTTTAGGTGAGGGAGGGGAGGGGGTGTAGGTACCACTAAAAAGTGAAAAATAAAAAAACTTTTTAACAAAAAAATACAACCGACTTTTACACAAAAAATCAAAAAAGTGCAAAATAACTTTAATTTCGGAAGTCGGTGTTCAAAAAACGAAAAAGCAACCACAAACACCGAGTTCCGAAATTAAAGTTATTTTGCACTTTTTTGATTTTTTGTGTAAAAGTCGGTTGTATTTTTTTGTGATATAAAAATAAAGGAAATATTGTTTACTGCGCCCAGTTAAGGAAATGATATGCCAAGGGCATTTATTTATGAATCGTGAACTCCGGTGGTGTACCACGGTAATGAAAATGTAAACACGTCTGAGTACCTGTGTATTGTATGAGTACCTATCGCCGCTCGACGCCCCCACAAGGCTGTCCTTGCTTTGCATATCAATACACGGCACTGACCTATCGATGAGCATTATAGAGGTCTGATGCTTTTTCTTATTCAATTCAATTCAATTCAAATATTTTATTTCAGATAAACATCCATATGTGTTAGTAGTAGTACAACTTAAGCTAATGTTAGTATTAAATTAAATTATCATAATAAACAACCAATGAACCATTGTACGAAAAGTTCAATGGTTCATTGGTTTATTTGGATAAGTGATCTGGACACTTATCCACCTTCGTATGAGGGGAGAGTCCCACCTATCTGAAAACACATTCAGGATGCCATTGGAGGAGGAACGCAGGCGCGCCAACATGGAAGCGCATCGCTTCCGCATGATCGCGGCAAACCCGTCAACACATGCGTCCGCGAACATCCCTGACGCGCTACATCGCCACGGCAACCCCAAAAACACCCTGAATGCGTTATTGTACTGTACGCGCAGGTCACTGTATGCCCGCTGGGTATACTTGGTCCACAGGCTGCACGTGTAAAACGACTGGCAGAAAGCCTTAAAAAGCGTTATTTTAACAGAGTCAGTACAGCGTGCAAACCTGCGGGCCAGCATGTTGCAACGGACAGCCAGCGACCTGCGCTCCCTGTCTATATCAACATTGTCTTCTAAGTTATCAGTAACCCAGTGACCCAAATACTTGAACTTCGAAACCCGAGTTAAAGGTGACCCAGAGAGTGAGAGTTCAGGCAGCTGCTCGTATGTTAAAGTACCCGATTTAAAAACCAACCATTCACTCTTATCGGTATTGTATTTGAGCCCGTGAGCCACCGCATAACTTTCACAAAGTTTAAGAAGCCTTCTCATTGCACTGATAGATGGGCTCAACAGCACCATGTCATCAGCGTAACTGATGTTGTTCACACAAACACCGTCGACGTGACAACCAATTTTAGTACTACTGAGCCCACCTATCAGTTTGTTTATGTATAGGTTGAAAAGACGAGGAGAGCTTAAACCCCCTTGCCTCACCCCACAATCCAGTCCATACATATCAGAATAAGCGCCAGCCCACTTAACTGTATTCTTTTGATTACTGTACCAATATCGAAACAGTGATATCACGTCAGCCGGGACAGTAGTGTCATGAGTGAGCTTATGCCAGAGTAGGTCATAATTGACCAGGTCGAACGCCTTCGATAAATCCAAGAAACATGCTATAACTGGAGTCTTTCTGTCCGTATAATATTGGACAGTCTGCTTAAGGCATAAAATTGCACTATCCGTTGACAAACTAGGTCTGAAACCAAATTGGCCATCCTCGAGAGCGATATGTTTAGCAAGGATTTTATCAAGCAGACTATCCAATACCTTAGCACAGATAGTAGCGAGCGATATCGGCCTATAGTTGGAAATATCGGAGGCGTCACCCGTCCTATTCTTTATTACTGGTACAACGATCGTATTACTAAGTTCCACAGGTAAGTAACTATGACTTAGACATAAATTAAAAATCAGAGCAAGTACTCGCGGCAAGTGTACCCCAGCGTATTTAAGATGTTCGACGCTGAGGCCGTCGTGACCGGGGGACTTTCCCCTCACCATGTTCTGTATACTTCTCGCGACTTCTGCAGCAGAGAACCTGACGGTGGGCGCCCCGGTCACGGCCGCCCCCGCGCCCGGCTTATATGTCGGCTCACTATAGCCACACAGACGCGAGCTAACATTAAAATGTTTTTGAAAGGCATTAGCTATATCAGTGGGGTCGCTCACACCCGCGACACTCACCGGTATCCCCGACTTATGTTTTAACTTATTCGTTAATTTCCAAAACTTATTAAATTGTTTGCTTTTATGACAAGATGCCAGCATATCCATTTTAATTTTCTCTTGATTGTTTTGACAATATTTCAATTTATTTTTAAAAAGATTTCGCGATGCACACATGTTTTCATAAATAACTCCAGAAGTAGGTTTGTTGTACAACAACCACGTTTGATAACACTGTCGAGCATCACGGTGAGCCCCACGGACGTGTTTGTTCCACCCCACCACATAGTTTCCTTTATGACGCTTTTTAACAGAACCAGCATGACTGAGTTCGGCTCCTTTTTTCAAAATACAAATTAATTGATTATACAATGTATCTATCATCAGGTGATGTTCAGGATTGAGACACATATTATCAGCACAATTACAAAATTCGGGAGGAAAATCTATTTGTTTTAAGTTGCTATTACAGAAATCACAATACTTATTTATCTGTTCTAAATCCCTCTCACCCCACACAACCTTGTTACAATAGATGTTGGATTCAATCTTTTTGGGTTTGATAAGATTAATGTTACATTCTATTAGTAACGGAATATGGTCCGAGACGTAAACGCCGTACAAAATAGACGCACTATTAACCAAATGTCTGGCGGCCTCCGTGCCAACACAGTGATCTAGCCAGCGGAGGGAGCCGTTGGCGGAGCTAGTAAAAGTATGCGAGTCTTGCGGCAAAAGTTCTGTATCAATGCAAGACCACGATTGATCAGTACAGGTTAAAAGTAACTCACGTGAGAATCGTGTCCCTGGGTGCGCGTTAAAGTCTCCCAACACAAAGACCGACTCCACTTCACTGCTCTCAATCACTGAGATTATCTCACTTAGACAACTCGTAAATTCCGGACGATTAGCGGCACAGTCAGTAGGCATGTACACACTAAAAATTAGCAAAGACCGCTCGCCCTGCGCTATTTTAATACACACGACACGATCACTAGCACAATTTATAACCGATACCGACGCAAATAACGATTTCCTCCACAACAGCGCCACACCTCCGTACGGTCTTCCAACCAGAACACCTTCAGAGGTGTCCACTGCTGATTTACCAGTGTACGCGAAGTCACCATCAATGGTCGCTAGGAAGGGCACGTCGTGAGGCATCAGCCAGGTCTCCTGTAACGCTAGTACGTCGACTCGTGCACATAACTGGCGGACGCAATCAGCTGATCGAAATATATTTTTACAGTTGAATGTACATAGTTTAACGTTCGACATACAACCCATTATGTGTTTGTAATATTTTCGACACTGTGCTGCTTATTTACTTTTATTATGTTTTTCTTAAAGTAAATAAACTGTCTAAACCGTATACCCTCAGGCCATACTTTGTCATCTAAAAATTTATTTAATTTGTATTTTGAGACATACAATTTAAACGCATTATACGGTCTTTCAGATTTCATATTAATTTTCTGAAGTTGCACTATTTCTTGCGTCTTGCTTTGTATATAATCGCAAATGTCTTTTCAGTAGTCTCTTTATCAACATTCGTAATAAACAGCGGAATTTTTGAATCAGCAGCCCTAAAATTAAAGTTCCCATTAGGGCTTGCGGTTCCTGTTTTTCCTTCAAATCGATTCTTTGACTTTTTATTTTGAACCAGCGTCCAACCATCTTTAGAGCAATTTTTAGGCCAGTCACCTTGCATTAATACGTCCACCATAGTTTTATTACTCTGCATTGATTGAATTTGATTCGTATGCGTATCATCCGTGTTTTCTACGAATGTCGAGTTAGTTGGAGTCGTAGGTGACTCATCGGCATCCGATAGCACCTGCGCGTGAGAGTGAACGAGAGAGCGATACTTTGGCCCGCCATCGACACTCGGTAGTTGCGTTTGCGAATGTAAGTCAGGATCGATCAGCTGTGAATGTTGTGACGGTAGATGCGGCGACAATCCAAACGGTCCGCTGTTTAAGTTATACCCTCCTCCTCTCATTTTATTCACATTCGAGTTAAATATCGGATTTATTATCTGATTAGCAGATGATTGTATGATATTATTCTCTTTCAGGGCCACTTCTAGATCGTTTTTAGTCACAAAATTTTGTTTAATATCATTTAATTCCGCACGCAAAATTAACAAATCCTTTAGTAGTTTCGTAACATCAACATGGTCGAAACACACAGGGGGCAGTTTATGTAGCTCGTAGGCGACAAAAACCGGCAGTTGATCGGGGTCCATAGTTTTGAAAACCGCTATCATGTCTTCTAAATCCTTTTGTTTCTTGTCTTTTCGCCTCGACTTCAATCGTTTACCAATCTTCGTCGTACTGCATAACAATTTCTTTGCCTCGTCGATTTCCTCCACGGAAAACGCCGACACACATATTCTTATGAGACTTTCGTTGTCCATCACGTCATGTTTATTACGAATAAACGCAAGGACTTCCGAAATCACTACATTACAGTTCGCACACTTAATCGTATCAACAGACATTATCGCAGAGTCACACATCCGCGACCGCTCGCATAGAACTCGCGCACGAGACTGATGTAATATATATTCTATTGCTGAGAAAGGATATGAGTAGATAATATAATAATGAGTAGATATACAATTCTTATTACGGATGAAAAATGAAAAAAAGAGATAAAATTATAGTTTTTTGGTAGCGTATAGCGGACGACATTTTATATTAGTATGATTATACCTGGCGATGGCGGTTTGATCGAAACGTGTATTCTTTAATGGATTTTTAAAGCGATTAAACATACGTCAATGAACTAATTGGTTACCTCGTCATTGTTAAAACAACCAAAAACATGAGGTTTCATTTTATAAACAAGTCTTTAGCAGCCGCTTGCTTAATTCCACGTTTAGAACTGAAAGGACCAAGCTGTGTTGTTTGATAACCATCAAGTCACACACAACACGAATACGACGACAATAGTATTACAGATAGATACAATAAATAATTGTGTAATGGATGATGTATAGGAAAGGGAGTAATAATGAGTAATGGTAACGTGATGGTCGACGAGGGACAGTGCAAAAAATAGTCTATGTCGATTCCAAGTAGAGCAGAACAAAGGTGGGAAGATGTATAGAAATTCCGATCCGAGAAGGTCTTATTCAGCACCCATGTGAACATTGAGCCTTACTAACTTTTTATTAAACAAAAACTTATGAAGTCCTTATATGCACGGTGTGAACCAATGATGCAGTGCATCGTGTGATAACATGATGTACACAGATGATTGGATTTACTTTATAAAATTTAAATTACGTACCTAACACTGCACTTAGATATTAAAATATTCAGGACTTCCTGCTCAGCTTGATTGTCATACCGGGGTCGAATCGCACAAGCATAAGGTTTACATACATTTCGGTCGGTATCATTGCATTCGTGTTTTAATTATGTTCACATACTAAGTAGCTTCCACAAATAGCGGCATCAACGCCGCCACCAGAAAATTAACGAAGCGTACGATAACAAAAAAAAAACCGCAACGCCATCTAGATCGCCAGAGGCGAACTTCTAATGAAATCCTACATCGCGGTATCAGAGTTTTCCGTACGATTAGAGCATGTACATCAGACAACAACCGTCTGGTGGTCGGGAGTCTTCCCTTTCCAATGGAGCCTTGTGGGAATACCTACGACATACCTCTATTAAATTACTTAACATAAAGTATTTCCTGTTCCTTTGTAGTACAAAATTGCGAAAGTTTTTCGACCTGCCCTATGGGGTTTCGATTTCATGGCAACGCTCAAGATGAAGAGTACCGGTAGGAGCTAATCCCGTCGTCGCTACCGCACAGTAATTATACAGTAAGCTAAGGCAAACAATCGAGATTGTGCGAGTAAGTGAACGACACGATAAGTGCCGTTTCTCAATAATATAACGCATAGCGCAGGTCAGACAATGCGTCGCCCTTTAAATTGAAGTAGGTACATGCCATTACTTGCTTTACGACTAGTTCTTATCTCGAGTGACAGACTGTTAACGGCGACCAGTGAATGGCAATTTGTACGCATTAAACCCGTTCATATACGATTACATACATAGACAAGTTCTCTTATTATTTAAGATATTTACACTTCATGTTCCCTCTATTTTAAATACCTAACGGTATAGTCCAAATAAATGTACGTTCGGTTAACATATTTATATTCCTTCACACAGTCTATGGGTGAATTTCAACAAGTGATTTTTATATGTCATTTCGGTGGGATTTTTTAATTTCAATGCTATCTACATATTTTTAGTGACAAATAAAACTTTAGCCTATTTTATAACATTGTGCGTGAGTGGACATCAAATTTCATCAAAACTTACATAAATATTTAAGGATGAATTTTTAAGAGTCCACTGAAATGAAAAGTGTCTACCGAAATGATAAAAATGACCACCAAAATGATAAACTGTGCACCGGAATGAAATAAATCCACCGATATGATACAGCTAAGAACAACCGTGCCGGGCAGCCAGGGTTCCGTACTTTGTTAGGTTTGATTTCCACAAATTTTAGATAAACACTGAGACAAGACAGTAGACAGTTATTTTAATATCATCATTAATATATAGATATTACAATTACTATTACATATATCATTCTTGAGGTTACAATAACCTCAAAGAATGATATTATTGTAATATTTATTATGATATGAATGAATTGTTTCTTCACTTAAATAACCTTTGGTAATTTTTTTCAGGTTGTTGTTGTGTGAAAATGTTGGAAAACTTTATCGTAAATGCTGGTAACCATAAATAAATATTTTTGTTTGTTTATGAACTAATACTAATTTACTTGATATATTTTCAAAAGAGTGAACGAAGCGCGATAAGAAAGCTTAAAGTTTCTGATTAATATGATGGCTGCATTTGTAAGTTATGCCATTAATAGTAATACATAATGTGTACCCGTTGCACTAAGAGAAAAATGCTAGGTATAATTTAGTTAAATTAGTAACGAAACGAGAATAGTGTTTCTACAGGTATATAAGTAAAACTTCTAAAATTAAATCAACTCTTATATTTTATACTGGGAGCTACTACCCGATAATATCACCGTCGACTCGACAATATACTGTCATCAGCTTGACCGACTCCGTACAGAAATAGCCGAAAGCGCCGTGAACAAACAAAGATATACCTACTTCCTTCACGACAACGCTCGGCCGCCACACTGCCACTGCCACATCCACCTTACTCTCCCGATCTAGCGCCAACGGATTTTCATTTGTTACGCTCTCTCAGTAATCATATACAGGACAAAAAATTTGATGATAGAGCACAGTTAACAGATTTCCTCGAAAGCTTTTTTGCCTCACGGCTCCCAAGTTTTTACGCTGAGGGTATCCATGCTTTACCTAATCGCTGGAAATGGGTTGTAGATAACAACGGTGCCTACTATAAAGACAAGTAATTGTAAATTAAAAATATAATTTAAAATTGTTCTGTTTATTTGCAACGCTCATTACTTTCCTACCAACCCAATATATACATGTAGGTACTAGCTACATAGAAATATATGTATATTATATATCTTTAATCTTAAACACAAATATTACACAACAAATACACCCGAATAATCTAATCTGCACTTACTTACATTACAAAACTATGACTTTATATTTGATAAAGGATCTCTAAAACTTTATGGTTTTATATTTCGGAGATACATTTCATTCCGGTGGACTGTGACACCGAAATGAAACTATTTTTGTCCCCATGTTACTGAAATGATAAACTTACTTTTTTGGCGGAAAAACCGCAAGCTTTGGGACCGCTGCGTTCGCGCCGAGAGCTTGAGCCGGACTGATCCGAAGTGAGGAAAGGTGAGAGGGGCGTAACAACGCAATGTTGACATGGATAATCTACTAAAACTTACTGTCCTCTGAAATGATAACTTTTTTCCAGAAAAAAGTTGACTGCCTGTCAAATCCATGAGAAAGAAGATAAACAAACAAAAATAGTTTTATTTGATCGAATATATTATAATTTAATGATAAGAGAATTGATTTAAATCCATATTATGAATCTATTGGCAGGGGAAGGTATTTTATGAGCGGAATTGGGTTCAGGACAGGTCACCGTGATGATAAAATAACACTTTGTAATTTTTTTTTTGGTATATTAGAGGGTAGAAATCAATGATTTTTTTTGCCAAGGTAGAGAAGTACTTACGTTGTTGAGAAAAAATATATAAAATAAAAAACCAGCACATTGCACTACCGTTCTCAGGTTTGCCGTGTATTTTTTTTGCTTGCGCAATTCACCCCTATGTACTTTGTAGAGGTATTTTATTCAAAATTACTATGCAAAGTAAACATTGTTTAAAGTGGTTCAGCTTCTGAGTTAAATCACTGGTCAACAAAAATACACGTTCAATGTGTCACAAGAAAATTTTAAACAAATCATGTTTAGGACATTTTTAAGTATCATAGAACTGTATTTAGAATAATTTAGACACGCAAAGTTTTCTTGTGGTATGATTGTCAAAACGGTAAAGGAAAACATCGTGAGGAAACCGGCATGTCCTAGAACTAAAAAATCGAATACATGTGACATTCAACAACCCGCACTGGGCCCGCGTGGTGAATTACGGCTCATTCAGTCATTCCCTCTCCTAAAGAAGATGCCTGTGTCCCAGCAGTGGGAATATTAAAAGGTTGATTATGCTTATGCTTATGATTGTGAAGTGGAGCTTTGAGGCGAAAACGGAAGTTATCAGGTGGTACCTAGTACAGACTCGTAATCATTTTAATGGATTGGTTGTGTAGCAGATCCTTTTATATTTAAAAATGCCAAAAAGAAGCTCAATTTCTCTTTGGTACTGATGACGCACAATTTCTTTTTTGAGTTTTTAAAATAAAATCACCATAAATGTAAAGAAACTTGTCAGAATTATATGAATAGTTTTTCCACATTATATAAAAAGAGAAAAAAAAGTGAACATAAAAAAACAGCTACTGTATTGAAAAAAAACACAAGTCTGAACTGACAAGGTAAAGGGAAAATGATGTTCCCGGTAGTATAGTACCGGTAGCAAAAACTAGACGTGATCAAGATAAAATAAATATGAATTTGCAATTAGGGTAGGTAGGTAATTCAAAATTATTAAGTACATTCCTTGTGACAAAATCTTGTTAACCAGTGATTAGTCATGATGCAGTCACACCCTCCGACACTGTAAAAGTTAAGGGCTAAGGTGGGCAAGTTAATAGTTATTTGCAAAACGCACCCTGCGTGGCTGCGTTATAATAATGCTATCATAGTTAGTTAAACTAAGTCAAACAAACGGGTTTACCTTACAAGTAACACTTGTAGGTATTGCTAAATGCCTCCCAGGATGGCAGAAGAGTTAAGAGAAGAGGAACGCAAAGGGCATATGCAGGAACACGGATGTTTTAGTCAGCAAGATTCTGACACTCCCTTCTGCTCCGCCCAGAGCGGGATCAGTAATTTTATGATTAATTGAGAAATTAAATATATAATCATAATAGCGGTAATGGGGTCTATTATATGGTGTTGGCATGGCAAACTAATCTTAATTATGTACATACATTTTATCTTCATATCTTGGGTGACGGTGAATTTCTACTGCGTTACCTACACTAGACGCTTCAGTAAAAATAATAGCGGTTAATGTTAATAATAAGAGTCACGTTACTGAGAAAGATAAACAAACGAAGTATCTTGACTTGGCTCGCGAGGTTGTCGACATGTGGGATATTAACACAGTAGTCATTATGCCGATAATCGTGACGGTCAATGGCATAATTGCCAAGAGCCTCGACCAACATCTAAAGAGGCTCGCATTGGGCAGCTGGATCAAAGGCTTGATCCAGAAAGCAGCACTCCTGCACACGGCGCGTATTGTTAGGAGGTTCCTCTTTCAGGACCGCCCGCACCGGTAGGTTGGACCCTGTTCCCGATACCGGTGGGCTACTATTTTATATATATAAAAATGTAATTTATATATACAATGATAAAGGGAATACAGTGAATAAAGGGAAAATAAGGGCGCCTAGTTATGATAGTACATATATATTAATAAGCCAAGCTATTCACATTACGACTTGAGCTAGTACACATAACAAGAATACTGCGGCGCGTGTCCCCTGATCCGCATCGCGCTGACCGCGCTACCGACACTATTATTTTCGTCATTAATACATTAAACGTCGGTATTAACACATTTAACTAGTTGATTGGTGTTGTCGTGCGTTAAAGTAACAGACAATGTAGCAACGTACATTTTTTCGATACCTACTGATGTCCAATTAATGTTCAAAAATGTCCATGTAATGTTCAAAAAAATTCCATCTTTAGGATGGAATTTTTTTGAACATTACATGGACATTTTTGAACATTAATTGGACATCAGTCGAAGATCGGGAAGTGGGTCAAATTAAGATTCCAAGATTTTCTTACATACATACAGTTACAAGTGAAGCTAATAAAAGCGTGTTAAAAACAGTTAGTACGTGCTGTTCGTGTCGTAAAAACGTTGAAGTCAAAAACTTCTACAAAGGTGTGTGTGCGAGGTGGGGCAGACCGTGTAGACATTACCTAGCTTAAAAAGCTCAATAGAGATCGAGGCAAATAGGTGCAACAGGATACTATTGCATATCAACACACTAGATACCATTACAATCAATCGCTGAGTCACTCTATTGTCTCCAATAACGAACACAGGAAGCCCCTAACCTTATCGTATAGTGTTGAGAACATTATACTCACATATTCGTACCTATCCTTGCACAACTGCCCTAGCAGGTGCAGGAAGCCGACGAGGGTGAACCAGGAGCACCACAGCAACACCTCGTCCATGTACTGCACGTTGATGACGCCGAACACGAAGATGAACTTGTAGAACACATAGTTCCAGAACTTGTCTTTTACGCGTTGCGCCTCGGCGACTCGAAGTTGGCCGAAGACGAGACGCTGAACACCGAAGCCGAATACCGCCAGCGAGCAGTACGCTATGTTAATCAGGGTCTGAAACAAACAGAAGGACAAAACATTAGTCATATTTTGGCATTGGGTACACAGCTGTATACCTTTGCTAACCTAGATACACTTGCCGAACATGCGAGTCACAAGAGCTTGTGCATGAACCATTTTAAAGTCTGTAGTTTACTAAAACAGTGTGGCTCAACCCGACCTAAAAAGACTTTGAGACCCTTTGGTAAGTCTTTGTAGCTTGAATAAAGTGGTCTTTGAAGGCGAGCACGCTCGCGGAACAAAGGACTGCATCGTATGCTGTAGCTCTAAAATATGGAATGAAATCTTTCGGAATGTTTCCTTTAACGTTTTTCAGATATTCAAGATCTTTAATATGATATGAGCAAACGTAACCTGGTTATACTTACTATATTGTGTTCTCTATTTGCACAGATTAGTCAGGCATACATAGACGAATTGAGAAATACATTTATAAAAGTTAAGTGTCCAGCATTGCGAAAATAATTGGGACTGATTTTAAATAAAACCAACTACTTTGATAAACATTGTTATGTACATTTATGTGTATATTTATGTAAGTTTATCCTGAATGTTTAAGCGGTCTTCCAGAAGATATGGCTAAGGAAACTCTTTAAGTTGCAGAATTCATAGATTCTGAATCATTGCTGGTTGGAGTCACGCCTCACTTGTAAATACCCGTTATCGTAATTGTATGGTACTGATCTCGAAAGTCAAACAAGCAAAAAAAAAACTGTCAGAAACGTCACGCTAACCTACCACTTAAAGCTAGCAGCCTCACATCCGCGGTCTTCTGTGTACAGTACGTCTATGGCGGTCGTTAGCCAATAATAGCTCAACTAATTAATACCAGTCTGTGTACAAACAAAATCAAACCAGAATGGTGTTTGGTTATTATTATAGTTATAAAACCACAACGACAGGCAAGGTAATTGCGCTTCTTTGATCTTCAATGGCAAAAAAAAAACGTTTTATTTTTAACAATGGCATTTAATCTGACCGCAATCTCCATTACAAGCACACAAGCTCTATTAAGTAGATACTTACTTAATTGTGTGAACAGGTTTGAGAAAAAACAAAGAGCTGAACTTGAATCGCGTTATTCGTTCAGTAAAGCTAGAGCTATAATAATATAATAAAATGCATATCCTGAAGCATATCCGATAAAAACATGTTTGTCGTATGCCGATAGAACAAGTAATCGTTTCTGATTGGTGGTTTTCTACAGAAATTAACTATTCCTTAGTTTTAGATGCCACTACCATAGGACACATTGTCATGGTCCTTATGCAAGTATGTTTTCATTAACGGGCAAGGGAAATGGATATCATCAAGATTTGATAAGTAGGACGCTGGTCCTTAGATCTGCGTCTGTGTGTGATCGTGTCTTAACACTCCATCACATAATTCACAATGATGCTAAATCTTGTATCGAATTCTGTTCACTCGTATGTGAACGTTTGAATAAGGAACGTCTGATATGAACAATGTGGATTTATTTTATATTAGTGAATAAGTCGTTGGAGTAGGTACCTAATATATTACATAAAAATAAATATAAGAATTCTTTTAATAGAATGCCGTATTAGAAGGTAAACATCACAGACCGGTAGGAAGGTGAATGTTTCAATAACAAGACTTTCCGACAAGTTTGTGGCGGCTAACCTTTATCTAGTGGTCTCACTAAACCACTTCTATACTTAGAACCATATCACTTTAAATATTTAATTGAGGCGAGTTTTGGTTTTCTGTATGCTTAAAGGACAGATAATCGAGTCACTGGGGTTTAAAAGGACTTTAAAGGTGACTTGCCAGACCATACATTATTCTTCTCAGTAACCTTTCTTATTTCAAAAACAAAACAAAACTGAGCTTCACATTCTGCATCAGAAATGTTGTATGGACACAAGTTACGAGTTGATGAAATCAAACAGGAAATGATTTTATACTCTCCATTCAAAAATAATTTGTCAAGACGCTCAACAGGCAGGAACAGCCGACTTCGCGTGTTCGTCATCGGTGAATTCCTTTCCACCAGGCTCTATTTTCACGTTTGGGAACAAATAATGATCACAAGAGGTCAAACCAGCTCTGTAGGAAGCTGGTTCAGAGTGTCGAAGTCGTACTTGTGTAAGGCAGCCATCGCCACAACACTCTTGTGAACGGGTTGCTGTCGAGCAAAAGGAGCACACCTTGAGATCTGTTTCCTCTACTTTTCCTTTAATTGCATTTTTTAATTTCCTAGTGCCGTAGCGTAGTTTTCCCCTGTGATATTGACACCTTTATAATTATATTTGATCAACAAATCCCATCTGAATCCCAAAAACACTGTGCCCATAACCTTTCCGGCCGATTATGTACTTCTGCGGTGCTACGCCCCTTTTGTGCCACTGCATAAACTCTCTTTGAATTAGGTTCAAAGTGATGAATTGCGCCACTTGTTAATCATCGATTTTCTTGTTAGGAGCGTTATCGCGGCACGAAACGCAATTTTCTCCATAGTCAGTGTTCTCTTCCCAATTTGAATGTTTATACAGAGATATCTCAAAGGTCGAAACGATCGGGTTGAAACTTAGTATTTATAGTTGTATTGCCACTTAGTATTTATAGTAGTGATAGGTACAAATATGTCCTCCCCACTCCGTCTAACTTCTCCATTCCGTCTCTCGACTCCATTTTGACCCGGCCTCGTACTCAAGGAATATTGGACCGTTATTGGCCCAGTCTTGACACTGAACTACCCTTGGCCTTACAAGTTGCAACGCAAATGTAATTTGTACGAGACGATTTGATCTTGTTTATTCATACCAGCACCAATTGTATACATAATTAGTATTCGATTAATATGTGTCTAGACACTAACGTTCGCTCGCTCTTTGCTCGCTGACACTCTTATGCAAATAGTGTAAAGAACACCAAGAAGTTCAGCTTGGCAATGACAAGAGAAGGTCAACATGTTCCCTAAGACCTTTATTCAAGTACGATCCGTCCGTCCTCAAAAATGCTCCGACTGATTAACATTCCAACATGATGTCATTGCGCTCAAATATTTATACAACAGGCACATGCACCACATTGTTACAATTTTGTTTTAACTACTGCAGCCTGTATTTTTTCAGGAGGACTTGTGTTTCCATTGTCATCACTGGCATATCTATTGCACTACTGCGTTACGCAAGCAATAGCTGGACAGCTGCGCTCAATGTCCTGCTCAAGAACAGTGACAGTGCCAGGCGGACACCATGGCACGCATGTGGTGTTAGTTTATAAAAGTGTGTTCTTGTATTGCGGTCTCTTTTAATCTATTAACCCTATAACTTGATGATAAATGACGAATTAAGCCTTAGTAATAGTGTTCCGTTGGTTACCCTTATGGTTTCGGAACTAGAAGGACCAAGAAGACCATGAAATACAATCTACTTCTAGAGGATTGGTTATCACTTTATTATCAGAGCACTAAGATGATTTTATAATTTGGAAGTGATTATTATAATAACGGTGGTCGTCCATAAGAACAACATAGCTTACGAGCCATCAGAAAGAGTTAAAGCAGGTTATGAAGCTTCTAATGCCTGAATCTATAATGAGTGATTTTTAAACAGGTTTATTCCATGTTATTTATTCTGTATTCGGTAGGAAAGTTTTATTGCGATAACATAACGTTGAAAAATTGTGCACGCGGTACCTATATTAAAACACCTACATCTGGTTTACGTGAATTCTAGTCATTTCCCCGAGGGGTGCAGCACTAGTAGATGCAATTAAGAACGGCGGCGGTCAGACCTAATGAAACGGGTGAAATTTATTAGAAAACCCATCTCGCACAGTACAAACAGACCCGCTAGCTCGTTTTACCGCTTTCTTTTCAGCTTCAATACAATACTTAGTTAATTTGGTATTATTGGACTTAATTGATAGTGAGATTTATTTATAGCTAGGTTTTAATTAGTATTGTTATTGTAACGTTGTTGTTAGCTAAGCGCTGCCTGCTAATGAGCGCGGTCATCGACTCCTACTACTGTGCAGTACGTGGAGCGAGCCACGCGAGCAGCGGTGACTCAACGTCACCGACTTGTGTATGTCCATCACTTTCGATGTCGTGGTTGACGTGGCCCTTCAATACTGGTCTTCAGCTGCGTGGGAATAATAGCAACTGCTCCAATTACTTGATATTATTTTATATTTATTGTTACCGATCGTGGGTTTTCCCTACAGCTGTTTGTTATTTCATTGGTAAGGGCTTCGTTGACAAGCCAGTCCTGCGGCACTACTACTACTGCTCCTGTTTCCTCCTTCACCTTTACTACATCATCATGTCTCTCAGTTTATTCCTTGCATAAGTGATCTACCAATTTCGGGAAAAAATGTGGTCTTCAAGATTTAAACTTAAGCTCTAATCTATACTAATATTATAAAGCTGAAGAGTTTGTTTGTTTGTTTGAACGCGCTAATCTCAGGAACTACTGGTTCGAATTGAAAAATTCTTTTTTGGTTGAATAGATCATTTATCGAGGAAGGCTTTAGGCTATATATCATCACGCTTAAGCCAATAGGAGCGGAGCAGCGATAAAGAATGTTTAAAAATCGGGGATTCCACGGGGACGAAGTCGCGGGCAGCAGCTAGTACCAATATAAAATTGTCGGTCTGGCGGTGAGACCATAACGTAAAACTTGACAAAAGTCATGCTCCATAAGTGGTGCACACTGCACATACGTGGACGCATAGCAGTGGTTCGACACTTGTTTCACAATACTATACTAATTTGCAGCAGACCGGTAGCCTTGCCGAGCCTAGCAACGCGAGAACGTCGAGATATTATTATAGTTACATTTTAGTAATAACAGGCACCGACACAGACTTATGAAGTAATGAACTTAGGAAAGTAGTTTTTTAGGAAAGTAGAATTTTAGTATCCCGAAACAACCATGACCGGTGAGCACCTGTGTCAGACGGAAAGTGAGGACGCCGCCGTGGCGCCTTTCCAATCACTTCTCAAAGAGGGGACTTATCGCCACGATGGAGGCCTTGCCCAACGACTAATTACCTATTATGCCATTATGCATACAGACCCTTTATGGTAAAACATTTATTTGAAAAGAGTAACTGGAGTTTCTTGTCCGTTCTTCTCCTTTGCGAATGGACACTAGACTCACTTTATTATTTTAACTGTAAATGATGACGTTCAAAAGTGCCGCTTAGTCGCCTAATTGATATTAACGTATTGAATTTGACTTTTGAATCCAATATCATAAAAAAAAACAAAATTCTACAAAATATCTATGTTAGGTATTCATACAACAAACATACAGCAGCTGTGCAAGCATCGTATCGTCACGTACCGTGCAAACCAGTTGCCTTTTGTTACAACGCCTGCAAAAAAGGGCTGTGAATTTATAGTAAAAAATTAACGATTTTCAAATATCCCTCACAGTTGACATAAGAAACGCTCACTCTTCTGTCAGACTTCTTGTGAAATGACTGGCATTCAGGTGAAACGTACAGAAAACTGTTTTCACTTTGAAGAAAGAATTTGTTGTACAAAGGTATTTGTTGATAGAAACGCGGCTGTGAGTGTCATGAGAGCGATGACGTCAGGGACTCACAGTTCAACTGAGACTTAGTTTCTCCACTGCAGAACTCATTGATAAACAATGACAATGATAACTGGATTAAAGTTTAACAAATTAAGGAAACAGCAATGAGAAGACATAATTATGTTAATAGTGGCAGCGGCGCTAGGTCGTCGGCAAGGTAACGCTGAAGCCCGCAAGGTGGACTTGTGATCTACTGCTGCTACGTTTTTGCACGAGATAACCTAGCCGCGACTAGACACAACTTTGACACAAATCTTTTCACTGAATCTACGTTATTTAATTGTAAAACGGCTAGGTTATCTGGGACGTATGGATAATGTTTTTGTTTTTCAATGATGATAGCACAATTTTTTTTTAGCAAATACCTAAATGTAATATTTTTTATTTTTGTTTGCAAAAAGATGAGAATTTATCATGGTTAAGATAAAAACAACTTTTTAAATGATTCCGAGATTTGCGATTCCGAAGGATAATCCAAAACATAAGGAAAAAATAGTTTTCCTCTTGCAAAAAGGACGCTATCGCTATATCTTTCGTCTACGTCATTTAAGTCTTTCTGAAGTAGGTATCTCAATTTACTTCATTGATGCCATGAGAACCCTTGATGGGTTCTCATTAGTTCAACAGGTCCTATCGAAATTCTCATCACATATTCTTAAATGTCTCTTAGTAAAATCTCTCTTGAGAATACTCTCCAAAGACGTAAAGCCAGTCATAGTTTGTACCCTGACCCCCAGCGTGGTACTCATTATTTAGAACGTAGCAAAATTATGTTACACAGTTATGTATTACTAACGGATTTTTTATTACTGAACGATTTTTAATGTATCTCTCTCGAGGTCATTGTTCCAATTTCTTCGCTTTGTCTAAGTAAACATTATTACAATTGTATATCTCAGCGTATTATTTTCAGTAAGTACTAGTCTCATACTTGTTCTTTGTCGTCACATAAACTGGGAAAATACACACTCTTTGATAAGTGTATCAGTGTGTATTTTCCAATCATTAGTAGTGACTAGTAATGGGAAGTTGTAAAAAAGTTCGGCAGTACTATATATAAAGCACAGAACTGCAGACCGTGTGCTGGTCTTGAAGCAATTTAATAGTTGAATCGAATATTCTCGGCCTCCCTTCTTACCAATGATCAAAAAAACTGACGCCTCACGTTGGATTTCGCGATTTTGAGATCAGGATCATCATCAACGATGGTGAAAATTATAATTTGAGTCACCTGTAAGACTATCTTTGTTATACTATTCAGGCTATCCTGAGATACTCTGCTGCAGAAATGAGCACTGCTGAAGCACGATTTATCTGATGTCCTAATACACTAGCGTGCGCTCTTCTTTATACTATTGTGTCCACAGTTTGTCTGGTTAGAATTATTTGTTATTGTTTAGACAGTAATAGAGAGCACATTAAATGCGTTGCGCAGCTATGACGTGTGGCGACCTCTAAACAAACAAGTCAATAGCTTTGGCACGCTCGCAGATACATCGCTGGCGTATTTTTGTAAACAACGCATTTATAAACCGTGCCCCGAAAATCAGACGATTATTAAGTTCTGCGATGTTATTTTGAGGATGAATGTTGTGGACTGCGATGTAATAGAAGAGTATTTTGATTCTAAACGTACGTATGTATTTGTGTATTTAATAGGCATTCCCTTATATCTACTAATTTGAAGTATTGATTACAAATTCTATTATCACTTTCGTAATCATTGTAACCTAAAGACGTAATGCTGGACATGGGTGAGCTTCGTTACATCGATCTGTCCTGTGCTTTTCAGATCGAGCAGATTCCCGCGGCCAACAACGGGGAAATAGGTCTAACTAATGGGAGTCTTACCGATGCTTTGCAATACGCTCTTTTACACTATCCATTCTGCGAACTATCCGTCCCCTCTACTGCTTAAGTTTGGCAAATCTACGAGCTGTAGAGGTGACCTTGGCTCTCCTGCGGATCTGTTCATTTATGAGCCGATTGAAAAACGTCGATCATCACTTGACCTCCAAAGATCAAAGATTTTATATACTTAACTTGAATAGGTATGCCAATTTGAATGTTCAGTGGTCAGGTTTTTTGACAATAGCTTGTTTGGCTGACCTTGGCGTCAGCCTCGGTGTTAGAACACCTGTTGATAGCTTTAGCGTCTCATTATCGGGCCTCCGCGATTTTCGACTACTACACCGATTAATTAGCACTTGCCTTACCAAATAGAAAGTCTGTTCGCATCTTCAATCATATTTGTCTGATCACTATCAATTTTTCTGAGCATTTTCTTTTTCGTTTTGGTGGAGGCTCAATTTGTAAAACGTTTAAATTGTTCGTTAATTAGAACAGCTCGTACAAATGTGCATACATATTGTTACGAGCTTCGGGTTCGTTACAATTAAAATCAGCCGATTAAATAAACAAAGATGACACTTTAATTTACTCAACACTAATATACACTTTAAACTCACTAATCACAAAACACAATCGCACTATTAATCACTTGAGTTCGCAGTCGAAGATCGCTCTCGAAGTTATCACTTGTATCGCAATTCCAATACTGACTCGGTCGGTACATGCGCCGGCCTTATATAGAGCGCCGAGTAGAACTCCAGAAAGTTCGCGTACATATCGGTCGCGACCGACTAAGGTACGAGTATTCTAGCATAGAAAAATCTCGAAGGTCCTTGACTTCAATAGTTCTGCTACCCGATACTAGATGGCGCTAGTGGTACCGAATGCCGCTATCATCCTAACTTAATTCTGGCGCGCAACACTGCCCCCTCCTAAGACATGCTCGTCCCGAGCATTATCAGCGCCATAATAACGCGCCAGTCGATCAACATGGACGATCTTAGGAGCGCTTCTTGTACCTTTCTGTATACGGTAGGTTACGTCATTGATCTTCGTCACAATCCGGTACGGACCGTCCCATTTAGCTTGAAGCTTAGGAGATTTCCCTTTGCTGCGAACTGGATTGTGCAACCACACTAGTGAACCTTCTTCGAACCCTTTATTGTTCATTTTGCGGTCATAGCGGGTTTTCATCTTTTCAGACATTTGCTGGCCCGATTGTCTGACATGCTCATGAATGTCGTTCATTTTGTTCCGCAAGTCATTCGCATAATCGGTTATACTGCGTGGAGCATCAGGTGGTATTCCGGTGATCAGGTCTGCAGGTAGCCGCAATTCTCTTCCAAAGTTTGCGAAAGCTGGTGTCACTGACGTGCTTTCATGAACAGCACTTCGGTATGACAACAAAAACGGTTGTATGTGCTTGTCCCAATCTCGTTGCCGGTTTTCCACAACTTTGGCCAAATATCTCTCCAATGTCTGATTAAATCGTTCCACCATTCCATCCGACTGTGGGTGGTAAGAAGTTGTCCGCGTTTTATGAGTACCCATCACTCGGCAAGTTTCCTGGAATATTTGAGATTCAAAATTCCTTCCTTGATCACTGTGAATCTCCAAGGGTACTCCAAAACGACAGAAGACTTCATGAACCAGTTTATCCGCGATTGTTGAAGCTTCTTGATTTGGAATAGCGAAAACTTCCGGCCACTTGGTGAAGTAATCCATTACCACCATGAAATATTTGTTACCACTTTCACTTTCCGGAAACGGTCCCGCAACATCTAGCGCTATCCTTTCCCATGGTGCACCAACATTGTACAATCTCAATGCACCTCTGCTACGAGTCTGAGGTCCTTTTACAGCCGCACAACTTGTACACTTGCGACACCAGTCTTCAACATCGTCACGACAGTGGACCCAGTAAAACCGTTCCCGTATCTTCAGTAGAGTCCGTTTAACTCCCATATGGCCTCCTGAACAACCATTATGGTACAGCTGTAGAACATCCGGTATTTTAGCTTTAGGGACAACCATTTGCAAATGACAGTTGTCTCCCCGAGCATTTTCCCATTTACGGCACAGGACTCCATCCTGAATCACTAAGCTGTCCCATTGGGCCCAATAGCTTTTTGTGATAACTCATCGCTGAGACATCACTCCACGTAGGCTTCGGAGCACTGGCCTTTATCCACTCCAGAATCGGCTTGATGTCCAAATCATCCTGTTGTGCACGTTCCAAGTTTTCCTTCCACTCGTTACTAAGATCTGTCTTGATCATCCTCACAGGTACGACTTCTTTACCCTCTTGTCGAGTACAATGCTTGCAGTCTTCAGGGCAAGGTCTTCTTGATAATGCATCTGCGTTGCCATGAGATTTCCCGCTGCGATGTTCAATCACAAAGTCGTATTCCTGAAGTAGTTCAATCCATCTCGCAACTTGTCCTTCTGGATTTTTGAATTGCAATAGCCATTTCAGCGCAGCATGGTCAGTTCGTAAGTGGAATTTCCTCCCCAGCAGATATTTGCTAAAATGCTGCAACGACTTGACCACAGCAAGTAATTCCCGTCGCGTAACACAATAATTCCTTTCTGGCTTCGACAGAGATTTGCTGAAGTACGCTATCACAACCTCTTGATCGCCATTCCGTTGAGATAACACACCGCCAAGTCCTATGTCGCTTGCATCTGTGTCAACTATAAATTCCTTGCCGGTATCAGGATACCCCAAAATAGGTGTTTTGCACAGACGTTCCTTGAGCTCCTGGAATGCAATGTCACAACTTTCATCCCAACAGAAATGTCGCTTCTCTTCGGTTAGCTTGTGCAGGGGTTTGGCTATGTCTGCAAAGTTCTTGACGAACCGCCGATAATAGGAGCACAAACCCAAAAATGCTCTGACCTGCGTCTTGTCTTTTGGAATTGGCCAGTCCTTGACTGCGGCGATTTTCTCTGGATCCGTGCGGATACCTTCTTCCGACACTACATATCCCAAAAAGCTAACTTGCCGTTTGAAGAATGAACACTTCTTTGGACTTAACTTGAGGTTTGCACTCTGGATCTTCATGAGCACGCGTTCCAGGTTTTACAGATGTTCATCAAACGTACGGCCTACGATGATGATGTCATCTAAGTAGACCAGACAAGCATCGCCAATTAACCCGGTTAGTACCAGTTCCATCAACCTTTCAAACGTTGCCGGAGCGTTACACAATCCAAACGGCATGACTTTAAATTGCCATAGACCCTTTCCTGTCGAGAATGCGGTTTTCTCCTTGTCCTTAGGATCAATTTGAACCTGCCAGTAGCCACTTTTTAGGTCCAGCGTGCTAAACCACTTTACTCCAGTAAGCATGTCCAGCGTGTCATCAATTCTTGGCAAAGGATAGCTGTCCTTCTTCGTAACGTCGTTCAGACGACGATAGTCAACACAAAACCGCATGCTGCCGTCCTTCTTTCTTACCAGCACAACAGGTGAACACCATGGACTCGATGAAGGTTCTATGACACCATCCTTAACCATTCCCTCAATCATGGTTTCCACTTCCTTTTCACGTGCTACTGGCAATCTCCTTGGCCGCTGACGGATAGGCAACTCATCTCCTGTATTTATTTTGTGTTGAACTAAATCAGTCTTCCCGATGTCAGCATCATTTGAAGAGAAAATATTGGCATACTTCAGTAACATTCTCTTCGCCTTGACCATTTCATTTTGAGACAGAACGCTGCGACAGTCGTCTAAAAGTGTGGTCACTTTCGTTTGTGCATCCTTGCTAAGGTTCCCAGTCGATACATATTGGCTTCGACGTAACCAGTCCACTTCCTCACATGTACCAATCAGCGTGCCCTTATCTATCATCTGTTCCTTATCACAAAGGTTCAGCACAGGTACTCTTGAGATATCAGTGGCTCTAACCAAAGTACGTGCCACTTTCCATGGAAGGTCACTGTCTACCCTTTCCACAAGTACACACCGATGAGTCTGCCCAGGATTTCGAGGAAGCCTAACAGGCACAATCGTTTCCGATCTCGGAGGAAGAACAATCTTCTGTAGGCTGTACACCTTTCCTGGTAACGCCCCTTCCATGAAAAGTTCTTCTTGTCCACATTTCAAAACTCCTTGCTTAATGTCGATCTCACAACAATTCTTCCCCATAAAGTCTAGGCCCAGGATGCAATCGTCCATTATATCAGCCACGATGACATTGTGAAGATAGATCCTGTTTCCTAGCTTCAACTCCATCTCTTTCTCTCCGCGGACGGGTATGCGCTGACCGGTGGCCGTCACCAAATTTATGCGGTCTCGGTTGTATGCGGAGTCCCCAAGGAACCGACTTACTAGTTGGGAATTGACAACCGTGCGAGAGGCTCCAGTGTCTATTGTCAGCTTACATGGCGTTCCGTTGACCTCGCCCTTGATGATTAGGCTGTTCCCGTCATGGGTTTGTGAGATCGAAATCCTTGGGGCTCTCTGAACATCAGCCAGCACCCGCCCCGCAGTCCTGGCTTTTACTCGTTTCCCTGCAGTTGCTGGGCGGTACTGTTAACCGCCCTACCCTCTGGAGATCCACTATCTTCTCTATCTACAGTTCGCTTAGGGCAACTGGACCGTAGGTGGCCCCTTTCCCCACAGCCATAGCATCTAGGGCTGTATCCTTTAGACCGGTCGCGAACAGTAGCCGCTGCAACCTCCCTGACGCGATGGGAACGATGATCCTGCCGCACAGCTTCCACTTCCAGAGCATGAGCCAAGGCGTCCTTGAGCGTCCCGTGATGACCGAGCCTCACAGTAGCTCTGACCTCAAGGTCGCGGATGCCGTCAATGAATGCCTGCACCAGGTTCCCTTGAATGAGCGCAGGTACAGACTGGTATGCTTTTCGGACCAGCTTCTCCACCTCAAGGGCCCACTGCTGCAGGTTTTCACCGCTGCGTTGCACGCGATCCTTTAGCTGCGCACGAAACACGTGTTCCAGATGAGCGTCGCCATACCTAGATTCCAGCGCCTCAAGGAGCTGCTCGTAAGTCACTTCCTTGCCGAGAGCTTCCAGAACAGTTAAGGCCTGGTCCCGCAGACCTAGTGTGAGGGCAGTCATGGCCTGATTTTTATTCCACCCGTTCGCCTGCATAACGGCCTCAAATTGTATTTTGTAGGCCGACCAGGAAGATGTTCCATCGAACGGCGGCACTTTGAATCCCCGTGGCGAAGGTGTAGTAGCTACAGAGGTTGCAATTCCATCTCCTACTTTGAGGTTGTCCATTGCTTTCTTTATTTCCACAATCTGGGTTTCAGCTTCTATCAGGCGGTTTTCATGTTGAATCACCTTATCTTTTACAACCTTCATTTCCTTGCCGAAAGTGGCATGCAGATCCTTGATGAGGAACATCTGTTCTTCCTGGCGACGCGCCTGTTCCTCCTGTCGGCGGGCCTGTTCCTCCTTGTCATACTGCAGCTGTTCTTCCAACCGACGGGCTTGTTCTTCCTGACGGCGAGCCTGTTCTTCCTGACGGCGAGCCTGTTCCTCCTTGTCACGTTGCAGCCGTTCTTCCAACCGAAGAGCCTGTTCTTCCTGACGGCGAGCCTGTTCCTGCAGCATCATCATCAGAGCAGCAAAGTCTGGTGCTGATGATGATGCTGGAGTTACTGCGGACGAGCCGGCCTCCAAGGTCGGCAACTGTCTTTCCGTCGTCTGCGGCATTGCACCTCCAAAACGCCTCTGGTCCGTCTCTTGCTGGCGTTGACTACGGGTACGAATACCCTCCGTGTCGTCCTTTGGTAGAATCGGCATCTTTTAAATCCACTCTTCTGACACCAATTGTTACGAGCTTCGGGTTCGTTACAATTAAAATCAGCCGATTAAATAAACAAAGATGACACTTTAATTTACTCAACACTAATATACACTTTAAACTCACTAATCACAAAACACAATCGCACTATTAATCACTTGAGTTCGCAGTCGAAGATCGCTCTCGAAGTTATCACTTGTATCGCAATTCCAATACTGACTCGGTCGGTACATGCGCCGGCCTTATATAGAGCGCCGAGTAGAACTCCAGAAAGTTCGCGTACATATCGGTCGCGACCGACTAAGGTCCGAGTATTCTAGCATAGAAAAATCTCGAAGGTCCTTGACTTCAATAGTTCTGCTACCCGATACTAGATGGCGCTAGTGGTACCGAATGCCGCTATCATCCTAACTTAATTCTGGCGCGCAACAATATTATAGTGACCCTATCCACCGTTTGCTTAGACTCCGTGCCGGTCGGTAGACTATACGCGACAGAGACTGTGTTTGGCTACTGTTGTTAACACAGACAGAACATCTGAATATTGATATTCCTCTAAAACAACATCCGCAGTACTTAAGGTGAATGCTACGGGTTGTTCGTGGCCATTTTCCCGTTAGATGGCGCTGAAGTCGACATTTTCAGTTTTATTTAGTTTTGAGTGTAATTGGAACAATATTTTGTCACAGAAATAACACCGCGCAAATCGGAGATTCCACTTTACCGAAATTAATCAAATTAAAGCCTCAAAACCCATTTGATTCGCCATATTTCATACAAATCTGATTATAGTATCGTTTACACACACATAGACATGAGCGACTACTTTAAAGTCAAAAGCATTTAGCAAAATTAACCACTAGATGGCGTGAAATGAAAAATTATTAGGCTGTACTTACGTCGAAATTAGAATTGTCTGGGGGGTAAGTTTATTCTAACGCCACCCGTTACAATTATATGTATTATGAAATACAAGGAATTATGATTATATAATAAAAGGTGGTATTTCTGGTGTAAACTATTTATTATTTTAGGAATGAAATGAATGTCAAGACTGCAATAGATAGTTTTATTATATTACCTTATACATTATTTAAAAAAAACCTATGTACCAACTAACAAAAATTACAAGTATTTATAGTGACAATTTATGTCTTGCTTGATACATAACTGTTTACTAAAAACAATCTTTATCAAAATAGGTATTTAGTCCCAATGCAAGTTTGAAGTAATTCAAGGTATATTTATTTACAACAATCACACACTAGTACAAGACAAACGCAAGACATTATATATCATAACAAGACAACAAATTAGAATGAGAGATTACAACCAAGAAGGTGGAAAATGTTTGATAATATCGAAGCATCCATAATCACATAACTAACAAATGGTTATACATATCTGCTAAAGTATTGTTGTGATTGTAAAGGAAATAAAAAAAGCAAGAGTTCTTTTTTGTTTTTCAGAAACCTGAAAAAAAGGGTCAATGTATTGATTACATTACGATGAGCACACCATTTCAGTTTTCTGGTAAACAAAAAATTTGATTTCAAACATTGATAATTATTAGCTGCTTTATAATTTAGAAAGTATAATAGTAAATTAAAATTAATTTAATACTTTACAATGTTTTTCTCGATTGAATTCATTTAATTATTGAAATAGTTAATTTAAAAAGAAATAAATAAGTAATTAAAAAACAAAAACGATAGCTCAATGTGGGGATTGAACCCGGAGCGTCCGCGTAACAGTCGGAGGCACCACTGACTAGGCTATTTTGCCGTTAGTGCTAGTGATGAAAATAAACAAGTATATCAGTTACACGTGGAGTTTCAAAGGCTTATTTCTTCGAAACTACTGGCCATTCTGAAATAATCCTTTAGGGTTTGCATACCCTTATGGGAAACTACTACCACACGCAGTCTCGTCCCGAAGTGAATTTCCCACACCGTGCCCTCCCCTTGTAAAACAAAAATCATTTGATGTGTTGTTTTCACTCTTCCTGATGTTCTTGATTTTCTTGTCCGTAAACCGCTGCTACACAGCTGCTACGAAAGGAAATTACTATAATTAGTATATTTTGTGTGTAACTTTTGATGTGGATGTTGAAAAACAATTTCCCACAATAAAAAATGGAAATTATGAAGTAAATAGACAAGTAATAATTTAGTGTACCTTTCATATCAATACATTTCGAATTTTTTTGAACTCGTCTCAAAATTATTTCTGGCAGAATACAGTATTTAAAAAAGACTAATAGCTTTGGCATAATATTGCTGATAAATTCATTATCTCGATAAACTTCTATAACAGTCAAAGGTTCATTGACTGAAATAAAACATATGAAGTAACATTTATCCATGTTACTGACACGCATTTGTCCTTGAACCTGAAATAGATTTAATATTGTAGTAAGAGTAAATAACATGCTAAAATAAATTATAAAGTGGACATGCAATAGAATTATTAACTTACTTGATAGGAATAATCATGCTTTTTATTCATAACTAGAACATTATTATCCAATGTGAGAGCAAAGTTTTTCTTTTCTAGTGCTGCTGGCTTTGGTTTTTCCTCGCCAATGATGGAAAACACTTGATCTCTATTATGGCTCTCTCAATTTCAATTACACCTATAACAAATTTACGTGATTATAACTAGTGTTATAATTTTTTTCCATATCTATCAAATGTATAGGTAAGATCCAATTTATACACATATGATACATGAATATTGATAAAGAAAGACTTACCATCTGGACTGCCAGCTAAACATCCAAATTCTTCATCAACAAAAAGACCTGAAGGCCTTACAGTTTTATTATACTGTTGCATAAATATGCTTTTTGCCACATTTTCATTTTGCTGTCCATATAACATGTCTTTTGTACAAATATTTTTTTTATATAGAATATCCTTGACAAAATTGTGACATGGTGTTGTACTCTGGCGTTTGCATACCTGTAAAAGTAAGATAAAATATTTTTTTTAAAGATGCTTTGTCTGCATAGGTGTTCTAAAAAACACAGAAATTACACATGCACATTTCTGATTACATTACCTTTTCAAATTGACTAGCAGTCAGACGGTCACTCCTATGAGTAGTATATAAATCATTTTCATGCTGCGCTACAGTAGACATTTCAATGAAAGCTGTGTCTTCTGGTGACTTTTGGAATTCAGCTAACCGTTCTTCACACAATATTCTCAATTGTGTTTCATCAATATCAATTGGATCATTTGTTTAGGTCTATAGTTCTTGTCTGGTTTGGATTTTTCTCTTGGAACAAACAATCGTTTGCGTGTTGACGATTGTTGTCGTATCGCTAACTCGATTTACTGATTCCGTAATCTAACAAAAACGAATGTTATAATTTTATAATCATTGTAACAAAATGCTATCATTGCAATCACATGATGTATCTATTTTTATTACCGTATCGGGGTACAAGAAAGTTTTCTTCCTTTCTTTTTTAAAAGATTACAGTCGAAGTGTTGACTGCAAATTCTGGAACTCAGTTTTGGAACCCAATTAGGCCTATTGGTAGCAGCTATCCACATGTTTCTTATTTCAGGTTTATTTGGAAATCTGCAAGTATAATAAGATACTTTTACTATCTTACATTTTTGTAGTATAGTAGTAGCTAGTAGTAGTAGTAGTAGTTGTAGTGTGTTTTACTAATATCGTATAGATCAAAGCCTGAATATACTACCCACATGAAAGGGTAAATTCCCCGTTGAAACGTGGCCAATACTGAACTTTTAGATAAGAAAATAAAAATATTGGTCAAATCACAACTTTAGGACATTTTTCTCATTATACAGATTAGTTAGTATATTACTGCAACTATTTGATTATAAATAGAAGAACAAAAAGTGATCGAATACTTATAAAACATCGAATACTTACGAGTGAAAGGATAATCCGTCAATCTTCATCAAACTATAACTTTTATAGGTTATTACACTGCATCTTACCATTTTGCACTATTGCACAAACTTAATATGTCAAATTGAGCACGAAAAGATACGTATTCTGTTGTTATTTGGACGTAATTGTTAAAAATCAATTAGATGCAAATCGACAACAGTCACAAACGTCAAACTCGTTGTGCACAATAATGTGCGCTCAGCCGACACGCGATAAAGGACAGAAATATTGCTACTCCGTCTCTTTTCTTTGCTAGTGACGATAATATGTTTGTCTTTGTCTTTTGCGAATGCAAAGGAAGATAATATCCAGCAGTCTATAGGAATAATCTGTCTACGAACCATATACATGAAACGCGATTGCAGTAAAGTCAGTAAACTAATGTTTGTTTGTTCGTTGTCCGTCGATAACTATTTGTATTACAAATGTGAAAAAGTAATATGACAGGAAATACAATATATTTATATATATAGCGACTTAAAAATTAAGTTTACAAATGATACTTACATAATAATATTATTTAGTACTTAGGTACTTATGTACTTATAAAATTTTGTATACTTGATATTATTATAACTTTACAATATCGATCTGTGATTTCTATCTATTATGAGAAGATTTTAGTTTGTAGGTAATTGTTTGTAATAGCCAGCAAAACTCACGGGCCGACACAGAGTACATTTTAATATATAGAAACGGGCCGACTTGCTAACACCACCGAAAGACTACTTTTATTTGAAAATAAAATTGCGTGTAAGCAACCTATACTACAATACCTTGCAATAATGATATGAAATTGTAATGAAATACATACAAGAAAATAATATTAGTTCAAATCAATGAAAATGCATACAATTTAAAATATACAAGCAATTCCGCGCGTAAAGCCTATCACCGCACTAGCTAGCTTGGTTTCAAAATGTATTTCAAGTCAATCGAATCATCACATTGCGAAGTTTGGCAACAGATTTTCTTAGAAATTCCGACGTTACGTCTAAGGTCAAAGGGTCAAGTAATAAGAACGGCAACCTCGCGCGCCGCGTCTTACGTAGTATGATGAATAAAACACCTACTAACAATAATCATAAATTAGGTAATGCTAACAATTTTTTGATAACAACAATATTTTATGTTTTTGTTTATGATAGTTAGTTTTATGTTATTACAATGTTTTTTTTTTAATAAAATCCATTATTATAAATTGAGTAATGATTTTTCTTTATATTACCGGTTGCACGCCATCTAGCGTCAAATTATTATAACATATCGCAATCATGGCGGTATGTTTTGGTATGGTTTTGGTTGTCAAATCGCACTCACACTAGTAAACGAAATGTCAAATTTTGCCCGGTTTTTAAAACTGTTTTTCTCAATATATAGTGCAAATTATTTACAAAAAAGTCTAATGCGCACCTATTTCATTGTAGAAAAGTGATAAAATGATTCGTTTTGAGAAAAAAGTGTCTATCTACGGAGTAGAATGTATGCTTTAAATGTATGAACAGGCCAGCGAAACAATCACCTTAATAGAAGCCCGTTGCTTCTGTATCCCCGTTATCCTTACTCTACATCTAGATATATGTATATAAATGAAATGTTGTAGTAAATAAACAATTAGTATGCGGAGCACTGGTGCCGGTATGAGTAATACAAATAATTAAGCGTATTTAATAAAGATTAAAAACTGGTTGCGGACTTGATAAATTGGCTCTGTATTATTGCGAGTCATTGGGACATGTTAGACACGTATTACTAAGCTTGAACGTCAAGATCTTATCATCCGAAACTATTTCAGCTGGTAGCTGCATATGCACAATTTTTCAGGACTTCGGGAGGATGTTAATCATATTTCGCTTAGATATACTATACCTTTATTTCGATGAGTCTTTATAACAATAATGTAGTAGGTATTACTAGGTATAAGATGGTGGATAGCCATGATTGTACACAAGCATATTACAAATTAGAAGATTACATTCAGGATAAGAATGCTTGGAAACATGCTGGTCTTGCTCCATAGGGCAATCAAGGGTGTAGACAAAATCAAACTGGTTGATTTATGTGTGAATTAAATTTATGAATGCATTTTTTGTCTTGTACTTTTTTTTTCTTTTTATTATTCTTATATTTGTAAATATGTGAGTACCATGGGCTTTGTTCTATAACTAATATACTTGGTGCATCGTCCTCACATATATGAAGTATTTTTTGTATTACCAAATATTGTAAAACATTGGTTTGAAAAGAGTAACTATGGAGTTACTTGTCCGTTCTTCTCCATAAGAATCTACCTTTGCGAATGGACGCTAGAGTCACTTAATTTATGATATTTTTTATTGATGACGTTCAAAAGTGCCGTTAATGGCCTAATTGAAATAAACGTTTTTAGTTTGAGTTTGAGTTTGATTAGCAGTCGCCATATTTTAGTACTAGCTGTACCCGCGACTTCATTCGCGTGGTTGTCGAAAACTAAAATGCGTCGCTTTAGGTAAGAGAATAGGCAATCCATAACCTGCGTTACCTGACCGCTATTGAAAATAAGAAGAGGGTCATACAAGCCACCGACTGTATCACCGTTTCCATTTTAAAATAAAGAATTTGCGGCCAGTTCTCGTTACTTTATCCAGTGAAAAACGTGATTATGTTAATACTTCTCCATATATTTATGTTAGCAGCGGAATCACTCGGAGCATATACATAGCATATAAATAATGCTAGGGTGGCTTACACATAATAGAGCAAAATAAAGTAGCCATGAGAGAAGCAATCAAAAGTGACCCCTGTCTAACCCCAACAACGGATAATGTCCGGCCCTTTTTTTTTTGGATGAGAAATCATCAAATGACTTCTCCCGCTCTGGGCGGAGCGGAAGGGAGTGTCAGACTTTTACTGACTAAAACCCACCCGTGATCCTTTTTGTACCCTTTGTGTTCCAGGGCCGCGGTGACTCTTTCGAACAAGTTCCGCAACCCTAGCAGGCACTGACCCTATGGGGCCCCGTCTTTGATGCTGACGGCTCCTTGAGGCGCGCGTGGAACACAACGCGTCGTCGACTCGGCCTGGTTGCTAACGGCGAGCCACCCACGCTCACCGTCCACAGGCATCAGCCACTGCGCAATAGCACAGCGGCCGACTTGTCTCTGGAGGAGGCTGCAATGGGACAATTACTGCACTCCATTTCAGCCCCCTCCCGAGTATCGGGAGTCGCAGCGACCACAGCAATAATGTCTGGCCCTGGGCTTTGTTAATAGTAATGGCGTAACAGAGGCCGGCTGGAAGGTGGAACCTGGGAATAAAAACAACATCACCGGAGCCGCAACCATTTAAGATTTCGGATTCGAAGACATTGACACAAGATTTGTTACTTTCAGCCGAATGCCGTTGCATAGTTTTGGAGGACTTAAATTTCTGAGTAGAATTATGGGCACTCCGACTTTTATATACATTTTGTGTACTGGAAGGCCTGGTGTATTTAGGGATTCTACAACTCTACCGGATAACGACTAAGACCACACGTCTTGGTCGTTTCGGGGAGCCAAAATAGCTCGTTGGCACAGCCAAGAAGCGTCACGGTTCGAGATTTGGGTGTGGGCTCCCCGTACACACAGGAAATGAGCTCCTGCTGTGAGAAAACAGAACAACATAGGCTCTATAATAACATTATTTTACCATCTTAACTGGAGAATGAACTGTCACCAATTTTTAACTGACTTCAAAAAAGGAGGAGATTCTTAATTCGACTGTTTTTTACCTCATATCTTTTTACTGGGTGTACCGATTTGATTTTGATGATTCTTTTTATGTTCGAAAGTAATCGAAAGTTGGTGCTTTTCATGTGGTTACAATTTGAGTGAGATCTGACGACTAGTATTTGAGTTACCCCTAATGCGTAATTTAATTGGTTTCGTCTACATTGATGATGTTCTCATTTGCACTTGTCGATTTAAAATGAAAAAAGAAAACTCTGTTTACGATGGTTTGGAAGAGCATCATAGTATTTCGAGGTGGTCCCTTTCTAGTTTAGTAAAGATCTGATGAAGAACTTCGGCGATAGGAAACGGAACTCTTCAATAAATGATAGTATAGAGCGAGCGGTCCTACAGATATGGACCATCACACGCGCATGCCTCGGCTAAAGCACCATCCCAATCCCAATGCTGATCGCCTTCTACTAAATGTGCGCAGCAAGTAGCCTGAATTGTTCTATATCGTCCACTTTGAGGAGCTCAGCAAAATAAATATTCATAGTATTTCGCACTGTGTGAAGAAAAAGGCTTAAATAACAGCACTCTGCATTATGGTACATTGGTGGTTTGAGTGCACAGTCTACTCTTCCAATATAACGTTTCTTAAAAATCTCACCTTCCACAGCAGTTCTACGCTTCCTGTTATTAAAAGCACCTTGATGCTTGTTGTAAGTATAATAGTGTGGTACTTCATTGTACAACAAGGGATTCGCGAAATCATCTCTTTCGCAAAGTTGCGAATGAGATCATTTCGAAATTGCGACCAAGCTGGTTTTTATTAAATCGATTAAATATGCACGTTTTATACCAGCTTTTGTTTTGGTCCTTTGGAAATACAGGCATGATGTTTCTTTTTAATACTTTTTTTTCAACTCCTTAATGCAACCATTCTGATTAAAATAACTAAGCCTGCTTTCCCTGCTTCTGAGGCAGTCGGGTAAAAAGGCTTTGTAGAATGATTAATTTCAACAGTACAAAACAAACAGTACACGCATTCATTATTATTTGCTTATCTATTCACACCAGTATCAGTATTTTTACATAAACATACCTAAATCGTAATTACTTAGTCATCTGTTTACAACCGTGTGTGTTCGCCACTATCAGCAGATCAGCAGTGTAGGTTAATGAAACAAACAACGCTTTCTGATTAGTAATGCGGACAGAAGGACCTAGCACCGGATTAATGAATTACGCACTTGGCGTTTTTATGAAAACTTTCAAACTCACTTTTTTTTTCAAGTATTATAATTTTGGCTAACCGGAGAGGAGAGGCGGAGTTGTGCCAATATTAACGCTAACGCTTCAGTGGACAAGGATTTGCGAACTAATTTAAAAAATCATACAAATCCGGGAAGCGGAGCGAGGTAGCAGAGCGGGGAGGCCAAAAAATCGGCCTAGCACCGCACTGTCCCCCATTCCGCTCCGTCCTACCTCGCTAGGCATCAATAGACAGACACAGTCCGCAAGTCCGCTCCTCCGCTCTAGATAAGCAGGCACTTTTGGATTGTCAAGGAATTTGTCAGAAAGTTGATGCACCAGTCAGTTAGTACTATAAAGAATTTAGAAACTACTGATGACCACAAGTTGACAACCACCAACCATATGTAAATTGCGAAACAGTCAAACATCATCATCAACAGCCTATTGCACGCCACTTAGATCTATTCAAATTAAGCAGTCAAACACTGCAGCGAAATACTAATACTCGAAACCCTTATCGTCATTGTTCTTGGACGTTCTAGACACAGTTCTCATTGAAAATATTTATCTTTCAGGTAACATTTAATATTAGCTGCTGTTAGAATTCCTCGCACATTTCAATAGTTGTCAATTCAGGAAGTAGAATGAGGCGACTGAAAAATAGATTGATATAATTAAATGGAAGGATGTCTTATCGATTCTATGACAATATTCATTATTGCAATAAAATTACGACTTTATTTTAAAACAGCACATTAATGTGATAACAATATGGATAACTTTGATGTTGTAGCTTTGATTTGCGACAAGTCGAGATCAGGAATTATTGTTGTAAGTACATCCTTAGTAGGTATAAACGAAATTGTTGATGGTGAGATCCGGAAGGCTGCGCAAAAGACGATGACCGAGGGACATTAATAGCACCGGCCCCAAGATGTGACCTTTAGATACGCTCTCGTTTTTTTAGCAGACAACAATAATTTCTGCTGTTTATACCTGCAGAAAATCCGAGATTAAAATAAAGATATATTTAATCAAATTTTGAGTTTCAATGTACTCGTGTAGAAACTTAGCCTTCCTGTTCCTTGTATGTTAATTAGCTGACACCAGGGTTGGAAAAAATCACGATTATTTGCAAAAAATCAAAAATCATTGATTTATTACAAAAAATCCAAAAGATCACGATTTTTTCGATATTTTTTATGAATAGCGCGCGAAAGGGGCCATCGCGTCATCGGCATCAGTGGAAAGAGTCTTTTACTCTTTTCGACTTTTGGATTTGTCCATTCTAAAATCAAATCACTGACTTGTTCTTACTTGATATTATATTGACATTTCTTTTTTTTTTATATGCCATGACATTTATCAGACATTCATATTAATATTTCAATAATTATTACTGTATTATTTGTTAAATTTGAATTTCAAAGTATATTTTCATTAGGTAGGTATTCTTTTTTTCCTTTTAATTAATTATTGTATTTCATCTTCGAGCCGATGAATTGCCAATGTTATGTACTCCATTATTGTCACATGCATTAGGCCATAAATTAAATAGTTTAAGTAATATTCAATGTTAAATGTTTGTGATGTGGCAGTACTTTTTTAAAATAAATAAGTAAAATCAGGAATAGATTAGGAACTGAAAAGGTGGATAGTTGGTGTTTTTGTTTAAGTATTGTAATATTCTAACACGAAGTAATTTTTAATTGTTCTGAATCGAAATCTGAATCTGTCTGTTATCGAAAATCAAGAATGGCAATTTGTATTACAAATAAGAAAGAAAAAAAAAACAATATGATTTAATCAATGATTGTTATTGAAAAAATCACTTGATTTAAATTGTGATTTAAATCATGATTAAAAACAAAGTGATTTAATCATGCCAACCCTGGCTGACACGTGTTTTTGTTATGAAGCATACTATAGTACACGTCGACTCCTATTTCAGTGTTTGTTTTGTTTGCCGAGTGGGACAAGTTCACTCGCTTCGCTCGCTCTCTCCGTAAGCTGCCTCTGTCCTATAATCTCGCTCTTGGCTAGGCAAGTCCTCAAACGAAAGTGAACCAAGTAATTTGCCAAACTGTTCAATTAAATGCCGGGATGTCACTTAGGCCACTGTTTCCGGTGACCAGCGCCAGGCTAGGCAGGCAATTAAAATACTAATTAATTTTGGCTGCAAAATATACACAAATTTTATAGAGTTTTAGGTCTTAATCTTAGATTTTAAGTATAATATTATTAATAGCCCCGCCTCATTCCGTTGCCCTTGCCAACTCGTGTGGGATGACTGACTTCGTAGACTTTATTTCTATCTTCTGTCCACTCAGATGTGCCGTAAACTTTTAACACTAGTGCCACCGTCCAAGCAGTGCAAGCAGCAAATTACTCAATATTTAGGATATGGTTACCTACAAGAGGTATTATTTCTCGCGAATGTTACTTGTGTAAAGTGACACATTATTTCTCAATTTTAATCCATTCGGAGCGTTCAAGTTCAAACAAGGCGAAGACAATGCTCCTTCATCCTCGAGGTATTTTTGTCGAACAACACCGAACGTGGCATTAACATTTCAAACTGTATTGATATCGAAAGGTACAATTATTCGAGTGCTAAAAACAGCACACGTTATAAGGCTTTTTCATACAGAACCTGAATATTGACTTTCACCGTCGAGCACAAGCTTTTGACTCGACAAACAAGTCTCAGGCTTTGAAAGTTCAGTGCGCGGGGACTCGCGAAATCATAACTTTTGAGAAATGCTTGAAATATTTTTTTCAACCAAATGATTTTGAGGTCAACGTACTCAAAACAAAGCCGACAAGATAAATTATATTCTGGCAGACTGCTGGACCCCAGGCCAGCTTTACAAATACAGATATATGCTATTAACATTTGTCAAAAATAGAGAAGAGTATATATATTAATGATGTTCCTACTATTGCCTTTTTTATGGATGGGAATTCATGAAATGACTTCTTCCGCTCTGGGCGGAGCGGAAGGGGGTGTCAGACTCTTACTGACTAAAACCCATCCTTGTTCCTCCTAATGCCCTTACCTTTCAGGGTCGCGGTGAATCTTTCTGGCTTCCTACTACCGCCTAGAAATAACATTTGTTCATCAGAAAGTAAGACGAGAGGAACAGGTAGATCGTTGAATAGTCTAGTCAACTGCGTAGTATAATGTTATACTTATAACTTATTTCTCTTTTTTATAACAACCTCCGCCGACATGGTTCTGCCCACTAGCACATTCTAAAACAAAACTGCAACAATCTATAAACATTACGTTAGATTGGTTTATCGTCGGTTTACTCAGAAGCGGTATTTGCTACAAACAACCTAACGTCGAAGTGAATTTTCTTTTTCGAATCTCAGAGCTGTTTACGAATTTGCTCTACCCATCCTCAGCCTAGAGATTTATGCTCGTTATTATATGGATTCATAATGCCTTATCATCTTCACGGACCACCCGTGTTGTGCATTGTGCAAATTCACACGCAGTGCGCAGACCTCCAAACGTACGACTGATGCACGCTCCGACGAAGGCTAATGACTCCTCGAGAAACCCTGACAGTGACAAACTACATTGTTTAGTTAACCACGACCTGCCGTCTTACTACTCCACAGTTTCTGACGCGGCGTCTCGCCGTCAATACAGCGACCGACGTCTACGAGTTGATGATTAACTCATAGAAACCTTTCAATCTCATCATTAAACTGTTTCTTTATCATGGTGTAACAAGCTGCCGGCTGCCGAGGACTTCGGATGGCAATTTAAATTGTGTGCAAGCTGAAGAGAACATAAGATTGCGTTAAAGGACAACAGTAACGTAACCGTTTTGGTGAAAGTTCTACCAAAGTTATATCATGCTTCCGAGTGTTTATACCGTAATGTAATATGGTTTCAGAGTAATACTCTTACTGGTTATTCGGTGCTGCCTGCCTGCTCTTTCCAATCAAAGCCCAAAGTGATCTTTTCATGCATTGTTAAAAGCTGTTTGACTTAACAACAATGAGGGGGAAATGACAATTTGCCTTATTGTATTTCGCAGGATTCTAGAAATACTCCACGATGTTAATTGTAATCAAACATGCATAACGTGCCGCGTTCTTTATCTGAGAGTTGGATCCTAGCGTTAACTGAAGACCCAAGAATAGCAGAAGGTTCTGCAAAGTTATCGAACAAAAACACAAATATGTAGGGAATTATGTCTATTTACGTACGCTGCGTTTTCGCAGTTGTTAAACACTGAATATGCAAAAGCAACAAAAATAACTATCAGAGAACAAAACAAAAGTTACGTAGTAAAGGTTATTTGTCTGGCTTTAGATAGTGCGAGTACAAGCAAATAGTTCACGCCTCCGAGCCAAGCACTGCAGATCCTGTTGTTGAGGTGAATGAAACACAACATTGTTAGACACACAAAAGAGCGTGTATTTAGGTCTTACAATGTTTATGCTAATGTTTAGTGTGCTGGAGATACGACGTATGTACGTGCTCTACACAGTGCTGAAAACACTATAAGTGCACTAAGCCATTAGTTTGGTCACAAAGAATAATCTATTAATGATGTGCTCGGTACTTTTACATATCATCTAAATAGGTATAAAGCACCGTTAATCAGGCGGAATGTGTGGCCATCATCTTAGCGGTCCATGCCATAGAAGCTAGGAGAGTTATGGATATTCATATTCGCATACTCTCCTACAGCACATCAGTACTACAATCCCTAGAGAAGAATTATACTACCTCGAAAGTCTTAGAATGTGTCATGGTGAACAACTGCAACACCGTGATGCTGCAGTGGAATCAAGGACACAACAGATCACTAGGAAACGATGCGGTCGATGAGCTGGCCAGAAGGGGATCTGGAGCGGTGGCTGTTGCACCTGAACCCATAGTTCCACTCCCTTTCACCCAGATGGCCTTCTGCGCACGGAAAGAGGCAGCCTGCGAATGGTGGCGGGAAACATCACCAAACACTGCTCATTGACCAAACACCTACACACAATAGGTATCACAGACAGTCCTCTATGCCGAGCATGCATGGAGGAGGAGGAAACGCTATTGCACATGCTTCTTGAGTGTACAGGTGTAGCCGAAGGCCGATAGCCAAAACAATAGGGACACTGATTTATTAACTACACAGAAAAACGTGAAAATTTTCACTGTTTCAAATTTTTATTGAGCGAAAGTTACATATAAGTAATTCATTTATGTGTTCACATAGAGTAACTATGGAGTTTCTTGTCCTTTCTTCTCTATAAAAATCTTACTATTTGTGAACGGACACTAGAGTCACTATAATATTTTGGTTTCAAACAGTAGTTTGTCATTGAATCAAGCCAACATTTTGCTTCCTTATTTTTGGCACACATGTTATCAAAAACAATAACATGATAACAAAATTTTGACGTACTAGGATATTTTATGTTGTTTACCTAAACAATAATGTTGTGATTTGCTTTCCTTTCAGTTTCAAAACCAATATCAGACACCTGCGAATAGGTTGCAAAAGGTCGCAAGCCTGCGTGTGCCGGCAGTACTCACCCACATGCAGAGCGGCTCCTGCATCATGAACGTCATGACGTCCACGAACTGCTCGCTCACGTTCCTGCTGCCTTTGAGCGCCGGCGCCGGCAGCAGGCGCTCGCCCTCGTTTGGCTCCATGGCGTCCTGCCGGCTCAGCGTGGCGTTCGCGCGCCAGTTCGGGTCACTAGTCACACTCAGCGCGTAATAAACAGCAATCGAAAGCAGCGAAACACTTCCCGCGGTGTAAACCTTGAGATTTGGCAAGGGCAACCTGTCTACGAGTGTCACAGGCATGACGGTCGCACAAAAGTACTCTAGCGCGGCAAATGAACACTTATACTACACCACAATTTAGAACTTAATGACATCGGATTGTTTTATAACGCAGTTTTATCAAAATAGTAAGACACAACTCATCAAGCGCACTACGGTAGATAAACTGGGTTACCACATATATATAACGTCGTTTACCCGAGATTAGTTAAAATACAGTTGGGCTTCTTTGGCAACTCCTTAAATATTTTACCTTGATTTTTTTAAATGTTTATCCATTTCCTCGCCGCATTTGGTTGGAAATAACAGTGCAACTAAATTATCACTATAGCTTTAATAAATAAAAATTAAACAAAGTAATAACGTTGACTATTTATCAAAAATAGAATAAAAAATACTATTTGTTTATTATACAGGATGAAGAAACGTTTCAAAGTACTTCTATCGTTTTTTATTTTGGAAAAGTTTGTCAAGTGTTTCTGGGGTAATATTAACCGACGGGTGGTATCACTTTCAGCATGGTCGTTCAGAAATTCAAATCTTGTATTGAAATAAGATTTCGCGGAATTTTTTTTGGAACTTAGTTTGATCCCATAATTATTTAATAATTTACGATTATTATTTTTATAACAAGTTTTACATTCACATAGTGTAAAATGTTCAAAATCAGGTCATGTTCAATGTGATGTTGACAAAGCTGTACCTAATTTCCGTACGTACACGGGTACGTCAAAATGACATAAACAGCTGATTGAAAGTACGAATGGTATTTGGTCGTATTTCGTGCATCCTCTATATTGTTTTCCTATTTTTCGTCTAGAGTAAGACAAGGATATTCGATAGAATTCCAAGAAAGTAGGCGGTGTTTTCATTCCTGGTTCCATTCAACCTGGTTATATTGATCTCATTGATGTATTGATGTTTTTTGCGGTATTATAGTACTAGTAGTCTAAGGAGACAAAAATGTCGGAAAGGGACTACGCACCGTTAAGCATAGCCTGCGTCCGCGGGCTGTGCGACAAGATATATGACAAGAGGAAGTTTGCAGGCGTTGAGATTGAGAAGTGAGTCCCTTCTCTGATCTAACAATCAAACCGCCCATTTTTTATATTGCTTCTTGCTGAATACATACCTGCAGATTGACGACTCCAATGAACATCTTAATCATAACTATCTACCCTTAGTCTTGGTGTTCATGGTCACACACACTGTAAAACCAGGTATCATTGTTACTCTATAAAATCATTTTAATGGCAGGATGGTAAAAGACTTCAGTGATGCCAAGAACACAAGTCAGATCAAGAGGTTGATCCGTGTGCTGGGTCAGGACCTGATGTCCTCCACCAACCCTAATGTGAAGAACGGGGCACTGATGGGACTGTCCTCTGTGGCCGTCGGCTTGGGGAAGGTCAGTGTTTGAGGAAAATGTTATCTAACAAATATTTTGATTCATTGTGCTTTGATTGTTGTCAATCATTCATGGTGATGATGGTCTTGCAATCTATTAAATTCATTAGCAGTGTAATTACACTAGTTTACAAGAAAAAAAACGCAGAGATGAGATACATGTGCCTAAATAGAATTTTTTATGCTGGTTACGAATCTGTGACTTAAAAAAATGTAGCACGTCTAGTTTCAAAAATATTTAATAAAATTGAAATTTACAAAAATACTTCACTTCTATAGAAAATTGTCGACAAAAAAATTAAAAGTGACTTATTTTCGCCTTTTTTTTGTAATCAGACTGCTCAGTTTCCCTTATAATTGACCAGCAATAGTCTGCCAACATGTTTTGGTCCCAGTATCCTTGGTATCTTTCTTCAAACATTTTCAGATCCTGGTGAAAACGTTCACCATGTTCATCACTAAATTGCCCTAGGTTTTCAGGGAAGAAATCTAGGTGCGAGTGAAGAAAATGTATTTTTAAAGACATGTTTACTCCCATTTTTTGGTAATTCTGTAATAATTCAGCAACAATACTTTCGTAGTTAACACTTTTCTTATTTCCGAGGAATTTCTGAACCACTGTTTTAAAAGATATCCAGGCAGCATTTTCAATTTGAGTCAAATGTGACGAAAATGTATCGTCCTTTAACAATTTTCGTATTTGAGGGCCTATGAAGATGCCTTCCTTCAATTTTGCTTCAGAAAGAGCAGGAAAAATAGCTTTTAAGTATGTAAAAGCAGGACCATTCTTGTCAAGGGCTTTAATGAAATTTTTTATCAAACCTAGTTTGATGTGGAGGGGTGGCAAAATAACATTATTCGGATTAATTAACGGATTGTATTTTATATTCTTGGTACCTGGCAAATATTCGTATCTTTTAGGCCATTCCTTCACAACATAATGTTGATCCTTTGCTCTCGAGTCCCAAAGACACAAAAAGCAACAATGCTTAGTGTAACCGCTTTGCATACCTTTTTTTTTTTTTTTTTTTCTGGATGGGAAATCATCAAATGACCCCTCCCGCCCTGGGTGGAGCGGTAGGGAGTGTCAGACTTTTACTGACTAAAACCCACCCGTGATCCTTCTTGTGCCCTATGCGTTCCAGGGCCCCGGTAACTCTTTCGAACAAATTCCGCAACCCTAGCAGGCACCGACCCTATGGGGCCCCGTCCTTGGTGCTGACGGCTCCTTGTGACGCGCGTGGAACACAACGCGTCGTCGACTCAACCTGGTATCGGACGGCGAGCCACCCACGCTCACCGTCCCCAGGCATCAGCCACTGCGCGATAGCACAGCGGCCGACTTGTCTCTGGAGGGGGCCGAAATGGGACCATTACTGGCACTCCATCTCAGCACCCTCCCGAGTGTTGGGAGCCGCAGCACCCGCAGCAGAAGCGGCAGTGGCGGCGACAGAAGCCGCGGCGGCGGCAGAGGCGGCGGTGGCGGCGGACCTCTTGCCCCTGGTCGGGGCGGATGGCGCGCAGGCCCTTCCCCCAGCCCAGTGCTCGGCCGGCTTGCCAGCAGCCGCACATGCACTGCAGTGCGGCGTGGCCTCGCACGAGCCGGCCCGATGACCGGGCTGACCACAGCGGAAACAGAGTCCGCTGCGGTCGACCTCCGAGGGGCACATAGCTCCCGTGTGGTTACCCACATGGCAGCGGTAGCACCTCAGAGGTCTGGGTTCTAGCAGTTTTACCCGCGCAGACACCCATCCCACCAAGAGCCTTCGGCCCTCCGACACAGTTCTGGCCGCCGTCACGGGGCAGCTCACCACAAGGGTTTGCATGCCCGTGTTGTCAGGCCGGAGGGTGCCCGCCTTGACAAGCTCGGCAGAGCACCCCCCAGTCCTGGCGACGGCGGCCACAACTTCCTCCTCCGTCACGGAGTCATCCAGGCCCACTATGCGCATGTCGATGCGCTTAGTCGGCCTGGACACCCGGACCTCGTCCGCGGGTAGGACCGCCCTCAGCCTTTCGGCCAGGGCGTCCGCGAACGGGCCACTCTCCGCTCCGGCGAGCTCGAGCTTGCGGGCACCGGTTAAGGTCCTCCTGACCCCGATGCCCCCGCTGATGCCCAGCTCTTGGAGGCTCACCGCCTCCTTCGCCCGCTTCAGTACGGCGAGATACGTCACGCCCCTCTGTTCCGCTTCCGGCTGCAGTGTGAGCACTACAGCCGCGGATTTCGGGGCGCGAAGCCTCGCCGCAATGGCGTTGGCTTTCCGCCGCTGCCTCCTCGCCTTGTTTTTGGCCGCTTTCGCGGCCCGCCGTTTCTGGCCAGCAACCTGCCACTCGGCCTCGGCCGCAGGAGGGTCCGAGGGTGGGGGTGGGGGCGGCTGCGGCACCACTGGCGCCGCTGCCTTAGCCGCTCCTCCAGCCTTCCTCCTCCCCCTCTTCGCCGGGGCCGCCTTGGTCTTCGCCGGCGTCGCAGTCGCCGGCGTCACAGGCGCTGGCGCGGCTGCTCCCTTGGCATTCGCCACCTGGCCGGACGTTGCAGGGCCGGCAGCCGCCGCGGCTGCGTAAGAGGCCGCCTTCTGCTGGCCCGGGGCCTTCTGTGTCGCCGCTGTTGGGGGGCGCCGGACCATGTCCTCCAGGGTGGAGAACTGCTTCCGGAAGGGAGCCAGCTCCTGCCGCACCAGGTTTCGCACCTGGCTCAGCACTAGGCTCCCCTCCAGAGGCGCCGGACTCAGCCCCCCTTGCGGCTCCTGAGAGGCCGCCCTGGCCATCCCCGCCAGGTCCCTCCGGAGCGACTCATTCTCCCGAACGAGTCGCTCCGCAAGAACCGCGAGGCGGGCGACCTCCGCCCGCAACTCAGACGCCTCTTTGGCCTCCGTTGCCCCGCCAACGTTGGCCGCCGCTGCCGCCAGGATGGAGGCTTTGGCCGCGCTGATGGCCTCCCGCTTCGAGGACTGTTTCCTCTTGAAGGCCACAGCGCGAATCGCGGCCTCCACCACCTCCTCAAGTTTGGCCCTCTGCTCAATAATTGGAGGCACCTCTCCCGGGGGCTCCGAGTCGTCCGAGTCGAGAAGAGGCGGGAGAGTAGAGGGAGCCCTGCGACCGCTCCCTCCAGGGCGACGCCCCTCCTCCACCAACCTCCCGGCCCGACGCTCCTCCCGGGTAGAGGGAGCCAGCCCCCTCCCTGCCTCACAGCCCCTGCCCCGCCTAGCGGTGGGGATCTTGCGGGCGGAGGCAAGCTCGCCTTCGGAAGTCGACTCCCCGTCGTCCTCCCGCCTGGGCCGCTTGCGGAAGAACTTGGCGTTCTCCGCAGCAGCCCCCCCTCTTTCCTCTCCAGAGCCCGCCGAGCTGACCGTTACTAGGTCAGGTGCAGAACCAGAATCCGATTCTGCACCTCCCCGGCGCTCAGGCGAACCCTCCTCAACACAATCGAACGCCATCAGCTCCTTGTAAGAAGCGGATCCGGATGACGTCGATTCGGAGCCTCCTCGGCTCTTGTTGCCACTGGCAAGCGGAAGGCGTTTGGTGCCCACCCCAGAGTACGGAGGGCAGCCCGCCGAAGCGGGGTGGGATTCCCCGACCGCTGAGCAGTCGGGACCCACCTGGGGACTCATTTTACATTCGCCTTTTTTCATTTTGTTCCTTTTAAGGGTGCGGTCCCTATTCGCTCCGCCCCTTCTCAGGGCCCTCTCTCCTAACCTCACCTCTCCACCTGCTCGCTGCTCTCGCAGTCACGTCTGATGATCAGACGCGTACCAGAGAGCAGCGAGCAAGCGTGTGTCTCTCTTGGTCTGATCCCTCACTTGCGACCTTCCGGCATGAGTGGCTCTACCGGGAAAGCTCGCAAGATCATTGGGACGCTCAAGCCCCACCACGACGACAACGTGGAGACACATTCGGTGGGGACCGCTTTGCATACCTAAGAGTAAGCCTACCACTTTTAAATCGCCACATACTTTCCAGTTATGCTCATGATACTTTATAAGTTTGATTAACGTTGACATCGTTTCGTAAGATTCCTTTGTATTAACAGCGTGGCCAATAGGAATAGACGGTTTGAGATTTCCGTTATGTAGAAGCACAGCTTTCAAACTTGCTTTGGATGAATCAATAAATAAACGCCATTCGTTGGAATCATAGACCTGTTCCATACACACGAATAAGCCATTAATGTCCGAACAGTACACAAATTCATCATGCCGCTGAAAATATTTTGAGAAACGTTCACTTCTGCTGCGATAAATACTGACTCTAGTCTCAGATGCTAACAAATTCCATTGCTGTAATCGTGAACCTAATAACTCTGCTTTGCTCTTTGACAGTTGTAGGTCTCGTACAAGGTCATTCAACCTTGACTGTGTTATAAGTTGTGGTTCCTTGTTGTCAGTCTCGTCTTCATCAGAACTGATCTCCTCTTTGGTGTTTTTAACCGACTTCTTAAAAAGGAGGAGGTTCTCAATTCGGATGTTTGTATTTTTTTTTTTTTTTTTTATGTTTGTTCGCGCATAACTCCGTCGCTTGTGAACCGATTTGAAAAATTCTTTTTTTGTTGGAAAGGGTATACTTCCCAAATGGTCCCATGAAAATTTTATCGAAATCAACCAAGCGGTTTTCGAAAAATCTAAAAAAAAATATCTACTTTGCCTACGTTGATGACATCTTAGTGTACTCTGCAAAGGAGCAGTACTTTTTTTTTACACCAATGTGATTGGTTCGTTTAGGTGGGGGAGGGGAGGGGGTGTAGGTACCACTAAAAAGTGAAAAATAAATTTTTTATCGAAATCAACCAAGCGGTTTTCGAAAAATCTAAAAAAAATATCTACATTGTCTACATTGACGACCTCTTAGTGTACTCTGCAAGGAGCAGTACTTTTTTTTTACACCAATGTGATTGGTTCGTTTAGGTGGGGGAGGGGAGGGGGTGTAGGTACCACTAAAAAGTGAAAAATAAAAAACTTTTTAACAAAAAAATACAACCGACTTTTACACAAAAAATCAAAAAAGTGCAAAATAACTTTAATTTCGGAACTCGGTGTTCAAAAAACGAAAAAGCAACCACAAACACCGAGTTCCGAAATTAAAGTTATTTTGCACTTTTTTGATTTTTTGTGTAAATTATTAATCAGTTTATTTCAGATTAAAAGACAATCCATACAATTAAACATTTAGATAAATAAATTACAGAATTTAAAATACAAATTATTAATAAAAAATAAATTACAATTGTGTTAGTAAAAACTTATTCTCTATGTTAGTCAGAACCCATCACAATACGCATCCATTTGTTCTGTATGGGGCAATCCACACGAGATACAACCATCTGCAGGATACTGTTGCTACTGCCTCGCACGCGCTGCAACAACGAGGCCACTTTCTTTCGTACAACCGCGTGAAAGCCGTCCGTTCGCGCCTCTGCAAACATTCCGGACGCACTACAATAGCGAGGCAGCCGCATCAGCATCCTGAAAACGTTGTTGTATTGGACACGCAGAACACTAGCAGCCTGGCGAGTGAAGTTTACCCACAGACTACTCGAGTATAACGATTGGCAGTACGCCTTGAAAAGGGTAATTTTCACTCCCCTCGAGCAGCGAGCAAACCTGCGCACAACCATATTCCCTCTGACTGCCAATGCCCTGCGCTCCCTATCTATGTCTGCGTCGTCCTGTAACTCTTCTGTCACAATGTGCCCCAGATACTTGAAGCTGGTTACCACGCGCAAAGCCGAACCATTAAGCATAATAGGCGGAACATACACTGGACCGCGCTTTCCACTCTTGAAAACGAGCACTTCGCTCTTGTTCGAGTTGTACCTCAATCCATGTTCCGCCGCGTACGCCTCACAGATTGATATAAGATTACGCACCGCCCCCACCGACGGGCCCAGCAGTACCATATCATCTGCATAACTGATGTTATTTACGCTTACTCCATCTATAAAACAACCAACATGAGTACTGCTGAGCCCACCGATGAGGTCATTAACATACAGGTTGAATAACAGAGGAGAGGTTATTCCCCCTTGCCGCACGCCACACTCCATGCTATATGCATCAGATAGTGCACCAGCCCATCTCACCTGATTCCTCTGATATTTGTACCAATGGCGCAAGCACATATCTCAATATCTATTGCCTTAAATAAAAAACTTTCATTTTGAAAGAGCTATCCTATGATATTCCACACGATTATGTTTGTTGGAATTTATTTTTTCATCTCTCAGTTACATGGAGTGCCACCCTTAAAATTATTTTTTTCCATAATATTACAGCATTATTGAATAACAGTTAACAGGGGCCGTATTATGACATCTTAAAACCACCATGTTTTCTGTGTGAGAAAAGGATAGTGCTATTCGTCCTGTATAGCTCCGTCTCTTTTTCACACCGAAAACATGATGGTTTTAAGAGGTCATAATACGGCCCCTGGTTACACCTAATATCAATTTTCATTTATGTAGCTTTAATAGTCTCCGAGTAAAACGACTGTGACATACGGACGGACAGACAGACATGACGAATCCATAAGGGACCACTATCTCAACAGATGCTAAGCAGAGAACGTTTGCGTAGAAGTTGGTGTTATAGTGACAACAGCAACGATTGTTAAGGCGGTTCCCTGACCAAATAACCTTGAGCATTCGTTTTACCTACCGCATCCTGCGCACACCCTTTTATCATAGAAATCACACAATTTTTGGAATTAAAAAAAATTAACGATATTTTGGAATGAATTTTTAAATTATCTATCCATTGGTGTAATCCTTAAATGATTAGAGCGTTGCATTTAGCAACAGATGCATAAAATCAACAATTTTAGTCATTTTTTAAAAGTAGATTTTAAATTTATTTATAATATAACACATAAAAACAAATTGGAACGTGGAATGTGATCATAAGACATCGAACATTAATAATGTGCTTTTACATGTAGATTATTTCTCATAACTAATGAGTTAATAGTCTCTGAATAGCGAAGAAAAACGCACTATCGCAAGGTTTTGGTCGGGGTATCGCCTTAACTGCATTTTCTTATTTATTTTCACTTTTTGATGTCAGTCAAGCCCAAGTCAAAAGTTCAAAACAACTTCCAGACTCACCAAGAAAATCATCTCCAATTTGTTTCCAGACTAACTCGCTCCGTATATAATTATTTAGTTTTTTTATATAAAAACTATATACATATATTGCCCCTTGCAACCGTTTCCTTTAAGCGTAAAATCCGTAACCTAAAATAGGGAAAAGTAATCACCAACACCGAGTTCCGAAATTAAAGTTATTTCGTACTTTTTGATTTTTTTTGTGTAGAAGTCGGTTGTATTTTTTTGTAAAAACCTTTTTTCAATCTGCAAGTCACTCTGACTTATTAGCCTGCTTTCTTCAGTTACACCAGAAGATGAGCCTGGTGGTGATGGGAATGGAATGCCATCAGTGTGTAAAATAGGCATTGTCACAGAAGAAACTTCAGGATATCGAACCTTACTTTTGTTTTTGCGGTTGAAACCAAATGATTTTGTTAAACAAAAATAGCAATCTGTATGGTGATTTGTTGGCATTCTCCACATCATTGGTACTCCAAACTGCAAATATTTATTTTTGCCTGCTTCCCAGTTGGTTAAAATGCTTTGACAGCTCACACAAACTACATGAGGGACCCATGGTTTGTCCAGGTTTCCAATCGAAAAACCAAAATAATGAAAATAAGCTCTTTTCACTGAGTCCGTGATGTTTCTTCTGTCTTTTGACAACACAATCTTGCCACAAATGTAACAAAAATGGTCTGGATTAGTTTTACAAACCCTCGATGACATTTTAGAACACAAAATTATTATTAAGACACTTTTTAACAAATTATTTCACTTTTTACACAATCCAACTTATGCGCGGGTAGTCGTAAAATGTTTTAATGTTTAACTAAAAAGTTTGACGTGATAGAAATTTATGAATACTAAATTTATTTATGTAGGGTAGTAATGTATCAAAAACAATTAATGTAATCTTTGCGTTCGACAAAAAGTTTTTTTTTGTAAACTAGTGTTATCAGTCACTTTCCATTTCTTTATTGCCCTACTGTAAAATAATATCTTATTGTTTATTATCAGTTGTTTGTGCACCACTATATATTACACAATTAGAACCTCTCAAATTGTATGAACCATTAGTGTAATTGCATAAAAAAAAATTGTATTCCCTATCAATGAGAATTCAACAATTTTATTCAAGACCCCTTCTGTCATCCAATACTAGCTATTTAAGGAGACCGGCTCACAACTCTTAAGCAAGTGGCAGCTAAAAGTGCTGTCATAGCCTTTCTGTCTCTGTAAAATTAATGCTAATTCAAGGGTTCTAGAGAACCCTTAATTTAATTTAATTACAATTTACTTAATTGAAATAAGTGAATAATGTGTGTTGCAGGGCTGCATCGAGTACCTGCCGGAGCTGGTGCACCCGATCGTGGCGTGCTTCAGCGAGGGCGAGTCGCGCGTGCGCTACCAGGCGGCCGAGGCGCTGTTCAACGTGCTGAAGATCGCGCGCGGCGACGCGCTGCCGCACTTCCCGCTCGTGTTCGACGCGCTCGCCCGCCTGGCCGCCGACCCCGAGCAGCAGGTCAAGCAGGGCGCCGAGCTGCTCGATAGGCTCGTCAAGGTAACCTCTCTCTCACTTCTTGAGTACCTACGGCACGTATGTTCAGGCGAATTTACACTGCATTGCTAACGCTATAAAGTTCAAAATCAAAGATTTATATAAGAAATTCTCAGGCTAGAAGAGATTTGCCGAGATTTAAGAACAATGTTGCAGTATTTGTGGTTTTAAGATCATGCTATTTCGGTCAATAGGAAGTTAAAAACGTTTAATTATTCATGTAATAACGGAAGAACCGAATCTCTTAACTTCAATGCCAATGTGGTTAAGGACTTAATCATTGTCTACCTAGTCAAAATCTGTACCTAAGCAAAAAAACTTGTAGAAAACATTAAAATGTGTTTGTTAGGCGCATATTAACATTAATTTACTCACAATGAAGAATTCCTTTTAATTATTCTGGACATTCAGAATGATGATGCTTCTCTTGTGTGGACAACTGAGCATACCTACATATTAACCAAACTGTAGATGACTCGATAAAGTAATCGATGACAATATGATTTTGTATCTGCACGCGTGTGTGTTTATATGCTTCTTTATAATTATACACTGCTTGATGATGACTTGAACAATAACACTAAAGTAGTAAGTCGTAACTTAAATGCAAATCATCATTAAACCGACTGTGAGGCAGACTGAAGACGGCCGGCGGAGCTGACGACGACGTTCAGTAACTTTTATGTCGCTGAATCGTGTTCTGCGGGCATACCATGAGGTGTTAAAACGTGAATCTTCCGAGCGAGAAAGGGGGATAGAGCTATACACCCTTTTCTCACTCGGAAGGCTCACGTTTTAAGACGTCATGGTAGGCCCCCTGTACTTGTTAGTAAGTAAGTACAGAATTGTAACAGGAGTTACTAAAAATATTCAGAAAAATATCTATTAAGGACAATGTATTGAGAACCTATATTATAACGTCTATTGTAAGCTGAGCGCCGAACGCCGAACATAACGCCACAGCCGAGGCGTCGGGAATAGGGGAAGGCGGGGTTATTACGAACATCTAAGGGAGCTTTGAAAGAAATCAAAAGTTTAATAGCTTCTTCTGAAAGTTACACCATCTTATTTTAGACTACTTCTAACAAAAATATTAATGCATTTATATTCATGTTATGACACAGACAACTTTTTGTGTTGTATTTTCTACACTGTTTTTCATACCATTATAAGAAAGGTACTGAAACAAACTTTCAATTAGTGTATGTTTTTCCATTTTTATTCACATTCATGATAAAACAAGCCTGTATAAAAAAAAGTCAAGGTGTGCGTATATATGTGTGTATGTATTTATTAAGAAACAACATATCACTTGATATTACCACAAGTTACACTGTATTATTATTGCAAGACGAACCAGTCCCTAATCGTGTCAGTATACCGTGACGCGTCGAAGATAAAAATGTGCATAAACAGCTGCACGGCAGACGATGCACGCGCACAGTTAACGTTATTATTGTTTTATTTTACTTTTAATGTGTGTTACATTGTATTCTTTTTTATCCATTAAAGCTTGAAATTCTATTGGAGTACGTACTAATGTAAGTCAGCCAACTAATTTACTTTTTACAAAATCCTGATTGATAAGAAAGTTCAAACACCGGTTCCTAAAAACGGTGTCGCCTATCCTTATCTTGACCATATTAATTGTTTGTTCAATGAGTTCACATTTTTTTCTTTCTGTTGTAATTGCAATAAATCGTTAGTATTTTAAGCAGAGAGGTGCGTTATTATCATTTATATTCATTCAAAGCTGTGAATGTCCTGTCCAGATTGTGATAACGTATTGTTCGTGTTTAAACTCTCGTTCGTAGGACATAGTGACGGAGAGCCAGACGTTCGAACTGGCCGCGTTCATCCCGATGCTGCGCGAGCGCATCTACACGCGCAACGCGTTCGCGCGCCAGTTCCTGGTGTCGTGGGTGTCGGTGCTGGACGCCGTGCCCGACATCGACCTCATCGTGCACCTGCCCGAGCTGCTCGACGGGCTCTTCAAGATGCTCGACGACGCCAACTCCGAGATCCGCCGGATGTAAGTCAGCACTGTACCTACCTACACTACTTAATGCCCTCTTAAAACTAACTGGCGAAATAAGCCTTTTGTGACATTCGGCCTTATTTTCATGTTATGTTATTCTATCATTTCCAATCCAAAATAAAATGATGGGTTTTGCAGAGGTTCAAAACAACAGCCCAAAGACAAGAAGAACAAGTTCATAGACATACGTATATTTATACGATAAATACTCACTTACTAATTTAAAAGAAATAAATCTGTCCCTCTCGCGAAAACGTTATTTTCTATTTCTATGGCAGCTAGAGTCATGAATTTTGACGTCAGATTTCTTGTTTAAATTCTTTTTCGAATTCTCAACTGTGACTTTGTAACTTTGCTGATGTAGATATTTTAAAATTGATTTCGTTGTTTTTTACGAAGAAGTATTTTATTAAGAAAAACTATAATATTAAGTGACAGTATCATAAATCACTATAAATAAACTAGTCGTTAATATGTGCAGGTGCGACGTGCAACTGAACGAGTTCTTGCGCAGCATAAAGAAGGACCCGTCGCGGGTGGACTTCCAGGCCATGATCAACATCCTCATCACGCACGCGCAGTCGCCCGAGGAAATGTTGCAGGTCAGCTCGAGTGGCTCACTAGCTGTCCGGCCCCTAGCAGCGCTTACAAAACGTAGTTATATTACAGTCCACAGAACGTGCAACCCACTCTATTGTACTCCTAGTGACACCGGATAGCGGCGCACCTTCCATGAGAAAAAACACTATACATAGAATCGAAGGAAGCGGATGCCATCAGCACCGTGTTATGGGCGACTTTCAACAAATTGTTACACCATCCTTTTTCATTTAGATTGCGACAGCGCGAAAATATGATGATAATCGCGCAGTATAGAAAAGTTGAGATGTGCGCATCTTCCGCCTAATAAAAGTTCTTTACTCCTTGTCTCCGAAACTAATGAACCTAAGAAATTAGTTTTCTGCTTATACATTATAGGGAAACCTTTAAGAATTCCATGGTATTAAAATAACACGGCAAATCACTCAATATTGTGCGTACCAACTTACATTTGCAGGTGGAATGTGTGGGAGAACATATTTTTCAACACCAATGTTAAGTTTTGTTGAATCGGTTTGTAGATGAATATTTAATGAAAATAATAATCCCACAATGAGCATTCTACGGCCAATATTTTAGGAGATATTAATTTTTCACTTTAATTCCGCCCGCGGTATGACAAATAAATGCTTAGTAAGGCGTAGGCCCTTACTACGGCACTGTGAGTGATGCTTGTGAGACGTGACGTTCACGTTACTGTACTCGTTATAGATAATGGTACGGAACCCCTCGTGCGCGAGTCCGACTCGCACTTAGCTGGTTTTTATTTTAGCATTTGATATTGAAGTGAACCAATTATGTACCTGCAGCAGGGGCGTTATTTACACTGTCAAGATTGTTTGCCATAAAATAACAACCATATTAAGTTTATTTTTAACTGAATTCAAAGAAGGAGGTTATCAATTCGACCCGTACGTACGTAATATTGTCAGAGTTGCACAGTTCTTGTATATGTTAGTCTATACCAGCTTCTAAACATGAGTGCCAGATTTTATTAGTGTATGAATGTATATTTGTACTAATTGACAACATTTATTCCAAATATAAAGCTGGCACCGACCTCGAAATAGGAAATTTGCCTATTTTCTTTCATAATCAGCCTTTTAATATTCCCACTGCTGGGACACAGGCCTCCTCTCGAATGGGCCTTAATCCACGCGGGCCCAGTGCGGGTTGGTGAATGTCACATGTCTTCGAATTTTTGGCTCTAGGACATGCCGGTTTCCTCACGATGTTTTCCTTCACCGTTTTGAAAGCAGTGAGATGAAATTAATTACACAAAGTAATGCGCCTGGCTGGGTTTGAACCCGCGACCTACAATTCGTAAGCCGTTACCACTCGGCCACCACTGCTCCTTTATATTGTTTTACTAGCTGCTGCCCGCGACTTCGTCCCCGTGGAATCCCCGATTTTAAAACATTCTTTATCGCTGCTCCGCTCCTATTGGCTTAAGCGTGATGTTATATGAAATGGTCTATTCAACCCAAAAAGAATTTTTCAATTCGAACCAGTAGTTCCTGAGATTAGCGCGTTCAAACAAACAAACAAACAAACAAACAAACTCTTCAGCTTTATAATATTAGTATAGATTTCTTCCTTTTTATTTATCAGTTAAATAAATTATAGCTTTAAAGTTGTTTTGATATCTTTAGATTACTTTTTGCAATATATTAAGGCAGATAATTTATTTAACTAAAAACAAGAAACGACCTAAAATTGAGTGGTTGCCGTTTGTATGAAGCCGTCTCATCATTCGAATACGATTTTACTAAGTTCAAGCCCGTTTTGTCTAGTCCGTAATGCTGAAGATTCAGCAGTAACGTTTCGTGGCTCTCACAATCACACGCCTTCGACATGTCGCAGAACATACCGATGATTTTTTTGTAAAACGGTTTCAGCATTTCAATGAGAGCATATAGAATATTGACGTAGATATTTGTCTTGTAGCTGACTGCAATAACGTGGATCAAGGAGTTTGTGGAGCTGGCAGGCGCGAGCATGCTGCCGTACGCGTCCGGCATACTGTGCGCCGTGCTGCCCTGCCTCGCGTACTCCGATGAGCCTAGGAAAAGTATCCTTTCATCAAGAAACCCTTCAAACTAAAATAATTTCAGTTTACCATCACCGACACGCACTATTACGTAATAAAGACGCGATCCAGTACTGCTCGACGCGCGTGACTTTCGCCCCTTTTTGCCTACAGCTTTGATTGATAAGGGGCCGAGCCCTTGCTGCGAAATCATTTAAGCTCATACACATACCTACAAGCTTTGTTTTTTAACTAGCTGACCCGCGCAACTTCGTATGCGTCTAAATCACAGAACAGAAAAAAAACAGTAGAAATCGCATAACGCATAAATTACTATCAGAACCAGCGTGCCCTAACAAACACATCTTCAAGATAATCATATTATGTCACACTAGTAAATTCGTTTTGTGATTGGTCCATGCCAAAAAGTCTCTATAGTCAGTCCCTATTTTAAAAAAAAAGTACAACTACATGAGATAAATAGAGTTCATTATTGTCAATCTTTTGTAGGTATTAAATCTTATATTTCCGTGAAAGCTCGTAGGCATAGTTTTACTAGCAAGTTCCGCTATTCGACGCTAGATGTCACTAAATTGTAATATATTCAATTGTATGCAGTATGGCATTGAACATAAGATAGATATTTGTTTATAGAGTTGATCGCTATTATGATATTCGCTAGTGATGTACAACATCGTAACCTTACTTATCGATATTTAATTGTATACGTGCATTCCGTTTATATTATATTCGTATTCCATAAGCATAACATTCTTCGTATTTGGCGAAAACTATACACTGATAGCTGAATACGCTGATGCTAAAACACAGATTAAACTCAATTAGTCAGGTACTATTACCGAATTTTCCAACCCACTTATACAAAGCAAAATTATCTTAAAATGGAGAAAAAGTTTAATAAAATCAATTTAATTTTACTAAATCAGATTTTTTCACATGTTTTACATAAGTAAAAAATAACAAAACAAAATTAAAATCTAAACGAATTACCGAAATGTACCTTTATACGCGTGTTACGTCCGATCGACTGCTAAATGAATATTTTTTTGTTAGCTTTACTTCTTTAGCTTCTGCTAGATGGTCACCTATTAATCTTGTACCCATGTCAATATATCCATGAAACCATCCCATTCAATTCTTCTACGTATAGCCATTTCATCAATTAAGTACTAGTGAAGCTAATATTGGATGACTTGATGAATCCGCTTTAAGTTTTAAAGCTGTAAATGACTCTTTTGTGAAACCAGGATCTCCACCGATATTAGCATACCATTTTGTTAAGGTTTGTGGATGAGGCAAAGAGCAATCAAACGTACTACGCACGTATTTATAGGCTTTCGGTGAGTAATAATGTAGAGTAAGGGCGAAGCTGCGAAGTTCTGGCGAATACATGCTTACGCATACTCTCACGATATTTCATTTTCAACGGATATAAATAAATTACTAACTGTTTAACATCAAATAATATTACTATTAATTAATTTTGAATTTTTATTTGATAAGGTTTGAAACATCGACAACTCGTTATCGATAACGTCTTTCTCTAATTGAGTAGCAAACTGTCACATGACATAGGATGGAGTCATCTAGAATAACAGGTTTGATGTGAAAGAAAGTAGACCTTATGGTTTAAATCATAGATTCTACTTTTGTTTAGCGTTTTTGAATAAAAATGTAAGCAATGTAATGCGGCTGTTAACGAACACATACTTTTTGTAAATGTGCTTCTTGTTCCAATAAATATTTTGTATTTGTATTTTGTATTTGTAATGTTTTATCATATATTAATTAAAATAAAATAAAATAGTACTTAATTATGATACGATATACCACTATGGGATACATTTTTGGTACGGCTATCGTTTTTATATTCTAAAGCATATTTGATTTTATTTCGGATTTTCGAGAGTAAGTGACGTGAACGCAGTCGGAACTAGACTGATATGCGCGACAGCGCTTGGGCGCCTACAATTGCGGAGCTACGCAATACTAGGGCTACGCGTGCCCCGTCTACTTGCGACTTCTACTGTTTTTTTCTGTTCTGTGGTCTAAATAAACAAATAATTCAAGCACCTCGCAGAATAAGTCTAAAGCTACATGGCAAATAGTCAACAGACTAAAGAACAAATAATGAGCATTAATAAATGTGACATTACCTATTCAAAACCTATTGACATTGCAAATGCATTTAATAATTATTTTATTGGTGAAATTGAGAAAAATATTAAAACTGATATGGAATTTGACATTAAAATTGACAAGTTGACAACGCAATCAATGTTTATGCAGCCTGTTTTAACATCCGATGTTGTTTCGGCTATAAGATCACTAAAAATACTAGAGGATTTGACGGTATGTCAACAAAGATGATAAAATTTGTGAATGAACTTGTAGCGCCCCTGTTAGCGCATTTTATGAACCTTGGCATTGTTAGATAAGATATGTATAAGATAAGATAAATATTTTATTTGCTGTTAACGGAGTTTATCCGGAAGACTTGAAGAAAGTTATTATTAAACCACTTCACAAGTTCACAATAAAGATAACAAAACTGATATGAAGAACTATAGGGAAAAAATATTTATAAATAAGAGCAAGGAACAACATGGCTTTAGAAAGAATACCACGATGAACATGGCTATCTTTGATCTTTTGCGTAGTATTATGTTAGCAGTAGACCAAAAAGCTCCTATTTGTGCTATTTACACAGATATGACTAAAGCCTTCGATTACGTAAAGCACGACGTCTTATTAGACAAACTCCGCAACTACGGTATCACAGGTAATATCTTAAAACTACTTGAATCCTATCTCCCCAACAGAGTGCAATGTAGGTACAGAAATTGCAGTATGTGAAAAAACAAAATTTGAAAAGAGTTTTTTACCTCATCCTAGATTAATAAAGTTTGGTGTCCCACAGGGTAGCGTCCTTGGACCACCTCTTTTCGTAATCTATATAAATGATTTGCCAAAGGTAACTCAACATCAAAAAACATGGGGTTATTCGAAAAAGTGTCAACTTTACGAGATGTTGCGAGTCGTAGTCAATACGCAAAATGTTTAAGCAATAAACGTAAGACTGCCTTAGTGAGAAATATCGTTTTAGGCATGGCACCGCGCATTTACAATAAATTACCAAATGGTAGAAAAAACATGAATGTTACACAATAAAAAAAAATACGTTGTTATACGACTGATGAATTTTTAAATGATAAATTAATGTAGACTTATTGTGAAGAATTGATTTTATATACGCTTATATGCATTGACTGTAAAAATGATTCCATACTTTGACATTTATAACTTTTGTTTCTATTAATTTTGATATACCTAGTATATAATTTATGTTTATCTCAAGCATGATTATTATTTTGTTCCATGCGGAACCATATTTGTACGCCTCTTGGCATAACATAGCGACCTATTAATTTATTGTAAGAACTGTATAATTCCTACCTGTTACACAAATAAAAAAAATGATTATGATTATGATTGACAGTCAAAGAAAACAATGCCTAGTCCTTTAACTGAAATAAATAAAATCCTACATACCTACGTCTTACATCCAAGAAGACCTTAACAACTACTCAGGCATACGCGAGACGGCTGCTACCGTGAATTTCCAACTGACGAAGTTAGTGGTGTCGGAGCACAGCGCCCCCTCCGCAGAGCCCGAGGGGGGCGAGGGCGCCGCGGGGGGCGAGGGTGGCGAGCGCGCGGGGCAGGGCGCCGAGGGCAAGCTGAACCTGGACGCCGTGGTGGGCATCCTCACGCAGATGCTGCACCACAGCTCCGTGCACACCAAGGTGGCCGCGCTCGACTGGATCCTGCACCTCTACAATAAACTGCCCAATGAAGTGAGTCGTATCAATTTACAGCTAGATATTATTCCACTTTCCCAGCTTTAAAAATGTGCACTGTCTGCAGTCTGGGTAGAACCCTAGTGCTTGATTGCTGTTTTGGGGGTGTCTTACATTCCTTCTGACATGCAGAAAGTGCCGATTGTTAATGTAAGCGATATGGTGTGTAGATGTTCCTGCAGACGGACAAGCTGTTCGTAGGCGCGGTGGGTAGCCTGACGGACGGCGCGGACGACGTGGTGCGGCGCTCGCTGGCCGTGCTGGCCGAGATCTGCTCCTGCCAGCCTGCTGCCGCCGCCGCACAGCCCAGTATGTATAGTGTGACAGTGTGTAGCACGACGTGGTGCGTGGTGCGGCGCTCGCTGGCCGTGCTGGCCGAGATCTGCTCCTGCCAGCCTGCTGCCGCCGCCGCACAGCCCAGTATGTATAGTGTGACAGTGTGTAGAGACATCTGTTCCTCCTATTTCTGTGGTCTCTAATCTTCTTCAGCTTCTCTGCATGAGTCGGCAAAAGGATTATCAAAAGAAATCAAACCAATCCGGGGTGGTGTGTAAAACATTTTCGAGCTCGAAATATTTGATTGCAACAATGCATTCAAGTATTTAATAATAATAATAATAATTTATTTATTTAAAAGACTACATAGGTCCAATGGTTAGTACGTAACTTATCATTTAATTGTTAGTAAATTAAAATTAAAAAGGCAACATCATTTCACAATAGTTCTAAATCTAATACTATTCTATTAGCACCCTTATTTGATGTCTAAGAATAGGACAGTCAAATTTGTCAGCAATAACTGCCAGGATGCCATTGCCACTAGCACGAATCCTGCTTAACAAGGAGGCGACATTTTTGCGCAAAATGGCTGCGAACCCATCTGTACGAGCCTCCATAAACATGCCAGATGCACTGCAGAAACGTGGGAGCCGCAATAGCATCCTAAAGGCGTTATTGTATTGGACGCGCAAGGTGTTGAGGGTTTTCCGAGAATATGTTGTCCACAAGCTGCTGCCATAGAAGTTTTGGCAATATGCCTTAAATAGCGTAATCTTAACCTGCTCCGAACAAGTCGCAAATCTTCTGACCAGCATATTAGCTCTCACCGTCAACGCCCTGCGCTCCCTATCAATGTCAGAGTCATCTTTAAGATCAGCGCTCACAAACTGACCCAGATATTTAAATTTAGTAACTCTATTAAGAGTAACATCATTCAACATCACGGGTGGTACACTGTCTGGCCCAAGACCACGTTTTGAACAATTTGGTTCTGATTGATCGTTTCCATTGCAGGTGATCTGGAGTCCAGTCCGTATTACTACAAGTTCCTCCGGGCGCTGCTGCGGCTGCTGGCAGCTGACGATAATCTATTAGAAGACAGGGGCGCCTTTATTATCAGGTGAGTTACATTCAGTCAAAACACTACCGGAAATGGATGATTTTTTTATGGTTCCAAAATCAATTTATTTTTGTTGTTTTGTGTTGTTGTTATATTGGCACAACTGTTTTCCATTTTGGCGCGGACTTCGAGTTACAACTGTTATTTAGATTAAATACCATGTTGTTTGTAGTTATGTATAACATATCTATACTAATATTATAAAGCTGAAGAGTTTGTTTGTTTGTTTGTTTGTTTGTTTGAACGCGCTAATCTCAGGAACTACTGGTTCGAATTGAAAAATTCTTTTTGGGTTGAATAGACCATTTATCGAGGAAGGCTTTAGGCTATATATCATCACGCTTAAGCCAATAGGAGCGGAGCAGCGATAAAGAATGTTTTAAAATCGGGGATTCCACGGGGACGAAGTCGCGGGCAGCAGCTAGTACTAGATATGACTGTGTATTAGGAATTTCATAATGGACAGAAACGTCGAGCAAAGAGTTTGTCTTTAATTTTGCATCGCCAATGGAATTTCATGTTGGGGTTTTCATGAAGTCAGTGAAGAAGAGTCAGTGAAAATGTTACAGAAGGCTTGTGAACCGACTTTATAAAAAACACGTGCTTATGAGTGGTACAAAGCGTTCAAAAGCGATGGAGATGTGATGGAAAATTTGTCTCGGTCTGGTAAGCCATCAACATCTGCAACTGAAGTAAACATCGCAAAAGGGAAGCAAATAGTGACTGAAAATCCTCATTCAAGTTGAGAGACATAGCCGCCGAATTGTCTGTGTCTCAGGAGTCGATCCGTACCATTTTAACTAGTCCCAATACTCCCAATAGACCAGAATTGAATTGTGAATACTGAAACTCTAACGCATAACAGTCGCTAAAGACATGCTAGAATTAGTCATTCCGACCCAACATTCATGAATCGCGTTGTTACTGGTGACGATACGTGGGTTTACGAGTTTGACATGCAAACTAGTCAACAACAAGTGACAAAGTCGATCAAAAGTCAAAGTCATGTTGACTGTTTTCTTTTGACTATCGCGGTGTTGTGCACTCGGAATTCTTGCCGGAAAGTCAAACGGTAAATAAGGGATTTTATTTGAGCGTTATGCGGCGTTTATGAGAGCAATTTAGACGAAACAGGCCAGATTTGTGGAAAGAAAATTTTTGGATTTTGCACCACGATAATGCACCTTCACACAAGGCCATAATTATGGAAAATGATGGTATTTCTTGATCTTTTCCCGGTACTTTCTTGAAAGAGTAGTACTTTATTGTGCGAGTGAATGAAATGCGACCTGCCAAATTGGAAAGTGAACTCAAGGCTCTCGATACTAGGTTGCGGAATTTGTTCTAAATAGTCACCGCGGCCTTGGACTTGGTTCACGGGTGGGTTTTAGCCAGTAAGAGTCTGGCACTCCCTTCCGATCCGCCCAGAGCGCGAGAAGTCACTAGATGATTTCCGATCCAAAAAAAAAATGGCTCTCGTTAGAAACGGTGGTTTCTGTTTTAAACAAGACGCGCACTGACACGGCGCCTACTGTAGTTATTCACTTAAATTTCCGCTAGATAGAAATACAATGTTCTCACAATAATTTTAAGAATAACTAGCTGCTGCCCGCGACTTCGTCCCCGTGGAATCCCCGATTTTAAAACATTCTTTATCGCTGCTCCGCTCCTATTGGCTTAAGCGTGATGATATAAAGCCTAAAACCTTCCTCGATAAATGGTCTATTCAATCCAAAAAGAATTTTTCAATTCGAACCAGTAGTTCCTGAGATTAGCGCGTTCAAACAAACAAACAAACAAACAAACAAACTCTTCAGCTTTATAATATTAGTATAGATTCTGAAATCAACATAATTGACAGCAACATAAAGTAGTGATTCGGTTTGTCAGACAGCTGTGCGTGCTGCTGAACGCGGAGGACATCTACAAGGCGCTGTCCAAGATCCTGCTGGAGGAGCGCAACCTGCGCTTCGTGAGCACCATGGTGGACGTGCTCAACACCATCCTGCTCACCTCCGCCGAGCTGTACGAGCTGCGCCAGCTGCTGCGGAACTTCCGCGAGCCGGTCAGTCGCCGCGCCCCGCGCGCTCTCGGCATCGTCTTCAATCTTAGCCTTTAATGACTATCATGGCGGTAACTTCCAGTCTAACCGATTGCTGCTGTTTACCAGTATATTAGATGGACTGACTACTTCCTACCAACCAAACTACCGCGTTCATAGTAACGATGCCTCTTGGTGAGACGGGCTATCAAACTTACGAGTACCTAGTACGACTGTTGTCTGTTGTTGTACCTGCTTCATTTAATGGAAGTTGAAGATAGAAGGGGTCGGCGACAGAGCTGCGTGAGGCGGACAAGCCAGATCAAGTTAGATTTTTTAGGTCAGATCGTCCGCGGCTGTTTTTTCATACACACTACACAAAAACACCTACAGGAAACGTTAGGTATGTGTAGTGTGTAGGGCAAAAAGCCGCGAATGATCCTGCTTTATAGGTAGGTAGTTAAGTAAAAGTAAATTTGACTATGCATTTTTATTCAATTACATAAATTGTTTAATTCATTTTTTTTTATGGAAATTACCTTGTGCATTTTGCCAATGTCTACTGCGCGGTTTGTTTAAAAGTTAGCACAAAAGGGCCCGTTTACCCTTTGATTACTGATTAGGCGAGTTCTTACATTTTTTGCGAGATTTCCAGGGGGGAGCAGCTGTCCTCCCCTGCAAGGGTACGTCCATGAAAGGCCCTGAAGGCGATTGAACCACTCGCCTCACCCTCCGCGCCTGCAGAGCCCTGCAGTAATGCAGTAAAATTGACCTTAGAAACGGCCAACTTTAGACGTGATATAGAAGTGAATACGGAGTTATTTTGTATTCATTACCTTTTTATAGGAAATGAACGTACTTACGAATATAAACACCTGTTACTATGACTGGTACTCCGACATCATCATCATCATCTTCCTGCCCTTATCCCATGTTACTTGGGGTCGGCGCAACACGTTTTTTTCTTCCATTCTGTCCTGTCAGCCGTCACGCTACCACTAACTCCTTTTTCTTTCATATCACTCCTCACACAATCCATCCATCGTTTCTTTGGCCTACCTGTCCCTTTCCATCCATCCACATTCATATTCATAACCCTTTTAGTTACATGTGTTTCATCCCTCCTTTTTACATGACCATACCAAGACAAGCGGTTCCCTTTCAACTTGTCCGTCACTGGCGCCACTTTTAAACTATGACTGGTACTCCGACATCTTGGAAAATAAAACATCGGCCGTTACCTACATTTTTGCGCTGTTTAGTTTTTTGTATCAGCGTTGCTTTCTCAGTGAAAGTTGTTCTTATTCACGAGCGAATGAATATGTGTGACACATTATAAGCCCCCCGGTCCGTGCGCAGGCGACGCACGCGCTGTTCGCGGTGCTGTACTCGTGCTGGTGCCACAGCCCCGTGTCGCTGCTGTCGCTGTGCCTGCTCACGCACAACTACCGCCACTGCAACAAGCTCATTGCCTCCTTGTATCCTTTTCAGTGCAACATATTCCAACCAATGTTTCATCTTGATTACTTTTGTATCGGTAATTAACTTTTAAAAGACTAACCGTACCCTAATTTGTTTATGAATTCCAGACTGTGTTCCTTCCATGAATAGCAGCTGAAATGCCGCTCGTCAGAATTGGTTTTGAAATTGTATTTTTTATTTGTTTGTTATTTTTTTTTTCTTTTAGTTTATTTGAGTTTTATATTTCTCCTTAATTAATAACAAACAGCGGCGATTTAGAGATCACAGTGGATTTCCTGACGGAAGTGGACAAGTTAGTGCAGCTAATCGAATCTCCTATATTCGCATGTGAGTACTCTCGTCCTAGACTCGGGAATCACATTTTTAATCGTTTAATCGGAAGGTCCTTGCACAATAACTTGCAGGTTGATTTTAGTTCCATCTCCACCTTCAAACTTCGCTGTTTCGTTGTGTATTTCTATTTTAACAAATATAATTTTTCCAAATTTCAAAATATTCTCTTTTTTCTGTTAGATGCTTTTCCCCCCTAATTTCTTTTTATATTGTTTGATTTTTAAATTTGCAAAAACAAAGAAATGATTACTTCGTCACGGGTTAGCAAATACCTAATTTTGTTTCGCTAAAGAGCTTTTAATGAAACACTTATTTATTATGGAATATTGTTTGAGCGCCAGTGTTTGTCCTGTTCGTGGGTGTCTATCCAACTGTGTTCACGTCATGTTACTGGTCCGGTGCTGGCCAGCATTGTACTTCCTGGGGTGCGCCTGGCGGGCACTTTATTTCGGCGACTGCTGGGAGGTGTGCTTCGCCTTTGGTCAACGTTCAACACAGCATTTCAATTGCTGTTTTGGACATTGGTGTAAGGCGCGGCTGCCGGACGACTGCAAGATGCTTCAGACTGGCCGCCAACAGTTGTGTATCTGTATAACGTCCCACTGGTGCGCTAGTGTCGGTGTCGGGCTGTAGCGCGCGGTGTTGCAGACCTGCGGCTGGAGATGCTGGGCGGGCAGCGCTGCGGGCCGCTGCGCGCCGCCATGTTCGGGCTGCTGATGCTGCTGCCGCAGAGCGACGCCTTCCACGCGCTGCGCAACCGGCTCACCTGCGCGCGCGTCTACCCCGACCTCGCCACGTACGTCGCACGACCACACGATAGCTCTTGCTGTTCCTAATAACTATATTACTTAATTAGCACTGCGCTGTATAGCCGGTAATATTCGTAAAGGTCGCGCTGTCCTATAAGTACAAGTAGTTGTGTTCCAGCGAGGAGCCCGCCGAGCTGGACAACGTCTGCTGGATGGGCCCGAGCGAGGCCACGCAGCCGGACATCGACTTCGAGCAGCTGTACGCGGAGTTCCGGCGCGTGCAGGCGGCGCACCGCCACTTCAAGATGCTGGAGCGGCCGCGCGGGAAGCTGCTCGACTAGAGCACTGACTGACTATCCGTGCCTGCGGTAGTGCGTCTGGTCGACCAGTTCCGTCGTTTGCTAAGGAAGTGCAGTGGTCGACCGGATACTATACCGTCGTTAATATTGCAATATGTTTTATGGCACTTTAAATTATCGCAATAGATCCTATGTAAGCGTATCTTTTAACTGCAGTATTATATTTTTGTTATAAACCATAGTACATAACAATATGACTCAACACAAAAAACAAGTTTGAATGGTTGTTTTTACTGTACCACGCCAGAACGACTGAGTGGCGATTCGTTCTTACGGTCTACCCGGGAGTATGTTCCCACGGGATATTTTCCAACATTCATGCGAGCGGAGCCGCTGGCAGAAGCTGTTTTAATATACATACAAAACAGGTACTGCCGTAGATAGTCCAATAACTTTTACGAAAACATTATTTTTTGCTTCAAGTTCATTTAAAGTACAAATACACAAAACGTATTGCAATATCAACGATGATATAATAATAACGTACGGTTCGCCTAAGCCAGAATTACGCGCCTCTCCGTTGCTTGGAAGTACACAAAGTATTTTCATCGACGCAATACACGGATGGGTATACAGCGCCACGCTCAGTCCGGGCTATTTCATATACTGCACAAATAAACTTGTGAAGAGGTGTCGAAGTTCTGTTTAGACTGAATTTACTTATATGAATGTAACGTAAAAATATTGTATTATATTATTATAGATAATTGTTGAATTTCTTCTCCCACGTCCTCTCCGTACAGGAAACGAAACGTGTTGGTAGATACGATCCTAGTACATGTTAATACCGCGAGTGTCAAGTTGCGCCGCACGGCGAGTGTAACTAACTCGTGTTCGGAATTCCACCCGCAGTCCGCGGACAAGACCAAGACAAGAAGACTGAGCTACGTACAATAACAGGAGCGCTCGCAACTGACGAAGAGACTCGACAGTCCGAGCCCGACTGTTGCACTGGACGCGCGCTCGCCTTACTTCCGCGTCATATTATACTTTCGACTGGAGTGGATGCTGTGTGATGTTTGTAAGCAAATAATACTAAGAATAAGATTGAGACAGCGTCGTTGCTTTTTCGTCAAATCCGAATTACACTGTTGATATTTTTTATTATTTTTATTACATTTCTTTATCAACTTTATACTTTTATTGCAGTGATGAAATTATGTTTTTATAAGAACTTGGCTATATGTAGTTATAAATACAATGAAGTATTTTATTTTTTATTGTTAGTATTTGCAACAGAATAAACGCAATACCTCTTAAGACTTCATTGTACTCATAACTATGAACAACTTTTACTATGGGACCAAACCCGAAATCACGAAAAAAGAATCAGCTGTTCAGCATTTTGTCGAGTTTCGCGCACAGCAATGTGTGGGGCAGTCGATGTTATTTTAGTTTAGGCCCCATGGTAAAGTTGTTCATAACGATGAGTACAATGATCCCTGAACAGGTATTGCGTTAGTTGTCACACGTGAGTGTTGTAATGTCGGCAGCTCGCCTGCAACATGTAGGAGCACTGAGCAGCGTGTGTAGCATGCCGTAGTGCTACTGTATTGTACCTTGGGTGTGTGCTCCGTTGTCTTTGGGCGATATTGTTTATACATTCCACTACTTATTAATTTATAATTATTGAAATAAAACCATATGATCCAGAAATATTATAGTTATATTTTTATTATAATAGTAACAATTATTCTCTATAGTAATGATTAATATTTATAAATTATAAAGGTATATTCAACGTTAAATTATACTAGTTATATTTAAATCTTAAAAATTACAATGTTACAGCCACTTCCGACTTCACGAATATAAAATCGCTAGATTACCAAACCAAACCTCAGTATTCACAGACACTGAATTATTTCTTTAGATTGTGGACGTGTCCATTTTTACAGATTATAATAAGATCTTGAAGGCAGGCAACAATTCATTATATAAGTTTAATAATTTTGTTAAAATATAATCTAATAGGAATGCTGTGATATGTGCAGTCTTCAAAAACCAAAACTAACTTTTGTTAACACAATAAATTTAAGAAATACTATTTTGAGATCGGAATGTTTTTCAGTCCAAATCACTGTCCACCTAGGCGTTTTTTTTTTTAATTCATTTTTTTTTAATTTAGAGGTCAACGCCATTGGCGAGTTATTTTTTTTTTGTATATTATTTACATTTAGCAAGACACACCAGGTTACATATTTCGTTAATTTAGAAATCAATATCCATTAATTAGCTGATCAAGACCCACTCCCGCTCACAGAGAGAAGTCCAAGGCCCAGCCGTGAACAGCACAGGTAAGTAATATAAGTTTGGCAGAACGGGATTTTAACTATACCTATACGAACGGATCTTGGCGAGTCCGAACTTCGCGAAGAAAGTCGCGAAGTAACTTTATTTTAGGTGCCAAATAGGTAGTGGGATGACCGACGTGCGCAGGGCAGTGGTCTAGGCTTGAGATGCGACATACGGAAACACAATTAATCCTTTATTCAAACAAATATCGAAATCAATTAGTCTTAATTAGAATTCTGTTTGCTGACTGGAATGTTAAAGTTTTCAGTTATGGTAGCATAACTGAAAACTTTTCGCGGGATGACGGATCCCACGGGCTCACCATCGCATACGGTCTACGAGCTGCTCGTATAGTTTCACCACTTAGACTCGCCAAGATCCGTCGGCCGTATTGCACAGGGTGATTGGTAATGAAGTATGTTCCCTGAAATGTTTTAGAGCTAATTTGCAACGATTTTGACCCCTAAGTTATCGGGTCGCTCTACGACATTATCAATCACAACGTAAACTAAAATTGTGTTTACTTATAATTCGACATTGTTTTACACTGCAATGGAATGATATGTGATATTTACAATGAAATAGTTTCTGTATGTCTAGCATTTAAAACTTAGTAGCACTGTATGATTTACGAATTACGACGATTTACGTATTTTGCACCGGCCCGCACGAGCCCGCGGGGGGCGGCCGCTAGGGCGCGAGCTGCTGCGTGAGCGTGTTGAGCTTGCTGAGCAGCGCGGCGTTGCCCCTGAGCGCGGCGGCCAGGTCGTCGTGCGCGGCCAGCAGCGCGCGCCCGACGCCGCACGAGCCCGCGGGGGGCGGCCGCTAGGGCGCGAGCTGCTGCGTGAGCGTGTTGAGCTTGCTGAGCAGCGCGGCGTTGCCCCTGAGCGCGGCGGCCAGGTCGTCGTGCGCGGCCAGCAGCGCGCGCCCGACGCCGCACGAGCCCGCGGGGGGCGGCCGCTAGGGCGCGAGCTGCTGCGTGAGCGTGTTGAGCTTGCTGAGCAGCGCGGCGTTGCCCCTGAGCGCGGCGGCCAGGTCGTCGTGCGCGGCCAGCAGCGCGCGCCCGACGCCGCACGAGCCCGCGGGGGGCGGCCGCTAGGGCGCGAGCTGCTGCGTGAGCGTGTTGAGCTTGCTGAGCAGCGCGGCGTTGCCCCTGAGCGCGGCGGCCAGGTCGTCGTGCGCGGCCAGCAGCGCGCGCCCGACGCCGCACGAGCCCGCGGGGGGCGGCCGCTAGGGCGCGAGCTGCTGCGTGAGCGTGTTGAGCTTGCTGAGCAGCGCGGCGTTGCCCCTGAGCGCGGCGGCCAGGTCGTCGTGCGCGGCCAGCAGCGCGCGCCCGACGCCGCACGAGCCCGCGGGGGGCGGCCGCTAGGGCGCGAGCTGCTGCGTGAGCGTGTTGAGCTTGCTGAGCAGCGCGGCGTTGCCCCTGAGCGCGGCGGCCAGGTCGTCGTGCGCGGCCAGCAGCGCGCGCCCGACGCCGCACGAGCCCGCGGGGGGCGGCCGCTAGGGCGCGAGCTGCTGCGTGAGCGTGTTGAGCTTGCTGAGCAGCGCGGCGTTGCCCCTGAGCGCGGCGGCCAGGTCGTCGTGCGCGGCCAGCAGCGCGCGCCCGACGCCGCACGAGCCCGCGGGGGGCGGCCGCTAGGGCGCGAGCTGCTGCGTGAGCGTGTTGAGCTTGCTGAGCAGCGCGGCGTTGCCCCTGAGCGCGGCGGCCAGGTCGTCGTGCGCGGCCAGCAGCGCGCGCCCGACGCCGCACGAGCCCGCGGGGGGCGGCCGCTAGGGCGCGAGCTGCTGCGTGAGCGTGTTGAGCTTGCTGAGCAGCGCGGCGTTGCCCCTGAGCGCGGCGGCCAGGTCGTCGTGCGCGGCCAGCAGCGCGCGCCCGACGCCGCACGAGCCCGCGGGGGGCGGCCGCTAGGGCGCGAGCTGCTGCGTGAGCGTGTTGAGCTTGCTGAGCAGCGCGGCGTTGCCCCTGAGCGCGGCGGCCAGGTCGTCGTGCGCGGCCAGCAGCGCGCGCCCGACGCCGCACGAGCCCGCGGGGGGCGGCCGCTAGGGCGCGAGCTGCTGCGTGAGCGTGTTGAGCTTGCTGAGCAGCGCGGCGTTGCCCCTGAGCGCGGCGGCCAGGTCGTCGTGCGCGGCCAGCAGCGCGCGCCCGACGCCGCACGAGCCCGCGGGGGGCGGCCGCTAGGGCGCGAGCTGCTGCGTGAGCGTGTTGAGCTTGCTGAGCAGCGCGGCGTTGCCCCTGAGCGCGGCGGCCAGGTCGTCGTGCGCGGCCAGCAGCGCGCGCACGCCGACGCCGCGCGCGCCCAGTCCGCCGCCCGCGGGCACGCCCAGGCGCGCACCGTTCGTGTTCTGCGCACGCATTCCCGCTTCTTTCGTTTTCTCGGCGCCTGACTCCGGTTTTGAAGTGTTCAGCTGCAAATAACAAATACATATATACAGCATATAAGGAGACATCGACGTACACACGGATACCATGGGTCCAGGTCGACTCGCCTACGAGTCGACAGCAAGTCTCTATGAATCTAACAGACGCGACACCAGAGGCATTTTAATCGTCTGCTCACAATCATGTCGTATTGACTAATTTTAATAAAAACTTATTACTTACGAGAGAACTTTCAATAAAAAATTACGAAAGTAAAAGTTCCGTCGTTTACCAATAAAGTTATTTTTTAATCAGTAATAAAATAAACGTAAAAAATAATTTAAAAAGGTTGCGTGCTGTTTCATAACAACTACAAGTATATTCACTTTATTTAGTCTAGCTTTTTCTTGATTTATATGACACCTAACCTTTCTTTTTTACAGAAAATACAGTCGACTTCAAAATAAAATCCACTAAAAAGTATATGTGTGTGTGTGTATATGTGTGTGTCTGTGTGTGTGTATGTGTGTAAGTATGTGTGTGTGTGTTGTGTGAATATGTGTGTGTGTGTTTCTATTTCTATATTCTGTTCACAATTACACTTCCTGGTTTTTATTATTCGTAGGGTGTAAATATATGTATGTATGTGCAGCACACACCTGCGCTTGCGCGTCGTTGATGTGTTCCCTGATGGTGTGCTCGGCGTCCTGTATGCGCGCCGCCAGCGTCAGCAGCTTCAGCTCGGCGCTCGACACGTCCTTGTCCAGGATCTGCGTCTGAAGGTACACCGTCTGCGCTACCTTGTACCTGATAACATAGCAACCATTGTTTTAACCGACTTCAAAATGGAGGAGTGTTCGGCTGCGAGCAGTAGTAATGAGATAGTGACCAGTCGGCGATAGCGTCGGCGCGAGCGCGCGCCAGCGGCGCCGCCTTCTGCAGCAGCGCGCGCGCGCGGCGCCCGGTCTCGGCCACCGTGATGCGCTCCAGCACGTGGAACTGCTCGTCGTTGTAGGTGAGCGAGCGCGTGGCGCGGTCGCGCACGAGGTGCTGCCACGAGTCGCGCAGGCGCTCCACCAGCGCGCGCGCCTGCGCGTGCAGGCGCAGGCCGCTGGGGCACGGCGCGTGGTGCGCCGCCGCGTCGAACTCCGCGCGCAGCGCCGGCGCCGCGTGGCGCGCCACCAGCGCCGCCGCCGCCGTGCGCAGCGCCGCCGCCTCGCCCGCCACCAGCCCCGCCATGGACGACCAGCTCTCCGGCCCCACTCCGCCGAACGCCTGCGTTTAACTCGCATCTTAGTTTACAATGTGGCTCTTTCTGACGTCAAAGCAACCACGCAATTTAATGTTTATTGTTTCGTAAGTCAGAATGAAAAACAGAACCCTTATTAGTGTACCTATCTGTGTACCCGTCTGTCGTCGTCCCCATCGGTCACATCAAATTTGCTTTGAATCAGTTGAAATGGTATAATTACACAGTTGACGCAGTGGTTGAGCGATTGGCTCCTGCGCTGCGTGTTGCGGACTCGATTCCCGCACGGAACAAACAGGGCCGACTTAACCCATGCAAGGGCCCCTGGGCGCTCCTGGATACTGAACCCGGGGCCCTTTTGGAAAACTGAAAGCCCGCCAAGAAAGTGTCGGAGCACAGGTAGCTGATTTCCGTAGGTATGACCACGTAACCGTACTACCCAGTGTGGACATCCTGCCTGGAATAGGTTTGACCGAATTTTGTCAGGAGCTAGATTACGGTTCGAAGTTGTCGTTTCCTAAGCAGTACCTATAATATAAATTGAGGGCCCCCAATGAAGCGGGGCCCTGGGCACGTGCCCCTTGTGCCCTTATGGTAAAGGAGGAATTGGGAACAAATATTTGTTTGTATGGTCTACAGATAAATGTTCCGGGTGTGACTGTTTGCAAACACATCCACGATACAGGACAAATTCCTAGTTTGGGGTAAAGTTTTTTTTTTTTAATGATAAAAAAAAGGTTCTAAAACGGACGCGGAACTTTAAACAATAAATTTTGAATATTGGGTCCTGCTGGCTGGTTACCTGCGCGTTCCCGGGCGGAAGCCTGGCGGCGGCGGCGGCGGCCAGGTCGAGCGCGCGCGCGGCGGTGTGCGCCAGCTGCGCGTGCGCGTGCAGCGCGTCGGCGCGCGCCGCCACGCGCGCCAGGCGGGCGGCCAGCAGCGCGCCCCAGCGCGACACGCACTGGCCGCACAGCACGGACGCCGCGCACACCGCCTCACGTGGCCCACGCTGCACGCCGTCTGACATGTTACCTGCGCGTTCCCGGGCGGAAGCCTGGCGGCGGCGGCGGCGGCCAGGTCGAGCGCGCGCGCGGCGGTGTGCGCCAGCTGCGCGTGCGCGTGCAGCGCGTCGGCGCGCGCCGCCACGCGCGCCAGGCGGGCGGCCAGCAGCGCGCCCCAGCGCGACACGCACTGGCCGCACAGCACGGACGCCGCGCACACCGCCTCACGTGGCCCACGCTGCACGCCGTCTGACATGTTACCTGCGCGTTCCCGGGCGGAAGCCTGGCGGCGGCGGCGGCGGCCAGGTCGAGCGCGCGCGCGGCGGTGTGCGCCAGCTGCGCGTGCGCGTGCAGCGCGTCGGCGCGCGCCGCCACGCGCGCCAGGCGGGCGGCCAGCAGCGCGCCCCAGCGCGACACGCACTGGCCGCACAGCACGGACGCCGCGCACACCGCCTCACGTGGCCCACGCTGCACGCCGTCTGACATGTTACCTGCGCGTTCCCGGGCGGAAGCCTGGCGGCGGCGGCGGCGGCCAGGTCGAGCGCGCGCGCGGCGGTGTGCGCCAGCTGCGCGTGCGCGTGCAGCGCGTCGGCGCGCGCCGCCACGCGCGCCAGGCGGGCGGCCAGCAGCGCGCCCCAGCGCGACACGCACTGGCCGCACAGCACGGACGCCGCGCACACCGCCTCACGTGGCCCACGCTGCACGCCGTCTGACATGTTACCTGCGCGTTCCCGGGCGGAAGCCTGGCGGCGGCGGCGGCGGCCAGGTCGAGCGCGCGCGCGGCGGTGTGCGCCAGCTGCGCGTGCGCGTGCAGCGCGTCGGCGCGCGCCGCCACGCGCGCCAGGCGGGCGGCCAGCAGCGCGCCCCAGCGCGACACGCACTGGCCGCACAGCACGGACGCCGCGCACACCGCCTCACGTGGCCCACGCTGCACGCCGTCTGACATGTTACCTGCGCGTTCCCGGGCGGAAGCCTGGCGGCGGCGGCGGCGGCCAGGTCGAGCGCGCGCGCGGCGGTGTGCGCCAGCTGCGCGTGCGCGTGCAGCGCGTCGGCGCGCGCCGCCACGCGCGCCAGGCGGGCGGCCAGCAGCGCGCCCCAGCGCGACACGCACTGGCCGCACAGCACGGACGCCGCGCACACCGCCTCACGTGGCCCACGCTGCACGCCGTCTGACATGTTACCTGCGCGTTCCCGGGCGGAAGCCTGGCGGCGGCGGCGGCGGCCAGGTCGAGCGCGCGCGCGGCGGTGTGCGCCAGCTGCGCGTGCGCGTGCAGCGCGTCGGCGCGCGCCGCCACGCGCGCCAGGCGGGCGGCCAGCAGCGCGCCCCAGCGCGACACGCACTGGCCGCACAGCACGGACGCCGCGCACACCGCCTCACGTGGCCCACGCTGCACGCCGTCTGACATGTTACCTGCGCGTTCCCGGGCGGAAGCCTGGCGGCGGCGGCGGCGGCCAGGTCGAGCGCGCGCGCGGCGGTGTGCGCCAGCTGCGCGTGCGCGTGCAGCGCGTCGGCGCGCGCCGCCACGCGCGCCAGGCGGGCGGCCAGCAGCGCGCCCCAGCGCGACACGCACTGGCCGCACAGCACGGACGCCGCGCACACCGCCTCACGTGGCCCACGCTGCACGCCGTCTGACATGTTACCTGCGCGTTCCCGGGCGGAAGCCTGGCGGCGGCGGCGGCGGCCAGGTCGAGCGCGCGCGCGGCGGTGTGCGCCAGCTGCGCGTGCGCGTGCAGCGCGTCGGCGCGCGCCGCCACGCGCGCCAGGCGGGCGGCCAGCAGCGCGCCCCAGCGCGACACGCACTGGCCGCACAGCACGGACGCCGCGCACACCGCCTCCACGCGCCGCTTGATCACGTGGCCCACGCTGCACGCCGTCTGACACCACGCACGACATTATCTCACACGCCCACTTCGGCTGAAGCGCTCACTATTTTACTAAATCGATCCAGTGTCGTCCGATGCAAATAATAAATATATCAAATAAATCGGTTTGGTACGAAAACTACAATTTCATATAATTCCAGTTGACTTGGCCAAACCGTTGACACAAATTTTACCAGTAATTTGGCAGTCGGCAGTTTGTCACTGCTATTTCGTGCAAAGAAGGCTGCAAATGGAATACAGAGAACATAAGGTATTGTCCATTTATGTATACATCTTTTTCCTTGATAATAATTTGACGTCACCAGCACTAACTTAAAAGTCAGGTATTTGGGCTAACTTGATTGTTTATGTGCGAATCTCTCAATTTTATTTCTCTATAAGTTAACTTATGACAGGTCATATGAGTTCATGTAGTATTGTTTTTTATTTATCTGATGACTATGTAGGTTAATCCGATTTTACTTTATTGACTCCTGTACTCTTAAAAATGTTTTATAGTTAATTTATTTATGATTTCCATGTTGTATACATTTTATTTTCCCTCTGTGTCAATGACTTTGCATACTATTTTATAAATTCAAATTTTAAAAAACTGTTGCTGAGGAGATCGTTGCGCCACTTCTTCCCAGCTAAAACTCTAAGAAGTGACGGGTGGGCGTTTTGGGGGACCTCATGTAAAATTTGACGTTCAAGAAGTGCTGCTGAACAAATCTTGGGCTCCGTTAGGCGACAAATAATTCGGCTTTAGCACAAGTACTCCGTAGTATTTATTCTATGAAACAGTTCACACAAGTTTTTTTTTTTGTATGGACCACTCGCAGTTCAGCACACTATGAATGGTTACTTCAAGATTCAAACTACTTAAAAGCTAAATGAGCGCTCGCTAAGGGCATCCCCTGTGACACACGGGCCTCGGCTTAACGGGTTCATTGAGGGAGGGCAGCAAGGGACAGGCTGGGTCAGGCTGCTACCTACTTTACGCTATAAGTATCGCATGTGAACCTTCGCAGGGAAAAGCGCTGTAGGCCTGCCGCGTTCTTTTCAAGTCACGAGTTCAGGCACCTTGTACGGGAGTTCTTTGGGACTCCTTTGAACATTCATTCAGGATGGATTGCACGTGATCCGTGAGTAAATAGATCGCGGCTGTCGTGTCTGTGACAGACTTGATTAGGTCGGGAATCGGGCCACCAGACTAAAGAACCATATGTGATTATTGGTCTGATCGCTTTGGTGGGCTAAATTGCATTGCCATATGCATATACTGGCTTTTTTGGTGGTGTATTCAGTGTGCTTTGCCCAATTCAGCTGCTTGTCCAAATAGATTCAATTCTCAATTCAATTCAATTTATTCAGTAACAATTCACATTGTGTTTGAAATCATAAAAATCATAAAAATCACAATCATAAAATCACATCAATATCAGAATCATAAAATTACAAAGCTAGCACATAAAAAAAAAAAAAAAAAATAATAAAAATACAATAACAATAAAATTCACTAAAATTCGAGGTATACATACTAATTACATTCAGACTCTCATTAACTACATAATTAAATAATCAATTTTTAAAACGTGGATATGTCGTCGTCTATCGAATACAGACATTTCCTCAACAGGAACGCTTTAAGTGTTGACTTAAATGAGCTCTTGTAAATTATAGTTTTTAATTCCATTGGCAACCTGTTAAAAATCCGCACTGCTTGATAATGAGGGCTGTGTTGAACAATATTAAGTTGGGGTATAATTTTGTTTTTAAAATCTTTCCTGCGCGTACTTTCCCGCAGCCGTCTCTCCTCATCTGTTTCATACGTATGCAGGTATTTTTTGAAATTCACTAACAATATTAAAACATAGAGGCTAGGCACAGTAAGAATTTTTAATTTTATAAAATGCGGCCGACAACTCTCCGTTTGCGTTTTCCGGACCATGGTTCTTATAGTTCTCTTTTGAAGTACAAAGGCTCTCTGGCAGTTATATTTAAAGCTATTTCCCCAAAACTGAACACTATATCTCAACCTTGATTCTATTAGAGCATAGTATACCATTTTAAGGTGTTTTATGTCTATTTCATCCCTAAGACTGCGTAAGGCATAACACGCTGAGGAAATATACGAATCAATGGCTTGCAATTCCCTTTTCCAATTCAAATATTTGTCAATGTATACCCCTAGAAACTTTACTTCACTAACTATGTCAATCTTAAATCCATTAAGTGCGATCGTCATGATGTCTTTATTACGAGCGGTTGTACTAAATAACATTATTTTCGTTTTTTCGGTATTAATTATGAGCTTGTTATTTTCAAACCAAGATTTAAAACCTGTTAACACTGCATTAACCTTTTCGCAAAGCTCCTGGATATCGTTAGCTTCAACTATTGCATTTGTGTCATCTGCAAAAACTATCAACTGTGTATCGGGAAATAATTTATTAATGTAATTAATTAAATCATTTGTAAATAATATAAATAAAATAGGGCCCAAAATCGATCCTTGGGGTACGCCCACTATTATATCTTGCATAGAAGATTTATTATAATTTGTATTACCATTAGCTTGCATATTACTAAGATCCACATACATCTTTCTGTTTCTTAAGTATGAAGAGAAAAGTTCTAAAGTTTTGCCTCTTACACCATAATGCTCCAATTTTGCAATGAGTAATTTGTGGTCAATTGTATCAAAGGCAGAGCTTAAATCAAGGAAAATGCCAGCTACCCTCTTTTTCCTATTCAATTTAGTAACAACATCTTCCACCAATGTATATATAGCGTCCCCTGTTCCAACATTTTTTTGGTATCCAAATTGTCTTAAGTGCAAAACCTTATTTAAATTTAGATGAACTAAAAGTCTACTCTTAATAATTTTTTCAAAAATTTTGGATAGAATAGGGAGCAAAGAGATAGGTCTATAGTTTTTTGGATCCGTTTTAGAGCCCTTTTTAAAAAGTGGAATAATTTTTGCTATCTTTAACTGTTCCGGAAAAATACCTTCTAAAATGCATTTATTGTAAAAGGAAGCCAACGGTTCAGCTAATATATCTAAATTTTCTTTAATTACTGCTATTGGAATGTCGTCATAGCCACATGATTTCTTATTTTCCATACCATTTACTATTTTCACTATCTCATTTGGAGTAGTAGGCGCAATTTCCATGTCATTTTGAACTCTTTTAGTGCTTTGTGTAAGAAATGTATGGCTATGGGTATCTTGAGTCTCAATATTACTCATAATACATTTATAGTTAAATTGGTTTACCAATACATTTGCAACATCTAAGGGATTTTCCATAATTTTACCGTCAAATTTAAGCAAGAGAATTTCAGAATTTGGTGCTTTTATTTTATTCGTGCTTTTATTTATAACTTTCCAAACCTCTTTACTCAAATTACAAGAATTGTTAATAGTTTCAGTTATTGTTATTTTTTTGGCTCTAGATAGTACCCTTCTGTATATTCTTATATATTTCTTTTTATAATTCTGAATACTGTCTTCCAATTTATTAGTGCTACCAGAACACAAAAAACGTTTCATTTGGCTCGATGTTTTAATGCCCTTTGTCATCCACTTTAGTTTGAAACCATTTTTGAGTTTAATATTTTGCTCTCTCTTCCTGTAACAATTTCTGAAAGTTGTTGTAAAAGTCTTAAAAAACGCATTTATTCCCAAAACACTCCAATCAATTTCAATAATTCTTTGTCTAAACGCCATGCGGTTCTTAGTGTTAAATACTCTTTTATTTACAACTATGTATTTATTTTTGGTTGAATTTTCAGTTATATTATCTAATAAAAAGTCACCTAATAGCGCACCGTGTCCATCAGCCAAGCCATTGTGGTCTACTTCACATCGTTCCACGTAATCATACGGCAAATTAGTTATAACGTTATCTATACAAGATGCACAATTGTTGCGAATAAACGTAGGTGTATTAATAAGCAGTCGGAAATTATAACATGCCAGCAAACTTATGAATTCGGTTCGGGTTTTGCTCTCTAACATTAAATCCACATTAAAATCACCACAAATAATGCTTTTCCTATTGAACAAATACTCCAATAACTTCTCCATATTTATCATAAACAATTCGAAATTCTTATCATTAGGGGTGCGGTAACAGCAACATAAGTATAGACCAGTACTAGTATCCTTAATACAACATACTTCAAAAACTTCCATCCTATACAATTTGTTTATAAAATCTACATTTTCCACTACTCTGTTTATGTGCCCCAAGATTAGACTTCCCCCTCTTTTTTTTTTGTTCCTAGTATTGTGAGAGATTAAGTTGTAATTTTCAAGATTAAATACATGAATCGATTTATCATTTAAAAAATGTTCACTGATACATATAAAGTCTACTCTCTTATCTAGCGAATTAATGTAAACCTCTAGTTCACTTTTCTTGTTACTGATACCACATACATTTTGATGACATATGAACACATTTGTTCGAATTGGGGAAAACTTTGAATCACGTTTGTAGCAAGAATTTAAATCATTCTCGAAAAAACTCTGACTCCTGTATAAGGTTGTCCGTTTGTGTCATGGCGTCAACACACTCTGTATACAATTTTTTGCAATTTACATTTAACGATAAATCAGTTTGGATACCAACGTCGTTGAAACACACAGGCTTCATCTGTTTGCAAATTGCTAGTGATTCCTTATAAATTTGATAGTTGTTGGTGTATTTCACCCTTAGGACATGTCTAAGAACTAGTCTGCATGCATGTAATTTGTTTATACGCTTAACTGACTTACCGAAATTGGAATCTAGCTGAATAAAAGTTGAGTTATCACAATTAGAACAAACAAAATTAAGCAGACTGTTCAACATTTTTACGCTTATAAAATGATTGCGGTAAATATTTCCTATCATAACATTAGTATTACTCAATTGACACAACGTATAATGTAAATGCGATTGCACCACCATCGGACTCTTATCGTTAGAGCCCGCCAGTATCAATACAAAATCTGATTTAGTAAAGTCTCGACACATAGACACACAAGACTTCAAAACTTCATCCATGGCTGCGTAAGGTTTTATTACAGAGGTCACAGTGAAATCATTTCCCAGGTAATTTTGCAGAATTTGTCGTACACCGCATCCAGTTTGATCTGCAAAAATCATGAGCCTAGTCGTTTTCATTTCGCTGCACTTATCGCTTACTTGTAGCTCCTTGTTATCTATGCAATCTGTAAATTGGTCTTGCTGACTGACAGGTTCGTAGTCGTTCGGTAATTCTTTAATTTGCGGTGTAACTTCCCTTTCCTCATTTTCAAAGGTGATTTCATGAACTTGCGGTGAAAATTCCCTTGTGCTTTGTATGTTTTTCTCATGTTCACAAGATTCATTTTGATCTAGGCACATACGCAAACTATCTGTGACAGAACGTCTACTCCGTTTCCTAGCCGAGAGTAATTGTATTCTCTGTGATTTCGTGGGACTACCACAGATTTCTTTAAGTGCATTTATTTGTTTCTGCTGTCGCGATACAGTTTCTCTCAATTCATTATTGTCAAGTATTACATTTTCTAACTCATTACGCGTGCTATCCAGCTCCATCCTTAATTGCGAGATTTCATTCTTCCATACATCATTGGAGTTATTATTAACATTGGGTAGTTCGAAACTTCGTATATTTATGTCAAGGTCTGAGTTACTTAGTGATGAGTCAAAGTTAACAGACTCGATAGATTTAGATTTATATAACTGCTTACGCCGTAGTGTAACATTATTTTCTAGTGACATTGTGGCTTTTATATTAGTAGTCTGTCTACTCAATTTGTAATACAAATTATTATCTGACAAAAATGTTACTCCGTCCGCGGGGTTTGAACTTGCACCGCGATATTACCGCTCGGGCTATCCACGCGTTTAACGAACCGCGCCAAACATACATGTAGTCATTGAGTGAAATTGTGCGCCTATTTCTTGATAATGAATTTTTTGAATAAAGACTGGCGGTTAAAGATGATTCATGCCAGTGGAAAATTTTTAACACACTCTTTGTTCTTTTTGTTATGCAAAACTACACTTTTAATTTGATTATCTCCTTTTTGACAATGATTTAGTACACATATCGTCACTTCAGTTATATAAAAATTTAGGGGCTTTGTTCATAGCGTTTTTTTAATAAAGTTCATTTGATATTTGTGTCGTTCACATTTTATTTGATTTATATAGAAAAAAACTCACTTTTATTTTGTTGAATACCAATAGTTATGTTGTGATTCACTTCAATCTTCACTTACTTATCACAATCATTGTAGTCACTGAGGTATTATGCCGATTTTCATATTTTGTATTGATTTCTTGTATACATAGTCTTTAGTCTTGTAGGAAAACAAAAACAGTTCCTTTATCACCAAGGTTACATACACTTATATCAATAATAAAAAAAATCTGAGACAATACTATTTACGTAATTTTAAACAAAAATTAAACATGACAGACTACGAGAATTGAACTTACGCCTCAGAGCGTCGGGCACAAAGTGGAAGATGCCCAGGTATTTGGTTTGACTGAAGAACCGTGGTAGTTCAAGTGTCGGCAGTTAAAGAGAATGAGTTCTGTTTTGGTGGGGTTCACTGTCAGCTGATATTCTTGACACCAGTCCTCTACTATTTTTAAGGCGCATGAGGTTGCACAGCGTGTTTTCATGTTTGCCGTTTATTATTATGGTAATGTCATCTGCGTAGCCAAGTATCCTTTATCGTTGAGTTTTTTGACTAAGTTATCTGCGACGAGGTTCCAATGTTTGTGGTTTTAAGGGCTGTGCTGATGCTCTGGAACATGGTTTTGTCAAAGGAGCCCTCGATGTCAATGGGAACAGCTAGTGAGGAGCATTTCTGGTCAAACGCACATTGTGCAGCGCAGATTCTGTTGATTTCCTCACGTCTTCCTTTCTTGGCAAATAGCGCAACCAATCTTTATGGCTATAATGTCAAGTTGTGGATCATCATCGTCGTTATGTTAAATCAAGGCAACAAACCAATACTTACCCGCCGGTCCTTAAATTTGGGGATATTTTATCTAACAATGGGGAAGAAATTTGTAACATGTTCGGGGACTATTTTTTTTCTAATGTCCAAGAACGTTGCGAAGTTGATGAGTGTTTGACCTCTGTTGGGATGGGGGAACCTGGTAGGCAGACTGCTGGTTGCGCATCAGACATTTGCACTATTGATGTACGGGAGGAGGAAGTATTTAGGTTATTCAGTGAATTGGACCTTAATAAATCTGCAGGCCCTGATAACGTTTCTCCAATTTTCATTTCTAAATGTGCCAGGTGTCTATCAGTTCCGTTAACTATACTATTTAAACGGTCATTTGAATTAGGAGTGGTGCCTACTATCTGGAAGTCAGCGTATATAACGCCGATTCATAAAAAAGGACCCAAGGACAGGATAGATAATTACAGACCAATTTCCAAACTTTGTGTGTTCGCTAAAGTCATGGAGAAAATTGTACATAAACAACTGTCTTGTTCACTCAAACTGAGCTTTTCTGAAAATCAACATGGATTTTTAAAAGATCGCTCTACCACATCCAATCTCATTGTCTGTAGTGACTTTATGACGGAGCACATGTCCAGGAGAGCTCAGGTCGACGTTATATACACTGACTATAGCAAATGTTTTGATCGAGTGGATCATGCGCTTCTAATGCGTAAACTATTACTGATTGGTGTGAGGGGTAACTTGTTTAGATGGTTCTCATCTTAAATGATAAATGATTTATTTTTGTAAGTAGGTTGTAAAAAACACTTTTACACGTCAATCTTTTTTTTTGTCCGTTATAAAACTAGATGAGGCCGGTGTTTCCTAGCTGACTACCCTGAGAAGAAACACCGAAACAAACTCAGAGGTCAAGGTCTCTTTTGAAGTCCATACAATTGTACTGGTCAAATCATATGAGAACCATGTAGGTTGGTGTCTGAAGTGGTCTTTTGAGGAAAGTACCACACAGATTTGAGTGGACCTGTCCAAACAGTGCAAGCATTTGTCAGTTATCGTGTAGCTCAAACTTAGAACTTTAAGGAGCTCAACGATTTGACGAACAATACCAAAGTAAGGACATTTGGGTAGGCCACCTAAAGAACTCAAACCGACAGACTAACATGAATGAACCCCTGACGTAGCGATCTAAATGGTCCCCATATTCATATTATGTGGAGAACAGGTGCCAGACGGTGGTCCTAAATGGGTATACGTCGAGTGATGTCTATTCCGTCGGGGGTTCCCCAAGGATCCTTATTGGGGCCCCTGTTATTTAATATTTTTATAAATGACATTGCTTCTTGTTTCTTAAACTCGAAAATTTTGCTGAATGCGGATGATATGAAGATTCTTAGTCAAATTTCAACCATTGAGGATGCACGCCTGTTACAGGACGATTTGGACAGGTTCCATGATTATTGCGCTAGAAATAGGTTAGATTTAAATATTTCCAAATGTTTTGTGTGTACATTTACCCGCAAGCCAAATCCTGTTAAATATGATTATCAGCTATCGAATTCCTTAATAACCAGAGTCAGTGTCATCACTGATCTTGGAGTAACTTTTGACTCAAAGTTTTTATTTGACGCGCATATAGATACAAGTAGTTAGCAAGGCTTCTAAAGCCTTAGGTTTTGTTTTTAGAATTTCTACTGATTTTCAGAATATTAAGACACTGAAAATTCTTTACTGTGCGTTAGCCCGTAGCCACCTTGAATATGCTTCTCAAAGGGCTTGCTCAGTTTGTTAGGGCAATTTGGCTTAACATGAACATTAAGTATAATATTTAATGACTAGGGTTTTTAATAGTTTATACCTAAAAGAAATGAATTATAGTAATAAGGTTGCAGGAAAGTGTAAAAATAGTTCATATTTAGCATGTCTATTGCTAAAACTTGTCGCTGAAAAAGTTACAATAGGGTATTTTACTGTAAAAATCTAATTAGTCCGTCTGATAGATTTACAAAAAATATTGGACACGTATTTTTTCTTTTTTCACGTAAACAAAAAATGAAGACGATACAGTGCGTTGAAAACTCACGTGACGTCACGTCGCTGGTAAAAATTGTAGCAACGTAGTGACGTCACGTGAGTTTTCAATGCACTGTATCGTCTTCATTTTTTGTTTACGTGAAAAAAGAAAAAATATGTGTCCAATATTTTTTGTAAATCTATCAGACGGACTAATTAGATTTTTACAGTAAAATACCCTATTATGAGTGTTTATTTTCCAAAATAAATCATTTGCCTTTTTAATCATGATATTATCTTATTTTGAATCCGGTAGTAACATATCCTAAGGTCATTTAAATGGAAAAAATAAAACTAATATTTTTAATCCGAATGGTAAATTAATAAAATATCATCTAAAAAATGGGCAGGCGGCCTAATATTATTTTCATGCCTTGCCCAGCTTAAGTACCATATTGTGGTCATAACGTGAGCACTGCAACCCACCGTTCTTCGCCCTACAAGGCAATTGCAACAATATTGAGTAATTGATTCTCTGCCTTGCAGATTATATTAATATTAATTATAATATACCTATACGAAATATAATTTTCGGCTTATGTGCCTGCTTTGAATTTTTCCTCGTAATAGAGTGCAATTGCCAGATAAGGGTAAACCTTCAAGGTTTCACGTTTAACAAAACAGCGCCAGGGTCATCGTCATGAGCAGATTCAGTGTCCAAGGGTAAAGCCGGGTCGTCAATTGAAGTGGTATCAGAGTCCATTATAACTTTAACAAAAACCAAAAACTTCGCAAAAATAACTGAAACAACATTCACAATACACTTCATAAATAATACCTATTTTCATTTCGTTATCTAGATTTGTCATTATTGACAGTTAGTAGTGTTGCCAGGTAATAAAAAAGAATCGATTTGACAACGATTAAACTAATACTATAATCGGATGTAAAATGATTTGATGGCCTAAAACGATGAGTGTTTTGTTTGTTTTTAATGTAATTAAAGGAACATAAGTGTAAAACCTTTTGAAAAAAAAACTTGATTACAGATTTTTAAGAAAATACATACTTTTTACTCAGTTTTAGCAATCGATTATTATCTTTAATAATCGATTGAAATCACAATTATTATTAATGTGGCCACACAGAATCGGTCGCCAACCATAAAATGGCGACGCTTTTTAAACTCAATCGGCTTAAATACTTATTAAACGACTTGTTTTTATATTCAACTTCCTGCAACGAGAATCAAAAAAATATTCATTTTAGTTTTAATTATATTTTTTTGTAAAAATACTTTTCGCATAGCAACTTGTCCACGTTAAGCCAATAATGAGCAATACCCTTTGGAATCCCAGTTATAATATTTATATCAATCGCCTTGAAAGTATTCAAAAGATTTTTTTAAGATACATTGAATATCGCTCAAATACCTTTCTCCCGAACTATATGAGCCGGTGTAAAAAGTTTCATATTCTGCCTCTACAAGATCGAAGGAAAATCGCAGATCTTGCTTTCTTATTTAGCGTCATGAACGGATCTACTGACGTCCCTGAGCTGGTGAGTAGGATTGGACTTCGTGTACCGTGTGCGTTTCTTCGTAGTTCGCGTCTACTTCATGTGCCTCAAGTTCGAACTAACTACAGAAAGAACTCATACATGATAAGAGCTTGTCGTACATTCAATACGGTGTGTCAGGAGGTCGAGCTTGATTTGTTTACCAGCAGCATTAGAAAAGTCAAGAAAACTTTAACTGATTGCTTTTTTGGTGTAAATGTAGGTTGCTAACTTGAACGCGTTTTTTTTATGGTAAATTCTTAGATTTTTGAGCGTAATTGATCGTATGTAGGTATGCGCGATTGCGCGTTAGTCCTAAGCTGTTTTCGAGAGATTTTTAGTATTAATTCTATATATAAGTGAAAACTTGTAAATGGCCATTTTTTACATATTTTTAGTTTCTATTGTAGTGTATTAGCTGTAAGTTTTCCTAAAATTTATAAAATAAAATAAAATCACCACAACTAAATTGACCACTTGCGAATTTATGACATACCGTAAAATGCTGCAACTTTACCAACTAAGCTCAAATTTGCCTATTTCGTTTCAACCATGATATTTCGCGTTTGCTTACTTTATTCTCGTTTTCCACCATTTGGTAGTAATTTTACATTATTAGAGCAACATATTTTTCATTTTTTATAATCGTAATTCCTTTATTACTCTGTCAGTTATGCGACAAAAGCCGGCACGTGTGGGTTGATTTTTTTTGAGTCCTGTAACTTTTGCAATTTTGGCGAAAGAAAAGATGTTTTCGTACAGAAATAGCGTCTCAGGGTAAGATAATAGTGTCTATTTTATATATTGTTTGATATTTTTATGAAAAGAACTCGATTTCATTAAAATAACTTAGTAGGCAATCTTGCGCAGTGTTTTGGAAACTTCTGAGACACAACTTTGCCTGGGTCTAGGGTTGTCACTAGTCGGATTACATTTTACCCTGATGAATTCATTAAGTGTGTATTTTCTCAGTACTGTGTTTTGGCCCTTGTGGCCAAGATTGTACTTTAGACAAAGTGGAGTTTACGATCCCGCGTCGTACCATTGTCAATAAATCTAAAAACATCCATAACAAACCATTTGGTAGACCCACGGAGTTATCGACTAAAGAAGAAGCCCACATCGCAGACACAGTGATTGTTTCAGCTGAATTTGACTGTCCTCTTGCTCTTTTAGATGGGTGCATTGTAGTTTACAGTTACATGGTAAAATGCGGAAAAGCAACGCTGGGCTCGTGCTTTTATACCTACAACGACAAAATTTTCCCAAAGGGCGACACAAAGTATAAAAAAAATCGTGCTTCGAAAACAGTTGATGAAATTAAGAATTCAAGAATCTTGTAACTGCATTTAAAGATGTTCCCGCCAGCAATATCCTCTATTTTATCGAAATTTAAGTGATGACCCCGGGTCTAAAACTACGTTTTTAAAAGAGGAATAAAATACCCTGAAGGTTACTAAATACGTAGTAGTTTTTTTTTGTATTTGTGATTTTTACTCTTACGTAGCAATTTGGTTTTTTTAAGTATCTAAATAAAAAACATTAAAAAAAAACTTTATTATTGGGACAACCCTACAGTCAACGGTATTTTTGTATGGGAAGTTTGTGGTTCCTGCTACAATTTTGCCTATTAGCTGTGAAATTAAATACATAACTTCATGGCAATTATTTAACTGCTATGGACAATCACAGTGCCTTATGCATGTAGAAAAAAAATACTGTAAATACCAGCCTAATATATTAAGTAATTCCTCTAGGCAAAGTTGCATCGTTTACATACAACTTTGCCTGCGACTTTGAGAGCTTGTAATTTGGAAATGCCGCATTCCTTTAAAATGTTTGCATCCTATTTTGTAAGCCATAAGGTCTATTTTTCAATTTAAACTCTCTGAACTCTATAAAAACAAATAGGTCCAGAGATATGCACAAAAAACGTCAAAATCCAGGCAAAGTTGCAGCATTTTACGGTACTAATTTTATACGTAATGTAAAGCTACATTATCATTGGCTATATGTTCTCACGCGACCTGGAACTGCGCGGGTTAAACCGCGGGGTGCTACTAGTAAAATTTATATTTATCACAAAATAAAAAAAAATCGGAAGACGGTGTCTTCTACCTTGTAGTGTTTTTTTCATTTTTTTGGAAGTCGTTTGTATATTTTTGCTATCTAACTCTTCAATTAAAATGCTTTTTTTTAATTGAATAGTTGGGCCAAAGCAGCTTACCTTGGCCTGGCTGGCGTCATTCTCCACGGACACGATATTGGGGAAGACTGGAAACTTGGGGATGTCAGGCTCGGGCGCCAGGCTCACGTTGTTGTTGTTCTTGTTGAACAGCAGCAGCGGCTGTTCCGCCGTCGTCTCTGGGTACTCCGACCCTGCGCACACGGGGCTAGGTTAACCTCGAACAATCGTTACACCTGCACTAAGTTTGCATCTATTATTCTTTGAAACTGAACTATGAGTAAAGATGAAATATTAGCCCCGAAATAAATGAGACATACCTAGTGTGTTTTCGTTGATGACGGAGAGCATGAGCTGGTCCTTGTGGAGCAGGATCTGCGACTCGGCCACCACGCTGGTCTGCTCGCAGATGTACGTCTGCAGGTGCTCGTACTTCTCGTCCGGCTTCAGGAACACCTGTGTGAACACTAGCACCGTTATGTACGCAGCATTACAGAGGTCCTGTGACGACGGCAGGAGTGGAACAGGGCGGGCTGAACCTATGTAGAGTGCATCAAGGCAGATGGATGAGTCATCAAGCAATGGGGGCCGGGCTGTCGGCGTCCGTTGCTGAGAGACGCCTAAAATACGCGGACGTAATCACGTAACGGCTTAAAAGCGTTTATGGGAAATTATCTGCAGAAGTCTGCCAGAAAAGAGTGGAACACTGTTGAGGACAGCGTTGGCAAGCAGTGGGACAAAAGGAACAGTTTTTTTTAAAGAAAAACCAAATGTTTCAAAGTATTATTCAAACATTTTTCAGGAACTCAATTACTGTAATACACATAAGTACAATAAATGTTCCGCGTGTTGATCGCAAATGCTGCAACATATAATAATGGTTTCAATGGAAATATTTAGCTCGCGTGCTCGTATAAGGTATCGCATATGTAATGACTCGAGTTCCTAAGGCCATATTGTATTTTTTTGGGGTTCCTATTCCGAACGTCTTCAGGTAAAAACGAACCCCTTATGGATCACTCATTATCTGTCCGTCTGCCACACCTAATTTGCTCCCAATTTAATGAAGCGATTCCGTTTTGTTATCGAAACACGGAAGCGTAACGTAAGTCAATCAGACTACTAACAAATCATTATAAAATTGCGACTGAACGGTAATCAGTGTTTGGATAATGGTGGTTGTTTGTAGGTATTGTTTTACGAGCGAATCCGGGGCCGGCGCGGCGGCGGCGGTCGCAGCGTGACGAGGTTGCGCAAGCGCAGCCTACATCGCAGTAATAATAGACGTCTCAATCGCCGCCACCTGCTTCCGAAATCGCGCAGATCATGTCGTAAAGCAAACTTTATGTAATTAGCTTTTAACTGAGCACATAAAGTAGAGCTACCAATATTGTGGTAGTACCTAACTTATACAATAATTACTGCAAATGAAATCTTTAGCCTTAACACGGCATTGGCCATGACTTTGGTAATAAATCTAAGTCCAAGTAGAAAAGTAAAAGTTTCAAGTAATGATGCTTGTTTGTTTTGTTAAACCTTGCATTTAAAATGAACCAAATCCATGGAGAAATATTTCTTAGTACATAGTTACATAGATTGTATCATTCTTACCTTTATGCTAGCTGCTTTGTTAACGTGAAACACATGTACAGGGGTTGTGGATGTGGTAACTTGGACTTCAGAGAAGAACCTGTCGAATGTCCATATCCTATGCGGATCCACTTCCAGCAGGCCTGCCAGGAGTGGTGTGACTAGCTTCCGTAAGCCCACACTGAGCTGACAGTGAGATGGCAGATCCCGGGCCCAGTCTATTGGACCATTCTCTGTTGTTTGTGTACCCTGTAAATTTCATTTTTAAATTAGTAGGTCGTGGGCACGCCGCCATTGTGGCGATAAGTGGTTGGAGGCGACACGGGCTCCTTACCATCTGCCTGACGAGGGTACTCGGACACGCATGTTTCGGGAGCTACCTGTTTTGAATTCGGAAGGACACGCCTGTGACGGTCGCCGGGAGGACACAGTGGAGCATATGGTGAAAGTCTGTCCTGCTTGGACGGAACAAAGCAGTGTCTTCGTCAAGGCGAGCGGCGGAGGTGACCTCTCACTTCCGGCCCTGGTTCAATCCGTAGTCCGGAGGTGACCGCTTCAAAGGAGGTGACCTCCTTTGAAGCATTTATACTAGCGCAGAGAAGACAGACTGAGTGAGGGAGATGCAAATTTCAAGTCTCAGCCACCGCAACAGAAGACGTCCAGGGCGTCGGGAGTCACCACTGTAGGCGTGGGCCTACAGATTCCGAGTGATAGGTGACTCGCCACCAGATAAACCTGCCCTGGCTCGATGGAATGCTAGGGCCAGTGTCTGCTAGGATCGCAGAATTTATTCTAAAGAGTCATAGCAGCCCTGGAACGCAAAGGGCATTAGGAGGAATACAGGTGGATTTATGCTCCACCCAGAATGGGATAAGTCATTTGATGATTTATGATGATGTCCTATGTTTCCTCATAGTGGGTTACTTTCTGTGCCCTGAACTCAGCACATGGATATAACAATAATTTGTTTGTGAGCTCACAACTGGCCAAGTTTATATCATAATTATTTAAGAATTGAAAACAAAGTGTATATGCTTTGTAAGTAGGTAGGTATTGTGTGGCCTCCACTGAGTCAAGGTTCTTGAATGGTTGATTCATGATAATACAATCAATGATATTGATACTCACTGCAATTACTCCAGATGCTTTCTTTGTAGTGATATAGAACATGGTTTCCTTGTTCCTCCTTCCTCCATATGGTCTGAATGGCAACTGTCCTGTGGCTACATGGTACAGGGTGACTCCTATGGACCACAGGTCTACTGTAGCCCCAAAACTCTTCCCCACAGGCTTACGAAGCACTGCTCGCTCATACATATCAGGGTGAAGATACTCTTCTGTACCATACAAAGACACAAATTGTTCCTCTTCCTGTAATTCTCTTGCAGCCCCAAAATCTGTGAGTTTGTATGTGGTAGTCCCATCCTCATTTATATATTTCATTATGTTTCCAGGTTTCAGATCTCTATGCACTAAGTTGTTATCGCGCAAATGCTTCATGCCAGCTGTTAAGTGCTCTAACACTAATAGAAACTCGTGTTCTTGAAGGCCGTACGTGTTCTCAGGGTCGTCGAGTATATTGAACAAGCTACCTCCAGTGCACAGCTCCATGACGATGACTTTCCCGCGCCCCTCTTGCTCCTCCTCGATGGCAAGCAGCTTCACGATGTTCTCGTGCTTCACCTTCTTGAGTACCTCAAACTCCCTCATTTGCACGTCGTGCGGCCGCATGTGGCTCAGCTGGTTGAACGTCTTCACGGCGACGGGCTCTCCGTTGTTCTTGTTGACACCCTGGAACACGGCGCCCGTTGCACCCTTCCCCAGGACGCTTGTGGTACACCACACATAGTTTTCAGAGCCTCGAAGGAAGGACATTTTCGAAAGTTTATTTCTTGCTTGTGTAATACAGATAGTACTTGTGTTTCACGAAGAGTTATAACACCAAATCGACCGTGTACAACGTTTTTCTACCCAAAGTTTTAAAACTATTAATTATCATCACAGATTTTTGCTGTATTTATAATTAAATTAATATGTACTTCATATTCCCTTTCAACTTCTATACAATCAACAAAACTGTGACACTGACAGTGACAGCCTGATCATACAGATGACCATCAGATGACCTTAGAGTATAGAATATATAGAGATGCCGTAATGTTCTATATCTTATTTGCTTATACAAATATCTATTAAATCGATACAGAAATAAGAAACTACACTTTGTCTCTTTTTAACCAATGAGTTTTCACATTTGAAGAAAGAGACGTCACACTATTTGTTTTATCTCTTCCTGACAACATTTTCACATATCCGTCAATGTACGTATCTCGCGTGCCACCGCCATTGTTTGGGCCCGTGGTTTTGAAGTACGTCAGCTGTCAAGTGAACAACAACATTGGGTTTAAATTACGATTTTTAGGGATAAAAACGCTCAAAACTAAATTGTATTGTGCTGTGAGTGTCTAGTGGAGCAAATTGAATATGCCTACGTGTGCAATAATTCAGTGTGGTGCAAGGAAAAACCCCAATCGAGCCTAATTAAACATGCACAGGTTAGTAGCCGTATTTTAAGAAAAACTTTATCATACTGCTATTTTTTTTGTATAACTATCCTTGTTTTATTTATAGAATCAAAGTTCCCACATGTACATACAAATTATTTCTGATATTTACCTCTATTTGCTAAATTTATATCATGTTTTGTTTACAATATTTTTTTTTTTTTTTTTTAATTTAATGACCTGGTAACAAAGACCTTTAGGTCAAGTCTTTTTTTGTTGCACTGATTTGCACTTCTTCACTTGCAGCTTTGCAGTACTTTGGTTGGAATTTGCACTTTATTTTAAATGGATTTTATAGTATTTTTGATATATTTGTATATTGGTTTGTAGCTGTTTTTGTCTTTTAATAACTGTTCAAGTGGCGGCGGGCGGGATTCAAAATCACATTTAACTTTCACTTCACTTAATTCAATAGCTAACACTAGTCTGTCAAGTAAGAAATTCTGACATGAGAAAATGAGATGTTCTACAGTTCCTTCAGTATTTTCACAAAACGGACATATATTGTTTGAAATAATATTCAATCTTGCAAGGTGTGACGGTGCAGTATTATGGCCAAAGCGCAGCCTGTTTATCGTGGTGATAAAATCTCGGCTTGCATCCTCCTTCAGTTTATCGTACCAAGGTTTAATAGGTAATCTTTCTTGAATGCTTCCATACTTTTAGTGTAATAATGGCAAATGATAAACACCGACTTGGTAATTAATCACATTTATTAGAGGTTCACATTTCTTACAATGGCAGGAGCACGGAAGCATCTCGGAAAGGGAAGAGAACAGTGTTACCATGACATAGATAATAAATGATATTTATTAACTTGGATACAAGTCTATTTATCCTTAACACCCCCTCTCAATATTCAATTTCACAATTTAATATTGCCTTATACAAACAAACTTACTTTAACTTAAGATATAACATACATATATTGCAACCGTTAACTTATACAATTGTTAAATATTCAAAACGTTTTTACATAATATAAACTTCACCACTTAACTTATTGCTTACACATTTACATTTGCTTTGTAAAATGAAATTATTTATAGAATTTACTCTAAACACTAACAATTACACTACCTTGTTACATTTCAATCTTGAGTTTATGCATAAAATAATTGTGCTTTACTGATGAAAGCGCCTTAGTAAAAATATCTGCAACATTCTCATTAGATGGTACATATGAAATAGAGAACATGTTTTTATTAATGCAGTCTTTTATAAAGTGAAATTTTATATCAATATGTTTAGTTCTTTTACTGTTTTCATTACATTGAATCATTTGAATTGCACTTTGATTGTCTATCAGAAGTTGTGTATCTGAGTTGCAATTAAAATTTCTAAGTATACCTTTTAAATACAGTAGTTCAGAAGACACCATTGCAGCTGCTATATACTCTGCCTCTGCTGACGATAAAGATACTGTCTGTTGTTTCTTTGAGAACCATGATACTAAATTATTATTATGATAGATAGCACAGCCACTTACACTCTTCCTGTCTTCTTTGTCACTCGCCCAATCTGCATCAGTGTAGGCTACTAGAGATGTCTGATTGTTTTCTGACTTTGTATATGTTAAATACTTACTTGATGTTTGTTTGAGATACCTGAGTACTCTCTTTGCTGCGATCCACAAGGTTTTAGTTGGCTTGTCTAGATACTTACTTAGATATGATGTAGTAAAAGTAATGTCTGGTCTCGAAGTAGTAGAAATATATGTTAAACATCCTATTAACTCACGATATGGTACATTTGTAATAATTTCTTCATCCATTATTGGTATGGAATTTTCCATAGGTGTTTGTACTCCTTTACAATCTTGCATGCCAAATTTTTGTAGTACTTTTTCTATTAATTTTCTTTGACTTATCTGAAGTTTTCCTTTCTCTCTAATAATTTCCATTCCAAGATATTCTTTTATTTCTCCTAAATCTCTTACTTTAAATTCTTCTTTTAATTTTTCAATTATTGTATTTATCTCTTTATTCTCTCCTAATATTATAATATCATCAACCCATATTAACAATAAAGTTTGGTCTTTCATATATAAACAAAAATCATATTTAGATTGACTAAATCCTTGTGCGGTCATATAGTTATTGAATCTCTCATTCCAACATTTCGGGGCTTCTCGTAGTCCATACAGAGCTTTGTTGAGTTTTAACACTTTTCCTTCTTTAACATTTACTCCTTCTGGTGGTTTTATATATACATCATCATTTAACTGTCCATTTAAAAAGGCAGTAGGCACATCTAATTGTTTTATTGGTAAATTTTTATTTACTGCAAAACTAAACATCATTCGGATTGTAGACATTCTTGCAACAGGTGAATATACATTATATGTGCTGTTTATTTGGAAACCTTTAGCCACTAATCTGGCCTTTTTCTTGCCATCTTGTTTTGTCCTGAAAACCCATCTTGTGTCAATAGCTTTTTCACCATGAGGTAGATTCATTTCTGTCCATGTGTTCAATTCCTCCAGTGATTTAATCTCTACTTCTATTGCTTGCTTCCATTCCTCTCCTTTATTTATAGCTTCTTTGTATGTAGATGGATCAGAGTCGACTAGTAAGCAGTACGCTATATAAGATATATCTTCTTCTTCTAGGTTATAATCTTGTAGATAATGTGGTAATCTCTTATTCCTTTCAGATTTTCTTGAACTTGGTTGTTCATTTGTATCACTTATGTTATCATGTGATTGCTCCACTCTATTATTTTCCATCTCTATTTCTTCACTTATTAGTTCTTTATTATTTTCTGGTATTTGTACTTCTATATTCCTATCCATGTTTCTTTCTTGACCTTCTTTTTCATTATGATCATCATCTTCATACTCATAACATGTATCCTCTTTTCTCTCTTTGTAGTATACATCATCTTCATTCATTCTTACATCACGTGATACTAATACATTGTTAGTTTCAGGATTCCACAGACGATACCCATTAGGGGAATAGCCTACCATATACATTTCTTTTGCTCTTGGGTCAAGTTTACTTTCCCTTGGCATTGTAACTACCCAAGACTTGCTGCCAAATGCTCTTAATCTAGATATATCATTTTTACCATACATAATTTCTGCAGGCGTTTTGAAGTTGATTACAGACGATGGACAACGGTTTAGCTGGTAAGTAGAACATGCTATAGCTTCACACCATAAATGTTTTGGAAGTCCAGTTTCTAATAAAAGTGTGCGAGCTCTGTTATATAGAGTACGGTTCATACGTTCTGATACTCCATTCTGCTGGGGGGAGTAAGGTTGAGTAAATTGCATTATTATGCCTTTTTGCTTACAAAAATCTTCCAATATTCTGTTTTTAAATTCACGACCATTATCACAACGGATATTTTTAATTTTCATGTCCTGCTGTGTTTCAAATTTTCTAATATAATTTATAACATTTAAAGTAGCTTCACCCTTATTTTTCAACATAAATACTTCACAGAAATGAGAATAATCATCTATAATTACTTGATAATATAACTCACCATTTATTCCAGGTATTTGACAAGGTCCAGCAATATCAGTATGAATTAACTCACCTATCCGAGTTGATCTGGGTCTGGTAACGGTAACAAAGGGTAATCTAGTAGATTTACCTAACATACAAGGTGTACATGGGGTGTTACTGGCTGGTAATCCCATCCTGCATAAACTTCTTCTGTTTAAATGACCAAGTCTACGATGCCACAAATCTTTTGAACACAAAGCGCTGTTACAAAAAGTGTTGAAAGATATCTTTAGTTTTAATTTGAATAATTTACCTTCAAGCATACCTTTTATATAATCATTTCCAATTTGCTTCTGTATAATAACATAATTTTTATAAAATTTCACTACATGACTTTTGTGTACCAATTGTTTTACTGACAATAAATTAAAACTTAACTTTTGGACAATTAATGCTTCTAAGGTGATTTCAGACTTGCCATAAGACATTTTAATAGAACCTTTCTTTTCAGCTAAAATATAGTCACCATTAGCTATATATATTTTCATAGGAAACTGAAGTTTCTGAATGTTATACATATATTTTGCATAGTTCTCATTAATTAAATGATCTGTACATCCAGAGTCTATTATCCATTCAATTGAATCATTGTTAACATTTGACTTGACATACTGACAATTTTCACTTACATTTTTATTGGTATTATTAAGGGAAATAAATGTGAATGGGCTTCCACTTACACACACAGCTGAATTTGTTTCTGACTTTTCTTGTTTACCATGCTGCTGAAAATGTTTACCTTGGTATCCTCGGTACCCTCTTGCTCTTGCTCTTCCTCTCTGATAACCTCGACTTGACCGGCAATATTTTGCAATGTGTCCTGGTTTATTGCATATATAACATGTGTAGAAAGCTGTTTCACTGTTACTTGTACTTGTATTTTTCTCATTTATCTTTAACTCTTCATCAAGGAGACGCTGTTTCACAAAGTCTAACTTTATATCTGTATTTATCCCCGACATGTCACTATTACATTCTATTGCTGTAATTACTGTATCATACTTAGAATCAAGGCCTGTAAGTAAGCACGCTATTTTATCTCTGTCGGTAAGCTTTTCCTGGTTACATTCTAGTTCTCTTACTATGCATTCAAATTTTTCAAAGTAGTCCTCCAATTTTTCTTGAGGTGATTGTTTTAAGTTCAATAGTTTTCGCCTTAGATGTATGATAGATATAATGCTTTTTCTCTCAAACATATTTTTAAGTACATCGATCATATTCTTCGCAGTTTCGCATTGTTTTACCACGTTAAGATATTTTTCCGGAATGCATTGAACTATAATGCTTTTAGCTTTTGCGTTCGCTTTTAAGTAATCTTCATTTTTGTCGTCCACTTTAAACTTTGAATCCTCCTCTTTTAAAATGTATAGTAACTGTTTCTCATCTAATATACATTGCACTCTGAAAATCCAGTTATTGAAATTGTCCGGCTTAAGTTGCGGAAATCTCTCTGCTTTGTCGGTCGCCATTTTTACTTGCAAATTCAGGGCGTACGTACCTTTTTACTTATTACTTTTCTCCGTCTAATATCTTTTATTCATTATTGAATATAGCCCTGGGCCCATAACCTTTTAGTGTAATAATGGCAAATGATAAACACCGACTTGGTAATTAATCACATTTATTAGAGGTTCACATTTCTTACAATGGCAGGAGCACGGAAGCATCTCGGAAAGGGAAGAGAACAGTGTTACCATGACATAGATAATAAATGATATTTATTAACTTGGATACAAGTCTATTTATCCTTAACACATACCACTTTCCTTTCGTATCTTGATCTTTTTTCCATATTTCATACCACAACTCATAAATGTTTTCATTAATGCTTTGTAAGAAATCAGTCATAGGGATGTCCATTGTATTTTTAACATCAACAGAATTATAACCCTCATATGCGGCTTTATCAGCCATTTCATTGCCAGTGATACCACTGTGAGAGGGTACCCACAGGAAGGCAATTTGTATATGTTCAAGATGATATTGGTAAATTATTTGTTTAATGAAATAAAGAATAAAGTTAGACTTAAATGTTACTGTAAGGCTACTTAAGGCCTTTATCATGCTTAAAGAATCAGAAACAATTAAAAAGTATTTACAGTTACTTATTTCACGTATACATAGTAATGCCTGATACACCGCATATGCCTCCGCTGTAAATATAGAACAAGATTTATGCAGAACAAAGCTTTGAGAGAATTTTCTGTGTGGATCATACAATGCTGCATGAACATAATCACTACTCTTGCTACCATCAGTGTATAAAGTATAATAACTATTGTTTTGTTCTAAAAATTGTAGCATATCTAAATTGTTATTAATTGTATTTTCAAACACTTTTACAGGATGTGAAATACATTGATATGTGAAGGAGTAACATGGCCATGGAAATTGTTTTCTAATATTGGAACAGCTATTGTCTATTTCAAGTAAGATGTTGGACAACATTGGGGAAATACCATTCAACATATCAACTTTTGTCTGTGTCTGAAAATTTCTGTGAGTAGAAGGTAATATTTTATTTATTATCTCTCTGTTATTTGATGATATTAATTTGAGAGAATATCTTTGTGCAAGTAATAGCCTTCTCAAACTTAAGGGCATGATTTTAGTCTCCACTTCCATGGCCCTTATGGGAGTGGAGCACATTGCGCCAGATATTATTCTCAAAGCCCTATTCTGCATTATATCTAATTTATTTACATGTGTACTGTACATATAAGCTAGTGAGCTATAATCAAAATGGCTTCTAACAATTGCTTTGTACAATAATGATAATGTTTTGGGGTCTGCCCCCCATGATACACCAGCAAGACATTTCATTAAATTTAAACCTTTTAGGGCGCTTTTGGAAATGTGCCTAATATGTGTTTCAAAAGTCAATTTTTGATCTATTATTATGCCCAAAAATTTCTTACTATTTACTCTAGGAATAATTTCACTGTTGTAAGTAACATTAGTTGTGGAGCTATCATTGCCAAAAATCATTACACTGCTTTTAGATGGGTTGATTTTTAGGTGTAGTAAATCATTATAATATATAAATAATTGATTTAAAGCTATGTTCACATTGTCAATTGCCACTTCTAAATTATAGCTGCTGCTGTATATAACAATATCATCAGCAAATTGCAGAATATTTACATCAGTATTATTTACAAATTTACAAATTTCACATGTGTAAATATTGTACAGCAAAGGAGACAGTGTAGCACCCTGCATTGTACCTCTTGAAGCAGATTTTGGTCCAAATAGTTTATTGTTATGTCTTACATATAGTGTCCTGTTATTCAAAAAGTTAAAAATCCATTTACATAACTGACCAGGAATACCTAATCTTGACATAATTTGGACAAGTATAGCAGGATCTACACTATCGAAAGCACCTTGAACATCTAAGAAAGTACAAACTGTGTGTAATTTTTTATTCTTTGCATTTTTCAGGTCAGAGATGAGAGAAGTAAAACTATCTGCACAGCTGCGGCCACGACGAAAACCATACTGAACATGTGGAATGATACCATTGGATTCAACATACCAATCAAGACGAAATTTAATCATGTTTTCAAAAATTTTACCTAGACAAGATGATAATGAAATTGGTCGATAGGAACTAGGAAGTTGCGGAGGTTTCTCTGGCTTGAGTATTGGAACAACACATTGTGTTTTCCAAGATTGCGGGATAGATTTAGTATACCAAAGCAGATTAAGAACGTTAAGAAATATCTTTTGGGCCGATTCGTCTAAATTTTTAATCAATAAATAAGGGTAGTCATCCAAACCAGGAGTTGTATTTCGTCTACCTTGCAGAGCCATTGTAAATTCGCGCCATGAGAAGGAATCTAATAAAAATTTTGAATTTCGATTATCATTGTTTAAATCAAAAAGGTTTTTTATATCATCAGAATCAGTTAAATTTGTGTTATCAGATAATTTATCTAAAAATGGAATAATGAACTCATCTCTATATGATTTATTGCCAGGTCTTATACCTTTGAACATCTTTATAAGATTCCAGATCTTACTTATTGGAGTAGTTCTATTAAAACTATTACATAAGTTGTTCCATCCAACTTTTCTCTGTTCCGAGATGGTTCTTTTTTTCTGTGCATCTTTTCTCTTGTAATTTAAATAGGTTTCCAAACTAGGCTCACTTCTATATAGTTTCAATGCATCATAGGAAGCAACAACGCTTTTTTCACAAATTTCATTCCACCAAGGAGCTGGGGGTCTGCTTTTAAAGTTGTTCAATTTAGTTAGCTTTGGGATTGTTAATTCTTTTAGAGTATCTAATCGAAAACAGAAATCATTATAAGTTAGAATAGGATCATGTAGTTTAAGAGTCAAATCATTAAATATTGTTTTAGAAACTTTTTTGAATGTCTCCCAATCCGCTTTTTTATACAAAAACTTATCAACTGGAGGACTAATGTCATATCTATCTATGAGTAATGAAATTTCTGTTATAGTTGGGTAGTGATAACTTCCCATGGTATCATCATGCACAGACCACTCACACAATGATGCAAGACTAGAACTAATGAAGCTAACATCAATGGCAGAAGGATTTTGTCCTGGCCGATTGACAGTTGTATAACTGCCGTCATTTAAAATACATAGGTCTAAGTCATCGATTATATTATACAAATCCTGACCTCGACTCTTAGTTGATAGACATCCAAATGCAATGTGGTGGGCGTTAAAATCACCACTAATAAATATAGGTTTAGGAAGATCTTTAATTATGTCGTGCAATCTATGAATTCGTATGTGCGCACTAGTTGGTGGGCAGTATACACAGAGCACAGTTAAACTGCCGCGTACCGTGCATACGGATAAAGCTACTGTTTGAATATTTTCATAAAATTGCGTATTTATTATATTATAATTAAGATATGGTCTGATTAGTATTGCTACTCCGTTATGAGCGTTACTCGAATTTTTGTTATAAATATTGTATCCAGGTATCCTAAAATTGTTATCTTTAAACCATGTTTCGTTAAGTAAGCAAATATCAATATTTTGTTTATTTAAGAATTGTAACAATAAGGGTTTTTTACTATTAGCACTCTGAATATTATACTGAGCAATACGTAGTTTAGATAGAGAAGAATTTGGATCCATTACTTAAGATTTTTAATTAGTGTAGCTTTAATACTTTTTAAAGTAGTAGGTGTATTATCTCCCTTATTACCCAATTCTACCAAAGTCTGTACTAGGGCCATAAGTACATCGTTGTTGTCAATAATTTTATTTTTGATGTCTTCACTAGGTAAGACATCATTTGATTTATTTACATCATTCACAGATTTATTTACATATGTAGTATTCTTATTTACAGAGGTATGTACAGGCTTATTTACAGATTTATTTACAATATTATGTACAGGCTGCATTCTTGGCGGCGCTAGCGGAGGGAATTCTGTAGTGTCATTTATTTTCTTGGTCAGGGTAGCACTTGCATAAGTAATTTTCGTTTTCTTTTCAATTATTTTCTTCATTTTAATCGGACATAATTTTGAAATTGCTAGATGGGGCCCACTGCAGTTTACACAACAGACCTCATTTGGTTTGTCACATTCCTTATATAAGTGCTCACCTCCACAAATAGAACATCTTTGCTTGCTATTACAAATTCTTGCTGAGTGGTTAAATTTAAAACATCTAAAACATTGTTGTAAAGGGGGAACATATTCGAAAACCCTATAAGAAAATAAGTCATATTGTATACTGTCTGGCAGTATATTGGAAAGAAAAGTGATGCTTACTGTTTGCAGTGGGACACGTTCTTGGCCAACTTTTTTAGTGAATCTTCTTACTGCGATAATTTCATAAATTGATGATAATTTTGTATATAATTCTTTATTTGAGATGTTTGAAGGAACAAATCGTATGATGCCAGTTTTTTCAATCTGTGCAGCTGGTATAAATGCTCTCATGTTGTGCTTTGTTAAGAAATTAGTATTATTAATAAAATTATTAGCTGTATTGTACTGTTTAAATATAATAGCTATTTTATTAGCGTTTACTCTTTGAATTGCCGTCACACCTTTTATTTCATTGGAAAAAATATGATTCAAATAAATTGGGCTCTTGTTGCCGATTCTATCCTTGCCGTTTGCTTCAATAAATACCTTAAACTCTGTGTTATTACAGTTTTCGGGATAAAGTCTTTTATAATTTGGCTTGAGGTAAGGCATAAAAGGGTTCATACGCTCACCGCCGCCGCCTTCGCCACAGTCCGTTTCCTTTATTTCGTTTGTTTCCTCAGCCCGAGGACGTTTGTGAGGGGCGGGCGGGTTATCCCCGCCCCCCTCGTTACCCACCATTTCGGCGAGCTACCGTATATAATTTAACAGCTTTTTAGTCACTTTAAACCCAAAAATCCTCCGAAAACAATTAAAAAGAATTTTGAAAGAAAATTTCAAACCGCGCTTTTTCGAAGTTCCCGCCAGAATCCTTGTTTACAATAGAAATGACAATTCAAAATAGTGATGTCTTTTATTAAATAAGCTATCGATAAGAAAGTTATTTTTTTTTAGTTTGTATTATATATTGTTGAGTAGGGTATCAAAATGAAGGGCTCGAAGAGACGATTTTGAAAATAAAACTAACAGAATAAAAATAAAAATAGTGATAGTACTTAAACGACAATATCAATTCGTCATGCAGTAGGTGGTGGTTATTTAGTTCACTCTGATTTGTTCCACTAACTGCATCAAACTGAAATAAACTTGCATGTTTTTTATTTACACAGGTTCCCTAAAAATGAAGTACTATGCCAAAAGTGGCTTGTGAAAAGCTATCCTTAAGAAACTATTTTAATAAATTAACATTGAATAATATCGATGGTCAAGTTTTTTTTTTCTGAAACAAACGAAGGGGTACGTTTTCGGATATAATAACAGTTACATTACATTTATTTAAATAAATGTGTCTTTTCGGTCAGAATTATGGTTTTTCTTCTCCTACTTGAACGAATGAACGGTAATTATAGGTCACAAGTTGCCAGAAGTTATATGTTAATAAAATTGTTATACATGATTTAGTTCGTAATGTGATTTAGAAGGCCACTTTTAGTTTCTATAAAATTAAACTCAGATTTCAATGGATAGTTCACAATAATTGGTAATGGTTGGGACTTTCAAAAGTGCCTAATAAATATCTCACTAACATTAGGCATTTACTTTGACCTGGTGATATATTATAGTGAATAAAGGTACATTTTTCATATTACTTTGTTGTTTTAATCCTTTTTATACCTCAGTGTTAGTATCTTTCTACAATATTTATACTCTATAGGCCGAGCCTACGTAAAACGATCGCCCGCGCGGTCCCTTACAAAAGCGCTCCGTTGCGGCCCCTTTTTGCTAAGTAACAAATATTAAGTTTTCCATCGACTCTACACATGCACACCTTTAAAGTTGAAATAGCGATACTGAGGGTCAGAGTAATCTTTATGAACAACTTTAAATGTAGAACAGAACCTGAAATCGCAAAAAACCTCGGTTGTCCTTAAAGTCACTCGCAAAAACAAAATTCGAAGTCAGTCAGTCGCTCATAAAATGTAGCTTCTCACCCCTTGTAATCTAATCATCCAAAGTTTAATAGTATTGATAGTAACAAAATTAAATGTACCATAATAAATGTTAGTAACTCTGGTATCGATATCGATACTTTTTGGTTTTGATTACTTATGTGCTTCCCTAGCAATGGCCGCCATCTCTTGGGCCAGATTTATAGTAGGTATGCACGCGTATTTCGTAGGTATTTCTGGTCCATATTATTGTAAGGTCTTTGCAGATGACGGACATCCATTGACATCCATTGACATAAAAATGGACTCAGGAAGTCAGGACTGGAAATACCTACAAAAAAAAGGGTGCATACCTATAACTCACATTGTCGCATAAAATGGCTGCCATTGCTAGGGATGTATCAATCAAGGGACATAAAAACGAGTATCGATACTAAATACGAGTTTTACTAGTCATCACGTTTGGATCATACCTTATATTATGTACTTATTTAAAGTTCATTGTAAATGTAACAGAAAAAGATGAGTAGGTTATCAACTGACAATTACAAATGGAAAGGATAGCAGACTTTAAAAACAAATACTTACGACACGCTACGAGTATGCAATAAAAGTACTCTGTGCGCTATGCTACAGAATATCCTTAGAGTATGTAAGGTCTTTGAGAATATCAGACGAAACTGTCAATTCAACAACTGTGACAGTATTTGATTTGATAAGCTGTCATTACTGTCACAGTGTCACTTCGTAATCGTGATAATATGAATGTGTTATTCGGACGTTCTTGTACAATATTTACAAAAGTATCAAGAAACGTCAAACGATTGTAAATCAAACGTTTTCAGCAAATTATGCTGCACATAGTGCACATGTATTTATAACTGTAATCTTTGTCTTATGACTTACAAGTTATTTCTATTGAGATTATAATTATTCTTAATCGAAATGTGAGTATAAACAATGATAAAATTTGTGGTCATATTTTTACTTCTAAATTTCACAACAATATCTGCCTTGATCCCAAAACTTTATAAAACATTTCTATTTAATAAATAACCGTATTCTCATTTCTTTTCAGGTCATCTCGTTACGAAGTAAAACGACGCGAGCGTTCCAGAAGCAGATCAGTGGAGCACCGCAGGGACTGGAAACCAAGTCACGAGAGAACACGCTCGCATTCTCCTAAATCTTCAAAGCATAGGTCCCAAAGTAAGGAAAGAAGGGAGTCCAAACATAAAAATAAAAAGAGTAAGAAGAAGAAAAGACATTCATCCAGCAGCAGTTCCAGCAGCGACAGCGGCGAGGAGGAGCTGAAGCTGTTGCAGCGGCTGGAGGCCGAGCGCCTCCGTTTGAAGGAGGAGAGAAAAAAGCAGAAGGAGCAACTTAAGGCCAATGAAACACCAGAGGAAAAGAGGTACCATTGTGTTGGTTTCATAAATACGTTTGTCATCAGTATACCTAGTAGTTTTAATTTTGTTGAACTAGTTGCCTTCTTTGTCCATCTTATCAAACCATTTGCAACTTCTGTGTGATATTAGATATTAGATTGGTACAGTCAGCAGGTACACTCGGGCCTCTTCTAGTGATATTAGATTGGTACAGTCAGCAGGCACACTCGGACCTCTCCTAGTGATATTAGATTAGTACAGTGAGCAGACACACTCGGGCCTCTTCTAGTGATATTAGATTGGTACAGTCAGCAGGCACACTCGGACCTCTCCTAGTGATATTAGATTAGTACAGTGAGCAGACACACTCGGGCCACTTCTAGTGATATTAGATTGGTACAGTCAGCAGGTACACTTGGGCCTCTTCTACTAGTGATATTAGATTAGTACAGTCAGCAGGCACACTCGGGCCTCTTCTAGCGATATTAGATTGGTACAGTCAGCAGGTACAGTTGGGCCTCTACTACTAGTGATATTAGATTGGTACAGTCAGCAGGCACACTCGGACCTCTTCTAGTGATATTAGATTGGTACAGTCAGCAGGTACAGTTGGGCCTCTACTACTAGTGATATTAGATTAGTACAGTGAGCAGACACACTCGGGCCTCTTCTAGTGATATTAGATTGGTACAGTCAGCAGGTACACTCTGGATTTTTCTAGAAAACATTTGACGTATTTTGTAACTATTTGAAGCAAGATAATCGCTTAAAATAGCTCTGCTTCCTATTGTCTAATATAGAGATCTAAAATATACTGACTGTTCAGGGCTCGGCGTTTGAGAGAAAAGCAAGAGAAGGAGCGTAAGCGCCGTGAGCGCATGGGCTGGGACAACGAGTACCAGTGCTACACCAACCAAGACAACCCTTTTGGAGACTCGGCGCTCACCAACACGTTTGTGTGGACGAAGAAACTAGCTAAGGAGGGTGTTAAGACTGTGTCCAGGGATGAGCTGGAGGCTCTCAACAGGCAGAAACAGTTGGAGAACAAGATAGAACTGGAAAAGGTAGTGTTTGTATTGACTATGTTTTTTTTTTAAATGTATATATTTCATTTGAAATATTTACTTAAGGTGTCAGATTGTTTATGATTCTTTTGAAAGAAAGGACCTTTTCTAATTAACAAAAAGTTTCAAGCTGTTGAAGTGGATGTTTTTCATCAGAAATCACATGGCGTTGTTTCTTCAGTGCTGATGATCTAAATCACATATGAGTCGTGTACAAGCCATGGATGTTTTGCATTTTGACCATTGTAGAGTTTAGTCAGTGTAGAATAGTTGTAAGGTTCGAAGAGCTGCTGGTAGTAGTGGTATGGGCCGGCAGGTGAAGCAGCGGCGCCTGGAGCGCGAGGCGGAGCGCGCGGCGCGCGAGGCGGAGGCGGCGGCGGCGGCGCGCGCGCGCGAGGCGCTGCAGTTCCACACGTGGGCGCGCCAGGAGGACGCCTTCCACCTGCACCAGGCGCGCCTGCGCTCGCAGATCCGCATCCGCGACGGACGAGGTCACCTCTACTGCCTAATTATACATTACACGTGTCATTCACGGATTTCCCAGTAAAAGTAAAGAACATAGCCCTGTTACAATACATATAAGCATAATCAACTGCTGGGACACAAGCCTCCTCTCTAGGAGAGAGAATGGGCCGTAAAGAAAATAATTCATTCATACAAACATGCAATACGACATAAAAACTTAGAAGCTTTACTTTTGTGCTAATTTGGAAACACTTAGTTTATGAGCGCTAACTTTTCCTGGTTTATCTATACATTACATGCAACTATTTACTAGTTTTATGTATTCACCAAAACCATCGTCTTGCAGCCAAGCCTATCGACCTGCTGGCGTGGTACGTGAGCTCAGAGGAGTGCGTGGACGCGCTGGAGATGCACGAGCCCTACACCTACCTCAACGGGCTGCAGAGCCAGGACCTCGAGGACCTGCTTGAGGATATCAAGGTACTTTACCTTTTTTTCTGGCTGGGATAAAATGACTTTTTCCACTCGGGGCGTAGCAGAATCCCTTCTGCTACGCCCAGAGCGGAAAAAGTCATTTTTGTTCATTCATTTTTGTTTGTCAGATTCTTACTCAAATCTATCCATGTTGCTCCTAGTACCCTTTGCGTCCCAGGGTCTCAGTGAGTCTTTCGAACAAATTACAAATCTTTAAAACAAAAATCAAAACCACAACCCTTGCATGCACTGATCCAATGGTCCCACCTTAGCACAATCAGTAAATTCTCAATATCATCATAGGACATTTTTTGAAGAGTTTCCTTAAGAATTCTCTTACAGTTAACTTTATTCGGGCTAAAAATGGTTGCTTTCGCATTCAATCTATTGTAGAGGAAAGGACCAAGAAACACATAAAATTTTGATGTGAAAGCATGTTTGGTATGGTTTTGAGGACAGACTAAATCTTTACGTCTTTTGTTAGTAAACTCCGTGCTATATGTTAGATCTGCGTGCTGTTTTAATACGATACCCAATTACCCAATACCCATTATAAATAACTGCCGGACTGTTAATACTCCACATTCCTTGTATAGGAGGTTAGTAGGGAAAAGGAAAGGGCGGAAAGTAGACACTTTGAGAATTGCCCTCTTAGCTCTCTCGATAGTTAGTAACAGTGTTTTACCCGCTCCACCCCATGTCGTAATACGGTATGTTACTATCGATTGACATAGAGCAAAGTAGACTTGTCGGACAATATTTGGGTCTACAATGAAGCGTATTTTTTTTAAAAACAAATATCAATCTCCGAATCCTATTATTTACAGCCTCTATATGAGGTTTAAACGAAAGTGTCTCATCGATTATAATTCCAAGGTACTTTACTGTATCTGACATTTTAATTTTAGGACAAACACATTGGTTATTTGTGCTAGATGTGCAGTGATGAGCATACAATGTTGGGGTAGTGCCAGAAACACATACGCCACCATCAGAGAGACTTGAGTGAGCATGACACTCCCGAGCCCAACCGCCAGGGCACGTTCCAGTCACACATACACAAAAATTTTAGCCGCCACAAGTGCCGTTAATGCATGACATTATACGACGCTACACAGATTGTGTCTATACAATTAAAAACTTATATTCTTACAATCTTCAACAGGTCCACCAATGTTTTCAAATGCTAGAGAATTAGTTGGTGCGCTTTAGTAGCCGTGGGGCTGGACCAGCATTTAGCAAAGCATTATTATCTTTGATGTGATCCCCCAACGTACAATACGCTTGCCTGCATAATATGCGTTTAATACAAGAAATAAATTTCGTTTTATTCAGTTCTACAACATTTAAACAATACCCCATGAAAGATGATTCCTATTTCTAGTAGCATAATTATGTTTGTCGGCTCGTTTAATATAGATAAGTAGATTCTTTCTAACGTACATAATGTTTTCATAGATATATTGTTAATAATAAGATACCGTCATGATGTTAATTTTCACATGAAAATGTTTTTGGTGGGAATTTCTTTATTTCAAAGAGTCGCAGATTTGTTTTTGGGTGAGGGAAGTAGGTCTGAGTTGGGCTACACGAGTCTCTAGTCGTGTAGCCCAACTCAGACCTACTTCCCTTATGCTTGCACTGACTGGAAAGGTCCACTCAAATCTGAGTGGTTCTTTTTTCTAAAGATGGTCTTTACCCGTACAGCCAGACTTATTCAAAAGAGTGTCCATGGAATTTCTTGCACGTTCTTCTCCACAGAGATCTACGCTTTGGAACGTACATCTAGCTTTATGTTTTTGATTGACCGACCTCGAAAATTCAAAAGTGACTGAAATTAAATTCTTAATTTCTTTATAGTACAGTCGGTGATAGCAATTAGCTGACCCCCCTAAAAATTACTCAATTTTGCACCCTATGCTCATAACATTAAACGTTATTCAATATGTATGAGTTTATCAGACTGTTCACCTATTTTAATAAGTGGGTCACGGAACACGTCAATATGCGTATTTAACCAAAACTGCTATAGATATGACATTAGGAATATGGGGTAGAAGAATAAATTGAACAAGATATTCTATGCACAAATAGCAGTGAATACGCGTGAACATTTTTACCTTGCCTTACTAAATTGTAAAAATCCACGCCTTTTTCCTTTTTATTAATTGTTATCAATTTTGATAGTTTCATCGTCATGTCCAAGTTGAGTTGAGTGATTATTTAAAATACAAAATAATCTATTTGCATGAGGAGAATGTTGGTATTAAAGCGATTGCTACGAAACTTAATATAGCGGTAAGTGTATTCTTTTTCATGCTTCATTTATAATTATAGTTATTCCTTAATTCGTTAGTTGGCTTAAAAGCCGATGAATGTAGAATAATAGACAATTAACTGTGTTTCATTATGAGTCTAATTTGATTTATATTATCTAAATTGATAAACGTATTTTTGCAAAGTTAATCGATAAATTATGTTTACCTATTCGTTACTAAAATTATGCTTATTGTGTTGTTTCAGAGAAATACAGTCAGATTGTGGCTAAGACGTTTGACGTGTGGTTTTAATATTCAAAAAGATCGTCCTGGACCAAAATCATTCATGAGAGGAAGTGATTGTTGTTGGATATGGTGCGCGGTATGCGGGACCGCTTGCAACAAGTAATAGAAAAAAATGGTGCTCCACTTCGCTATTAAAAGCATATTATAAATGACTTGAGTAACCAGTGTTTGTCACAAACAATACTAACGTATGTCAGTGTGTGTGTTAAATTAACTATTGTTATAATTTCTAACGAAGTGTTTCGAATACCTAGTTTTTTGTCAAAACCTTATAACTAAAATAACTACTCACAAAACAAATTGATATATAGTGGGTAGAACTTTAACGTATAATGCCGTTTTATTTAGTTAAATGATATTTAATGTGGTGATGTTATTGTTATGAAATAGAAATACATACCTATATTTCTAAATATTATAACATGCTGATTCACTACATTAAACTCAGTGCAGTTAACAACGTTATTAGTAAAATAGTAAGTAGGTAAATATTATCATCTTCGTGTCGACATCAATATCATTTATGTTATTATTATAATATTTTTTTTGATAAAATATAATCGTTTTTACCAACATTTTGGGTTTTTTATTTCTGTTCGTTTTTCTTTTTTGTTCTTGGTGCTAAAGTTATAATTTATTATTTATAACTTAAAATAAATTTACAAAACGGAAACAAACCGTGAATCACGCTGGTTACGAACTCACAACCTCGATTTGTCAGCTCACTACAGTCACCACTGGACCACTCGAAACATATTTTACGTGATCGAAATTACGTATTATATTACAAGTTAAAATAATATTCAAGATCATACCTACCTTAACACTGCGTATTAAAGATCAAATTCGAATAACTATTTTATTGATCGTAGACGTTGAACCAGTTGTCTTACTGCTAACAAGCAAAAGGTTCAAATTCGTTTAATTTTTAGGGGGTCAGTTAATTGCTATCACCGACTGTACTACCACTCTACAAGATATGCGATCTAAAACGAAATGGTATCAGGGAGTGAGGAAGAACGGCCCTTGAAATTGGGTGAACTTATGTCAATCGTCGATCCTGATTCTCCGCGCAATGTCTCGGTCAGACATTGCGCGGGGCAGCGATGGTCGCAAAGGAGTCCTTGACGTAAACGATGAAGGATATTGTCATGTCATTTGAGTTTGAGCTTCATATCGCTACAGAAGTGATTTTTTTTTCAGGTTTATAAAGAGCTTGAGAACAACGCGAACCAGGCGTACTGGGAAGACGTACAGACCATCGTGCTGGACGAGCTCAACAAGTTGCGCCGCCTGGCCGCGCCCGACGCGCGCCGCGACGGCGTGCACCAGGCTGTGGCCGATGACGTCACGCAGGTAGCACGCGCTGTACTACTGTAGCACGCGCACACGTCGTGCTGGACGAGCTCAACAAGCTGCGCCGCCTGGCCGGACGGCGTGCACCAGGCTGTGGCCGATGACGTCACGCAGGTAGCACGCGCTGTACTACTGTAGCACGCGCACACGTCGTGCTGGACGAGCTCAACAAGCTGCGCCGCCTGGCCGGACGGCGTGCACCAGGCTGTGGCCGATGACGTCACGCAGGTAGCACGCGCTGTACTACTGTAGCACGCGCACACGTCGTGCTGGACGAGCTCAACAAGCTGCGCCGCCTGGCCGGACGGCGTGCACCAGGCTGTGGCCGATGACGTCACGCAGGTAGCACGCGCTGTACTACTGTAGCACGCGCACACGTCGTGCTGGACGAGCTCAACAAGCTGCGCCGCCTGGCCGGACGGCGTGCACCAGGCTGTGGCCGATGACGTCACGCAGGTAGCACGCGCTGTACTACTGTAGCACGCGCACACGTCGTGCTGGACGAGCTCAACAAGCTGCGCCGCCTGGCCGGACGGCGTGCACCAGGCTGTGGCCGATGACGTCACGCAGGTAGCACGCGCTGTACTACTGTAGCACGCGCACACGTCGTGCTGGACGAGCTCAACAAGCTGCGCCGCCTGGCCGGACGGCGTGCACCAGGCTGTGGCCGATGACGTCACGCAGGTAGCACGCGCTGTACTACTGTAGCACGCGCACACGTCGTGCTGGACGAGCTCAACAAGCTGCGCCGCCTGGCCGGACGGCGTGCACCAGGCTGTGGCCGATGACGTCACGCAGGTAGCACGCGCTGTACTACTGTAGCACGCGCACACGTCGTGCTGGACGAGCTCAACAAGCTGCGCCGCCTGGCCGGACGGCGTGCACCAGGCTGTGGCCGATGACGTCACGCAGGTAGCACGCGCTGTACTACTGTAGCACGCGCACACGTCGTGCTGGACGAGCTCAACAAGCTGCGCCGCCTGGCCGGACGGCGTGCACCAGGCTGTGGCCGATGACGTCACGCAGGTAGCACGCGCTGTACTACTGTAGCACGCGCACACGTCGTGCTGGACGAGCTCAACAAGCTGCGCCGCCTGGCCGGACGGCGTGCACCAGGCTGTGGCCGATGACGTCACGCAGGTAGCACGCGCTGTACTACTGTAGCACGCGCACACGTCGTGCTGGACGAGCTCAACAAGCTGCGCCGCCTGGCCGGACGGCGTGCACCAGGCTGTGGCCGATGACGTCACGCAGGTAGCACGCGCTGTACTACTGTAGCACGCGCACACGTCGTGCTGGACGAGCTCAACAAGCTGCGCCGCCTGGCCGGACGGCGTGCACCAGGCTGTGGCCGATGACGTCACGCAGGTAGCACGCGCTGTACTACTGTAGCACGCGCACACGTCGTGCTGGACGAGCTCAACAAGCTGCGCCGCCTGGCCGGACGGCGTGCACCAGGCTGTGGCCGATGACGTCACGCAGGTAGCACGCGCTGTACTACTGTAGCACGCGCACACGTCGTGCTGGACGAGCTCAACAAGCTGCGCCGCCTGGCCGGACGGCGTGCACCAGGCTGTGGCCGATGACGTCACGCAGGTAGCACGCGCTGTACTACTGTAGCACGCGCACACGTCGTGCTGGACGAGCTCAACAAGCTGCGCCGCCTGGCCGGACGGCGTGCACCAGGCTGTGGCCGATGACGTCACGCAGGTAGCACGCGCTGTACTACTGTAGCACGCGCACACGTCGTGCTGGACGAGCTCAACAAGCTGCGCCGCCTGGCCGGACGGCGTGCACCAGGCTGTGGCCGATGACGTCACGCAGGTAGCACGCGCTGTACTACTGTAGCACGCGCACACGTCGTGCTGGACGAGCTCAACAAGCTGCGCCGCCTGGCCGGACGGCGTGCACCAGGCTGTGGCCGATGACGTCACGCAGGTAGCACGCGCTGTACTACTGTAGCACGCGCACACGTCGTGCTGGACGAGCTCAACAAGCTGCGCCGCCTGGCCGGACGGCGTGCACCAGGCTGTGGCCGATGACGTCACGCAGGTAGCACGCGCTGTACTACTGTAGCACGCGCACACGTCGTGCTGGACGAGCTCAACAAGCTGCGCCGCCTGGCCGGACGGCGTGCACCAGGCTGTGGCCGATGACGTCACGCAGGTAGCACGCGCTGTACTACTGTAGCACGCGCACACGTCGTGCTGGACGAGCTCAACAAGCTGCGCCGCCTGGCCGGACGGCGTGCACCAGGCTGTGGCCGATGACGTCACGCAGGTAGCACGCGCTGTACTACTGTAGCACGCGCACACGTCGTGCTGGACGAGCTCAACAAGCTGCGCCGCCTGGCCGGACGGCGTGCACCAGGCTGTGGCCGATGACGTCACGCAGGTAGCACGCGCTGTACTACTGTAGCACGCGCACACGTCGTGCTGGACGAGCTCAACAAGCTGCGCCGCCTGGCCGCGCTTGACTATTGTGGTTTGTAATAAGTAATTCTCCCCATATAATCTATTGTAATCTGAATGCGTGTGTGTGCAGATCTTCAAGGGCAAGACGGGCGCGCAGCTGGAGGCCCTGCAGACGCAGATCGAGCAGAAGATCAGCGGCCGCCACGACGGCGTCGACGTGGGCTACTGGGAGAGCCTGCTCAGCCAGCTCAAGGGTAACTCGAGTGTTTTCTGAGACATGATTCAGACTGAAACAAGCCGCGCCGGCGGGCCGCAGCACGCCGCCGTAGCTAGGCGTCGCTGCGGCTCGCTGTGTTAGTTTATTCTGAAGACTGACGGTTTAAATGGAATTTCCAGAGTGAATTTAGTTGCCGTTTGGTTGAGGTGGTAGTTTTTGATATAGCGATGAATGTGTTTGTTGTGCAGCGCACATGTCCCGCGCGCGGCTGCGCGACCGCCACCAGAGCAACCTGCGCCGCAAGCTGCAGCTGCTGAAGCAGGAGCAGGGCGTGCAGCCCGCCGCGCCGCCGTGCGTACCGCCCGCCCCATCATATCTTTTTGAGACAACAATCCAGCTTTCTGCCTAATATATTAATATTTTAAATGTTTTGGTTGAATAAATGGAAATAAAAGTAATAACTGTTCCACGTCAGGTCGCAGAGTCCCGAGGCGGAGCGGGGCGCGGTGGCGGCGCCCGAAGCGTCCACATCGAGCGCCGCGCCCGAAGCAGCAGACGCTGGGCAGGGCTCGGGCGCGGAGGGCTCGGGCGCGGAGGGCTCGGACGCGGAGGGCTCCGACGCGGAGGGCTCTGCGGCGGAGGGCGCGGCGCTGTACCGCGCGGGCCGCTACTCGCCGGCGCTGCTGCGCGCCGCCGCGCTGGAGCCCGCCACGCTGCTCACGGAGCCGGCGCAGGACGCGGCGCGCCTGGCCTACCTGCGCGCCGGCCTGCGGGCAAAGCGCCAGCAGCGCCCCGAGCGCCCGGAGCGCCCAGAGGTGCCGCAACACCACATTTATTGTGAAACTTACTTCCCCCCATATCGGAACTAATATAAATAATGTTTTCGTGTGCGGCCCTAGGCGGAGCCCGTGGGCACGAGCACGGAGGCGCTGGAGCGCGAGGCGCGGCGCGTGATGGGCGCGTCGGGCGACGAGGTGCAGTTCTCTGTGGAGCACGCGCTGCCCGACCAGCCCTGCCTGTGGGCCGACAAGTACCGGCCCAGGAAGCCGCGATACTTCAACAGGTACGACACAGTTCTGTGTGCAGCACGCGCTGCCCGACCAGCCCTGCCTGTGGGCCGACAAGTACCGGCCCAGGAAGCCGCGATACTTCAACAGGTACGACACAGTTCTGTGTGCAGCACGCGCTGCCCGACCAGCCCTGCCTGTGGGCCGACAAGTACCGGCCCAGGAAGCCGCGATACTTCAACAGGTACGACACAGTTCTGTGTGCAGCACGCGCTGCCCGACCAGCCCTGATACTCCGAGCCAGTCGCTCATAGCTCGCGAAACAGCTATTAAGTACCGCTATAAACGTGTTTTAAATTATTATTCTTGTGTAACAGTGTGACTTGACATAAAAGCTGTAAAATCGCCGTATTTATTGACACAATGAAATCTACTTTGAGCATGACAACATCCAACATGTCTGCTTGGCGGCAGGGTGCACACGGGCTTCGAGTGGAACAAGTACAACCAGACGCACTACGACATGGACAACCCGCCGCCCAAGATCGTGCAGGGCTACAAGTTCAACATCTTCTACCCCGACCTCATCGACAAGAACGCCACGCCCGAGTTCTCGCTGGTCAGTACACTCCTCACTCACTCACCTACATATAATTATGTACTCACGTTCCCAAGTACAACTGGGCTGCCATTGACGCACCTCCAAGGATTTCATTATACAGTTACCTAATCCATTTTATTAGTTCTTTTTTTTTTAACTACTGCATAATTTATTCAAGTTCATATTACATTCAGGAAATCAAGTCTGTCTACGTTTTTACTGGATATTGATGGTTGTAGCAAAATGAAGTCACAGCTTAGCTGACATCGATCTGCACAGCAGTACATGCGTATACGACAGCTGGGCATAACTAACGTAGCTTTTGGTTTGCACTTGGCTTGGCGTTTGATTTGAAATGAATTTCCCAAATGAGGCAGAGCTTAGCTACAGACAAGTCGTTGTCCACCACAGAAGGCGTGCGCCGACAACGGCGACTTCGCCGTGCTGCGCTTCCACGCCGGGCCGCCGTACGAGGACATCGCCTTCAAGATCGTGAACCGCGAGTGGGAGTACTCGTACAAGCGCGGCTTCCGCTGCCACTTCCACAACAACATCTTCCAGCTGTGGTTCCACTTCAAGCGCTACCGCTACCGCCGCTAGCGCCTTCCCGTCCTTCTGCGGACGTTCGTCTTTTGTGCTCTATGCTGCGATCAAATATACAATCTTACACCTACAATGTATTACTTATTTCTAATTTTAATTAGTTTCAAACAATGCTGTATAATGAGTATTTACCAAATTTGTCTCTTAAAAAAGTTGGATAATCTGTACCTAGGTATCTAAAGTTAGTGTTTTGTCATAACAATCACATGAGTTTTGAGGGAGTGATTTGAAAGCTCATTTGTATTGTAAGTCGGGACTAGTTCAAGCTATCATGTTTTATTTGGTTTGTGTTTAAAAATAATAGTAGCATGAGACAAGAACAAACTAGTTTGTGTTTTTGCTGAAACTGGTTAACTTTTACGATCGACGATCCATTAAATTCTGTTGAAAATATTATGAATAGGTAGGTACGTATTAGTGCAATAGAATTTGATGGATCATGGCTGCGGATCAAGTGCACGCTAATATTACTAATAAGCTAAACAGATCATGCGAAGTTTACGATTTTCGGATTTATCAAATAAAATAATCGAGGAAAAATAAGGCTGACCCCACATTTGGCGTGCGCGAACCTCGGGCGTGAGAGTAGCGCGAGCGCCGCGTGCGCGTTGCGCGCGCTGCGTGAGCGTCGGGTGTTGCCGCCGTGTGACGTGCATGCAGCGCGCGGCGCGCTCGCGACCCTCGAGTCGCGTTCTTACCCCTTCGCCCGCTATCCCGGCCGCCCCTACTGTTTCGGTCAGTCGCATGGTGGACAGTGGTGTGTTGACGCCAAGGCGAGCGCCGCGCGCACGCCTTACACACGTCACACGGCGGTAACACCCGACGCTAGCGCAGCGTCCGTGCAGCTCACACGCCCGAGGATCGCGCACGCCAAATGTGGGGTCAGCCTTATGAGACGCTGGTTTTCACCCACAAAGATATACAGGGTGTTAGGGACATCGTAACGCAAACTTCGCGAAAAGGCTACGTCTAATGCCATTAACCAAATTGTGAAAATCACAATATGTTTACAAAATTGAACTTTTTTTATACCCCAAAATAAATGTATACAAATATGTTAATTAATTGTTAAACGTGTTGGCAGAAATATTTTATCACGTCACAACTTCTTCCTGCAGTCAAATGTTTATTTTGACTACCTAACCTGGTGACGAGTTGACGACAGCTTGTTGTTGGTTCGTTCGCTTCAAACAACAATAGGGTATTTTACTGTAAAAATCTAATTAGTCCGTCTGATAGGTTTACAAAAAATATTGGACACGTATTTTTTCTTTTTTCACGTAAACAAAAAATGAAGACGATACAGTGCGTTGAAAACTCACGTGACGTCACGTCGCTGGTAAAAATTGTAGCAACGTAGTGACGTCACATGAGTTTTCACAGCTATTTACTCATGCATTTTTGTTTCGAAAATATTTTTTCTTTGCGTCACTCAGTTTACAAAATGGTAAAACTTGAAATTTCGCGTTTTTAACCGACTTCCAAAAACGAGGAGGTTCTAAATTCGACTGTATTTTCAACCGACTTCCAAAAAAGGAGGAGGTTCTCAATTCTACTGTTTTTTTTTGTGTTTATTAACACATAACTTTGTACTGGGTGTACCGATTTTGATGATTCTTTTTACATTCGAAAGCTGGCACTTGTCGTGTGGTCTGAGTCTAATTTGATTGAGATCTGACGACGAGTATTTGAGTTGTCCCTAGTAAAGCATGGCTTAGTCTACATCCCTTTCTAGTTTGGTGAAGATCTGATGATGAACAGAAAGGATAGGAAACGGAACTCTTCAATAAATGATAGCAAATCTTTCGGGATTGCTGAAATCGCATGTTTGTTTATTGTTTACACCAATGTGATTGGTACGTTTTGGCATAGTATAAAGAGGGGAAGTAGGTTATCTCCGGCCTAATTCGCGATATAATTGCCTACTGTCTTAGGGTTGTCACTTTAACACATCTCTGTATAACTAATTCAGTGATCATTAGTCAATAAAGTTCAACAATGGTTTGATTTTACAACTGTAAGTACTTACCTACTTAGTTACTATACCTACAATACTGAGAAATCGACATAACTAAACGTAAACAAAGCAATAGCGGCAAATCAATTGATAGATCAAAAGTACCTACCTAATATATTCTAGTAGGAAATTAGGCCTACCTACCTACTTTCTCTGTGTGATAGACAACTAATAAAAATAGGTAGGTAGGTATCTCATCATCAAGTAAAAATTATATGCTAGAATAAGTGACTAGCTTACCTTTCCTGTTCATTAGGTAATCTGAACAGAGATAATTCTGGAATCGATTAATTATTGAGACACCCAAACACACAGCAATACGTTCTCCTGCGACTGTCAGACATTTTTATTTATTTAGCGGTGACGCGCGAACCTCGTGCAGTGTTAGCCCTATATAATAAAAGTACTCTGTGGTTAGCCCCGACTGGCGCACTCACGCACTGAGAAACGGGTCGAGACTTGTTAAAGTGTGCGTGCGTCGACGCATAGATACTATGGCGCACACTTACAAGCCGCGCGCGGTGCGTTTGTATGAAGATAACCTACTTCCCCTGTTTATACTATGGTTTTGGGGGGGGGGGGGTTGGTGCTTTTGTACCACTAAAAAGTGGAAAATAAAAGTAAACTTTTTACAAAAAAAAAAAAAACAACCGACTTCTACACAAAAAATATTTTTTACGAGTAGAGTTCCACCGTGGTACCGCTGCCGCAAAAACGGCTCGAAGGCTAATTGGTATGCATGGCGGCGGTGTAGTAAAAGAAAACACAGTACGTTTTTTGTTTCTACATTTTCGTTCTGGAAATTTCGACCTACAGAACAAGCTCCCTGGACGGCCGGAGACCAAAGTTGATAATGAAGAATTGAAGGCTATTTTTGAAGCGGATCCATCGCAAACCATGTCCGAGTTAGCTGCAGGCTGCGGTGTTAGTGACAAAACTGTTTTATTCACTTGAAGCAAATTGGGAAGCTGAAAAAGCTTGAAGGGTACCTCACGAATTGAGTGAAGCAAATCGACAATCGCGCGTCGACTGCTGTCTGCTGCGTTACGTTACTTAACCGGCACAATTTTAAATTGATGAATCGACCCGTTTTAAATTGATGAAAATCCAGGATCCACATCCTGTACAATAATCGGAAGCGCTCATCGCAATGGCTGAACCCTGGCGCACAAGCCAAATCACGCCGCAACCGATCAAAAAAAGTGACTCGTGAGCATTTGGTGGACCAGTGCCGGTGTCGTTCACTAGATACAGCTTTCTTAAATCTGGCCTGATGATTACGGCAGATGTCTATTGTCAGCAACTGCAAACCATGATGGAAAAGCTAGCTGCTAAACAATCGAGGCTGGTTAATCGCTTTAGTCCACTGCTGCTTCCCGTCCGAATGGTTTTTTTACTAAAGGGATCAATGAACTAGATAAATCTGTACCACAAAAAAAAAAAAACAAAATCTGGTCATAAACGATGAAGTTTTGACTGGGAGAGAATGCCTTGTTGCATTAAGTCCACCCATGTACCACTATTGTACATAAAGCTTAAATAAATAAAAAAAAATATAGGTATACGGTCAAACTGAGAAACCTTCTTTTTTTTAAGTCAGTTAAAAATAGTTATGTAAATTGCTAATGAAAGATTTTTACTGACTAAAATTAAATGAACACACTTTAGACATTGGTAAGCACAGAAACATCTCTATGGGAGGGGAAGAAGGTTCACGAACAGGGTAAATGTAATACACCTAGTTCATGCACTTAATTATTCACTGAAATAATATGGTAGTAATACACTGCTATTTGTGAGACCTGAGGTAGGTGCAGATTAGTGCAGACAAAGTCTACTAAATAATCAGTGTAGATTTATTGCTACTTAATTTAGGGTTGTGGATTGTGATCATACATATTATATTTCTATGAGGTGATTAATTATAAACTAAACTTGTAAATTGAATTGTTTTAATATATTCATATCTAGAAACATCTTTATAAATTGAAACTATTCAATATAATAGAGCAGATAAAGATGATTTTCACTTATATGGTGCCTGGAACTCTGATAAAATCAACATATCAAGCTTTTGTAACTTTTTATTAACTTCAATTACATACACAAGCAATGTGTTGAGAATATTCTAAGTTCTATTATTGTTTTGGCTTATCATCAGCTGGGTTGACCACTTCCTCTGAAGCAGGATTACTGCGGAAGTTTGGGAACTGTTCCCATGGAGCACTAAGCTCAAAGCGCCTGAACTCTTGAGCCAGCTCCAAAGGTTCTACCACCACACGCTTCTGTTCGTCATCATAACGCACCTCCACATATCCACTGAGTGGGAAGTCCTTCCTGAACGGATGCCCCTCAAATCCATAATCTGTCAAAATTCTTCGCAGATCAGGATGATTCGCAAAAAATACACCATACATATCCCATATTTCTCTTTCATACCAATTTGCAGCTTTAAACACGTCGTTGGCAGAGTCAACGGGTGTCAACTCATCAGTGTATGTCTTGACCCGGATTCTAGCATTATAACGCAGTGACAGCAAGTTGTATATGATCTCGAATCTGTTGGGTCGATTGGGCACGTCCATGCCGGCAATATCCACGAGGTTCGTGAACTGTGCGCTGTGGTTATCCTTCAGAAACTGCAGCACTGGAATGACACCTTCAGGTGGAATAAGAACTTCCAGTTCGTTGCCTGCTGTTAACTGCACTTTTTGTACGTACTTAGGTAAACATTCAGCCACGTATTTCCCAAAATCAACCAAATGAGCCTTCTGAAGAGCATTCACTTTAGCTACCGTTGGTCTAGTGTCTGTTTGAGGAGCAGCTTGGTCAGCTTTCGTAGCTACACGCAGGACAAACGGAGACTTTGCATTATTTAGAATGTTACGCCCCAAGCTGCATCCAGCACCAATGGTGCGTTTAAGTAGGAACGACATCTCGTTTGTTCTGTATTTCCAAAATAAACTTACGTAATTCGACTATTACCAATTCCACCAACCAAAACAAGGTAGACAGTGACAGTGACACTGTCAAGACTGACACTTTCACAGACGATTAAAGATTTTTTTTTCTATTTTGTGGCTCCTATGAAATAGAAAAGTATGGACTAGAAATACCTACAAAAAAAGGGTGCAGACTTATTACTCATATTGTCGCATAAAATGGCTGCATTTGCTAGGGATGTATCAATCAAGTGACATAGGTATTACTATAACGAGTATCGATACTAAATACGAGTTTTACTAGCTATCACGTTTGGATCATACCTTATATTATTAAATGTAACAGAAAAAGATGAGTAGGTTATCTTACCTTCTGTTATCTATACAAATAAATAAAACTTAAGTGTCTGTTATTCTAGGGTATAAGTCTGTTTAAAACGCAGGAGTATTTATATTAATGTTTCAGCGGTGGAACTAGTTTCGGAGACTATTACGGCAAGTCGGCAACGGTACAACACTATTCCATTATGACATAATGTTTGTAAACAAACGAATGAATTAACAAATATAATAAAAAGGCCTATTACATGGAAATTAACCCAAATATCAATACTTTAGCCATAAATTCATGATCGCGTTACAATAGTATAATTGAATGTGTATTATTGTATGCATTAAAATAATACATGAAAACCGGCAATTAATTAATCTGTGCAAAGACAATTGTGATTGATTTTGATTCTTTCATGCACCACACTTCACTATACAACACACAGGCATGTTGAGTTTCTGTTTTCCAATATTTACGTGTAGTTTTAAAAGTAAACTCCTCGTAATTTTCTCGCAAATCTCAATAATACAAAAATTAAACAGCCATTTGACGGCAAATCTACCATAAACTTGTCGCATAAGATGGCTGCGGCACTTACCTCTTATGGGCTTATTACACTATTCATTTTTTAGGAAGACAATTTAGGAAACAGGATAGTGTAATTGAAGTTAGAGACCGAATTAGTTCGAATTTCTAAATTGTATCCGATTTAGGTTTCCTAAAAATTGGATAGTGTAATAAGCCCCTTACCTACAACTGTCACTACTTCACGACAAAATGTTGCCATAATTAGCAACAACGTAAATATAGTTGTCTCTTTTATCAAATAAGATTATCTCACTAGAAAGAAAGAGACATAACGATATTTCAAGTTATTTCACAAATATTTTGTATAAGCAAATGTATTTACCCAAGTATATAAATAGTAGTCTATGTATTGTATGTATGTACCTATAGAATAACGCAGCGACCAGCGTCTCCAATTCTTTCTCCATATTTTTCTTATCTCAACCCAATGATCCAAAATTGGTTTTTCTGGCGGGAACTTCGAAAAAGCGCGGTTTGAAATTTTCTTTCAAAATTCCTTTTAATTGTTTTCGGAGGATTTTTGGGTTTAAAGTGACTAAAAAGCTGTTAAATTATATACGGTAGCTCGCCGAAATGGTGGGTAACGAGGGGGGCGGGGATAACCCGCCCGCCCCTCATAAACGTCCTCGGGCTGAGGAAACAAACGAAATGAAGGAAATGGACTGTGGCGAAGGCGGCGGCGGTGAGCGTATGAACCCTTTTATGCCTTACCTCAAGCCAAATTATAAAAGACTTTATCCCGAAAACTGTAATAACACAGAGTTTAAGGTATTTATTGAAGCAAACGGCAAGGATAGAATCGGCAACAAGAGCCCAATTTATTTGAATCATATTTTTTCCAATGAAATAAAAGGTGTGACGGCAATTCAAAGAGTAAACGCTAATAAAATAGCTATTATATTTAAACAGTACAATACAGCTAATAATTTTATTAATAATACTAATTTCTTAACAAAGCACAACATGAGAGCATTTATACCAGCTGCACAGATTGAAAAAACTGGCATCATACGATTTGTTCCTTCAAACATCTCAAATAAAGAATTATATACAAAATTATCATCAATTTATGAAATTATCGCAGTAAGAAGATTCACTAAAAAAGTTGGCCAAGAACGTGTCCCACTGCAAACAGTAAGCATCACTTTTCTTTCCAATATACTGCCAGACAGTATACAATATGACTTATTTTCTTATAGGGTTTTCGAATATGTTCCCCCTTTACAACAATGTTTTAGATGTTTTAAATTTAACCACTCAGCAAGAATTTGTAATAGCAAGCAAAGATGTTCTATTTGTGGAGGTGAGCACTTATATAAGGAATGTGACAAACCAAATGAGGTCTGTTGTGTAAACTGCAGTGGGCCCCATCTAGCAATTTCAAAATTATGTCCGATTAAAATGAAGAAAATAATTGAAAAGAAAACGAAAATTACTTATGCAAGTGCTACCCTGACCAAGAAAATAAATGACACTACAGAATTCCCTCCGCTAGCGCCGCCAAGAATGCAGCCTGTACATAATATTGTAAATAAATCTGTAAATAAGCCTGTACATACCTCTGTAAATAAGAATACTACATATGTAAATAAATCTGTGAATGATGTAAATAAATCAAATGATGTCTTACCTAGTGAAGACATCAAAAATAAAATTATTGACAACAACGATGTACTTATGGCCCTAGTACAGACGTTGGTAGAATTGGGTAATAAGGGAGATAATACACCTACTACTTTAAAAAGTATTAAAGCTACATTAATTAAAAATCTTAAGTAATGGATCCAAATTCTTCTCTATCTAAACTACGTATTGCTCAGTATAATATTCAGAGTGCTAATAGTAAAAAACCCTTATTGTTACAATTCTTAAATAAACAAAATATTGATATTTGCTTACTTAACGAAACATGGTTTAAAGATAACAATTTTAGGATACCTGGATACAATATTTATAACAAAAATTCGAGTAACGCTCATAACGGAGTAGCAATACTAATCAGACCATATCTTAATTATAATATAATAAATACGCAATTTTATGAAAATATTCAAACAGTAGCTTTATCCGTATGCACGGTACGCGGCAGTTTAACTGTGCTCTGTGTATACTGCCCACCAACTAGTGCGCACATACGAATTCATAGATTGCACGACATAATTAAAGATCTTCCTAAACCTATATTTATTAGTGGTGATTTTAACGCCCACCACATTGCATTTGGATGTCTATCAACTAAGAGTCGAGGTCAGGATTTGTATAATATAATCGATGACTTAGACCTATGTATTTTAAATGACGGCAGTTATACAACTGTCAATCGGCCAGGACAAAATCCTTCTGCCATTGATGTTAGCTTCATTAGTTCTAGTCTTGCATCATTGTGTGAGTGGTCTGTGCATGATGATACCATGGGAAGTTATCACTACCCAACTATAACAGAAATTTCATTACTCATAGATAGATATGACATTAGTCCTCCAGTTGATAAGTTTTTGTATAAAAAAGCGGATTGGGAGACATTCAAAAAAGTTTCTAAAACAATATTTAATGATTTGACTCTTAAACTACATGATCCTATTCTAACTTATAATGATTTCTGTTTTCGATTAGATACTCTAAAAGAATTAACAATCCCAAAGCTAACTAAATTGAACAACTTTAAAAGCAGACCCCCAGCTCCTTGGTGGAATGAAATTTGTGAAAAAAGCGTTGTTGCTTCCTATGATGCATTGAAACTATATAGAAGTGAGCCTAGTTTGGAAACCTATTTAAATTACAAGAGAAAAGATGCACAGAAAAAAAGAACCATCTCGGAACAGAGAAAAGTTGGATGGAACAACTTATGTAATAGTTTTAATAGAACTACTCCAATAAGTAAGATCTGGAATCTTATAAAGATGTTCAAAGGTATAAGACCTGGCAATAAATCATATAGAGATGAGTTCATTATTCCATTTTTAGATAAATTATCTGATAACACAAATTTAACTGATTCTGATGATATAAAAAACCTTTTTGATTTAAACAATGATAATCGAAATTCAAAATTTTTATTAGATTCCTTCTCATGGCGCGAATTTACAATGGCTCTGCAAGGTAGACGAAATACAACTCCTGGTTTGGATGACTACCCTTATTTATTGATTAAAAATTTAGACGAATCGGCCCAAAAGATATTTCTTAACGTTCTTAATCTGCTTTGGTATACTAAATCTATCCCGCAATCTTGGAAAACACAATGTGTTGTTCCAATACTCAAGCCAGAGAAACCTCCGCAACTTCCTAGTTCCTATCGACCAATTTCATTATCATCTTGTCTAGGTAAAATTTTTGAAAACATGATTAAATTTCGTCTTGATTGGTATGTTGAATCCAATGGTATCATTCCACATGTTCAGTATGGTTTTCGTCGTGGCCGCAGCTGTGCAGATAGTTTTACTTCTCTCATCTCTGACCTGAAAAATGCAAAGAATAAAAAATTACACACAGTTTGTACTTTCTTAGATGTTCAAGGTGCTTTCGATAGTGTAGATCCTGCTATACTTGTCCAAATTATGTCAAGATTAGGTATTCCTGGTCAGTTATGTAAATGGATTTTTAACTTTTTGAATAACAGGACACTATATGTAAGACATAACAATAAACTATTTGGACCAAAATCTGCTTCAAGAGGTACAATGCAGGGTGCTACACTGTCTCCTTTGCTGTACAATATTTACACATGTGAAATTTGTAAATTTGTAAATAATACTGATGTAAATATTCTGCAATTTGCTGATGATATTGTTTTATACAGCAGCAGCTATAATTTAGAAGTGGCAATTGACAATGTGAACATAGCTTTAAATCAATTATTTATATATTATAATGATTTACTACACCTAAAAATCAACCCATCTAAAAGCAGTGTAATGATTTTTGGCAATGATAGCTCCACAACTAATGTTACTTACAACAGTGAAATTATTCCTAGAGTAAATAGTAAGAAATTTTTGGGCATAATAATAGATCAAAAATTGACTTTTGAAACACATATTAGGCACATTTCCAAAAGCGCCCTAAAAGGTTTAAATTTAATGAAATGTCTTGCTGGTGTATCATGGGGGGCAGACCCCAAAACATTATCATTATTGTACAAAGCAATTGTTAGAAGCCATTTTGATTATAGCTCACTAGCTTATATGTACAGTACACATGTAAATAAATTAGATATAATGCAGAATAGGGCTTTGAGAATAATATCTGGCGCAATGTGCTCCACTCCCATAAGGGCCATGGAAGTGGAGACTAAAATCATGCCCTTAAGTTTAAGAAGGCTATTACTTGCACAAAGATATTCTCTCAAATTAATATCATCAAATAACAGAGAGATAATAAATAAAATATTACCTTCTACTCACAGAAATTTTCAGACACAGACAAAAGTTGATATGTTGAATGGTATTTCCCCAATGTTGTCCAACATCTTACTTGAAATAGACAATAGCTGTTCCAATATTAGAAAACAATTTCCATGGCCATGTTACTCCTTCACATATCAATGTATTTCACATCCTGTAAAAGTGTTTGAAAATACAATTAATAACAATTTAGATATGCTACAATTTTTAGAACAAAACAATAGTTATTATACTTTATACACTGATGGTAGCAAGAGTAGTGATTATGTTCATGCAGCATTGTATGATCCACACAGAAAATTCTCTCAAAGCTTTGTTCTGCATAAATCTTGTTCTATATTTACAGCGGAGGCATATGCGGTGTATCAGGCATTACTATGTATACGTGAAATAAGTAACTGTAAATACTTTTTAATTGTTTCTGATTCTTTAAGCATGATAAAGGCCTTAAGTAGCCTTACAGTAACATTTAAGTCTAACTTTATTCTTTATTTCATTAAACAAATAATTTACCAATATCATCTTGAACATATACAAATTGCCTTCCTGTGGGTACCCTCTCACAGTGGTATCACTGGCAATGAAATGGCTGATAAAGCCGCATATGAGGGTTATAATTCTGTTGATGTTAAAAATACAATGGACATCCCTATGACTGATTTCTTACAAAGCATTAATCAAAACATTTATGAGTTGTGGTATGAAATATGGAAAAAAGATCAAGATACGAAAGGAAAGTGGTATGGAAGCATTCAAGAAAGATTACCTATTAAACCTTGGTACGATAAACTGAAGGAGGATGCAAGCCGAGATTTTATCACCACGATAAACAGGCTGCGCTTTGGCCATAATACTGCACCGTCACACCTTGCAAGATTGAATATTATTTCAAACAATATATGTCCGTTTTGTGAAAATACTGAAGGAACTGTAGAACATCTCATTTTCTCATGTCAGAATTTCTTACTTGACAGACTAGTGTTAGCTATTGAATTAAGTGAAGTGAAAGTTAAATGTGATTTTGAATCCCGCCCGCCGCCACTTGAACAGTTATTAAAAGACAAAAACAGCTACAAACCCATATACAAATATATCAAAAATACTATAAAATCCATTTAAAATAAAGTGCAAATTCCAACCAAAGTACTGCAAAGCTGCAAGTGAAGAAGTGCAAATCAGTGCAACAAATAAAGACTTGACCTAAAGGTCTTTGTTACCAGGTCATTAAATTATAAAAAAAAAAAAAAATGATCCAAAATTGGAATTTTCTGGCGGGAACTTCGAAAAAGCGCGGTTTGAAATTTTCTTTCAAAATTCCTTTTAATTGTTTTCGGAGGATTTTTGGGTTTAAAGTGACTAAAAAGCTGTTAAATTATATACGGTAGCTCGCCGAAATGGTGGGTAACGAGGGGGGCGGGGATAACCCGCCCGCCCCTCATAAACGTCCTCGGGCTGAGGAAACAAACGAAATGAAGGAAATGGACTGTGGCGAAGGCGGCGGCGGTGAGCGTATGAACCCTTTTATGCCTTACCTCAAGCCAAATTATAAAAGACTTTATCCCGAAAACTGTAATAACACAGAGTTTAAGGTATTTATTGAAGCAAACGGCAAGGATAGAATCGGCAACAAGAGCCCAATTTATTTGAATCATATTTTTTCCAATGAAATAAAAGGTGTGACGGCAATTCAAAGAGTAAACGCTAATAAAATAGCTATTATATTTAAACAGTACAATACAGCTAATAATTTTATTAATAATACTAATTTCTTAACAAAGCACAACATGAGAGCATTTATACCAGCTGCACAGATTGAAAAAACTGGCATCATACGATTTGTTCCTTCAAACATCTCAAATAAAGAATTATATACAAAATTATCATCAATTTATGAAATTATCGCAGTAAGAAGATTCACTAAAAAAGTTGGCCAAGAACGTGTCCCACTGCACTCCGCTGCGCTTGAGCTTTCTTAAATGCCTCATTCAGCTTATGCATTACGCTTGAAGTTGTATCATTATATCGTGTGCATGGTTGATAAAATTCTCCTGGTAATCGTAATGCTTGACCGTATAATAATTCAGCTGTGCTCGCGCCGGCGTCTTCTTTGATTGTTGCGCGCAGTCCTAATAATACCGTAGCTAACTCTTGCGACCATGTTGACGAATTTAATCGCGCGGTGAGGGCTGCCTTGAGCGTTCGGTGCCAACGCTCTATCATTCCGTTACACTGCGGGTGGTAAGCAGTGGTTCGGGTGCGGTGTATGCCCATACGATGCATTAGTTTTGTGAACAGCTCTGACTCAAATTGTCTGCCTTGATCGGTTGTAATTGTCACTGGGCATCCAAATCGGGCAATCCAACACTCGTAGAATGTACTGGCGGCCTTCTCTGCGGTTATGTCTTCCATTGGGCAGGCTTCTGGCCATTTGGTAGCCCGATCTATCATTGTCAACAGATACCGGTACCCGTTGGAGATTGGTAAGGGGCCGACAATGTCGATATGAATATGTTCCAGCCGATTTGCTTGCTGGAAGCTGGCTACTGATGACTTTGTGTGTTGTTGTACTTTCGCTCGTTGGCACGGGTCGCAGGCTCGAGTCCAGTTGCTTACGTCACGGTTCATCGAAGGCCAAAAGTAGCGGGCAGTGACGAGCTTCCTTGTGGCCCTTATTCCGGGGTGACTAAGGTTGTGAATCGCTTGGTATGCAATTTTTCGGAATTCTTGTGGTAAGTATGGTCGAACAGAACTCGTTGACATGTCGCAAATAATCTTTGTGGTTGAGTTGGGCATGACAATACTTTTCAAATCATACTTTCCCGTATTTCTTAATGTTTTCAGTTCTCCATCTGTGGATTGTTTTCTTGCCAACTCATCGTAGTCGATTGGTGTTGGGCAGGTTATGGTTTCTATTCGAGAGAGTGCGTCTGCGACTTGGTTGTCCTTGCCGCTGATGTGTTGAATATTTGACGTGTACTGTCCTATATATTCTAGATATCTTGTTCTTCGTGCTGTTTCGTTGTTACCGATGGCAGTCAGTGCATGTGTCAATGGCTTGTGGTCCGTATAAATGATTAGTTCGTGGCCTTCAAATATGCGTCGGAAATGTCGTATTGCCATGTATATAGACAACAGTTCTCGGTCGTACGTGCTGTATTTTTGTTGTGCCTCGCTAAATTTCTTAGAGAAAAATCCTAGCGGTCTCCATGTCCCGTGAATTTTCTGTTGGATGACTGCGCCAGCACAGGTGTTCGATGCGTCTGTCATGATGGCGAAAGGGTCGTTCTGAGATGGGTAGGAGATGAGAACCGCGTCTTCAATGTCTTGCTTGCACTTGTTGAAAGCCAGTTTTGCCGCTTCGCTCCACTGGATCTTTGTCTTGTCATTTTTCTTGGCATTATGGAAATATTTGTTCAATTCCTTTTGGTGTTCAGCAGCGTGTGGGATGTTCGAACGGTAGAAGTTTAACATTCCGATAAAACGGCGAAGGTCTTGAACTGTTGTTGGTAGTGGGTATGATTTGATCGTCTTTATCTTCTCTTCTGTAGGATGTATTCCTTCTGAGCTTATTGAGTAGCCCAGGAAATCGAGTTTTGTTTGGCCGAAAGAACACTTAGCGACGTTGATTTGCAAACCGTTGCCATTGAGTCGCTGGAATACTTCTTCGAGATTTCTTCTATGCTCTTCTTCGTTTTCCGAGGCCACCAAAATGTCGTCGACGAATGGGAAAACTGGCAATCCGCGTAGCACGTTGTCGATGTGCCTCTGGAATGTTTGGCCGGCATTTCTTAATCCAAAACACATCCTGGTAAACTCGTATAGCCCGAACGGTGTAATTACTGCTGTTTTTTTAATATCTTCCTCTCGGTTCCTTATCTGATAATATGCTTTTTGAAGGTCAATTTTGGAAAAAATCTTCTTGCCTTGCATATTGTAGGTGAAGTCATGCAGACGCGGAATTGGATAGCGGTCTGGTATTGTTACCGAGTTAAGTCTGCGGTAGTCGCCACATAGCCTGTATTTGCCGTCTTTCTTCAGCACCATGTGTAGTGGGCTTGCCCAAGGACTATTCGACGGTCGACAGATGCCTTGGTCCATCATCAATTGTATTTCTTCCTTGGCCGCGTTATATTTGTGGGGCGAGAGAGGGCGAGCCTTTGCGTACATTGGTGGGCCGGTAGTCTCAATGTAATGTTCGACTTCACTGTTGTGCAATTTCCACGAACTTGGTCTTGTAATATCAGGATACTTGGCTAGTAAGTCGTGATATGGAAGATTGTCATCGATGGTGCGTATGCTTCCTTCCGATGCTGATAACAGGTAGCCAGTTGTTGATAGGGTTGTCTTTTGGTCTACCAATCGCCGTCCATGAAGGTCCACCATTAGTGCGTAGTGATGTAAGAAATCAGCGCCTATGATCGGCCTACTGACTGTTGCGATCACAAATCGCCACTTGTACTGACGCCTTAATCCAATATTCAATACGACGGTTCGTTCGCCGAATGTTGGTATTTGTGTTCCATTTGCTGCGTAAAGGTAGTTGCTCGGATCTCGGTTCTTTTTTTCGTTCACACTTGCGGGTAGAACCGAAACATTTGCGCCTGTGTCTACGAGGTATTGTTGGCCGCTTGTTTTGTCCCTTATGAATAGGCGGTAGGTTGTTAATTTATCGACTTCAGCCACCGCCACAGCTTCGGTCTTCTTTAGTTTTCCGGCTGCGTATTTTTCCTATAATTACAGGGACTTCTACACCGATAAGCTTCTTTGCCGAATTTTCGATGGAAATAGCAGGACCCACTCCTTTGATCACGGGATTTCGATCGTGATCGGCTTCTATAGCGTTGTGGTCGTTGACGGTATTTCTTTTCGCGATCCAGTTTTAGCGCTGCTACTTCCTTGGTCAGGGTCTCGATCATACTGATGATGTTCTGTTCTGACGAGATTTGCTGTTGTGACGTTGAAGGCTGACTGTGGCAGGAACACACGGAATTTACCTCCTTCATTTGCTCATGCATTTTGTCCGCCATGGCGGCAAGCGACTCCAATTTCAACTCGTCGCTTACGGCTAGTACTGCTCGAGTCGCGGCTGGCAGGTGTCCGATCCATAGCATGCGCAGCGTAGCATCGGGCATTTTGTCTCGCGCCAGGTCTCGCATCCGGCGCAGTAGTTGTGATGGCCGTTGGTCACCGAGCTCCATTTCATTGAGCAATTGCTGCAACTGTTTCCCTTCTGATTCTTCGTAGACAGACACCAGCCTCTTCTTGACTTCTTCATACCTCCCTGTATTCGGAGCGGTCATGATGATGTCGCTTATTTGCTCCACTTCTGGCTTCGTCAGGTTCGCTACTACCAGTCCAAATTTCCCTTCGTCGCCGAGCTTCTGGCTGGCAATCATGACTTCGAACTGGGCAAACCAAAGACGGGGTTTGTCACGCCAGAATTGTGGAATGCGTGCCTTGACACTGATCATTTCGATAGCTTCTTCGCTGATCATCTTGAACGCGGGGTCACCACTTTAGGGAAACTTCGTACTGACTTAGGAAATGGAATGAAAGTCGTTATAGTGATACTTCGTATTTCTTTATTTTCCTAAGGTATTAAACACTTTTAGTTTCTTACGTAGTGATATGCTCACTACACAACTCATTTCCAATAACCAATAAAAATGCTTTTGCACCCTTCGTCTTCCGATCCAAGGTGCTAACGCGTTTCCATATATAAACACGCAGCGCCGCGAGCGTCATCTTCATTCACTAACACGGCGTGCAGTTGAAGCGACGTACTGAGTGTTTGACGGTCCTCAGTGCGCGGCCGCGCGTCGCCGTGGTCGGATGTTGCTGCTGTATGTAGACCACTACACAGTAAGCATCACTTTTCTTTCCAATATACTGCCAGACAGTATACAATATGACTTATTTTCTTATAGGGTTTTCGAATATGTTCCCCCTTTACAACAATGTTTTAGATGTTTTAAATTTAACCACTCAGCAAGAATTTGTAATAGCAAGCAAAGATGTTCTATTTGTGGAGGTGAGCACTTATATAAGGAATGTGACAAACCAAATGAGGTCTGTTGTGTAAACTGCAGTGGGCCCCATCTAGCAATTTCAAAATTATGTCCGATTAAAATGAAGAAAATAATTGAAAAGAAAACGAAAATTACTTATGCAAGTGCTACCCTGACCAAGAAAATAAATGACACTACAGAATTCCCTCCGCTAGCGCCGCCAAGAATGCAGCCTGTACATAATATTGTAAATAAATCTGTAAATAAGCCTGTACATACCTCTGTAAATAAGAATACTACATATGTAAATAAATCTGTGAATGATGTAAATAAATCAAATGATGTCTTACCTAGTGAAGACATCAAAAATAAAATTATTGACAACAACGATGTACTTATGGCCCTAGTACAGACGTTGGTAGAATTGGGTAATAAGGGAGATAATACACCTACTACTTTAAAAAGTATTAAAGCTACATTAATTAAAAATCTTAAGTAATGGATCCAAATTCTTCTCTATCTAAACTACGTATTGCTCAGTATAATATTCAGAGTGCTAATAGTAAAAAACCCTTATTGTTACAATTCTTAAATAAACAAAATATTGATATTTGCTTACTTAACGAAACATGGTTTAAAGATAACAATTTTAGGATACCTGGATACAATATTTATAACAAAAATTCGAGTAACGCTCATAACGGAGTAGCAATACTAATCAGACCATATCTTAATTATAATATAATAAATACGCAATTTTATGAAAATATTCAAACAGTAGCTTTATCCGTATGCACGGTACGCGGCAGTTTAACTGTGCTCTGTGTATACTGCCCACCAACTAGTGCGCACATACGAATTCATAGATTGCACGACATAATTAAAGATCTTCCTAAACCTATATTTATTAGTGGTGATTTTAACGCCCACCACATTGCATTTGGATGTCTATCAACTAAGAGTCGAGGTCAGGATTTGTATAATATAATCGATGACTTAGACCTATGTATTTTAAATGACGGCAGTTATACAACTGTCAATCGGCCAGGACAAAATCCTTCTGCCATTGATGTTAGCTTCATTAGTTCTAGTCTTGCATCATTGTGTGAGTGGTCTGTGCATGATGATACCATGGGAAGTTATCACTACCCAACTATAACAGAAATTTCATTACTCATAGATAGATATGACATTAGTCCTCCAGTTGATAAGTTTTTGTATAAAAAAGCGGATTGGGAGACATTCAAAAAAGTTTCTAAAACAATATTTAATGATTTGACTCTTAAACTACATGATCCTATTCTAACTTATAATGATTTCTGTTTTCGATTAGATACTCTAAAAGAATTAACAATCCCAAAGCTAACTAAATTGAACAACTTTAAAAGCAGACCCCCAGCTCCTTGGTGGAATGAAATTTGTGAAAAAAGCGTTGTTGCTTCCTATGATGCATTGAAACTATATAGAAGTGAGCCTAGTTTGGAAACCTATTTAAATTACAAGAGAAAAGATGCACAGAAAAAAAGAACCATCTCGGAACAGAGAAAAGTTGGATGGAACAACTTATGTAATAGTTTTAATAGAACTACTCCAATAAGTAAGATCTGGAATCTTATAAAGATGTTCAAAGGTATAAGACCTGGCAATAAATCATATAGAGATGAGTTCATTATTCCATTTTTAGATAAATTATCTGATAACACAAATTTAACTGATTCTGATGATATAAAAAACCTTTTTGATTTAAACAATGATAATCGAAATTCAAAATTTTTATTAGATTCCTTCTCATGGCGCGAATTTACAATGGCTCTGCAAGGTAGACGAAATACAACTCCTGGTTTGGATGACTACCCTTATTTATTGATTAAAAATTTAGACGAATCGGCCCAAAAGATATTTCTTAACGTTCTTAATCTGCTTTGGTATACTAAATCTATCCCGCAATCTTGGAAAACACAATGTGTTGTTCCAATACTCAAGCCAGAGAAACCTCCGCAACTTCCTAGTTCCTATCGACCAATTTCATTATCATCTTGTCTAGGTAAAATTTTTGAAAACATGATTAAATTTCGTCTTGATTGGTATGTTGAATCCAATGGTATCATTCCACATGTTCAGTATGGTTTTCGTCGTGGCCGCAGCTGTGCAGATAGTTTTACTTCTCTCATCTCTGACCTGAAAAATGCAAAGAATAAAAAATTACACACAGTTTGTACTTTCTTAGATGTTCAAGGTGCTTTCGATAGTGTAGATCCTGCTATACTTGTCCAAATTATGTCAAGATTAGGTATTCCTGGTCAGTTATGTAAATGGATTTTTAACTTTTTGAATAACAGGACACTATATGTAAGACATAACAATAAACTATTTGGACCAAAATCTGCTTCAAGAGGTACAATGCAGGGTGCTACACTGTCTCCTTTGCTGTACAATATTTACACATGTGAAATTTGTAAATTTGTAAATAATACTGATGTAAATATTCTGCAATTTGCTGATGATATTGTTTTATACAGCAGCAGCTATAATTTAGAAGTGGCAATTGACAATGTGAACATAGCTTTAAATCAATTATTTATATATTATAATGATTTACTACACCTAAAAATCAACCCATCTAAAAGCAGTGTAATGATTTTTGGCAATGATAGCTCCACAACTAATGTTACTTACAACAGTGAAATTATTCCTAGAGTAAATAGTAAGAAATTTTTGGGCATAATAATAGATCAAAAATTGACTTTTGAAACACATATTAGGCACATTTCCAAAAGCGCCCTAAAAGGTTTAAATTTAATGAAATGTCTTGCTGGTGTATCATGGGGGGCAGACCCCAAAACATTATCATTATTGTACAAAGCAATTGTTAGAAGCCATTTTGATTATAGCTCACTAGCTTATATGTACAGTACACATGTAAATAAATTAGATATAATGCAGAATAGGGCTTTGAGAATAATATCTGGCGCAATGTGCTCCACTCCCATAAGGGCCATGGAAGTGGAGACTAAAATCATGCCCTTAAGTTTAAGAAGGCTATTACTTGCACAAAGATATTCTCTCAAATTAATATCATCAAATAACAGAGAGATAATAAATAAAATATTACCTTCTACTCACAGAAATTTTCAGACACAGACAAAAGTTGATATGTTGAATGGTATTTCCCCAATGTTGTCCAACATCTTACTTGAAATAGACAATAGCTGTTCCAATATTAGAAAACAATTTCCATGGCCATGTTACTCCTTCACATATCAATGTATTTCACATCCTGTAAAAGTGTTTGAAAATACAATTAATAACAATTTAGATATGCTACAATTTTTAGAACAAAACAATAGTTATTATACTTTATACACTGATGGTAGCAAGAGTAGTGATTATGTTCATGCAGCATTGTATGATCCACACAGAAAATTCTCTCAAAGCTTTGTTCTGCATAAATCTTGTTCTATATTTACAGCGGAGGCATATGCGGTGTATCAGGCATTACTATGTATACGTGAAATAAGTAACTGTAAATACTTTTTAATTGTTTCTGATTCTTTAAGCATGATAAAGGCCTTAAGTAGCCTTACAGTAACATTTAAGTCTAACTTTATTCTTTATTTCATTAAACAAATAATTTACCAATATCATCTTGAACATATACAAATTGCCTTCCTGTGGGTACCCTCTCACAGTGGTATCACTGGCAATGAAATGGCTGATAAAGCCGCATATGAGGGTTATAATTCTGTTGATGTTAAAAATACAATGGACATCCCTATGACTGATTTCTTACAAAGCATTAATCAAAACATTTATGAGTTGTGGTATGAAATATGGAAAAAAGATCAAGATACGAAAGGAAAGTGGTATGGAAGCATTCAAGAAAGATTACCTATTAAACCTTGGTACGATAAACTGAAGGAGGATGCAAGCCGAGATTTTATCACCACGATAAACAGGCTGCGCTTTGGCCATAATACTGCACCGTCACACCTTGCAAGATTGAATATTATTTCAAACAATATATGTCCGTTTTGTGAAAATACTGAAGGAACTGTAGAACATCTCATTTTCTCATGTCAGAATTTCTTACTTGACAGACTAGTGTTAGCTATTGAATTAAGTGAAGTGAAAGTTAAATGTGATTTTGAATCCCGCCCGCCGCCACTTGAACAGTTATTAAAAGACAAAAACAGCTACAAACCCATATACAAATATATCAAAAATACTATAAAATCCATTTAAAATAAAGTGCAAATTCCAACCAAAGTACTGCAAAGCTGCAAGTGAAGAAGTGCAAATCAGTGCAACAAATAAAGACTTGACCTAAAGGTCTTTGTTACCAGGTCATTAAATTATAAAAAAAAAAAAAAAAAAAAAAAAAATGATCCAAAATTGCAAACCCCTTGTCTATCATTGAGCAAAGTTGTACTGTTTCAAAATCGTGTGTAGATATGGATGGTCGATAATTAATTTACTCTATCTATAAGATGGTGTGGGATGGTGTAAACTTGCCTTTCTAAGCACTTTTTTATTTTTTGGTTTCCTGAGTTCCTGAGGATAAAATTGTCTCTATCTGCGCTAATACCTAGATAAAAATTAGATGGAATCTGTCAGCTCCGTGTATAACGTATTTAGTGGAGTGCAATGCCCCTGGTGGAGTGAATACTTTAGTTCGTAAGCATAAAGCACATTTAAGTGAACAAAGATGGGAGAAGAACTATTAAAAGAGGTGAAAATAAGGCTGCGCTCATTGGTGGTGTCGAGCCCGACGCAGATGGATTCGCGCACGTTGATGCGAGACTATGTCAAGTTGTTAGGTACACAAATTCCGTTAGGCAAGATGGGATATAGGGACTTCGTCACCTTCCTCAGGGAACGGTGCAGCGACAGCTTTCTGGTGAGTTCATTTTACCATTTTAAGAAAAACTAATGTACCTACATAAATGTTACTTGTTTAATGTTTTTAAAGTCTATATAGTATTTTATATGCTTTAACAAACTGCTGTTGAGCATTGTAAGTGATTCTAGTAAGCCTCTGAATGTAGACTCAAAATGTGATGATCTTATATATTATGATGTTTAGTTGGTATGTTCATACGTCAAACAAACATCACATATGCCTAATGCATTAATTTTTCAGTTATCAGGTCCTCCATCAAATCCTATTCTCACCGTGATCGTACCAGATTCGGCAAAACACATTGATAATTTTGTACAGAGATCAAAATTACCTTCTACAGCAAAAGTGTAAGCATTGAGTAAACCTACCTTGAATGATTTAAATGTAAACATTCACTAATATTGATGATATTTTTTTGTACACAAACAGTAAAACAAAAAGGAGAAGCATACCAGAAGCTAGAGTTAATCTACCAAAACATAATGTTATTTACAATTCCTTTGTCAAACACACCCCATCGGAAATTGAAGAGACAAAAAAGGTAGAGGTGAAAGCGCCGGACATCATAGCTCAGCACACAACCCAGAACAAAGAGAATGTTGACCAGCACAAGAACACCACAGTGACTAGTAATGATGTCAAGAATTTCCTGAAGAAGCGCCTTCCAGTGTACAATAATTTTCATGAGTTTGAAGAGGCTCTTTCTGAGATAGATGGAGCTTTGTCTATGTCTCAGGATGATGATTCAGGGAAACATACATCCTCTAGTGAGTTCTTTTTTAATCTGATTATAATAGGTTTTCACTTTCTTAAACATTGTTGAAAGGCAGTAACCCAATAAAATAAAAGATTTTTTAAAGGAAGATTCCACTCGATTCTCTCTTTAGGTAATAACAGCACAAAGGCTCTCCAGTTTGAGGAGCTGAAGTCTGAGATAATGGAGCTGATTGCTGCAGCTCCAGAGGGAGTGTGGTGCACAGATCTTATAAGGCTTTACAGGTGAGTGTTTCCTCAGAGCATTCATTACCTGGCTAAGAAAGTTATTGTATGAGTCAGATCTGACACAATAACACCAGAATCTGGGCTAGGGTCATGTTTGGAATAAAGTTGCTGTGAAAATCAATGCTTGGTACAGCTTTCATATACACAAGTGTACACAAAAAAATAATATTCATTTAAGTAATGTTGGCAGGTAGTTGCTGAAGGCAACTAAGTAATCACTGCACTGGTGTGGTGGCTATTACATGAGATTTGTTGAAAGACTCAGCAAAGCATTGAAAGCTATAGGATATAAAGCTATATGGATAACAATTCGTAAATTATTTTGCATTTTATATTTTAATTTTTGGTTTTATGAAATTTTTTATTTCGTATTTTCTTTTTTGTGTGTAGTAATTGGGTGATGCTGAACACTGCAACTTACACTGTTCCCTTAATTTAGAGATATTAAATCCAGTACGAAAGAACTAGCAATTTGTTAAAATAAGTTTTCTCAGTCAAGCCGTTTTTAGAACTTAATGCACCTAATGGTCGGAAGCCCACATAGACTATCATTATATCGAAGCTCAACAATTTTACATAATATGACTTCTGCTTGCGATTTGGGGCTTCAAATCAAGATAATAAGTATTTATTTATTTACCAGCGGCACCCCAGTTTTGTGGTTCCCATTCCCATGGGAATACGTGGATAAAATATAGCCATGATATTTTTTAACCGACTTCTAAAAAAGGAGGAGGTTCTCAATTCGGATGTTTGTATTTTTTTTTTATTGTTTGTTCGCGCATAACTTCGTCGCTTGCCAACCGATTTGAAAAATTCTTTTTTTGTTGGAAAGGGTATACTTCCCAAATGGTCCCATGAAAATTTTATCGAAATCGAAGAAACGGTTTTTGTTAATTTCAATAAATGATAGCAAATCTGTCGGGATAGCTGAAATCGCATGTTTGTTATTGTTTACACCAATTTATACCACGTACGCTGTGATGGGTATGTTTAGCTGGGAGTGAACCATTAAAAAGGGAAAAATAAAAAAACATTTTACAAAAAATAAAACCGACTTCTAAACAAAAGGTACAAAATAACTTTAATTTCGGAAGTTGGTGTGTTCAAAAACATGAAGCAACCAAAAACACGGAGTTCCGAAATTAAAGTTATTTTGTACCTTTTGTTTAGAAGTCGGTTTTATTTTTGATGATGCATTTTTAAAATCTGTTCAGTGGTTTAGTCGTGGAAGCGTAACAAACATAGTTCGCATTTATAATGTTAATTAGGATAGTAGACGCTAGTACCGGGTAGTAACTGTCAGAGTGGTGTGGCACAGAGAGCGCTACAACCGCGAGCTGAACTTCACGCGCTTCGGCTACACGAGCATCATCAGCCTGGCGTACGCGCTGGAGGCGCGCGTGCAGATCACGCGGCCGGTGGACACGGGCGACTGGCTGCTGGCGGAGCGCAGCCGCGCCGCCAGCGCGCCGCGCGTGCCGCTCGTGTCGCGCGTGTCGCGCGTGCCGCTCGTGTCGCGCGCGCGCCCCGCGCCGCCGCCCGCCGCGCGCGCGCCGCCCGACGACGACGACGCGCTGCCCGGCATCGATTTCGTGAGTTACGAACGACGTTACGAATCGTTGGAGGAGCTTATGGTGTAGCTTTTGTTTTTATAGAATTGAAGCCAGTTAAATAAATACCGATTGACTGAACCAAGAAATTCAAAACAAACAAAGATTCAGAGAGAAGAGAGATATTTTATTCTAGATTTGTCTTTAGTATGTTTTCCCCTGTTTATGGTGTATCTATACTAATATTATAAAGCTGAAGAGTTTGTTTGTTTGTTTGTTTGAACGCGCTAATCTCAGGAACTACTGGTTGGAATTGAAAAATTTTTTTTGGGTTGAATAGACCATTTATCGAGGAAGGCTTTAGGCTATATAACATCACGCTTAAGCCAATAGGAGCGGAGCAGCGATAAAGAATGTTTTAAAATCGGGGATTCCACGGGGACGAAGTCGCGGGCAGCAGCTAGTCTCTAATAAAACCACATTTGTTAGAAACACTTTAATCTTTTTAATTAATAAATACAACATTCACTTACTTTTATATACTTATACTGTTTCTCGACTGCACTTGGTGTACTAAGTGTAAAGATTGATTCCTAGTCCCACAAAACAATGTTTTTGATAATAGCAGCAAATGAATTGAAGTCCACCTCGCGCAGGACCCGGACGTGTTCCCGGAGGACTGCGTGCGCTTCATGGAGCAGATCCCGGCGCTGTCGCTGGCGGCCGTGCGGCCCGGCGCCATGCTGGAGGTCATGGTGGGCGAGGTGTACTCGCCCTCGCACTTCTGGCTCATCCGCCTGGGCGAGCAGTACAACATCGCCATGGAGGAGCTCATGGACGAGATGACGTGAGACACCATACTGACGATACTAAGCTTCACACACCACTTGCTTATTAATCTAGGAAATGTGTCATCATGTTTGCTTCACTACCCGCATTCGCTTAGATTACACTACCCTCAAATGTATTGGATATGTTGCCGGAAAATTGCATACGCTGCAGTGGCGAAGGGTGATATGTTGAGAGAGGTAAGCCGAAGCAAAAAAAAAAACTTGAGTGGTGGACACCCGGACGGAACGAAGTTCTTGTCTTGTCTTGTCTTGAAAAATCATACTTCTAAATGATGATTTAAAGTTTACGGTAATTGATCAGTCTCACTACATTCATCTGATCTCTCTGCAGTTATGTTTTGTACGATTGTATTTTGTAATTTCTTTCTCTCACGATATTCACTAGATCTTTGTGCATTTGCCTTTTTTCTTGATGTTATAGTTTGTACCTAAGTAGTCGATGCTTTAGTATGAAATAAAGAATTGTACATGTACATACACACACACATATATATATCAAACATAACTGTTTAACACACCCATCCAAATCGTGACCTCACTAACAGCTGCTTAACTCAACCCATCCTCTTCGCAACTTTGTCAACAGTTGCTTAAAACACCCATCCAAATCGTGACCTCACTAACAGCTGCTTAACTCCACCCATCTTTTCGCAACCTTGCCAACAGTTGCTTATCATACCCATCCAAATCGCGATCTCACTAACAGCTTTTTAACCCCACCCATCCAAATAGTAACCTCATTCACAGCTGCTTAACCCCTCCGATCCAAATCACAACCTCTATAACAGCTACTTAACCCCACCCATCCAAATCGCGACCTCACCAATAGTTGCTTAACATACCCATCCAAGTCGTAACCTCATTCACAGCTGCTTAACCCCTCCGATCCAAATCACAACATCAATAACAGCTACTTAACCCCACCCATCCAAATCGCGACCTCACCCATAGTTGATTAACACACCCATCCAAGTCGTGACCTCACTAACAGTTGCTTTACCCCTCCCATCCAAATCGTGACCTCACTCACAGCTGCTTAAACTCACCCATCCAAAACCGCGACCTCACTATTAGTTGCTTAACTCCACCCATCCTTTTCGCAACCTTGCCAACAATTGCTTAACATACCCATCCAAATCGTGATCTCACTAACAGCTGTTTAACCCCACCCATACAAATCGTAACCTCATTCACAGCTGCTTAACCCCTCCGATCCAAATCACAACCTCAATAACAGCTACCTAACCCCACCCATCCAAATCGCGACCTCACCAATAGTTGCTTAACATACCCATCCAAATCGTGATCTCACTAACAGCTGTTTAACCCCACCCATACAAATCGTAACCTCATTCACAGCTGCTTAACCCCTCCGATCCAAATCACAACCTCAATAACAGCTACCTAACCCCACCCATCCAAATCGCGACCTCACCAATAGTTGCTTAACATACCCATCCAAGTCGTAACCTCATTCACAGCTGCTTAACCCCTCCGATCCAAATCACAACCTCAATAACAGCTACTTAACCCCACCCATCCAAATCGCGACCTCACCAATAGTTGCGTAACACACCCATCCAAGTCGTGACCTCACTAACAGTTGCTTAACCCCTCCCATCCAAATCGTGACCTCACTCACAGCTGCTTAACCTCACCAATCCAAAACCGCGACCTCACTATTAGTTGCTTAACTCCACCCATCCTTTTCGCAACCTTGCCAACAATTGCTTAACACACCCATCCAAATCGTGATCTCACTAACAGCTGCTTAACCCCTTCCATCCAAATCGTGACACAAAAAGTGTCGTTACAACTTCGTTCCAAAAAAAAAACATTATATGCTTACTTCCATCTCGCTCACGCGCACGCATTTTGTACTGTCTTTTAGCATAACTCGGCGGATACCGGCTTACCTCGCGGCCTAGAATCGCGGTGATCGCGGGCTGGTCACTGTGACGTCATGACGACTATTTTGTCTTATAAATTGAACTGTCAATAAGCCGATAGCGCCTACGAGTTAAATAATGTTGTTGAAGAGCAAATTTTGTTGGAATTGAATATCCATCTGTGTATGCGTTTTGTGATGTTTCTCTACTTTTAACAGTACTGATTGTGCGATTTTTCAATTACAATAGAGTAGTTGTGTTCCAAACTTCTGAAGGGAAGCCGGCGGGAATCGGCTTATGACCACGCTTCGCCACTGATTACGCTGTAAGATTGCAGTATATCGCGTCAAATTGTTTCATCACTTAATATTTATTCTTAATATGATATGGATGTATAGGAAACTATTGAATTTGGATTTATTGTACTCAATGATTTTTCCTAATATATCGAGAAATTATAATCAAATAAAGATTTATTACAATCTTACGGAATCTGCAATGTTCCGCTGACAGATACATTTGCACACAAAGTTATGATTATTTCAACACTAGTTTGTGATTCTATTTTTACTTCAAACCCACGTATTCCAGTTTCTTCCATTCCCGTAAGAATATTTTTGGGACAAGACAAGAATGTTTAATGTTCAATAGTATGTGAGGATGTAGGTGCACTGTTGCAGCGCGTACTACAACGGCGAGGGCCGCTCGCGCGCGCTGGCCCGCGGCGCCGTGCGCGTGGGCCACTACTGCTGCTCGCTGTACGAGCGCGACTGGCACCGCTCGCTCATCGTCAAGCTCGTGGACTCCGACACCGTCAAGGTGCGCCACGTGGACTACGGCACGGTGGAGACCGTGAGCGTGGGGGCGCTGCGCGCGCTGCGGCGCCAGTGGGCGCAGCTGCCGGCGCAGGCCGTGCGCGCGCGCCTGGCCGGCGTGCGCCCTTCCGCCGCCGGCCGGCGCTGGCCGCACGCCGCCGCCGCGCACTTCCTGCGCCGCGTGCAGTGCGCGCGCCTCGTGGCCAACGTCGTGGCCGTGGACGCCGAGGTACGCGCCGCCGCCCTCCGCCCTAACCCCGCCCTGCCCCCCCCCCAGAGACTAACGCGCGATCCTCCCGCAGCACGACGTGCTGGAGACGCTGCTCATCGACACGCGCGGCGCCGCCGACGTGTGCCTGAGCGCCGAGCTGATCCGCGCGGGGCACGCGGACGCGCGCGCGGACTCGGCGCTGCGGGTGAGTGACGACAGCGCCAGCGAGGTGAGCGCGTCGGCGTCGGAGCTGGTGGGGCTGCGGCCGCGGCGCCTGCGCACGTGGGACGCCGACGCCGAGCCGGCGCGCGCGTGGGACGCCGACGCCGAGCCGGCGCGCACGTGGGACGCCGACGCCGAGCCCGCGCGCGCGTGGGACGCCGACGCCGAGCCCGCGCGCGCGTGGGACGCCGACGCCGAGCCGGCGCGCACGTGGGACGCCGACGCCGAGCCCGCGCGCGCGTGGGACGCCGACGCCGAGCCCGCGCGCGCGCGCAGCGCCGTGCTGCGCAGGCGCACGGAGCTGCACGAGCGGCTGCACTGCCAGCAGCGGCCGGACTGCGACCAGACGTCGGCGGCGCTGCCACGGATCTCCGACCCGATACTGCGCCGTCGACTCGCTTTAAATGAAAAATATCACAATTAACTTACTACTTTCCGACTATGTCATCTTTTGCCTTCAAAAAACCAAATAGGTAATGTTTTAGAGCAGCTTTTGTGTAAAATGTATGTTTGAAGAATAATTATTCAAATTTTTAATTGTGATCGACATCGAGGCCAACTTTTTTTTGAATTTTCGAAAATCCATTCAGGGTAATCGAGTTCTGGAAAGATTTGTAACTCAGTCGTACTTACAGTAGGTATGTTACTATACAAATAAGAAGATTGCCCATTGCCCAGGCGCACGGCATTTATGTCAGTATTTTGTCAGCTGCAGCCAACTGTTTGCAATAGAGTAGCTTATACTGGTTTCGTGATTGTAAGTTTAAAATGACATGCAAACGGTAGAGTTGTTCAATGAAACGGCTAGCCGTGCAATTCAACGGCTGTTTCAACCAGTTATTAACGACATATCCACTCTACTGCTTGCAGGTCAGTGGTCAAGAAACCAGTATAAGCTGTCCTCATGGGCGTAGCTACGGGGCAGGGTGGGGCGCTTGCCCCACCCTGGCTCTGACCTGTAAATGATATAACACTTTTACACGTCAAATATTTCTGGTCATTTTAAGGTTAGAGTCATATTTTTGCATGAAAGATTCTGTGGTGTAGGTAGGTTAGCAATAAGAAGGTATTTTAAATAATTCGAATTATACAGAAAAATACAGGGTGCTATAGCCTTTTTTTATGAAAAAAATATTTATTGTTAGTTAGATATTATTTTAGACTGCTGCCCCACCCTGAGCCCATGGCTGGCTACGCCCATGGCTGTCCTATTCTTCTATTGAAACTTCATAGTAAGTTAGCGTCAAATGTTCGCAAACGCGTGCGGCGACTGTATACTGTATGCATGACGATTATCAGTGATAATATTTGTAATCAATATTATTATAATCATTACAAATTTTGTCATTGTACAAAAAAGAAAAAGGTTTGTTTGGGACTTGAATTAAATTTACTAGCAGCCGCCCGTGGCTCCGGTTACGTGGGTGTCGAAAATTATTCTAAGGGAACAATCCTGAGAGAAAAAGCCGTTCTGACGTGATCAAGTAATAAACGTCATCCATCCAAACTTTCGCATTTATAATATTACTGTAGTATAGATATAAGGCATGGCAGGCGATAGACATTACTACTTTGTGTATAAATCGCTGCGCTCGAACCTCGGGGAAGGGTGCACCACCTGCCACCGGCTGCGACTCCTCGAGATTCGCGCACAGCCCCTCACGGACGCCTGCTCCTCTTGCAGACGGCGGAGTGCTACCTGTACCCGAGGTTCGAGGCGCTCGAGGGCGGCGACACGCCCAACCTAGCCGAGATACACGCCTACCTGCGCGACGGCATCGCGCTGGACTACGTGGAGGCCTACCGCCGCCACGTGCCCGCCTGCGTGCCCGCGCCGCCCGCCTCGCCGCCCGACAGCGAGGACTCCACGCTGCACGACTTCTACGTGGCGTCGCCGCCGCCCAGCCCCGAGCCCGAGCTGGGCACGCGCATCCCCTTGCTGTGGCCCAGTCCTCCGCCCAGCGCCAGTCCCCTGCCGCTGCCGCCCAGCGCGCCGCCCGCGCCATCCCCCAGTCCGGCCGAGCCGGCTCCCTCTCCCAAGCCGCCGCTACCGCCTGCGAGTACCCCTCCCGCTGGCGCCTGCCCCCCGTGCAGTCCCGCCGCGCCTGTGGAGCGCTCGGGCAAGCGCCAGGCGAGCATCAACCCCGAGGCGCAGGCCTTCACCCCCCGCCGCAGCTACCCGGCGCCGCTGTTCCCGCTGGCGCCGGGGCTGCCGCCGCCGCCGGGCGCGCTGCCGGCGGGCCAGTGGTTCGGGCCGTACCCGGCGCCGGGCGTGACGCTGAGCCTGGCCGAGTGCGACACGTACCGCATGCTGGCGCGCGTCAACCCGGCCGCGGCGCACTGGTACATGGCGGGCGCGCTGGGCCGCGCCATGGGGGCCCCACCTTGCGCTATGGGGGGCCCGCAAGCCGCCATGGGGGCCCCACCTTGCGCTATGGGGGGCCCGCAAGCCGCCATGCTTGACCCGCGATCCATGGGGTATCCGAGCCCTATGGGAGCTCCGGGCGCCAGCTTTGGACACGTGCGGCCGCCACCCGGCTTCGGTACCTAGTTCTCCTATGCTGTTTCCATAGCTCAGTGCCTTTCTATAAGCATAAAACAAATCTACCTCGGAATTGATAGATCTTGACAGCTGCTGCCAAAAGCATTTTTACATTAGAAATAAGGATAGTTGTCATAGTTTGACTTTAGATGTAAGTTGAATACTCCGGTCTACTCACTGTCTGACCATTCAAAGGTGGCATTTCTTCTAACTATTTTGTAAGTGTTATGTTTTCTTGAAGCTTTCGGCTACGTCGATGTGACTTTTTGACATCTCGATTTATAAATTTTGATCATTTCATTCTTTCAATTATTATTGTTAATTGCGTTTTTCTAGTTTAGTGCCCAAAAATCAGATATTATTAATATTCTGTATTTTTAAGTACAATAAAATAAGGACTTGTGACGACGACATTAACGTTACGTTTTTGTATGAAACATTAAAACTATTTCCTCAAGCGTAAGACCCATATTCCACAACTTAAACCAACTCGAATTGCAATTCCATCGGAGCATCAAACTGTCAATAAAGCTTGTCATAAATTCTAGTTTTCGTGCTCGAGAGATGAACAAGCAATTGCGTAAACGCGCTTGCTTAGCTAAAACTACTCTCGAGCACGAAAACTTGAATTTATAATGTCAATTAGACAAGATTTTACTGACGTTTTTGCTCATGTTGGAGTGGGAGTTTTCGATTTGGAATATGGGCTTAACTGGGTAGTGTGCCATTCGTCTAATAGCTGGCATCAAAGAAAGTACTCGGGTTCTATTTCCTCTAAGTAACGTTGCTTTATGAAATTTTCGACCAAAGCGTTCGACGGCTGGCAACCAACCCTTATTATCCATTACTTAGAATTAAGTATGTTATATTTTGATCGTTTCTGTGATAAAGATGATGAATCAAGTCGACAAGTTAGTCAAAACTGTGTTGAATTAAAAGTATTTTTCGAAATTAACTATATTTTTTTATTCATCAGACAAACTGTTACTGATGATGGAGCAATATCCTCACAACACACACGTGTTAGTTCATTGGTTCGAGGACTTTGTTCACTGGCAAAATGATACCCGCACGGCTCACTACCGCAGGGTATACCACACTAGTGATGTAACGAATGTCATATTTTGGACATTCGCGAATGCGAATGCGAATATCTGCTGCCAACATTCGCGAATGCGAATGCGAATATTCAGTTTTTTATGTTGGCGGCACTCCCATTCGTATGAAGCGTGTTTCATTTCTTTTTTGTTTCGAGAATAGCCGAGTTAATACGAACGCATCCGACTGTTTGTGACCGGTGTTTTCGTAAACAAAACAAGTGAATTTTGAGGTTACAGTGTGAAACCGATCTAATGACACGCGGGGTTGCGACAGTCATTGAGAGGATCAGGCAAGGTCGGTCTCGAGGTGGCCCTGCACAAGTCCGAGGCAATGTGCTTTCATGGCTCTCGGAATAGGTCATTATCGGAATCCCAGATAACAGTGATGGGAACTCCTCCTGGAGTTCATTGGCGTCGGGTCGACGATGTAGTACTTGAGTCTCGTCCTCGACAGCCAGTGGAACTTTGCGGTACATTTCCGACTTTTGGCTCCCATACTGGGGCTGGCCGGGGCTGCTTTCAAGCGGATCTGGTCCAATCTAGAGGGACCAAACGCTCCCTGCCGGAGGCTGTATGATGCGGGGATCTTGCGGTCCATGGCCCTTTATGGAACAGCGGACAGAGCTCCAGCAGGATCTCACGGAAGTATGGAGGCAGCGACTGTTGCAACCCAGCGCTGGGGCGGCCAACATTGCGGCGATAAGTCCTCTCTAATCTATCTAATCTAATCTAATCTTTGAGGAGTGGTCAGAGAGACGTCTCGACATCCTCACGTTCCGCCTGACGCGGGTGCTCACTGATACGGCGTTTTCGGGAAGTACCTGTTTCGGATTCAGCGGGAGGACACGTCCGGGTGTCAACACTGTGTGGATCGCCCGGAGTGGAGGTGGAGGTCTGCCCTGCTTGGGCAGAGCAACGCCGTGCCCTCGTCGAGTCGATCGGCGGCGGTAACCTCTCGCGTGTCCGTTCCTGGTTCAATCCATGGTCCGGAGCGAAGAGACATGGGAAGTGGTCACCTCCTTCTGTGAAGCAGTAATGCTAGCGAAGGAGTAGGCGGACCGCGTGCGAGGCTGCGTGAGTGGGAAACTTCACGCTCCAGCAGCCGCAACAGAACAAGACGCCCCGGGCGCCGGGAAACGCAGGGCGATTCCCGGTCACCGTAGGCGCGGGTCTGCGGATGGCTAGCTATGGGTGGGATAGCAATCAGGCCGAGCTATGGGCCCCATAAGTCAGTGCCTGCTAGGGTTGTGGAATTTTTTCGAAAGAGTCACCGCGGCTCTGGAACGCAAAGGGCACGAGAAGGATCACGGGTGGGTTTTAATCAGTAAGAGTCTGAGACTCCCTTCCGCTCCGCAAAGAGCGGGAGGAGTCATTTTATGATTTAACATGAATAGGAATTATAAACATGAGTAAATTAATATTCTAGTGAAATATAATTTAATGGACTTTGTTTTATTAACCAACTATTTTTTTAACATTCGCAAAACATTCGCAGTAATTTCGCGAATGCGAATGCGAATGCGAATATTCAAAAATATGCGAATATCCGCGAATGCGAATATTCGTTACATCACTGTACCACACCACATAGACCACACGTTCTGTTAGGCGGTACCGCGGTATAGTAAACCTCTTCCCAGACCTTGTTTCTGTTGATGTAATATTTTCCCCTTAGTCGGGCACGAGGATTTTTTGACTGAGGTCTGAGGATTAGTATTTGAGTTATTCCTAATAATGCGTCGCTTAGTTTACATTGACGACGTTCTCATTCCCTCTTGTCGATGTAAAATGAAAAAATAAAATTGTGTATGATGGTTTGGAAGAGCATCTTATTGTTAGTACCCTATTTCAACGTGGTCCCTTTCTAGTTTGGTGAAGATCTGATGAAGAACAGAGATGATAGGAAACGGAACTCTTCAATAAATGATAGCAAATCTTTCGGCATTGCTGAAATCGCATGATGCGTTAAGGTTATAGTAACACCACGTTCTATAAAATCGATCAGTAAAATACCTTCTGTACCTATCCCAAAAGACAGTTGCCATGATCTTTCCAGCCGATTGTGACACTTTGAACTTCTTTGGAGGTGTGCTTTTTTTATGCTACTGCATCGACTTTTGCTTTGACTCTGGTTCATAGTGGTGAAGCCAGGTTTCATCTCCAATAACGATCCGGGCCAATTAGCCGTCTGGAGTGGGGGTCGTCTTCAATGGACTCTTCTCCTTGTTTGAAAAGACCATGCCAATTGTAAACCTTGGTCTTACCAGGGGCCGAGTCTCCATAAACCGCTAACAACTCTTGAAAAATCGTCTGAGCGGGTTTTCCTTGCTTGGTAAGGAACATTGATCAAATTTCTCCATACTTGCTGACTTCTTCCCTCGATAACTGGAAGTTAATGACCCGATTAGGTTCAAACTTGGTAGGTATGTATGCTGTTAAATGAGGTGCCCAACTAGTGCCGATCTGGACGGGTAATACTACTCCCACTAACCCCTCCATTCCGCGAACTTTTTGACCTCCCCTCGTATCTCCGCCACGGTCAAAGTACACGATGGGTCGATCTCGTATACAAAGCGGTCATTAACAAAATATTATCTCATACTTACAGATCTTTTTTTCTCGACTGATGCACAAACTTTAGCACCCCGCATGATCAAATGAATAGGCGCATACAATTGGCTAGATTTTCTTTTCACAGAAAAGAAGCGTGGGAGGTTACTTATATAAAGTAGGCAGGCCCGCCGCTAGTTGTTTGATCGCCCGCGTGCAATACCGATTATACCGCCCTACGACTATACATATATGCTGAGTTTTGCTAAAAAAAAGGCTATTTCATGTTTTTTCTTTATTATGGTAGGAAAAAAAAATACTCATGTAACTAAAAAAATATTTTGATTAGGTAGATACTTAGTTATTTTTATTTACTGAAGTGTAAAACTGCTGAAGCATTGTTGATACTTTATTTTTATTTTAAAAAGAATCTTTCGCCAGATGCAACTGAAACCGGCAGTGTAATTAATATTATTAGAGCTATCGCCGAGTTCGGAAATGTTGAAATTAAGTCACTGGTAAAAATATGTATATTGTAATAAGTAAATTGTTAGGATTGTGTTATGGACATGTGACACATTACAACAGTAATTTTTTCCGTGTGACTTACATCGGGTGTGCAATCCAATATATTGGAAAAATATTTTGATTCTCTGACTTTGTTCAGTATAATTATATAAGCCTGGTTATTATCGGACGGCGAGCCATCATCCACAGGTCCACGCCTACGGTAGCCGGTAATCGCTCTGCGACTCCTCCCGAAACACCCGTGTCCGGTGAGTACCGGTGCTGAGAACGCCGTGGCTCTTGGAGAGGAGCCACGGCGTTCTCAAAGAGGGGACTTATCACCACAATGGTGGCATGCTCAACAAGTACCTACCTAACCTACCAACTGAGAAATAAGCTCAGAGTGAATCCCCAAAACTTCACGAATAAAGCTTTTCATAGAATACGACTATGGATACTTGTATTGAATTTGAGTCCAAACGGTGGCGGGCGGTTCCTGCGGTACCCATGCTGACTGATAAGATAGCGCCTTCGGTTTTTTTTTCAATGCGATGATATTTCTTATGTTGTAGGTGGAGTGGCTATTATATTATGACTATGACTCTAAATATTACGTAATGAGTCGCTCTATTTGCCGCCCCCTTGGACGTGCCGCCCGCGTGCGGTGCACGCCTTGCACGCCCGCTTACGGTGGGCCTGAAAGTAGGTAGGTAGTGCTTGTATGTCTCAAGGAAAAACTACAGGTGGCTAGACCGACTTCTGCCCCCTTTTGCAATGGGTAAAAAGTTAGTGGTCTCTGCTGTGAGGCTACAGTTGAAGCAAAATTATTTAGTAAAAGCAGGCACCGTTTTATGGCATTGGAAAGGAAGCGAGTGAAGTAAAGCTATTAGATTTATACCTTGATCTGCCGTACATTTGATGTTGCTGGCCAATACAAATCAATTATACAAAAAAAAAATGTATTTTAAAACAATCTGTTAAGTATAACAATCAATAAATAAATTGAAGAAAAGAATCACACTTTTTTGTCAAAGAGTAATGATAAAATGTAAAAAATGTTAAAATAAAATCCGATCCCGGACGAAATATGTAATACATAGACAAGGCTTGACTTGACGGAAAGAAAAAAAAATATGATAACAAACATGGCGGGCTGCGGAGCATCATTGAATTTTGTTTATTAGGTCAACGTTTTTGTACTAAAATTTAGCACGCCCTCAGATTATGTGGTCACATACAAGGGGACGGAGCCTCAATGTCAACGTGCGGAAAAGGTTTGTGGCAATGCGTTGTGCGTGTAAAAGTAAGATGAGTCGAGCGGATAACGTGAGCGTGGTTAGTGGTTACAGGAAGTGCCGGGGCGAAGGCGCTCGGCGGTAGGCGACTCGGCGGGTGATATGCAAGCGGCGCCGGCGCGCTACGTGTCAGTGAGCGAACTGTACTCGACAGACGAAGTGGAGCTGCTGCTGGACGAGATAAGGGAGCTGGAGCCGACGAGCTGCCGCGGCGAAGACGTGCAGGTACTAGCGCGGAGACAGGTGACTCGCATCACCGGCCCGACCGCAACGTCCAACACTCGAATGAGCCCACTTGCATTGCACATATCTTGAGATTTGTACTTATCGTTTGCTAGTTCCCAAGAGTAAAAAGGATTTACTTATTACCTTCCATATTTTGTTGTTCAACGACTCTTCGCTAGCTTGGTTTTGGTGTAGTTTATTAAAATATTAGTGGTACTTTCTGTTGTTCTGTGACAATGTTGACCTAATTCCTGATGTTAAATATTATATGACACCAGTAAACAGTAGATGTGTTGCCTCCAGCTATGGGTAGAATCATAAATTCTTGGAGAATGATGATTGAATGTGTATCTGAACACATTGAAGTAGATAGACACACACTTACTTTTTGCTAAAATAACAGTAGTTAGTAGTTCAGTATTTTATTGTTTCATCATTTTAAAAAACGTAGTTCCCATTATATCAATTGACTTTTAAATTTAGAGCTGTGGGGATTTTTCTTTGTGGTCTTGTAACTAATAGTCTAAGAGCCCGTGAATCCCAGACCTTCGTTATTTTATAAAAGCTGAAAGTTTGTCAGCCCGTGCTCCCAACACAGTAGTATAACGTAAATAGAATTATAACGTCCTGAACATTCTTTCAGGTGTCTGGCAAGGGATTGCCATGATGTTAATTGTCTGGAAATGAATAATGTGATTTTTAATAATATGCTGAAGATCATACCAAATAATCACTCTTTATTATTTAATGAAATTAGATCTGTATTTTACACACCTTTACTATCATTTACCTGCCAAAGCCACTGCAACCTTCTTACCTGTGTTGGGAGCATGCGCCGACAAATTTTCAGCTTTTATAAGATAACAAAGGTCTGGAATTCACGGGCTCTTGCTCTATTTGTGATGGAGTGACACTAGAGTGAGAAATTGTTGCTGTTAGGTCAAAAACATGTTTTCTCAACTTCGTTGAAGCACCTTCGAAACAATTAACGAATGTCATCTGTTGTACAGGATTTTCTGAAATGAGCAATATTTAATCTTACCAGTACTTCCAGTGGTCCCTATGACTATACTGAGACTTGTTTTGATCAAAAATACATTAGTACATATTTTGCCATTCAAAATCATAAACAATTCCTGGCATAATAAACCTTTATCATAGTGTATTTATTTTCCCAAAATCGAAACTCTTCATGTTGGTCTATGCTTTTGTTTAATCCTAGTTACAGCCCACGGTTTCACCCGTACCAGGAATGAGCCTATATTATTTGCTTGATCAAAAATGGTTAAAATTTCCGATTTGAACCATTTTTTTAGCTTATTCGGTACAAACAAACAAACAAAAAAAATGTTGTGTCTACTCTGAATTCCTATACTGAATATCACGCTTTTTATATTAATCTTAAAGAAAGGCGTAGTAAAGTTGTAAAGTTGTGATGTTACCTTAATGTTGTGTGTGGTCAGTGCTTTGATAACATAGCAGCTGGGTGATGGATACTAAACATGTAATACGGGTGTGGGATCAGGACTTCGAGATAGCGGGCAGCGGGTGCGGTGCGGGCGCGGGCGGGCGCTCGCCGGCCGGCACGGAGCTCACGGAGCGCAGCTGGGACTCGCACGCGCAGTACCGGCGCGCGCCGCCGCCGCGCCCGCGCCCGCTGGCGCCGCTGTACTGCCGCCTGCGCCACCTGCTCACGCCGCGCGGCGCCGCCACGCTGCTGCTCGTCGTAAGATACCGCTCACCGCTTAGCGTCTGAACCCGTTCAATGGCTTTATAACTACTAAATACGAGGGAGCCTTTGTATTTTCGCGGAATGGGGGATAAGGGGTAGAAATTAAAAAAGGAAATTATTTTTCCTTTTCAGATCTGTCAATTAATTTATCATACCTCATGAAAAATGTTTTCTCTTTATCTTCCAAATAACCCGAAGCTGCCTCCTTGACTTCGTCATCGGTGGTAAATTATTTACCCTGCAGCTCTTTTTTCATTTTTGGAAACCGTTAATAATCACTCGGGGCCAGGTCTGGGCTGTAGGGTGGGTGATTCAAAATATCGAAGTCCACCTTATGTAGGGTAGTTAACGCAACGCGGCTCTGTTACTATAAATATTAAAGCGTAGTATTCTCCGGCTATAGAAACACCTTTATCTTTATAATCAATCAATAATATTCTTCCGAATCTCAAAAGACATGTGTTGCCATGAGTTTACCAGCCGACTGTGACACCTTCAACTGCTTGGGAGGTGCTATGCCCTTTTTACGCCACTGCATGGAGTTTTGTTTTGACTCAGGTTCATAATGATGAACCCGAGTTTCGTCTTTAGTGACAATTCGATTCAATACAGCATCCATGTCTTCATTACAGAGGTCCAAAAATGCACGTTAACACTCTACGCGCTCTTGTTTTTGCGGCGGTGTGAGCATTCTCGGCACCCATCTTGCGCTGACCTTAGTCATGTCAAGATGATCGTGCAGGATTAAAAAAATGGTTGTATCGGATACACCAACCATTTCTGCGAATTGTTTCTTCTTCAGTCGAGCATCGTCGAGTACATTTTTTTCAACTTTTTGGATAAGTTCTGGCGTGGTCACCTCGATGCTCCTGCCTTGCCTCGGGTCGTCTCCAGGGGATTCCCTTCCTTGTTTAAATAAACTGTGCCACTTGTACACCATAGTTCTCCTGGACAAGAGTCGCCGTAAATCAATGACATCTCATCCATTATAGTAGCAAATGATTTTCCTTGTTTGGTAAGGAACTTTATAACGGCACGATAGTCGGTTTTTTCCATATTTCACTTTTCACTCCCGATTATGTTGCTTGGTTGACGATAGCTCAAAGACTAATAGTCTAATAACAATGTAACCTTGTATTTATACTAATTGTAAGTCACTGAGGAGCCTAAGCTCATTAGAATCGTAACAACCCCCTACAACCCTCTCATTTCGCGAACTTAAAAACGCACCCTCGTTGGTTGGTATGAAGATTTGGGAGAGATTTTATTATTATCATGTAAAACACGCAAGGCATGATTGATTTTGTGGAATAATTGAAGTCGTCTACTTTGCCACGAGTGTATCCAAGACTAAACGCGCAGTCCGTCAATCTCTGCGGCCCCAGTATGAAAACCATAAATGCCACATAGGTAGCGTACCATCGCCGCATGTAGGCCTGGTCGTCATTTAAGTCTGTTGCGTTTTTCTAACTCCTTAAAAAGTACAATACGTCGGTCTTCCAAATAATAACACTAGAAAGTATAAAATAACTTTATTTCCGAAGTCGGGATTTTTGGTTCTTTTTCTTCTTTTTTGACACCAACTGTGAAATTAGTTAATAATTACAATAAAAAAAAAAACAAAAATAATTTATTTCTACAATATATTTTGCAACAACTTAATTTAATTAGTGATTGAAGCCCCTTTAAGCAAGTACTGCTTGTATTGGGAGACTCCGCTCTTCCATGCCAAATATTATGGGACAATTATTTGTGTGAATCTGTGAGTATATGTGTGAGCAGATTTGTGTATGTATAATAAGTGTGCTAACATGTGAATAAAGTTAAGGACGTGAGGACGTGCCCACCAAACTTTCACAATCCCTACAGCGCATAATAAATAATAAAATTTTACCAAAAGTGTACATATCGTTCAGTAATATATTAATCTTAGTAAGTTATTTTATATGTATGTAAAAAATGTTTATTTTCACTCTTTAGGGTGATACTCCACAACTTAATTGACATTCACAAGTGCACACGTACAGCGTGCCGGCGCGGCGGCGCACGCTGAGCGCGAGTGATATGAACTGCTGCGACCGTGCGACGCACACTATTTCGAAAGTCTTGATATCCAAAATCCACTGTTCCGAAACCATCAAATGATTTATCCCGCTCTGGGTGGAGCGGAATGGAGTGTCAAACTCTTACTGACTAAAACCCACCCGTGATCCTTCTAGTGCCTTTATGTTCCTGGGCCGCGGTGACTCTTTCGAACAAATTACGCAACCCTAGGGGGCCCCATCTGCTTTGCTGAAAGCTCTGAGGCACTTTTGGAACGAGTCGACGCGCCGTCGACCCGGACCTGGTTGCTATCGGACGGCGAGCCACCCATAGCTCGCCATCCGCAGGCCCACGCCCGGTGCGTCTTCTTCTGTTGCGGCGGATAGGGCGTGAGGTTTCCCTTTTCCCGCACGCGTTCTACCTCCTGAGATCGCCGCCGCCGATCGCCTCGGCGAGGACACAGCGTTGCTCCGCCTTAGCAGGGCAGACCTACACCGTACGCTCCACCATGTTCTCCGGGCGATCCTCACAGTGTTGACACCCGGACGTGTCCTCCCGCTGGATCCGACACGGGTACCTCCCGAAACCGGACGGTGAGCACCTGCGTCAGGCAAAAGGTGAAGACGCCATGGCGTCTCTCCAACCACTCCTTAAAGAGGGGACTTATCGCCGCAATGGTGGCGTGCCTAGCGCTGGGTTGTAACTGTCGCTGTCTCCATACTTCCGTGAGATGCCGCCGAAACTCCGTCCGCTGCGTGGCAATTTGCCGTGGCAGCAGAGTTTCACCCGTAGCGCCTCCACGCGTAACCCGTGCGCGAGGGCTCTCGCCTCCAGCCCCCCTAGATAGGGCAAGAGTTGCTTGAAGGCAACCCGAGCTCTCCACAGTTTGGGAGCCAAACGTCGGGAATGTTCCGCAAAGTTCCACCGGCTGTTGAGGACGAGACCCAAGTACCTCATCGTCGACCCGACGCCAATGTGAAACCCCTCCTACCGTTATCTGGGGTCCCGATGGTGGCCGGTTCCGAGAGCCGTGAAAGGACATGGCTTCTGACTTGTGCAGGCCGCACCTCGAGACCCAGTTGCCGGATTCTGTTAACGATTATCGTAACCCCGCGTGTCATCAACTCGGCCGCCGCCTGGTGCGACCCCCCTTGCGCCAGAACCAGCGTGTCATCAGCGTAGCATTCTACACTGACGCCGCGAGGGAGGTCGCCGCGCAGCACCCAGTAGTAGCCGATGTTCCACAGGGGCGGCCCCAGAACCGAACCCTGCGGAACACCGTACGACATTTCTTGCCGGTTGAACTCACGAACCCTATTTTTGTATTAGATATGAAGGTTGCCCTTTAATGTTCCTGGGATCCCATCAAAAGATTATGACTACAGACAGAACAAGGAACCTTTTTTTTGAAGCTTGATAAATACAAAATGCACTTCTCATTAATTCTAGAATCTAAAGTGGCTTGAACATAATAATATCACTGACTTTCGCCCGCAGCTTTGTTCTCATGACGGTCGGAAATCAACATTATTTCCAGCATCAAATGAAACTTAAGGGAATTCCCATGTACTATAGCTAGGTCATAATTTAGTCTTGTGTCCGAATTTCATCCAAGTCGTTGAGCCATTGAGGTGTGATTAATAATAACAGACATACAGATTTTAATATTAAATTTAATCGCTGGCGTGGCATGATACATGTACGATTTCCACCGAGCGGGCCGGGTCTATATTTGCGAATTGTCGAAAAGTGTGCAAAAGTGCATTTTAATGTACCTAACCTACTAATTGTAATAAATGAATTCACTTTTATTTGCAAAAAAAAAGTGAATTAATTAAAAAATAGAAAAACAAAGTTATATTCGGCCCTAGTCAGACTACAGCTGTATGGTGGGGTGGTAATAGTGAGGTTATCGTGTGCAGCTGTGCTCGCTGGGCGCGTGCGCGTGCGTGTGGGCGGGCGTGGGGCTGCGCCTGGGCCGCGTGCCGCTGGCGCCGCGCGTGCGCCTGCTGCTGCTGGCGGCGCTGTCCTCGCTGCTGCTGCACTCGGCGCTGCTGGTGCTGCACGTCACGCGCCTGGCCGCGCTGCTGCCGCTGGACTGGAACAAGCTGGGCGCCTGCACCAGCGCCTGGAGCGCCGCGTCGCTGGCCACGGGCGGCGCGCTCACGCTGCACGCCGTGCTGGCGGCGCCCGAGTACCGCTGGGCGCCGGCGCACATCGCGCAGCTGCTGTGCTCGGCGGCGGGGCTGGCGCTGGGCGGCGCGTGCGCGGCGCTGGGCATGGCGCTGGGCGGCGCGCGCGGCTGGCTGCGGCGGCGGGCGGCGGCGCGCCGGGCGCCGTCGTGGAGCGCGCGCTCGTCGCCGGGCTCGCCGCGCGCGCTGTACCGCGCGGTGCCGGCGGCGCCGGTGGCGTCCACGTCGCGCGACGACCCGTTATAGTGAAGGCCGCCCGCCACGGACTTCTAGGCGGCCTTTTGTACGCCGCCGCACTCGCGCCGGCACGATCTCTTTATGATTTCCGCAAGTCTGATTTTTATTCTAGTCCGTTGTAGGTTAGCGATGGATCATTTGTGAGTTTGACGAGCGACGACGGTTCCTCGATAGGTTTTGCACAAATATTGTTAGTGATCTAGTCGAGTTTTGTACCGATGTCTGGTTGTCCGGGAGCAGTCGTTGTCCACTACCTGGCGTTCGTTTCGACCGAGTCCGTGTCTTGTCCCGGTTTTCTCTTCGTCCACTACGCATTGTTTATATATTCGTAATTTACGCGATATTAAAATGGATCATGTAATTAATTGACTATACACAAAATGTATGCGAAGGGTAATGTTTTGATTGTAAGCGAAGTATGTATTTATTATTATGTTATTAGTCATATATTGTTGTATAGACGGCGAGTACGTCGTGTGTGCGTTCCTTATTTCCTCGTAAGCTTGTAATGGATCAAATCGTTTGCATGATATATATGATATAATTACTGTTCATACAATAGTAAGCGTACATTATAGTTAGTGTTAAGAGAAAGTTCGATATGATACAAGTTGTTAATAGAGATAATTTTATACTGTCCGATGTGTGGTCTCCCCACGAGCTTACCGAGTGCTTGTCCTCGCGGCCCCTCTCCGCACCTCTGTTACGGTTTTCGATTAATATTCCTTTGTATGTCTTATACATATCACATGTGTGTCGGTTGTCTGGTCGGCGCCGCTTGCAGCCGCAGCGCGCCGCGGGAACATGTGACGTAACACGGACGTTTATTGTGTACCTACTACGATCTCGATCAAATAATGTACCGAGTCATTTTTACTTTAAAAATTTTAATGATAATAATTATATGGTTTTATACAAATATTTCATTTTGTTTCATTTATACTTATTTAACATGCTACATTTTAGATACCCACACCACGCACTAGAACTTATTTGACGCTGCACTGGAAGAAACACTTAACATGCTACATTTTAGGTACCCACACTACGCACTAGATCTTATTGGACGCTGCACTGGGAGAACACTTAACATGCTACATTTTAGTACCCACACTACGCACTAGATCTTATTTGACGCTGCACTGGGAGAAACACTTAACATGCTACATTTTAGGTTCCCATACCACACACTAGAACTTATTTGACGCTGCACTGGGAGAACACTTAACATGCTACATTTTAGGTACCCACACCACACACTAGAGGATTGTTCTCAAAAAAGTGGCTCTGTAACCTGTCAGACAGTTTTTAGAGAAAATATGTGATTTTTAAAATGCTTTTTATTAAATTCGATACAATATTGTACTTAAAGAGACTTTTCGCACAGAGGCCGAGTAATATTAAGAACATCGAAGCGAAACTTTTATAGGAAAAACTAAATTGTAACATCTGTTTCTCACTAACCTGCCATGTCCAAACTCAAATAGTCACACTTTAAATATACATAAAAAAATAAACTTTTAAAATATGGATTCAAAATGATTAAAATACTAGTCTGTATATTAATAAATTTAACTTTTTTTACACGGTACATTAATAATTAACATAATTTGTGAGTTATTCGTGTTCAAACCATGTCCGGAGTGATTTTCTCCATAACGTGTGCTTGCACACTAACGGGCATCACACAAACACTAATACTTGCTCAACATCCCACCCCCGCGCAAAATGACCAAGCAGTATCGGACTAACCGCTGCCAAGGAAAGAAGTGTAGAAATTTGCGTCATTTTTTTAGAAATAACGTCTAATCGCTTCAATCGGAGTTTGTACCAGGTATGTTATCTATAATCTGACTGTAATATTTTTATTTGCGGCTTAACTAATTTGCGAATAAAACCGTCAGATGATGTAATTTGCTGTCTATATATTATTTTATTAGAATAAACTCCATTAACTGTCACCATTTTGTTGTTATCACATCAAAACGATATTTTTTTCATTAATCTGTTTGTCTTTAACCTGTTTAGAAAGCACAGGTTATTGAGACTATTACCAGGTTAAAGAGACTTTGTCTGTTATTGTCTAATAAAACTGTCGTACTAGAAAAATCAAGTTAAGATTTGGTGTGAACACTAAGCATATTTACTTATTATTCACTGTGGTGGCAAAAAAGTTATGTTATTCCAATAAAGTTTTTAATTAAGGCATGTTTGTTTTGTCATAAAATGCTTGATCTTGGTGCATGGTATTATTCGAACCTATTTGTTTATTATTCAAAGGTAAAATGCCGAAAACTAAGAAAAAAGAAGACATCTTAGCTAGGAAAAGAGAACTTGAAAAAAGAAGATACGAAATGATCAAAAATAATCCAGAACTATATGCAAAATATAAAGAAAAAAATAAAGCAAAGTACGAAAAACGAAAAAAGGAGGGAAAAGTAGTTTCTATAAATAGTTTGACACCAAGAGATCAGAAAATGCTCAGGAAGAAGTGGAGAGAAGATGCAAAAAAATCCTATCAACGCAAAAAAGAAAAACAAGAAAAAATAAAACGCTTTATTGAATGCAACAGTCCACCTTACAGCGATATTGAAAATACCATTATTGATAACGTGGTTGACTGCCATAGAGAATACGAAGTAAAAGGGGCACAAGGTAATCCAGAGTGCAGAAGAATTACTAGGTCAAGAGAATTAAGTCCTGCAACTTCACAAGGCTCATCATTAAGTTCTGGGATTGGATCTCCTAATGCACAACGCTTATTGAGAAAGTTGCGCTATAAAAAAGACAAGGAAATAGCGTCCTTACGACTTAAATTAAAATCAGTTATGAAATTAAATGATGTCTATCGAAAAAAGGTTTCAAGATCGAGACAACCGCTTCAAGAAAAACGAAATTTATCAATAGCATTCGAGAAATCCTCGCTTGGAGATAATATTCAGTTGGAAAACTCAGTCGTCCAAATTCCTAGAGATGCTCTTCTCGAAGACGGTGTTTTTATGACTCCTGGCACGAGTATTGCAGAAGAATCTGTAACTGCTCTTCATAGATCTACACCATTTTCAGCACTGTCTGAAATGGAATTGCCTCCGGAACTTCAAAGGAGTACTCTAGATAAGATTTTGAATGAAGGGCCTGTCAATGTAACAGAGTCTTCTTTGAACACTTTTAAGCATGGTATTGATACCGACAGTGATTCTGATTACGACATATTTTAAAAAATGGTCTGATTTAATGTGATTGCTTTCAGAACCAAAAAGTAGTTTGTTCAAATGTTAATTATTGTTTGGAAATTTATTTATGTTTATTATAGGTACGTTATTTTAATTGGCTGACTGATTATTATTTGAGACTGAATAAATAAGAAGAACATTTCTATTATTTCTTAGAGATCAGATATTGATATTGTATTTCTTAAATGTATCGACAGAAATATTTAGTAGGACGACATCGAAATACGATTTTTATGTTTTCTTAGTTGTGAAGCCGAAGCCGAGTTTTTTAATGGAAGTTTTATTGTTTGCAGTTAGTAAAATAATTAATAAAAGCTGATTTTGCATGGTCAAGTCGTTTTATTTTTCATTTACCTGTACGATATCTCTTTAACCTGTAAGGTAGTTTTTTTGAATAGCTGTATTTTGTCTATTTATGTGAAATTTGTGTTCCCTTAAAACAATTCAACATCAGAGAAATACTCAGAATGGATTTTTATAAAAAAAACTCAATAGTTGATACATTTTCAAAAATTGATAAATTTATTCGAGCGGTGCCACTTTTTTGAGAACGACCCTAGAACTTATTGGACGCTGCACTGAGAGAAACATTTACATGCCACATTTTAGGTACCCACACCACGCACTAGAACCTATTTGAGTGATTTTTTCAAAACAGTGTTTATGGCAAAAATATTGAGTATTTTATTGTTAGTAGGTTCCTTTTCTCTGGAATTAACTCGCATAGTAATCATTACTAGTATAGGTAACTAGTGTGTGCGTGAATGGTAAAAGATGTTTTCATATATGATTCTACTTAGCCATAGGCTATATTGAATAACGGGGAAAGCCAGGACTGGCCGCTAGGTGTCAAATATGAACAGTGCCTACCGATAAAATGCTCAACAGAAAAATCTTGTCTAAAGCAAAACAGGTCAGTAGATTATACTGTGGCGTAGATTTTTCGTGAAGAGCGAAAACTACATCATCGTGTTAAACATGAGGGGTAGCCGGTGGAGGTAGGTAGCATTTTCAATGTCAACAGGCCCGGATAAACCCATTTTAATATCAAATAATTATGTATGTAGGCCTAGATGGCTCCTTGGAGCCCTAAAAAAATCAAGCTTCTTAGTCAACGCAATAAAGAAAACTGCTGTTAAATATTTTGATATTATTGCAAGTAAATCAAAACCTATAGGGTACTTCCTGTTGACCTAGAATCATGAAATTTGGCAAGAAGCAAGGTCTCAATCTATTTTTTTTTTAGTTTTATAACATAAAAACACACTTTTCAACTTAAGTTTGTCAAAGTAATGAGAGTGCTGTCGAAAATTTAACTTGGAAAAACTCGGGACTCAATTACCGTAATACAGAAACTGCCTACAAACGAGTGTGTAGGTAGGCGTGGATGGCGCCCTCTCGGTGCGCAACGCGAGTGTGACTCGCACTTGTCAATAGATTGGTAGCTAAGTGTCTGATGTAGTGTTATTTATGACTCTGTGTATTAAAAGACCAACCAATAGTCGATTACGTCCATTCCTGCAACAGATGTTGATGTTTGTTTGATTACACGAAGCTTTTATCAATAAAATTGGCAGATTATCTTCTATTCATGTAATAGTTATCGGTCTTAGCGATAAAGCTACTATCGCAAGTAATTCAGTCTTCAATCTATAGTACTTCTTCAAACTCTTCGATCTATTGACTAATGTGATTTATATTGTCACAGATAAAAGATAGATAATCAAAGTAATTAATTGTATTAGCAAGTGATAGAGCAGCGATGGCGGGCACGAGACCGCAAGAGACGTGCGCAGGCGTCGAGCCGGCAGATCAGACCTTTCGTAAATATTATACCGACATAGACTATATCACGTCGCTAGAGGGAATCCTGAAAGTGTTGTCTGCTGTAAGTATTATTAACACTTGCTCATTTCAACTATTTTCAACTAATAACCTACCTAGAGTTTGTGTTTTCGCCCCGCTCCCATACTTGAAAAGCATATTTTAATAAAATCCCAAATGTAGAAATATGCAATCAGTCAGATGTGTGTTCAGTGGAGTTGTGGTGACTTACGCTTAAAAAGTAAACTTATGTAGGGGGTCAAATCTTTTCGTCTAGTATGATCTACTCTAGGCGGGGTGCTAACATCTTTGTCGTTGTTTCGCTAGCTCTTGTATCCTATATTTTAACCTTTTGCAAAAACTTGAAATATAATTTTTTTGATGCAATAAATTGACAAAAATACCCACATAATATGTATATCAAACGATGTTTTTAAACACACTCGAAAACACCGTTAGGTACTTTGTTTTCACAACTTTTTGATATAAAAATTTAAGCTGTCTTTTTTTTTTTTTTGTGTTGTGGCTCCATCGTTTATCTAACGATGATTTTGCCAATGTCAAGGTTTGGAGAGGAACTAATGATCGGTTCTCATTACCGATAGAGAATTTGAGACAGTTTTTGTTGTGAATCGAGATTCAAAAAGCTCAGTCTTGGTTGTGAAGAATGAGCGGGTGACGGCCGTGCGGGTCACTTTTTAACCAACTTCCAAATAAGGACTCCTCCTTTTTTGGGAGTCGGTTAAAAACTAACCCATTCAAACAAAAAAAAATACAATCGACTTGAGAACGGAGTTTCTCAAGTCGATTGTATTTTTTTTGCCTTATTTATAACTTTTTACTGGGTGTACCGATTTTGATTATTCTTAGCTGGTCCCATTTAAATTTGATTGAAATCTGATGACTAGTATTTGAATTTTCCCTAATAATGCGTGGTCGACTATTGATGATGTTCTCATTTCTTCTTGTCAATCCGGTTTTTTTGGTTTTTTCTTCGTTTTGTGAACACCGACTTCCGATATTAAAGTTATTTTATAGTTTTTTTTTGTTAAGAAGTCTGTTTTATTTTTGTAAAAGTTTATTATAGTTCACTTTTTAGTGGTACCTACACTCCCCCACCTAAACGTACCCTTCACAGCGTACACGGTATACATTGGTGTAAACAATAAACAAACATGCGATTTCAGCAATCCCGAAAGATTTGCTATTATTTACTGAAGAGTTCCGTTTCCTATCTCTGTTCTTCATCAGATCTTCACCAAACTAGAAAGAGACTACCTAGTTGTTTAGAAGTCAGTTGTATTTTTTTAAGGTCTATCGCCGTCTTGAGTCGCGATACTATGAACTGACCCGTGGCCCACGTATTGGCATCAAATCGTATGAGCTGTCATAGAATAGAATAGAAACCTGGTAGTTAGGAAGGTAGGTCATTGCATTCCTTATCTTCTTCTTGCTTTGAACTTTCCGCTGATGGTATCGAGTTTATCAGATATAATTAAATTTATTTTAGGCTCGGTGCCTACTGAGCTAACTCCTAAGAAGGCACCGAGTCTAAAATAAATTTTCATCGCCCTACTTATTCCGTGTCTAACTACTGTAAGTTCTTACATACAATACTATGTATGTTTGGGGTAGAATTGTATTATTTGGACAATAAACGTTTGTTCTACATAATTAAGCACCTTCACTGTGTACTTTATTATATCCCGTCACCATGTGCGTGTCTGTGTCCTTTGTGTGGTAATGTTGTAAGGAAGAACGTTTTTCCATAAAACCACAAGTCATTATTCTTTGTCTTAAAAGAGCACTCGGGTAGGTGCACACAGCCCGTGGCATATATGTGGTAGCTCTACTACACTAAATGCAGTGTACGCAGATCGTAGTCGTGGTTTCAACAAGGGCTAGCAGGATATACATATTATATACCTCACACTAACTACTGTCTCGTTATTGAAATGAATCTATACTAATATTATAAAGCTGAAGAGTTTGTTTGTTTGTTTGAACGCGCTAATCTCAGGAACTACTGGTTCGAATTGAAAAATTATTTTTGGGTTGAATAGACCATTTATCGAGGAAGGCTTTAGGCTATATATCATCACGCTTAAGCCAATAGGAGCGGAGCAGCGATAAAGAATGTTTTAAAATCGGGGATTCCACGGGTACGAAGTCGCGGGCAACAGCTAGTATAGAATAACTGTTGACGGCTGCTGCCTGAACCAGTAAACATGCTATGTTACTCTGTTACATCTGACCACACAAGTCTACAAAGACTTATCTACTTTTAATAAGTAATAATTAGATACAGTCTACAGATCAACTGATAGCGTTATACCTTTATGAAAACTTGGCCTGATCACAATCAGTAATGTGCCTCATATCTATACAGATAGCATCTCGACTAAACTGACACTCCCGGGACCAACTAATTAAACGTGCTTTCGGAGATAAGGAGAAACTTGTTACCTATGAATTGATGGTCTCCCATTACTTACCTTCGAAGTTCGATCTTTGCGACTGTTCAGCAGACGAGGCCATTGGACACGAATTAAGCAGTTTCTAAAAGATAATTAGGAAAACTCAATAACAGTTTGACGCATGCATGATAAGGTCGACAGATAGTGAGCGTGGTGTCGGCGGTGCTGTTCCTGGGCTGGTCGGCGTGCCCGCGCGCGCCCGCGCTGGCACAGTGTGCGGCGGGCGCGGCACTGGGCTGCAGCGCCGCCTGCGCGCTGTTCTTCGGCGGCGTCGTGCTGGGCCTGCCTTTGCGCGCACCGCAGCTCTACCTGCTTATTGTATGTACATCTGTGGCAACGGTGAAACTACAGGCCTGTCATTTAACTGAGACTTTGCCTGAGGAAGCTGCTCGCTGCAGAAGGGGGCCAGCTACTTCTGGCAGCGTCTCAGTCCCACACAAGTTACAGCCGTGTCATTGTGTGCAGGATATCATCGTGTCGACGGCGATGGGCCTGTTGCTTCTGGTGACGGCCGTGCTCAGCATGACGGTCTGCGAGATCTACAGTCTCGTCAGCTACTTGCACGGGGTCAGTGCCATAAATAATTCTTTACATAATGACTATTGGAATAATTTACCTACATATATACGGAGACGATATTGTGCGAATGCTCTAGTTATTTTTTTTTTTATCTCTTACCACCTATCGGTCTTCAAAACGAACAAATGTATCATGTAAACATAATGACGCTCTCAATGGAAGAATCGTTCATTTGTTACAAGGTCGACATATCTCAGAAATGCCGTTTTTACAGTAAACGGGACGCACCATCTTACCTGATTTTAGCCAAATATTTGAAAAGTTGTTCGGTTAGTTTGGAAAGTTAGTTGTTGTTGTGCTACTTAAGCAGTATTCTATGATTTCTCCAAAGCCTTTGATTGCGTATACTATGACACGCTTTTGCGTAAACTACGTCATTACGGTCTCCAAACACGAAGCTCTTAACGTAATTGATTCATATTTACATAGGTAATAAGTTCCAATGTGTGGATGTCAGGTTCTCGACCATACGGACATAGTGAGAAGACTTACCTAAGAGAACAAAACCGTTCGAGTTAGTGTTTGGTGTTCGTGAAAGTGAATAGTGTAAAACACTTGTGCTACACAAGTGTTACCAAATAAACACATGAACAAAGTGTATTCGCCTTAATAGAGATAAGTGCCATTGGACACATTCTTAGTAAAGACAATATAGCAGTTTAAGTTTTAATTAAATAACTTATAAGTCTATACACAAGGCTAGATTGTAATAATATTAGGGTACATCATTTGATGAACACTAGGATAAGGGAAAAAAATAGTGGCTGTGTTAAACGCAAGACAATGTCATACATTTATCATGTTCTTTTTCTATAAGTTAGCTTATGACAGGTTAAACGAGTTCATATTTATAATATCTTTTTATTTTTTTATTATTGATGAATGATGACTGTGTAGGTCAATCCGATTTTTACTCAATCTGATCTTTACAATGGTTTTATAGTGTTGGATAAGTAGTTATTATTTTTTCTCCCTTTGTCATGACTTTGCATACTATTGTATAAGTTCAAGTTCTTAAAACGCGACAGACAGATGTGTTGCTGGGGAGTTTGTTGCGCCACTTCTTCTTCATAGAACATAATAACATTTATATCCCAGCTAAAACACTAGGAAGTGTGACGGGTGGGCGTTTTGGGACTGTCTTTATGTAAAATTTGACGTTCAAAAAGTGCTGGCTCTCAGCCTAGTTTTAATAAATGATTGATTTGATTGAATTACGTGACCCAAACGCAGAGCATGCTGTGACGTGACTAGATGAGATCTGTATATGGGAGGTCATTTTTGTGGGTAAGGTGGAATATAAAAAAAAAATGAGGACTAAATCGTGTGACATTCACGCATCGCGTGTATTTTTAAAATAAATAGTTTCCTAGTTATAATATATTATACGAAAATAGACAAAAATTGATTAATTATCCCTTATATCTGAATATACTGAAGCTAAAATTTTCCAAAAAGTACAGAAATTAGTTTTCTACTTCTAGATTATAGGAAAACCTATAAGAAGTCCATGATATTAAAATAACACGGTAAATCACTCAATATTGTGCGTACCAACTTACATTTGCAGGTGGAATGTGTGGGAGAACATATTTTTCAACACCAATGTTAAGTTTAGTTGAATCGGTTTGTAGATGAATATTTAATGAAAAAAATAATCCCACAATGAGCATTCTACGGCTAATATTTTAGGAGATATTAATTTTTCAATTTGATTCCGCTCGTGGTATGACAAATAAATACTTATAAGCGCAGGCCCTCACTACGGCATTGTGAGTCATGCTTGTGAGACTATGACGTTCACATTGCTCTACTTGTTATAGATAATGGTACAGAACACTTCGTGCACGAGTCAGACTCACACTTAGCCGGTTTATTTTTATATATAATATGGCGACCTTGTAAGTTGTAGCAAATGAGGGAAATCTGGTGTATAATCTATCTGGCCTATGTTTCACAGATCGCAGTGAACTGCTATAGACTGTTGCATGGAAAGAGAACGCTCTAACAATGTAACTATAGCTAATTAGAGAATATGGCAATACATACAAATTTCAGTCGCTAGCCGTGCTGAACGGCTGCATGGTGATCGCAAGCACGGTCGTCACTTACGTAGGCGTGATGCGGCTGTGGGACGCCGCGCACGCGCCGCGCGCCGGGCCCCGCGACCACGACGTGTGACCTTGAGGCCTGCCCAGTGCCGCCAGGCTGCTCCTCCGACTTGATTGCCAATATTCATTAAGTGCTATGCAGTGACTGGGGCTTTGAGCTACTCATGATTCTGAAGGGTTCAAGTATTAACATAGCTCCAGTAAAACAAAAACTATATAAATAAATTGTCTATATTCATAACAATTATTGCACTTGATATAATGATAACAAGAAATATTTTGTACATCCAACACCATTTGTAAACATTTTATGCGTCACCTAACAATTACCTTTACAATATAAGAATGAGCACCTCCCTCAGGTATTAGCTACTCTGTGCACTTGTGAAGTAGCTGTGTACCGACTCCACCAGACTGTCTGCCTTAGGCCGCGCCGCTACTCCGGCAACCTCCACACCAAGATTCTCAATCTTATGTGCTGTTGAGTTGCCAATAGCAAAGTGTGGCAGTTCTGAGAGACTGTTGCTAAACGTCTGTAGCTGCCTGTGTATGTACTCGCACCCAGATGGACTGAAGAATACCATGCAGCAGGGATCCTCAGAGTCATTGAGTTCCATGAGATCAGTCTTCAAGTTTTCATTTTCTTTAGTTTCATATACTGTCAGAGCATCCACCGTGATATGTGAGGATTGCAGAATATTTGGCAAAGTCTCAGATCTTAAATTACCGCATGGAAATAAAAATTTTGACTCTGAAGGGTTTTCTTCAACTATAATTTTTGCAAGATTTTCAGCATTTCCTGATGCCATTCCTAAAGCTTCTAAGCCTAGTAGTAGTTTGATTTTGTGACAGCTTACATCACCCACTGTATAAACTTTCTTTGTATTCCAAAGCACAAACCTTGTGGGGTCCCAGCATTTGGAGACAGCTTCGATAGCTCTGGGGCTGGTGAAGATGATGCCGGTGTAGTCCTGCAGCAGTTTCTCAGACAGCTGCTGTTTGCTGATGAACTGGAACTGCAGCGGCTCCACGAACACCGTCTTGTAGTTGTTGTCGAGGAAAGCTTTCACGTAATCTTCCGACTCGCTCTTGAATAATACAACTTTCTTCATGATAGCGAGATTGAAACTAGATGACATCGGCTTCAGCTCCTTTGTTTGTTGTTCACGTCCACATAACAGCTGGCCCTAAAACGGAAGTAACACATAAAAGAACCTCTTTGAATATTAAACACTAAACTTCTCGTAGAAATGCAGAACAAGTGTGAAAGTAGGTGAATTACATTATGACGAAATCAGAAGAAGTACCAAGCTATATGAGCATTATTAATAAATACAACCTGCCTTTGTTTCAAACACTTCCTTTTGAAACGCACCAACAATTTTGTAGTTAGCTAAAGTCGTTTTAAAACTTGAATACCTACTTTTTTGTTACGAAGACTGTCAACGAAACGAACATTGAAACAAAATTGTCATCAAGACGTTTGCGTTCCATACCAAAAATCGAAATCTTCACGTATCGTGCCTGTCAGGAACTCTCAAGAGGATACTTTTTATTATAATTCCCGTTCTTAATGTGGAAGCTCAGTTTGATTAGAGTCATAAATTCATAATACTAACCTTAAAGTGGTTTGTATTCAGGAATCAGAGAACATTCAATAAAATACCTATGCATTTCTTTAGTTTTATATTATTATACTACAATGCACAACAATTCTAAGTTATCAGGACTTTGAACTAGCCTGGCTCAGCCTGGCTGTCAAAATGGTGACAAGGCGAGACATTTCACTTTCGACTTGAATGGTGACATGACTTTGACAATGACACGAGACGACATTAGTGCCAAAGACCTTACAATTAGTGCACGATTACCTAATACGTTTTGTTACAGCGATAGGGGAAGATTTTGAAACAAGAGGGCGCCACACGCAGTTATGATCTATGTATTTACATTCTTCAGCGATTCATGAGAAATATTTTCTCATTGAATTTTTAGATAAGTATACTTATTGTATTTACTTTCTACATATACAAGAACACGTCACGGTGACCAACCGCAACAATGACGCTGCAGTAAATAAAATGACACAGCGGATCACCAGGCAATAATACGGCCAACGAGCTGTACAGGGAGGGATCTGGTACGGCGCTTGATTCCTCTTCACCTATGTAGCTGCACATTACGCTACAAGAACACACCTACATCGTGCGCTTCAGCACCAGGCTGCAGGCAGTTCAAGGAGGCTATGCCATCCCTGAACGGGAAACTAACCAAGGTCTTCTGCAACTAGAAAAGAATAGAATACTCTTTATATGGTATGGTGTACATACCACAAGGAGCTCGCGTCCTACCCTTTCATATGGTGTAGACCATATGAAAGGGTAGGACGCGAGCTCCATGAGCGCACAGGCGTCGCAAAGATACCAAGCAACCAAACAATAGGAACCGAGTTTTGTTATAAAAATTACATTTAAGTACAATTAAATATCCTGAATACAGCGGAAGGCCTGATCTGCTTCTGGAGAAAGGTTGGCTGCTTAGACTGGCCGCCGCTATGGCTCACTTACAATCGTCTAACATCAGTATTAGGTAAGTGCGGGAAGTAAATCTCGATACATAGATAGATAGCAAAACCTTCCCCATTGGAAAATATAAATGAATCATTGTTATTCCATATAACCAATTATGTCACCAAGCTTCTTGTTTACTTTGATGACTTTTTAATTAATATTGGTTTATTTTGGTGGCTTGTTAATTAATATTTTTGCATGTTCCGTACATAAAATACGTTTAGTAGCTTTTTGAAAGCTAAAGCGAATTGTGAGCGGATGTCATGTATATTTCTAAAGAAAAAATTGGACGTGTCATGTTATAACTCAATAATAGGAATAGGACTGTAAATAATTTATTAAAATTAGCATACACAAAATACAAATGAACGGGCAATTTTATTTTCATAAAACTGTACAGCGATCTTTGGTTATCTAGTTGTGGACGGATGTGGGTAACAAATGGCACTAAACGGTTGTTCGAGCGGGCTGGTGGTGACGGCGGTAGTGGCGCTGTTGCTGCTCCCTGCACAGTACTACGTGCCGGACCTGTACCTGGGCGCCGAGGCCCCGCTGCTGGAGCAGCCGGAGAGTCCCCCCAGTGCCTTCGCATGGGTCGATATCGCGTTCGTTCACTTGCCACCGCTTGATCTGTTTGTGACGGTAACTTTGCTGGTACTAGGAATGTCAACATATCTTTGCGAGTGGATACAGAGAAAGCTGATGGAAAGAAGAATAGTAAAGGTGTGCTATCTTCTGGTTTGATTAGGAAGCATCTTTTTCTAGTGTTGAAATAAAAACTTTAGTTTGGTGGATATAGTAGTAGAATAGTTTTCGATTTGATTTAGTATTAAGTATTTCTTCCAAAGGTAAAGGTGCACTTTTGTGACACGCACCTACGCTTCGTAGGTGGGAGTCAGGATCGACATCTCTAGATAAAAGAGTATCCGCAGTCAGCCTATCAGCAACTGCAAACTACTAAGCGATGGCTTGACTTGTAAGTCAAGTCTAAAACTCGGATGGTGAGTTGTGCAGGCCAATTAGCAGAAGAAGGCAGTCATACAATATCTAGGTAGATTAGCATTAGGTGCGGGCTCGTGGCACAGCGCAGTAGTGACGCGCTTTTTGTGTTCAGCTGAACCAGTACCTGGGCGCCAGTGTGGAGCGGCTGCGCGCGTGGGACGCGCAGCAGGAGCAGCTTGAGGTGACGCTGAAGATGGTGCAGAACGCCACCTCGGAGTACAACCTGCTGCTGTACCTGCTGCTGCGCCAGCACCGCTGTCTGGCCGGCCACAACGGCCCGCCCTCCAACTGCTTCTTCGACAAGGGACTCGAAGAAGACCTCACTTTTTTAAGGAATCCAACTCTCAACGCGTAACGCGTGCGTCCTCGAGTTTATTATTTAATAATTATAGTGTTGAGTTGTTTACGATGTGGTTTTATTTAGTACGCTGCGCTGCGGTGCGATAAATTTGTCACCGCGAGCGAACCTACATACTAGAGATGAGATATACCTGCCATTCTCCATACCCGGCCTTTAAGGTATGGGTATCACTAAATACCTGGTACAAATATCAGGTATCAAAATACTTCTAAGTATTTGGGTGTGGTAGGATTTCGATAAGTAAACGTATGCGATAAGTATGGTATGCCTCCAATATAATGTAGGTACGATGTTTCAAGTACCTATACGTAATTATGCATTATGAGATATGAAATCTTTCCTTCCTACTTTACCAGGCTTAGGACTGTCGGCTAGCGGCCGAACCCAATAACCGATCTATCACATACTGGAGATAGAAAAACAAATGAAACAACAGAAAACCTATGTATTTTTTCTGTTGTTTCATTTGTTTTTCTATCTCCAGTAAGTGATAGATCGGTTATTGGTTTCGGCCGTAAGAGTATGACGATGGTTATTAATGAATTCTAGTTATTTCTATATAAATTAATGCAAAATAACATTAATTATATTTAAACTGACTAACAGCCGGCGTAGTTAAAAGATTTCAAATCAATTTATTTACAATCGTAATTTTAATTTGCAATATTTTTTTTATTTTTGTCAGGTTTTTTGTTTTTTTTTTGTTGGACGAAAAATGTAGTTATGCTATTATGTTCCTTATGCACCTAAAAATAAGTACCCATTTTGTCTAACTAAATTAAATCAACCGAATGTTCATAAAGCACGAATGACGTTTCGGGTCCCTTCGTAAGCTGTCGGGTAGCTTCGGGTTGCTTCGGCGTACCGAACTACCGATAAAACTGGGCGCTACCTTGTGGTAGCGGTTCGTATCGTACTATGCGTCTGACGTCATACCTTCAAGGTATTTACCCAGTATTTCGGTCCGTACCCGGTCTATGTACTGGGAAGCACATACTTGGTATATATACCTCTACCAGTATATACGTCTCATTTCTACTACATACCTATATACCTGCCAAATGTTTCGTGAAATTCTTTATATTTACCGACTATAGCCCGCGAGCGTTCTACCGGAAAACTACTAAACGAGTTGTATGCGGAACCTGATTATAAATCTAGACAAGAATAATTAAATTAAACTTATGATTTCGTTCTTCTGACTGGTTTGAGTAATGCGTCACATGTGTATGACTATCGCCGAGACCCGAGTGAAGATAAAATCGTCCAAGCATAATCAATTTCTTTGTCTCTTGGCCGAACATGAGCAAATCAAGTGACGACAATAGAAAATGGGGAACAGTCTGAACTGCCTCTGAATGTAAAGTGGTTCATTACGCGATCGTGTGCGTACAGATATGTCGAGCATCCGCATATCACACGTACCTATAACATATTATTATAATTGCTAGGAGTTTGTTCTAAGTTTCTAAGCTCGTCTTCTTTTATTCTTCTTCTGAAAGGAATCTTTGGTGATCCTCTCTACTAGTTCTTTACAAAGCAAGTCGTATTAGTATCAAATTTAGGTGCTGAATACAGGTGTTATTGTGACTTGTAACAGTAGTCGGGCAGGCAGCTGTGACGCAGACGCAGCACTCTTGGCTGTACCCTTCGGCAAAGCCAGTGAACGGGTCCCTGTGTGCGATGCGCACCGGGACTAACTTGGACATGAAACTAGCATAATAAGCATAATCAGCCTTTTAATGTTCCCACTGGTGAGAAACAGGCCTCCTCTCTAGGAGAGAGAATGAACCGTAATCCACCACGCGGGCCCAGTGCGGATCGGTGAATGTCACATGTCTTCGAATTTTTGGTTCTAGGATATGCCGGTTTCCTCACGATGTTTTCCTTCACCGTCCGAGAGCAGTGATGATGAAGTTAATTACGCAAAGTAATGCTGCCTGGCTGGGTTTGAACCTGCGACCTAAAATTCGTGAGTCGAGGCCGTTACCACTTGGCCACCACTGCTCTCTGAAACTGTAATTTGTTTGAAAACCCCGTGTCGGGTTGTTACTGTATACGGGCTTTGGACCAAACACGTGATCACCGCAACCAAGATTTTACTTCGCAGAATAAAATCATGGTTGTTTGGTGTAGAATAGATTGTCCGCGCTAGATCTCCTAAATATACGCAAAGATGTGAACCTGGATATCGACGTGTCAACGTTTTCGTGAAAAAGAAACGGAATCTTTAATTTAAATTTGTAATTTAAGTAGGCACCTAAATATGTACATAAAAGTTGTAAAATTTTCATTAAATCGGTTCAGTAGGTAGTTATAGAATCTAAATGTGACACCGTGGTGTGCCAATCTACAGACATTAAGTAGGTAATTTTCGTGGGCGAAAAAAGATATACTTAGTTGTAATAAAAAAGATATAGTTGCAATGTATAGTTAGTTGTTAGTTGTGTTGTGTGTGTGGAGAGTTAGTTAGTTGTGCTATAGATACAGTGTACGCGTTATATGTATATTTAGTAACTCCTTTGTAGGAATGCCTTGGTCAATTCTCGGGTAGCTGTGACCACAACCTTTTTTGAGGGCTGGATCCGCGCCTAGTGATCACTGCACCACGGAAATCTCTCTTCTCTGGAATCAGTCGTTGGGCGAACAGAGTACCTACCCACTCTGACCGAAAAAATAAATTAACAGGTAAGTATATTAACTGTTATAAATGTTCTTATTTATTAACATTAAGGGTCCTTTAGACTGACTTTGCCTTTGGATTGATTTTCAGAACAGCGGATAGATGGCGCTAGTAGTAGGTGCAGAGCATTAGTAATTTACGTTTGTATGCATAAACAATGAATTTTACCCTTTAAACTTGGCGTACTTTGATATTGCTGGTACTAATTTATGCTTTTTCTTTAAGTCAGATTTCCTCGCCATCAAATTGTAAGCCAATCTATACTGAAGCAATTTTAGGGTTCCGAATGTTTATAAAAAACGGAACGGAACTTATAGCATCAGTAAACATTTCACATTTGGCAAGAACGAGAAAATCTACAATCAATAAATTATATGTGATTTTTTTGTTTGAACGTAGATATCTGAAACTCAAAAGCCAGAGCAGATAAAATGTCTACTTATATATTTGAACATAGCAAACTAAATTTAATTAGAATTTTTTCAGCGACAGGTTTCCTGTAAACTGGTACTGGAAAGGTTCGCTATTTAACATTAGGGAGTTACATTGTTTACCTTCGTAGTTCAAGTCCAAACCAGCTCACTGTTAAATATATACTTTGCTTTGGTATTGACAGAAACCCAACCGTATCTGAATTTACTATATTATATTGATTTTGAGGTTGTCACTATAATTACATTTGGACGTCCAATGCAAATATATGCACAATATATTAAAGTAAACCCAACGCAAAAAACATCAAGACCGGTTCATAATAAAATAAGTTATGCCCGAATAAATAACACCAAAAACATGGTACACTTGTACACATCTGCGTACCCAAATACTGGTGTAAAAATGAACAGAAATGCGATTTCAGACAACCTGGAAGATTTGCTATCATTTTTAGAAGAGTTCCGTTGCCTGTCTCCGAATTTCTTCATCAGATGAAGATCTGATCTGATCTCAAATTGAAATAGGATCAAATATTTTCCAAATAAAAAACAATCATCCAAAAAGGTTGATAAATGGCGTAAATACTGCTAAACATACAAAAAAATAACAGTTGATATGAGAACATCCTCCTTTTTTTGAAGTCGGTTAAAAATCCTATGATCTTAACTCACCCAGGCGGCTCACTACATCGTATACCAAAATATCATATCGTTGAATGAGTTCCTGCAGCAAACACCGGAGGTTTGCAGAAAACCCATTATCTTTATCATCAGGCCTTAACACAATCTATGTATAACCTACTAGCTGTTGCCCGCAGCTCCGCCCGCGTGAATGTCCAAAATTATCCTAAGGGAACATACTTTCGGGATAAAAAGTTTCCTATGTGTTATTCCAGACTATATCTATCTACCTCTTTGCCTAATTTCATCAAGATCCATTCAGTACTTTTTATGTCAAAGAGTAACACTAACAATCATCCATCCATCCATACTTCAAACTTTCGCGTTTATAATATTAGTAGTGATTTATTGAGACCATTTAAAGGAACCCAAACGCGAAACGTCTGCTGTAAGTATGAGAGCAGTTGAGTGTTCTGCAGATTCCAGGTCATGCTGAAGCATCAGGTCAATGTTACCATGTTCTTGGAATATCATTGAAGCAAGAGAATACCAAATTTCGAATCGATCAAACCAATAGAAGTTGCGCACATCCCTTCATCAACTAGAAAAGAACTTCAAACGGCAAAACTGTTGAATCATAGCTAAAGAATACTCTCGACTAAATTACCTTTCAAACAAAACAAACTAAATTAAAATCTGTTCATACGTTTACGAGCTACGATGGCAAACTCGGATACACGTCAAACTCCGACAGACACACAAATTTTATACACTAATCTTTTTTGGAAGGTGATTGAAAAATAACGAATTACCTAACACAGATGCACGGCATGGCTAGCTCGGCCCCGCGCGCTGCGCCCTGCATCTGCCCGAGCCTGCGTTGGTTAGCGCGACTCGAATCCCCAGAGTATGTAGTATGTATGTGCTACAGTGCACTCGTACCACGAATTAACACAGATGCACGGCATGGCTAGCTCGGCCCCGCGCGCTGCGCCCTGCATCTGCCCGAGCCTGCGTTGGTTAGCGCGACTCGAATCCCCAGAGTATGTAGTATGTATGTGCTACAGTGCACTCGTACCACGAATCTGTTATTTAAGGTTAAACACAAACGAGAGGCGCTGCGATTAAAAATCTGTGAAGCGCCGATCATAATTAAGTGCAAGCATTTTTACACGACTGCTCAAACAAGGAGTGTTATGTTTTCAGGGTTCGTGTATGTATGTATGAGATCTTTAATCCACCACAACTTCTAAACGGCTTAACTGATATCGATGTACATATGTGGTATCGGTAGAAGTGTTGAGTTATCCCGAGTAAAATAGCCTATGAAAGTTTTGAATTATTAAAGGGGGAGCCATGTTTCTTTAATAAAAACAAAAATATTTCATGATAAAAAACACAATAATTATTTTGTTTGTGTTACATCATGTACTCATTGTGTGCCTCTGCCCCAGCGGCCAGCAGAGTGTGGGTCCACAAAGTGCGCCCCCTGAAAGTTGCGCCCTTGGCAGCCACCCCGCCTTGCCAACCCCTAGTTAAGACGCTGACTGTGTGAATTTTGCAAATGAAAGGGCTTGATATGAGGTTTTCAAATATATACATACCTATTCAAGTGTTCAATGCATAATTGTATAGGTCTACCAATATTTATTGCATAATTTAAAAAAAAATAGTTTAGAAGGTACCTATTCAAGTTATTACCTAGACGAAGAATGTCGATCTCCGAAACCAGTGATAACGTAAACGGAGTGACAAATGCAGGGGTGAACAAAAACGACTTTAAATTGAGATTTTCACTTAAATACCAGATTAACAGTTTTTCACAAATCATCCATTAAATAATAAAAAATAAAAAAATTGTTTATTTATGGCAACTAGGCCCAATTGTTAGTACTAAATTGTCCTTAAAAACTATTGTTAGTAAACAAACACATAAAGAAGATTTTACGCTAAGGTTAGCGGCGGGCTCTGCTGAGCAGCGCCTCCACAGCGTGCGACAACCGGGGTGCGGCGTGCTCCTCTATCAGCGTACTTAGGATGCCGTTACATGTTTTTTTTTGCGCATTATGGCGTAAAAATCCTTATGTGCAGATGCGAACATACCGGACGCACTACTATAACGCGGCAGTCCCAACAGCATCCTGAAACAGTTATTATACTGAATACGCTGGGCGTCTTGCGATCTCTTGGTAAGCCTTACCCACAGGCCGCACGTGTAGAATAATTGGCATTACGCTGTAACTAAACAGCGTTATCTTTACCTCAATACCTACTACAACGAGCGAACCTGTGTATCAGCATGTCCAGGCCCTGGCCGCTAGCGCCCTGCGCTCTCGATCTATAATATCTACATCGTCTTTGAGGTCTCCGTTTAGGAAGTGTCCTAAGTATTTAAATTTGTCAACTCGTTTGAGTGACAGCTCGTTCAGCATTACAACTTGGTCGTTATATAGTGTGCACGTGTACTGGGGACCACAAAAACCATGGACTTAAATATATACTTTTGTTTACATTGCGGACAAGCCCGTGACCCGTGACATCTCGCTCACACACGCGTAACAGCTCCCTGATCGTGCCGACCGGTGCCCGTGGCCCAGCAGCACTATCATTTCTGCAAACAATATTTATATAACAAGGAAATTCATTTCTATCCGCCCCGTTTTACCCATACTAAAAAATTTGAAAAAATATAAATACTTACTTTATGGTTTAAAGAATCTTAAATTACAAATGAGTTTGATATTCAAAAAAGTATTCCACTTTTAACCCACAGTGGAATACTACCTGGAAGTCAAATTTAGAACTGTTTAGTGGTTATTGTTTTAGAGCAGTGGTTCTCAACCAGTAGTCCTCACAAATTCTGTGTTTTTTTATGAACTTTTGACTACAAATAATTTTGGCCCCGAGTCAAATAAAGGTTGGGAAATACCTACTGTTTTAGAGAGATTGTCCTGTCGTACGTAGGTAACATTAGAGAGTTGAGAACATAACATAGCAGGCACGCGTAGCGGCAGGTGCCCCCACGCCTCACACCACGGTTACACCAGCTATATTAAAGTCGCATGTAATGGCGCGCGCTCCTGCCATCGACCGGCACAAATCCTAACTCCGGGATACTATAATCCGGAAAAAAAGAAAAGATAATTCTATATTTACATAATATTGTAGCATCCTTATTCGCTTCAATCTGAATTGACAGCAAAAATATATATTTTACAACACAATTATTTTCACCCTACTAAGTATTAAACTCAAAATTCGGGTTTCTGATTAAAAGTTAGGCGGTGTCTAATGTATTGGAAGTTAGAACAGTAACTACGGCTTTACGCTCCAATAACTTTAGCCCACGTATACCAGCCAGTTACATCTTACAATCCTTCATATTTTCGTCGTCGTGATCATTCTAGGTTTTTTATTCAGAATATTAAAACCAAGGCAGCAGGCACTTAGCTAAATAGTCGTTCAGATTGCAACGGCGATACATTTTACCAGCATAAATGTAAACCACTCAGGATGTGCAGCTGAGCTACGACTCTCTTACAATGTGTTGCAAAATATAAAACGTGGTGAACATAATGACTGTAGTAGTTAGGGGAACATACCTACGTTCGCTGTGCCCCGCCGCCGACGCGCCGGCCTGGGGATGCCTGGTCTCGACACTAAACTGGGACCTCAATTCCATTTTCACTGGTTTATGCTGGCTAATTATGAGAGAAATCTTCATTATTTAAAACAAGTAGAAGTACCTACCTAACATAAGGTTTAAAATTTTGATATTTTGAACTGCCGATAGATGGCACTAGTATTATCAATAACGCTGAAGTTTATAAAATTGTTTAATGTCAGTGTGTATGTATATGCGTGCGTGGTAGTTTACCTTTTTTCTTTTCTTTACTTGCCGTGAAGAGTTCAAATATTATGAACAATACTTTACATATATACTTAGAACTTAAATAAAATTAATTATCAGAGTTATAAATATTAAAATAACAAAAAGCAAGAGATATACATATATGCCACTTACCTATAGTTAAGTATATACCTAATCGTATTTCTGTATCTGTATATGTATATTTTAATATTATAATAAATCAATATAATTTTTCCAGTTGTAAAGTGTGCCATCAAATAAGAATAAGGATAGTACGAAAGGTAGGTAAAAAAGATAATTGAATGTCCAAATAGGTTATGATATGTTTATTGCCCGAAGGAAGAAAACATTATAGAACTGGCATCCAATTAGTCCTATATAGCTTGTTAAATTTAGCCTATGTTACTCGTGGATAATGTAGCTTTCAAATGGTGAAATAATTTTTAAAATCGGTCTAGTAGTTTTTGAGCCTATTCATTACAAACATACAAACAAAGTTTTCCTCTTTATAATATCAGTGTAGATGAAAGCGTCCTCATCGCAAGATGTACACAACTAATGAAAACAGCTATCCTAATCAGACTGAAATAAATAAACAAGACACCTGGTCGGCTTCTTTTTCGGCCCAAACTTATTGATATGCTTGTGTCGAAGTAGGTACATACTAACACTAACCCAAACATTTATTATTGTGTGAAACAAGTAGGGCTCTGGTCCATTAGACATCAGGGGCCTGCGCGTCTCTCGTATGTACCAACTACGATAAAGTCATTACGAAGGATTATGATTGTGACAGTACGTTGTAGTGTTGAAAAAACAACTAAAAACACTCAAGTAATCATGCAACTAGCACCGTAATCCTAATGCCAAGAAAATAACAAGTTGAAAGCAAACTTTTGTATAAAAAACTGTTTAAGTATTAACTAATGATAAGTAAATCAAGTAAGTTTCCCTATACTTACATAATAAAATACCAATAACGTTAAAGCAGTTATTAGTGCTGACAAGTGACGGTAATGCAGCGCCGCCTTTCTGCGCTCTCCGCCCCGCGCCGCGTGCTGCCCGTGCAGCCAGCTACTTCAGCCGCTCTTCATAGATGCCGGTCGTAGAAGCGCGTGCCCCTCTGAGCAGGACTTAGCTAGGAAAGGGAAGTCATTTAATGAATATTTTTTTTAAATATAAGCTTTTTCGAGTAGACGAGTTTTTGAATATTACACACTGCGTATGAAGCAATGGATCTGGAGTTCCTTGCGTTTGTGACAGAATATTCGATTGCAGGAGGCTGCTGAGTCGAACTGCTACTACGAATAATAAAATCTGCTGTTCAGTTCATTTTGTCGAGTTATGCGCACAGATATGTATGGGGCTGACCCTTTCATTTTCGCAATTTTAATCAGAATAATGAATACAATTATTCTTTAAGCGGTATTGCGTTTTGTCTGTTACATGTTGTATAGTAGTAAGCAACCAGTCAGCCAGAAGGCAGCGGCGGCTAATGTTGCTAGAGCCTCATCAGCACTCCTCTGGTGGTCACGAGCAGGCGCTAAGGGGGAGGGATATTTGACATTGCGGAGAGGGAAAACTGTAGCGAGGGCTCGCTATGATTTTTGCTAATGCTCTGTTAAACAGAATTATATTATGGACTTATTCGTAAAGGCTACCAAATCCTTGTAAATCCCAGAAGCGAGGGTGCTCGAACATTTAATTTTTAGGACCCCGCCTTGGATCTTGGATTTACTCTACTATACATATTTTATACTTCATTTTATTTTATTTTTTATTTTATTTTATTTTATTAGGGAAAACAAACAATTGTACATTTTGTCTTAAATCTAGGTATACAATAAAGTAGGTTAATGTACAATCAACAACGTTTCCACATATTACTAAAAATATTATTCACTTACATACAGTATGGATGAAAGGTAGGGCTACGTTTATTATTATATTAAAGTATTATTAGGTTTTAAGTGTTTTAACTGTTTGAACTAATTCTTTTTTAAACACATTATGAGCTAACGCAAATATGTCTATTTTAACAAAATATTGGTTGTATATTTTGACTAATCTGTGGAGAGGTGCCCGCTCACCCGCATTTGTACGACTAGTGGGCGTAGCAAAGAGTGGGTAAGCGCGTGCCTCTCGTCTTATTACAGCTCTGGGCACTATATAAAATATATTATTCACAAGTTCAGGGCAATCAAACTTATTGTGTATCAGTCCACGGAGCATCATGGCTTGGAGTAACAAACGCCTTGAATGTAGTGTTATTAAATTGAATTTTTGCAACGACTCCTCATACGACATACGCTCCAAGCGACATTTAAACTGCATTGTTTTCAAAAATTTGCGCTGAATTCTTTCCAAAGCTTGGTCATATTTTGCATAGTAAGGGTGCCATATCATACACGCATACTCTACTTGTGGTCGTAATAAAAAGTTGAAAAGATGCAGATATGTGACTGGGCGTTTGAAATCTGATGACGATCTCATAACAAGATTGTACATTTGGAAAGCTTTGGCTATTATTTTTTCAATGTGTAAATTAAGGTGAAGTTTGCAATCCAAAAGCACACCCAGATCACAAATTTGAGTTTCTTTTAGAAGGAGTTCATCGCAGAGACAATAATTGTAGTTAATTAGTTTTTTGTTTTTGGTAAAGTTAACATATTTACATTTGCTGATGCTTAATTTCAATTTATTTTTGGTACAGTAATTAGATAATCTATTCAAATCGTCCTGGAGAAGATAACAATCATTAATTGATGTGATTTTCTTAAAAATTTTTAGATCATCAGCGTATAACAAAAATTTACTGTTTTGAAAACATTTACCGATATCATTAATATAAATAATAAACAACAAAGGCCCCAAAATTGATCCCTGCGGCACTCCAGATGTTGCCGTAAATGTGTTAGAGTGGTACCCGTTACTTACTACAGTTTGACTACGATTACTAATGTAAGACTGAAACCAGCGCAGTAGATTACCCTTGATGCCGTTAAATGAAATTTTGTTTAATAGTATTTTATGGTCAACTCTATCAAAAGCTTTTTTAAAGTCAGTGTAAATTGTGTCAGTTTGGGCTCTGATATCCATATTATTAAACAAGTAGGTAGTAAAAATCATTAAGTTGGTAATAGTACTTTTTAGTTTTACAAAACCATGTTGCTCCGGAATTATACAATGTTGAATAAATTGATATATCTCGTGGTGCACAAGCTTTTCGAATAGTTTAGCCAGTGTACAAAGCAGAGAAATAGGGCGATAATTCTCAACGTTTTGTCTGGAACCACCTTTATAGACAGGAACTATATTAGCCTTCTTCCAGACGGCGGGGAACGAACCTTGGCTAATACATTGATTGAAAATCTTAAATAATGGTTTGCATAATGTATTCGCTGACCATTTCAAAAAGCAGGGGGGTATCCCATCTGGTCCCGACCCTTTATTTAAATCTAGCATCTTTAATTGTTTGCAAATTAACGGAATGCTAAAATGTAAGCTACAAAGAGGTATATCATTGACATTAGATTCATCAGGGTCTGGGCTCCAGTCAGGTGTTAGACTAGATGGTTCGTAAACGGACTGGAAAAAGGTCGAAAAGAAGTTACATATCTTAATAGGGTCACTAGATGTTTCGTCTTTATAATACATTCTGGAAGGAATCCCAGATTTGGCTTTGCGATTAGCTATGTATGTCCAAAAGTATTTGACATTTTTGGGAATACTATCCTCAACGCTATTAATGTATAAACGGTAGCATTTGATACACTCTGTTTTAAAACGATCTCTATATAAGGAGAAGATTTCATAGTCGGATAAGTTTTTATATTTTTTCCATTTTGTCCAAGCTTTCTTTTTATAATTAAAAATATGTATAAGCGCTTTAGAAAACCATACGGGAAAATTGGAGTTTTTCGGTTTGGAAAGAGGGACTCGGTTTTTGATTATACCGTATATGTGATTATAGAAAATTTCTACGTTTTTTTCGGCTGATTCATTATCTAATTCCATGTCCCAATCAATTTCGTCAATATCTCTATTAATAAGAATATAGTCCGCCGTACGGAAATTATATTTAGGAGTGCAAAGAGGACGTATTGGAGTGAGTTTAAAATTTAATGAAAGAAGAGCGTAAAACGGGGGATGGTGATTATCTGCAGGAAGCAGATCTTGATTAGGTTTATAAACATGACAATTAGTATTAGAGATTAGGAGGTCCAAAGTACGCCCGTTTACATTAGTTAGATGGTTATATTGCTGAACGTCGTGAACAGTCATAAAGTTTCTTAAGCGTTGACAGATTGCAGAATTGCCCATGCAAGTAAAGGAGTTAAGAGCAGGATGATATCTTATCCAGTTCGCTGTCGGTATGTTATAATCACCTAGTAACAATAAATTTTCGATATTAACTGCATTAATTAAATTATCCATTAAATCAAAATGTAAGTTGTATACTGCGAGTGGCGAATTATTAGGAATATATACTGCACTGATGAGAGTTTGTGTGTTAGCGTTATGACTAGGTATTGATATAACTATTTGTTCAAAATATTTATCTAAAATATTTTGCGACTGAAGTGAGATGCTAACGGGGTTGTATTTTCGTAATACAGCTACTAACACACCACCCCCATCAGACTTACCTGTTGCATTTCTATTACGATCACAACGAAATACGATATACCGATTATCAATAAATTCGCTATCGTTTATTGCTGGGATTAACCATGTTTCTGTTAAAATAATTACATCAAAACAGTTGGATAGAATACTCATGTAAACAGTGTTCAGTTTAGTGCGTATACCTCTACTATTTTGATAGTATATACAAAAGTTACTTTTATTAGAAGCCATTATAACTAACTATCCTGAATATTATTATTTCGTAATTTATTTGAATGTTCAATTATTATTTAAAGTTGTAATTTTACATAAATCATTTTTGGTTTTTATGGCTATAGTAGGAGAGGTTTCGCACCGTTTAACAAGTATGGTTGAGTGTTTAACCCAAACAAACTTAAAATTATATTTCTTAGCCGCCTCGCGAGTTTCTCGCAATAGTTGTTTTTTGTGGAGAGTCAAGTGCTCATTAACATAAATAACACGAGAGGCTCCAGAAATACCTAAGTCAGTCGAAGTGAGACCTTTTTTGAGTCGGTAAGCGCTGAGTATATTATCCCTTAGGGAACGGGTTTTGAAATTAGCGATGATATTTTTTGGTCTCTCGTTGGACGCCGCATGAGGGACACGATGTATGGCGGTGATCTCACCACGTGGTATCGCTAGATCAATTTTTTTCCCGATCTCCTCTAAAATGGTAAATAAGTTCTCCTCCCGCCGTTCCGGAATATTAGACAACTCCAAGTTACATTGTCTTGCTTGCTGCTCCAGGTAGTCTATTTTAGCTTCGAGAGCCTTTACAGCGCTTTGATTCGAAAGCCGCTCTTCCAAACCGTTAAACTGTTTTTGATAGTCATCATATTGGTTTGAGATAAATTGAGCAGATGATTTAGTTTCAGCGACCTCTTCAGACAATTTAGCTACAGTTGCCTTTATTTTGATATTTTCCGAGCGAAGACAGTCCATTTCCTTCTTTGTTTCCTTCATATACGTCTCTAAGTCACTCCTTATACTTTTTATGTTGTCGTTAATAACCAAGAAGTTGGCATCTAAGCCAGTCTTCCATTCAGCTAGAGTGTTTTTCAGATCGGTATGCATAGTTGCGATTTGTGTGGCATGTTCACACTCCGGCTGCTTACGTTTACGAGTTGTAATATTCAGCTCACTTTCCGATGGTATTTTCGCTAGGTCCGGCTCAGAAGTAGATTGCTCTGATCGTAGTGCAGGTTTAGGTGGCGTTCGCTTCGTACTAAACATTATGTGATGTACGTTCTTGTGATGTATCAATAAGCAACAAGTAATGAGAGCGTGAAATTGCTATTAGCCTTAGCGTAGGCGTTACGACAAAGCAGCAGCAGCGCAGTGACGTAGCAAAGTTGAGGTGGGCCGCGCAACTCGGTCGTTAGTTTCGACGCGCGGTGACTAACCTTGGTGGCGCGAGTGGTAGGGCGGCCGGCTGCGAATCCAAGCGTCGTCGGTTCGGAACCAGGCAAGATCCAGTCGGGGCCGAAGCACTCAAAAACTATTTGTTTCTTTCTAGGACAGCCCACTGGGCGGGACTAGTCCCCACAAACACCAAAAGAGTAAACGAGAAATGGATTTTACACCGAACAGCCAATCACAAAATAACACTTTCAGATAGCCGTAGCACGTCCACACTGTACTCAGTCACAAGACGGAATGTTTCTTCATCCACCTATGTCTAGAGTAGAATAGAAAAGCACTTTATTTGCAAACTAGCGACCCAATGTAGATACTAATGTTTCCTCGACTATAATATGCATGTATTTCTTCAATCACTCTATCTGTCAAAAAAAAAACCGCATCAAAATCCGATGAGTAGTTTTAAAGATTTATTTATTTATTTATTTATTTATTTACTTATTTATTTATTTATTTATGTACATGGAGGACTTACAGCTAACAAAAACAGACAAAAATGGAAACATAGTCATCAAAAAGCCAATTACAAGTCCTCACGTGTAGACACACAATAATTATGTGTAGTGTGAGCACAAAAACAACAACCAGTAAAAAGCAACACAAATACTTGGTTTGCAACTATATGAGAAAATAATAATATTAAACTGAAATAAATAATACATATAAACTACCGCTACTCGAAAAATTTAAGGCTTAAGCACCTTTTGGCTGAATTTATACTAATTGTGAATGGATCAAAATCATACTCCTTGCATATCTGATTAAACATTTTGCTTGCACGCACAATATAACTGTTCTGCCTGTAGTTCGAAGATGTATGAGGTACACGTATAGGTGGATTAAAGCGAAGTGCTTTACATGGCACATTAAAATAAAATGTTGACAATAGCTCAGGGCTATCAATATTGTTATTGAGAATTTTTACCAAGAATAAGCAGTCTGCGATTTTACGTCGATCTACCAATGGCAGCAAATGATACTTATTACAAAGTCTAAGATAATCGGCTGACTGGTATGGAATTTTTTGATGGAAACAGAGATATTTCATGAATCGTCTTTGAATGTTTTCCACGCGGTCAATGTATTTATGATAACGTGGATTCCATATCTGTGACGCATACTCCAGCTGACCCCTTACATATGTGCAATACAATATCTTAAGTGTTTTTGCATCAGTAAAACACTTAGAGAGACGCATTATAAACCCAAGCAGTTTTGAAGATTTTTTGACAATTACATCAATGTGTGTGTCAAAAAGTAACTTACTGTCTAAATGGACGCCCAAGTCCCGAATAGTATCACACCTTGGCAAGATCTGGCCCGCCAAAGTAGTGGCTAGAATTTCACGTTTTCTAGTGTAAGTGATCACCGAACACTTGGATGGGTTGAGGTCAAGTTTATGTGCCCGACAATACTCTTCGAGCCGATTCAAGTCAGCCTGAAGTGCTAGTCTATCTTCGAGCGTTGCAATAGCGGCAAAGATTTTCATGTCATCAGCAAAGCATGCATATATGCATATACTATGTAGTGATATGGTTATACAACAGTTTCTACATAAATCAACGTTCAGCCACAAGTCTGGTGCAGGTGGCGGCATTCTTTTTACTTCCACTGATTTGAAGCCGCCAAACTACTTGAAAGCTGACTTGTTTGGAAAACATACTTGTGTCGTAGTAGTATTTATTTTTCCAAAAATTTAATCGTTGTCACGAGCCCTTTATTCCAAAACTCCACTCGCTAGATATTGAGGAAATCTTTTAACACCCAGCCTTAGCACTTAAGCGCCGGTCCAAACAATCTAATTTTTGGACCAGCTGTTATTAGAAATTATAGAATATCAGCCAGACTCTATCAAATATCCAGGCTGCTTCTGAAAAGACACTTATAAAAATACAGAAAGACACTGCGTAACCCGGGAATCGACTCCGGAAGTACTGTGAGCAGCCGCGCTGTGCGACCGCCGCGCCGACGAGACGGCACACGCAACAGAGAGCTGTTGTGAACGCCAGAAACAGTTGGAAAATGATGGGTTGGTCTGCTGGCTGGCAAAGTTTGGTTTTTTAATATGCATATGTAAGTAGGCTATGTATATATACATAAGTAGGTAGGTGCTTATTTTTCCTCGTTTCTGGCGGTGCCAGAAGAAGGGATTGATCGAAGCCTGTTGCCACACAGACGCACATTACATTAATTAAAATACACAAATAAAAAACAATGATAAAAACGAAATGGGGTAAAACCTGAAGTTTAACTAAATAAGGTTTCAGAGTAATTAAAATGTAATATTTAACTTTGAAAATGAAAACAAAATATCTAGTTTTAATTTCCGCGAATATTAGTGGGTTGCAGGTATGCACCTCCCTCCCGCCCGCTATATTATGCACATGCAAGATTACTAGGCAAATGCAAGGATATTAAGCACATGCAGGAAGGCAATGCAAAACCCAACACCATTACCGACACGTGTTTCGCCTCTCCACGAGGCATCCTCAGGGGACGTGTTGACTCGCTGACCGTTGAGTTGCGACTGAGCATTTAGTACAAGGCACCCCCCTTTTATACACTGCCACCGTTGGTTATTTGTGTACAACTACCCACAAACATTCGCAGTAAAGGGGAAGAAACCAAATTCGTCTGGTCATTCAACAGTGCAAAATTATTATTATTACTATGTTTAAAAATCTCTAATTGTTCCAAAACACACAGCCGGAAACCCTTATCACAAATATGTAGTATATTAAAACTATTGTTGTCGCGCAAAGAATGGCCGGTATCAATTAAATGTTTCGCGAAATTCGATTTGTCCGAATGGCCATTTCTATACGCGGCAACATGTTCCCCATACCTTATGTCAAAGTTTCGGCCCGTCTGACCCACATACACCCCGTTGCATTCATCACAGACCAGCCTATACACCCCAGACTTTTTACCATTTTCCAAAATATCTTTTCCGTTACAAATACGGCGTATATTCTGGTCCGTTCTGAACGCCACATAAACGTTGTTTTTTCTAAGTAAATTACTAATTCTATCTGAAATGGGGCCCATATAGGTCAGACTGGTCACATATCTATTAATATTAGTACGCGGACAAGCATATAATAGTGAACGAACCCTTTCTTTCTGCTTTAACTCCCTTAACTTTTTGGATTTGACTATCACAAAACACAATAGTGACTTAGAATTCCAAATTTATCGAAAGCCGACACACACTGACACGACAATACCAGCCTCTTCTTGTCACCCTCTTCAACATAAATTAGCCGCCTTCCGCAGCTATATTCATAGATTATTTGCCCTCCCCCTTTCAGCAGAAAATTATGTAAAAGAACTTAATATTATTTACCAGATCGCAATTTCTAACGGTTACTCAAAGTCAATGGTAGACAGTTTAATTAGTAAAAAGCAGAAAGAAAGGGTTCGTTCACTATTATATGCTTGTCCGCGTACTAATATTAATAGATATGTGACCAGTCTGACCTATATGGGCCCCATTTCAGATAGAATTAGTAATTTACTTAGAAAAAACAACGTTTATGTGGCGTTCAGAACGGACCAGAATATACGCCGTATTTGTAACGGAAAAGATATTTTGGAAAATGGTAAAAAGTCTGGGGTGTATAGGCTGGTCTGTGATGAATGCAACGGGGTGTATGTGGGTCAGACGGGCCGAAACTTTGACATAAGGTATGGGGAACATGTTGCCGCGTATAGAAATGGCCATTCGGACAAATCGAATTTCGCGAAACATTTAATTGATACCGGCCATTCTTTGCGCGACAACAATAGTTTTAATATACTACATATTTGTGATAAGGGTTTCCGGCTGTGTGTTTTGGAACAATTAGAGATTTTTAAACATAGTAATAATAATAATTTTGCACTGTTGAATGACCAGACGAATTTGGTTTCTTCCCCTTTACTGCGAATGTTTGTGGGTAGTTGTACACAAATAACCAACGGTGGCAGTGTATAAAAGGGGGGTGCCTTGTACTAAATGCTCAGTCGCAACTCAACGGTCAGCGAGTCAACACGTCCCCTGAGGATGCCTCGTGGAGAGGCGAAACACGTGTCGGTAATGGTGTTGGGTTTTGCATTGCCTTCCTGCATGTGCTTAATATCCTTGCATTTGCCTAGTAATCTTGCATGTGCATAATATAGCGGGCGGGAGGGAGGTGCATACCTGCAACCCACTAATATTCGCGGAAATTAAAACTAGATATTTTGTTTTCATTTTCAAAGTTAAAATGGATTTCCGCAAAGTAACGCCTGACTCAATCAATGTAATATTTGTTTCTGGGAACGCGCGGTATTGTAACTCATTTCGCGGAAGACAAAGGCGGGCTATTTAATTTCGTTTAGCTACGTATTTAAATGGCTGCCACCGCAGCTCTGTTACAATAATCCACGGAATTGGATATATTTGTAGACGAAGTGCGGCCCGCCCGACCGCCGCGACCGCCCCGAGCCGACCAGCCGGCCAGGCCCGGCCAGGCCCGGCCAGCAGCCACTGAAGCCTGGCGTGTCTGCCAGTCTTCTCACGTTACTAATGAGCCAGGAGATGAATTAATTAGCGAACTACATTATCTTCATCTATTTTTAACCGACTTCTAAAAAAGGAGGAGGTTCTCAATTCGGATGTTTGTATGTTTTTTTTTTAATGTTTGTTCGCGCATAACTTCGTCGCTTGCCAACCGATTGAAAAATTCTTTTTTTGTTGGAAAGGGTATACTTCCCAAATGGTCCCATGAAAATTTTATCGAAATCGAACAAGCGGTTTTTTGTTAATTTCAATAAATGATAGCAAATCTGTCGGGATAGCTGAAATCGCATGTTTGTTTATTGTTTACACCAATTTATACCACGTACGCTGTGATGGGTATGTTTAGCTGGGAGTGAACCACTAAAAAGGAAAAAAATATACAAAAAATAAAACCGACTTCTAAACAAAAAAAAAAAATCCAAAAAGTACAAAATAACTTTAATTTCGGAAGTCGGTGTGCTCAAAAACATGAAGCAACTAAAAACACCGAGTTCCGAAATTAAAGTTATTTTGTACTTTTTGGTTGTTTTGTTTGTTTAGAAGTCGATTTTATTTTTTCTAAAAAGTTTTTTTTTTTACTAAATTATTAAATAATTGTTGTCTTTACATTTAATATTTTTGCTTAAACATGAGTGAAAAACGTTAGGAATAAGACACTTTTTGTCTATGTGGCTGTTTGTTTGTGGAAGCATCACGCAAAACCGGATTTGAAATATTTTAAGGGTTATCCTGAGTTTTTTTAGTGTCTATTTCATCAAAATCAACCCACTAAATGAAAAGATATTGAATTTCTCAGTTTAGTAAGAACGAATTCTAAGCGTCGCGCTGTCTTGAATCAAAGTCACCTCATTTATTTCAACTAGACCATTACAAGGCACTTTTAAACGTAAAAAAGTTTGAAAATAAAAATATTATAGTGACTCTAGTTGTCCATTCGCAAAAGTTAACTCTTATTGAGAAGAACAGACAAGAAACTCCATAGTTACTCTTTTCAAATATAAGTTTTACAATATTTTGTACACATTAATCAATTGATTAAAGGTGAGGACGATGCACCCAAAATAACACTTAGTACTACTATACTACTAATAGGAATAACTAAGTAACACCAGCCGAGGTAAAATTAATAAGTTTGCTAGAGGCACACAGTACTCACATGCATATTTTACAAATGACGTCGCGGGCACAGCTACTCATTGACTATATTCTGTTCAGTGGCGCTACTTTTGCCAGTCATCACATTTATTCAAATTGCTTCGGTAAAAGAAAACTCTGTTGTATGATGACGTAGCGATATCTTGCTATCACTGGTCGAGTAACAGCCAGTGCCTGTTCAGTGCTATTGTTGTTAGTAGTTTCTACATGTGTCGGATTAGGTAGAAAACCCAGTGCTTCGCATTCCGGCCACCCTGACGCGACAAGTACTACTTTTGACTCGGAAAAGCGTATGTTTAAATTTCAATAGTCAGCTCTCGTTAAAATCTATCGGTTGCATCAATAAAACATTAATGTAAACTGGTTTCGGTAAATATCAATGGGGTTAAAATAAAAAATATAATCAAAAATGTATTTAAAATGTAAAAAGCGCAATCCAAACACAGAGATTGGTTGGAAAATCCCTTTTCTAGAGCAATCGAATGATATCAATAAAACATCATATGACCGAGTGAAGCTGTGCCGAAAACGTAAAAGAATGATTGCGGCCGAGCGGATCAGCGCCGCGCCGCACTGTGCCACTACATCTGCACCTGGGGCGGTTGAATTGTGCAAGTGGATAATGTAATCACTTCTATATCGACGCCGGACTGTATGAGTGTACGTTTGTCGATTATGATAAATATATAATAACAGCTATCTGTTACGTTTTTCACTTCGTTATTCACGTACAACACACGGCCGTGTTCATGACACAGACACGCCAATTTTTTTTTCATTGTGTAACTTGTGAACGATGAAGTTATTTCTACATTACAATAATGATACATACCGCAAATTGCAAATTTAGTATACTACTCGCCCAACTACACCGACACAAAATCTCAAAAACATAAAGGTGTCCGTGTTTCTATTCATAAATACTCGAATGTAGGGCGCTTCAAGCAGTTCCTAAGGCAATATAATGAGGTCCGTTATCTCGTATCCAAGATTGAAACAGTGCAAATAGAGGCGTTAAGTTGCTCTACGCAGCTGCGCCGCTCCGGCTCGCTCCGCTCTACTAAACCACGTTCCGCTCGACTCCGCTCTCGCGCTGTGTATAATGAGCGCGCTCCGAGGCGCGGGTCGTATGATTTAGTGACCGGCCCCAACTCGCGCCGGATCTTATCATCACTCCAATTGAAAAACTGTCTGCCGCGTCAAGAGCCGCACCTTTGTTACCGCAATACATCGCGCCCGCGGACACACACCCACAGCCTTGATAACAATATCTTACTGGCTTTTTGTTTGGCTTTTTGTACTTTGTGTGTCTCTTTCTTTTTTTTTGACTTAGACGGTTTAAATAATAAAATGGTACTATATCACCGTTAAGAACACAGTACAAGGGTAGATACGATAGTGTATATAAAAAGCATTATCATCCTTCTGGGACAGTCGGGTAAATATAGACATTTTTAAAATGTGGTCTCAAATGGATAAATCACGGTTTTATTGTGACCCAAAGCAAAGCTACTTTGACGTCGACGTCAGGAAACCGTGCGTAACGGTCTAGGTCTAACGTGTAAGGTTCCTATTAGTACATTTGACAAAGTAATAACGTCATTATTATAATAGGAATGTTTCCTGAGTAAAAAATATATGATTATGTTTAGCCCGTCAGTTAGATTATAGAAAAATATTGGACACGTATTTTTTCCTTTATCAAATCTATAAAAACTGACGAAGATACAAAGCATCAAAGATCAGGAGTGGGGGTTTGTGACGTTACGGCTCGGTAAAAATTGTAGCGAGTAGTGACGTCACACGAGTTTTCAACGCTCTGTATCGTCTTCATTTTTTGTCTATGTGAAAAAAGAAAAAATACGTGTCCAATATTTTTTGGAAATCTATCTAACGGACTAATTAGATTTTTTTAGTCAACTACCCTATTAAATGTCCCGTTTGTCTAGGTCGCAAGGTCTATTGCTGAGCATAAAGTTCTAGGTTCGTTTCCGGGATCAGACATAATGCTGTTGGGTGATATCTGGAATGTCCCACTAACAGTGCGGAGTGGTGTGCCCGGCGCTGCCCGGCGCTGCCGGCTGCAGGACAGGCTCGCTCTGCATTATTCTAACTGTTGCGCGCCACAATTAAGCAAGGAAGATAGCGGTATTCGTTACCACTAGCGCCATCTGGTATTGAGTAGCAGAACTAGTAAAGTCAAGAACCTTCGAGACTTTTCTATGCTAGAACATTCCAGAATTCTCCCCCCCCTAAAACCCCAGTCAGTCGCGACCGATATGTACTCGAACTTTCTAAATATTTTACGATGGAAGGTTCTGGAATTATCCGGCGCTCTATATAACGGTGGCACATGTACCGACCGGGTCAGTATTGGATTAGCGATAGGTACAAGTTCCTTTTTTATAATTATTAGATACTAGCTTCTGCCAGCGACTTCGTCCGCGTGGAATAGTTACTTTACCCCCGATTTTGAAACTCTCAGCCCGATCGGTTTAAAATTGACAAAAGATAGACACGCTGTTTCGGGATATTTTTTAGATAATTTAATGTAGAACATTTCCGAAATACATGATTTCTATGTAACTTTAACCATTAAGGCTACACACGCGACGGAAGCTTAAAAAATGGAGTAACTTCTTCCGTTTTCCCAACATTTTCCTTCACTGCTTTGCTCCTATTGATTGTAGCGTGATGAAAAGTATACTATAACCTGCCCAGGAGTATGAAGAATAATTGCACCAAGTTTCGTTAAAATCGGTCGAGTAGTTTTTGTTTCTATAAAGAACATACAGACAGACAGACAGACAGACAGACAGACAGACAGACAGACAAAAATTTTACTGATTGCGTTTTTGGCACCAGTATCGATCACTAATCACCCCCTGATAGTTATTTTGAAAATATATTCCTTGTACAGAATTGACCTCGATTTATTATAAGTATAGATAGATTTAGAGTCCGTCTTTAGATTAAGTTTTTAATGTTGTTTCCTATTTTTAAACTTCAGATTATTATTTTATTAAGTATTAGCATTAAGTTTTTGAAACCACTATTGTATTGGGGTCAACCTGTAAAGATAGTGTGTGTTAGTGGAATAAATAAATAAATAAGTGATAACTTCGAGAGCGATCTTCAACTGCGAACTTAAGTGTTTATGTTAAGTAAATGTGAATATTAGACTGCAAATACTTGATAACTCCAAACGAAAGTATATATTGAACACTTCAAGCAAAATATAGTGATAAATCAAATGTAATCTATTAATAGAATTCAATCTTGCTATCCGCTGTTCTTTTTAACGGAATACTTAAGAAATAACACGAGCGCGCGCTACGGGGTTCGCACTGCACCCCAGTCTGTCACGCCACTCGACTCTCGCGCCGCCTTGGCCCCCTCCACGTTACAGCCGTTTTTCGTGTTGCCAACATTTAGTAGTTTGCGGAATTTGTTTAAAAGAGTCACCGCGGCCCTCGAACGCAAAAACACAAGAAGGATCACGGGTGGGTTTTAGTCAGTAAGAGTCTGACACTCCCTTCCGCTCTGCCCAGAGCGGGAGAAGTCATTTGATGATTTCCCATCCAAAAAAAAAGTGTTTGGTAGTGCGATTGATTTGAAATTAGTGAGTTTTAGTTGTAATTAGTGTTGTGTAATTAAAGTATCATTATCAATAAACAAGATACATATTAAACGTTAGACCAAATGATTTTCGATTACATAAACATTATATCAAACAACGTTATACTATTATTTATTTATTTATTTTATTTAACAATTTATGTACACACATTTAATAAAAAGATAAGAAGAAGGAAACAGAAAAATAGGTACAAAGGTGATGCTTATTTCTATAGAAATCTCTTCCAGCATACCTGCGATAGGAGTCGAGTAAAAAGAGTTACTAATTAAGTTTTAGAATAAATAAATGTTAAGAAATTATATCAACGGTTGGTATATCTCACGTTGATTATATCTTATGAATGATAATAAAATGAAATTAGACCAAATGAGTTTATTCGTTATGAGACGCACCCCGTGCCGGGCTCGGGAGCCTAAGTTCCCTGTACTCTATGTTCCGCTACTCGGCTAGGCCAGAAAATCCAGTAAATTGTAGAACCGCACAACCATGTTGTCAGTTTATGTTCACAATTTCGCGGAATGACTGCGAGAAGTTATAGTCTATAAAATTCTTATGAGTCAAATAGTATTCCTCCAGATATTTAATAATCTAGCGCATTTTACAATTATCCGGTCACATGTACATACATACATTTTAAATGTTAATAACCTATTTGCTATTCACAAATTAGTTCTTCACCGATGCACGATGTCGCCAATTGCAAGAAATGACTTTAAATTAAACTAAAAATGTAGGGATTTGCAACAATACAACGCAATAGGTAAGTGTCGTTAGGCCGTCATCGTCTAATGCTATTATGAGGAGCATAGATGAGCGCAGCGAACAGCGAGCGGTGGCCTGCGAGCGACACGCGGCGCGGAACACTAGACGGATCACTTGATCTGGTCGGCGCTGGAGAGGCTTTCACCTCACTTAGATGTATTGCTGGCGGCTATTACTTAATCTCGGGCAGACAGCTCATTAGCTCTCACGCACTGCGCGCTCGCCGATGTGTGCGTGCTGCCGACCTAGTGTGTATATCGACAGGAATTAGCATGAATCTACTAAACAATGGTGTATTTGTAACAATTGCTTAGGCGTCTCTCGTGATGATTGACTGCATCATCTGGATAATGTGTGGCAACTGTTGCGTACATCATTTGTTTACAAAGATCAGTCATCCAGCCGACAGTTACACTTGCATATACTGTTCTCATAGTCGTGTCATCGTGTGTCTCGATAATAATCGTAGACCTACAGTAGTGACAATAAAATATTGTCAGACAGTCTCGATCTAACTTAGGATGTCGTTACTTTTAATTGACTTCCGTTCTTCCAGTCCGTAGTGCACGGTACACACCACTAGCATGTATATACATCTCTGGCACATAAGCCGTAGGCATAATTATGATAATATACGAGTGTTTGTGTTACACTGCACCACATTTATTTTCCAGCGGTTTTCATACTTACCAAAAATTAATCTAGTAATTTCGCAGCAATTATATATTTCTGCTCAAATATATCATACAGCCTGTTACACTCGGCTTGTTATCTTTATAATATCTAGTTTATTTATTATATACTGAATTGTACACTGAGAATAACAAAAAAGAAAACTACAAATTAAAACGCGTGTTCTACGGGCGGCCTTGTTCCAACCGGCGTTCTCTGGATTTACTGGGCATAAAATAGGGTTGTCATCGGTGAAACATTACTACAAATATACATATACAGATAAATACATACTTATATACAATACTGTACTTAAACATAAGATAATACTAGTTCTAGTAGGATGGGTATTATAATAAATAGAGGTACTAAGAAAAATCTTTACAGAAACTAGGTTCCCACAATTCTATTATTAAATTAATAAAATATCTGTAAAATGCAGCTTTATATCATAAGCTGAAAGTGAAGAATTCCTTTAGAAGAGAAAAATTATGCAAGAAATGCGCAGAGCTGTTTCAAATTAAAGCTAAAAACCATTCCAAGTTAACTTGAGCGAGGCGAGAGACGAACTCATTTGATAATTTTTCAAACTGAAAAGTTCACAGAATCGCACCGCTGCCGCTGTTAGCTTGGTGTATTTAAGTGAAGTACTTGCGAGGTTGTGGCGTCAGCCTTGCAGAGCTTATCTCAGATAATCTGCTGCGGGTGCGGTGGCTGTGTGACGGCGTGTGTTGTAGCACTCATTCGTGAGGCTGCGAGGGCCAGCGGCAAAGCGAGTGCCCTCGCCTCGGTCTGACTCACAGTAGTGACGGCTCCTGAGGAAGCGGATGTAACTTAGTACGGCAGTCCGTCTCAGCGAACAGTCCCACTCCAGTGTCGTGCAGTGATACTTAATTGATAATTTCGTCTATATTTTCATACAAATAGGCACCTTCAATAATAAATATATTGTTATGACCATTTTATACGTTCACGAATTTAGCACTTAATCATACAAATCAAGCTCATATAGCTTCAATGACTAAAATCAGTGTAATGCAGAGAACATCAGCATACAATTATATCTAATCACCAGCATAACCGGGTAATGCCTGGTTACAACTTATTGTATACCAAACAAAATAACATCCAAAATGATGATGTGGTGGTCTATTCTAAGCAATCTTTAATGGTCACAATGGAAGAAACTACTCTACAGGACCGTATGAGTAATAGTTTAATTATCAAAATGAGTACTGCTCCGCTAGAAACTTGAATTCTTTTCTTTAAACTAGATTTTCAAGATCTAAGCTCACAAGAATTTATACAAACAGATGACATACATATACACATAAACTATGCGATGCAGGGACCGAAGAGCATCTTAATGTCTGCTCATTCCATGGTTTCCTACCTGCGCACACTTCGCCTACACATTACAGCGGTTCCTGCCTCGATCATATGATCATCAAATCCAGTTTATCGTATGTTACTAACTCAGCAATTACTGCCCTAGCTAAATTGTCCCCAAACAGAATGTCAATGATACAAGTTTCAAGATTGATCAAGTTCACAACAAAGGCGAACCGGTTGCTGAGCAGCCTGCAGCCCTGGACCGTGAGTCAACTCAGATAAAGGAGGCAAACTAAACACATCAAAAGTATCTAGGGATCAACATATATTTTTGCAATAACTTTTCTCCTGATTGATATTAATTAAAATTTTCTTTAAGGATTCATCAAATAAAGTGTTTTCGTTTGTCACAGTAACGATAAACCAAGTCACCTTTGCATTAATAAAGAAATTTGCCATTTTCCTAATAAAGGGATTTTTGACATTTGAACCACTAACATTAAAGTTCGAAAAAAAGACTGAAATAACAGTTTTCTTTAAAATTTTATTGGGTAACTTAAACAATTAATAATCCGTGTTTCTACCGCGAACACTAACAACACAAGAACATCGGTTTGGCATACTCAAAATGAGTTCATCCAAATCACGCTGTGGAATGGCCGCCCATGTTCGTTGCAACAACAAAAAAAGGTCTTCTTGCGACTGGATACCCTCCATATTCGGCAGAGCTCTTCTCTGTAGCATATCCCATGCATGCTCAATCGGGTTCAAGTCTGGCGACTGAGCAGGCCAGGGCAGGACATTGATGTTAGCTGCGGCGAGAGTCTGTCTTACAACTCTTGCGGTGTGCGGTCGTGCATTATCATGCATTAACTGAAATAAGGGACCGATTTGCACTTGTAGAGGAACGATGACGTCTGATACAATCGTCTCAGCATAAATTTGAGCGTTGAGGTTGCCTCTGATCCAAATCAACTCAGTTCTTCCGCCGATCCAAATACCCGCCCATACTATGATGGTTCCACCACTATAAGGATGGACTTCCTGGCAGGATTTTAATCGCTGTTGGCGTCCAGGGGTTCTCCAGTGTCGTATACGTCTTGTATCCGGTCTCATACCAAAACGAGACTCATCAGAAAAGCACACGAAACGCCATTGTTCTTCTGCCCAATTTCTGTGTTCAAGAGCCCATTGATATCGAATCCTACGATTGTGCATTGCTATAGGTGGTACCCGTAGCGGTCTTCGGGAATGAAGGTTCACTTCATGCAAGCGGTTTCTGACTGTTTGGTCGCTAATTAAGTTCCCTGAAGAGTGATGAAGCCTCACGGCTAACATCATGGCGGTTATTGTTGGAGCTCTTCGAGTTAAGATTTGAATGTATCGGTCTTGTCTCCGTGTGGTGCAGCGATACCGTCCTCCATGGCGCTCAGCCAAGGTAAGCGAAGAGCTCTGCCGAATATGGAGGGTATCCAGTCGCAAGAAGACCTTTTTTTGTTGTTGCAACGAACATGGGCGGCCATTCCACAGCGTGATTTGGATGAACTCATTTTGAGTATGCCAAACCGATGTTCTTGTGTTGTTAGTGTTCGCGGTAGAAACACGGATTATTAATTGTTTAAGTTACCCAATAAAATTTTAAAGAAAACTGTTATTTCAGTCTTTTTTTCGAACTTTAATGTTAGTGGTTCAAATGTCAAAAATCCCTTTATTAGGAAAATGGCAAATTTCTTTATTAATGCAAAGGTGACTTGGTTTATCGTTACTGTGACAAACGAAAACACTTTATTTGATGAATCCTTAAAGAAAATTTTAATTAATATCAATCAGGAGGAAAGTTATTGCAAAAATATATGTTGATCCCTAGATACTTTTGATGTGTTTAGGTCCCGCGGGCGATGTCCCCCGTCCGACACATAGTGCGCCGCGTATGTTGCACGTGTGTTGCACGTGTGTTGCGCGTGTGTTGCGCGTGGGTCGCGCCTGTCGCTCGCGTGTTCGCCGCCTAACGTATTACTTCGAGACGAGCGCGAAATGGCCCCCGAGACCTGCCATCTCTTTGAATTGTAAAAATCTCCGGCTTTACGCGAATCTGATGCTTATCCCTCAGAAATTGCGGCGTGAATAGAGTGCACTAAGGGAGCGCTTTGAAGTTAAGTATCATTTTTGCGAGACTTATTTCCTGCATTATTGATATCAGGACATTTGCGAGGTTGTATTTTTTACGAAGTCGTCGTACAGCTGGTGATCGGGATCAGCGGGATTTGGCACTTCCCTGTTCCCCCGACCCGTCCCCCGTGGTCCTAGCCGCCGCGAACGCTCATCAGTTATCAGATCCCCAGACGTTAACCAGTTTGCATGCTAATGATAACGGTGCCCCACGCCACACAGAGGGTTCGGCGGCTGCGGTTCGTATTCATACGTTCTAGTACGAGTACGTGCTCAATGCTACTATCTCAATTATTTTTAATCGTATGTGGGTATTCGCATAGTTACAGTTGGCGCAGAATGCATTTGCATTATTAAGAAAAGTAAATAGAAACGTACGCGATGCGCGGCGCGTAGCGCGTGGCATTGTGTTATTGTGTACGGGCGGGCCGTGACGCGCGACACACACTATGTGCGCGTGACATATGTATGTGACGCGCTCGCTTTGTATGTGTGCTGCGGAACCGGCGAAATTTTAATGAGAGCACGGCCGACATTGGCCATTAGGCAGGAGTTGCGGTGACAATGAACAGCTGAACGTGTTGCCACACAATACCTCGCTGGAAGTTGGGAAAAAGTGCAGCGGAATGTTTTGTGTAACGTCGACCAGCGAGCGATCAATAAAAATAAGTATTATAGCGCGTTGTTGCCGCTCACTCGGATGAGTGCCACTGCACATGCTGTATTTAGCAGGCGCCCTCGCCGCACCCTCACCACTCCGCACTTAGCTCCGGGCGCTGAGGAGCGACACGGACCGATGCGGGCGCGACAGAGCGACGTTGCGGTTTATACAAAACGCTTCTGTTTCTGAGATAGTGTTTGATGTACTCACTACACTGAACTGGACAGAACATTGTTGTGAAATCGTGACTCTTGTGGAGACCGTGTTGTGAGTTGAGCCGAAATGATAGACTTATTTGTTCAGGCTAGTTTGTGTAGATACGGGTGCTGGCAACGGACTGCACGAACGTGCGCGGACTTGTCGGACACCAATGTTTGCTTCCTCTTCGATAGTTAAAACTTACAAGTCTCGTATCAAGGTAGGTAGATACTGACTCCACTAATGTACGGTTTATTGTACTCGCCAGTCGGTTCTACCAACACAACGACCTCGTCGTGTTTGGCACCACGATGACCGCGACTGAAGTTGTTTGCGAGAGCAGCTTCACCTCGGCGACGCGTCGTATTGCGCACCGCGTGGACGCTGCGACAGCTCGGCTGGCCGCAGACACATCACATGTCGCCGCATGTCGCTGACAGTCGCACTGACACGCCGCTGTCGCCACGCGCCAGCGCTCGCCACTCAACGTGTTTTTCTCTCCCAACGTTTTATCGACAGATTTATTGCGTGACAAAGTTTCACGCTGAAAGTTCGCTCGTCTCGCTAGCGATGTAAGGACAGAACATTACCATACAAATTGATCGACGTGCAAAACAAAAAGTTTGCGTTGAGTTACGACCGCGCTGAGCCGAGTCTAGCAAGCGACGCGCCGCTTGTTCGTGAGGCACTTCACTTTACTGCCCACTCACTTGTCCGCAGTTTGTTGGCTAGCCCCTAACTGCTGGAGACGATAATAACGTAGTTTATTGTGGCGTCTTTTGTAAAGGGCAACATTTATTTGCGACATTGTTCGGCTGACAGTGCCGTTACTCGGCTATATTTCGGGCGAAACGTGGAATAATTAGCAACTGGTTAAATGCCAGCAATTTTGTAAATATATAACCAGTATCTAAGACTTTAATTTATTTAAGAAGAGCTGTGTTACAGTAAACAGTGCCTGTCTACGATACATATTATCTCCTATTACAATATTAGCGGCGGAGCACTCGAGCGCCTCTCAATAGAACGCAGTATTGTGTGTGTGATGAGTTAGCTGATGTATTGTGATAAACAACGAATAAACAGCTTGAAAGTATTATACAAGAGAATCGTGTCCATTGTGCTAAAGTCTATTCAATAAATCGAGCGGGTTTTGTGCGGACCAGCGGGCCCTCAGGAGCGGAGCCCTCACGAGCGGGGCCCGCGCCGGTGGGGCCCGTGCCGGCGCCCCGAGAGGGCCTGAGGAAGGGTGTGGGAAAGAGGAGCTCTTTTCAAGAAATGGGATTTATTGAAGTCAATGGGATGGAAATTAAATAGACAACCAACATCTCCTCGAAGCGCTTAAACAAAGTGGAAGCGGGGATTCATTTATACAACGGTTCTCTTAATTAAAAATTGAGCGGAGATCAGGCGTCCCCGCGCCGCGCTACAATAACTGAACATAATAAGAAATGCCATTCCGCGATGCTAATGCCTGGAACTTAATCCATTCGCTGCACGCGACAACTCTATTTTGCATATTCTGATAATTACTTCTGACGTTTTATTTGATTTTTCGACGCCATTGTTGAGAACGTTTTTAATTAGGAAACGTGCACTTTGATGTCGCATTTCAGCAAAGTTTTCAAATAAGTTCCCCAGAAGTAACTCTGCTGACTTTATTCTTGAACAACGCGGCGGCTACCGAATGTTTTTTTGAAAGCTGTCGCTGCTTCGCTGCCGGAAATCTTAAGAAAAGCCCGGAGGTCCCGGTCCGGAGCCGCGGATTTGACTCGAGCCAATTTGTGAAATCCGGGATGACCGGATGAGTGGCGCACCGCGCGCCGCTCGCTGCCCACCCGCGCTCTACCTGAGATAGCATTAAGTCGATAGATTGGGTTAAGTGACTACATAGAACATCTTTGTACAGTATGTGTGTACGTATGTGTGCGCTTATCTCGTAATCGGCTTATCGTCAACAGTAACTACATGATGTGACGCTCCGCCACATTTATTGGTGTGTATTATTATGAAATTCAAATGAACTTGATGTAAAAGCCGGCCAAGTGCCAGAAGTTCAAGAACGAATCATATATTTTGTAACATGTTACTCTATTACTATAGACTATTTATAAATGTTGTTAAAATGAATGACTGTATCACGGCTGTATTAGTTGAAAGGTTCGGCAGAGGTCACCTCATACATGCGATCTATGTTAGTGAAGCATTTTAAATGAAACCTGCTCGTGGCATGACTACCGCATGGTGTCCGGCCCAGACGAACCCTTGCGGAAGTGCTCACAAGCGCACAGTCATCCTCATCACTTGTACCTATGAGAGATCAATCGGTACAAAGTAGACAACAAAACAGTCTGTTTTGTTTCTAGGCAGGTCAATGAAAAAGCCGTGACTGTCATGGCAAGCTTGTGATAATACTTGAGTAGTAATGACGCACACCCGGTCAGCGCCGAGCCGCCGAGCCCCGGTTCGTGGCATGCATCCCGGCCAGGGATTACCAACTTCGCTCACCAGAGAATATTTTAATGGCATTTCATTGAAGCGGTCGGATCCCTGCCCCCCCCTCCCCCGCCCCGGCATCCCGCGGTCGCCCGCGCTTCATAACGTCCTCGACAGTGGCGGAACTTTTCGATTAACGCGGATGTTCGATTGAGAAAATTTTTCAAGCATTCAAGTTACTTGAAGATGAATTTCTGTAGGAAACTTCTTATAACTTTCTCCGCTGGAATGTTTATTGTTGTAGCGGCTACATCTGAGGGAGCTGACCTGACGGTAACACGGTACGACTGGAGACGACTCGGAACTGTCAGCTGTTAGCGATCATTTAATATCAATATCACATATTTATAAAACACGTTCGCATGTTGCATCAGAGCTGTCTCTTAAGTTGTGTTGTTTGCAAGCCACCCACAGTTATTTAAAAACAAACTTATTCATCTTTTTTAATTTAGAATTCGAAAGCAAAAAAATGTTTTCGAATAGTTTTATTGTAGTGTCTATTTAAGTCGGTTGTAAAAATCGAAATATCAAAGGAAAATATGCGTGCGATAATTTTCTACAACTTTCAAAGGGGATTAACGCGACTTCAGTGCTTTGAGGAGATCACTTCTGTTTTGTGATGCAGCACCATGTCTTAGGACTGCAGAACGCTGGTATTTAGAATTACAACGTGGGCACTCTAGCTTCAGTGACAAGTCACGTGAAGGTCGTCCAAAAACCACCATGACGCAAGCGAATATTGACGCCGTGCGGCAGCTAGTCGTCGAAGATCGTCATGCCGTGTACAAGTCACAAGTCATCACAGAGTTTCAAAAGAACAACTCAAGACGTCGTATGATACTGTAACATGACAATGCAAGTTCGCACACCGCCCGCGATACAAAGATGTTTTTGAGCACCCAAAATGTCGAAATTTTAGATCACCCGCCTTACAGGCCTGACTTGAGCCCTAACGATGTTTATGCGTTCCCCAAAATTAAGCAAAGTCGTCGTGGTCAAAGTTTCAGCTCACCCGAAGAAGCTGTTGACGCATACAAATCGGCCATTTTGACTACCCCCACTTCGGAGTGGAATAAATGTTTTTTAACGTTCGAACGCATGCAGAAGTGTATTAAATATCGCGGAGAAAAGTAATAATTTATTAGGTCATCTATACTTATTTCAAACGACACAACTTAAAAGGAAGCCCTCGTGAAGTTACACAAATAACTAACTTGGACCTGTGGCGATAGCACGACCTTCAAGATTACTCTCTCACGAATTAAAAGGGAATTTGTAATGTTGTGCGTTATAACATATTAAATAACGTTTTAATAATTCTGCTTGGGTTAAAAAATACTGGTGGCGGGGAAAGCGGGGTGCTCCAACGCGGTGAGCCCTTTGATCCTACCCCCCTACCCCCCGCCGCGGTGCTGGGCCGGCGGCGGCGATGTCGGCGGCTTACCGCCGGAGCCACCGCGACCCATCACATTCTGTTTGCTCTTGTACGCGAGTTCATCACGCACCGTCCTTACTTGGTGTAGTGTTATTTTTACTAGTAGCCCATGTAAGAGTAGCACAAGCCCACACTCCGGGCCCCGGCCTCTTCTTAATTAATTTCTTAGTGGCAGTAATTCCTGTTGCTAAAGTGGACACTCAGCCCTACTTTGAAATCAAACACATGTAGGTCATGTGTCACACACTAGAGCAGCGAGGCGTATCACAAGTTCTAGAAATACTGTTCCTGCAGCAGAATGTGACGTATTCCCCTTCAGGCAGCACACGCTCCGTTTCACTCGGACATAATATAGTTGTGGACATTTCTGTGTCCATTTGAAGCAAGTACCTGTACGTGAACGACATTTATTGTATTCCAGTTATTAACACATTGGAAAAGAGCTATATTGATCTAAATACCCCCGCGACAACGGAACGGCGGGCAGAATATGAGTAGTATCTAACAAGTTGAAGTTTTGATCTACGAGCACCAGGGCGGTCTCTGTAGTCCTGCTGAAGTACTGTGTCGAAGTGAGGACGATGACAAAGTAAAACTGTAACCTTGAAAACGTCAAGTCACATTGATTCAGGTGTGAAAACACTACACAAACGCGACCTATTTGTGATGCGGTAGAACGAAGCTAACGATATTAATGTTAAAATTTTTAGTTTAGAGCCCTGGTATACTCACACATATAAAATCCTCGTAGACTGGAGCCTACAGTCGGCTGTGCGACCGGCTCGAGTTGACGAGTGAACACGAGCCAGCCGTCACTGCGCTGACGACGCCGTGAGCTGGTAATCCGGAGAGTAGAGGTGTCGAGTGAGCGCCGGCTCGGGGTCGCCAGCACTCGGCGCTGATCGAGCGACGAGAGTCGCCCTATCGCGCGGCGTCACGCGCCGCGGGTTGTGTGTATCGACAACATACAGCAAGCGTTCACACGCCTGCGTTATAGTTGAAACGACATGATGTGTGCTGCAGATAAACAACATACAAGTACGTACATATCTTTCAGTCTCCTTCGCCTCTCGCTCACAGAGAGACTTGCAAACGTGTGTCACGAGAGCTCCTGTCCGAGGCGCGCGCCATCGGCAAGTTAGGAAACGTGAGGACTTGAAGAGCCAAACAAAAGCAATTAATTAAGTTAAAATAAATAATTGTTTGTTTATAGATTGCTAACTTAATTTAATTTATACATATATCTCTTCGAAATAGATAATATTGCTAAGTACCTGGGTATTTTTAATGGTAGACTAGACTTTTACGTAGAAAACCTCTTAACACGTCGACTTTGTCTCTGTCTCCTGTGACCTAGACTAGAGTTAAGAGCAAATCCATCTCATAATAATCAAAAAAAGCAGGAGCTCGTTAATAATATCAGATTCGCAGGACATCGACTCTACTAACTGTTATATTTAGCGTTGTCACACCCGGTCCCGTCACAGTTCCCCACTATAGGGGTTATGGATTGTAGATGAAACCTAAAGTTTCCAACCGTGTGAAAGTAAATTTATAAAGGTATATATACATAAATATCTGGAAAGACTGAAATTAAAGACATACCTCAATACACATACAAAGTTTATTCACTATAAAAAGAAGTATCACCTTGCATAGAAATACAGTGAATGAGGCAGCTAATCATAAATAATACCTCCCAGACTTACACACTAATATGTGTAACCCTGTTAGACCCTGTCTCCGTACCAAGGTATAACAGAGGTACACCACATGAGATATTACAAAAACAACGTCTCAGGTCGCTTGTAAGGATTCGCGAGGTGAACGCATAAATACCACTAGCTCAATCGCAAGGTATTGACCAACCAGGGCTGTGCACGTTAAGAAACCTACTCACTATGGTACAGTATACCCGTGACACAACTTAATACAAAAGGAAGTTATTACTGGTCTTGTTACTTAACACATTAACAAAAGGCCTAACTCTTTGTATGAAAATAAACCCAGTATACAGGTCTAATGCATCTCCCTCATAATAATTAATAGCAGCTCAATTAGACTACTCAATTGCTCAATTCTCTCTACTCAACTCAATTAGTGGAACAGAATCCCTCGGCATGGCACCATGGTTAAAAAACCTTGGTACCCACGAACAGACGCGGCCTACGGGAGAAGTCCAGCAGGATTGCTGTTACCTGGAACGGCGATGTTTCCTCAACGAGGTTTCGGATTGGTAAGGCCTTCCTGTACCATGGACGGCCACACTGTCTCAAATCTCGTCGAGCCAAACCTGAACGATGCACGTTCTCCGGATGGCTTCAGGCATTCATCAATCCCGGACCTCAAATATCCAGGCTAGTAAAACAGCCAGACCTGGAACAAAATCTCCGTAGTCAAATACACGTGCCTTTGGACTTTCAGAATGGGAAACAAATGGAGGACGAAATACTCACAGGGTTCAGCCTTCTAATGCACTTGAAAACCCCTCGGGTTTCGGGTCACCGTTGAAAAAACAAGTGCCTTTATAATATCATTTGTTCGTCTCTCTGTGACCTCTGCGGTGCAAAAGGACGCCACAATTCTCCACTCTGTCATAAAGTCCTTTGCGAGAAGCTTCCATGCCACAGACTAAATACTCTCGATTCCGACATGTTCCTAATTATTTTAATTTATTAAACTTTATGCTTTTATGCAATTTTTGTGTGTTTTAATTAATTTACCATCTACTTATTTGATATACATATTAAGTTTTAAAAAGACGATCGATCTCTAGCGCCATCTGTTGATTAATCTATGGGCTCTGTCAAATGTGTTTCCATTTGTCCGCTAAAGATGTCGCTGCGAGTTTCATTTCTTGTTTTGCTACGTCACAGCGTCTTTGATCCCATGTAATATTAGTTGAAGTGAGTGAAGTAATGTGAACTGAGTAATGTGAGCTTGTGCTTCACATAACTTCGTCTTCCACAAGTTACCCAATATATCGTAGACACAGCCGGTGAAGTGGCTCGCCGCCGCAAGCCATCGCTCAGGGACCGGCTCAAACGAACCCATTCAGTGACCGAGTGAACGACTGTACCACTGAACGGACCACGTGGATGGGGCTACACTAATGCGTGCCCATGGCGCGGCCCGCCGCATAGCATTGATTAGCGAGTTAAGTACATGTTTTGTTAAGTTATAATAAAGACAACCTTTTTCATAAACATACATTGTGTTCCAGAACAAATTGTGTGCGTGGAGACATGTTAGGTGGCACTCGATATCTGCTAACAACAATCTTAAATCTAATAAAAAAATCGCCCTCGACGCTGCCGACTGTTTGTTGCTAGTCATGACCAATCATGATTCAAGTCTTTATTACGTCATCCAAGAACGACTCGCTCCCAAAGCGAGCAGCCGCACGGGCATACGTGCAGACTTTTATATATTCCAACACGAACATTACTAAAAAGTGTTCGCTCCACTCCGCCACCTCACACTCTACCAGGCAATACCATTTCCTGGAGGTATTGTACGACCTCGAGCGGCGGGAATACATTACGGTTACGGCATTACGGCCAGGTTACGATGGAACCGAACCACGTACTTACGGTGGACACTTTCAGCCAAGCGGCCGCGCACGTGATACTTACAGCTACGCCACACGCCGCTGTAGCGATACTATGTACATAATTAACAACTCGTAGCAGGCGCTACGACGTAGCGAACAGTTCGTAGCACTAGGTTGCTACGGCGTAGCAAGTGCTACGCAATATCGTAGCTAGATGTTTTTATTTATTTCACAGAAAGAATAAAACAAATTACATATAATTATGGGGTATAACATAAGTTAAAAAAAAGAAGTGGCAGCATATGTAGCCGAACCAGGATGGATGCTGTATCTCAGCACACAGCGCCGGGCCCTCGGAACATACAATTATTTATACATATGCAAGATGTAACTATGAAAACTTGCTGAAATGTGTAAGCGTAACTACGTTTGTAGATTCATCAAATAAAAAGAAACGTTAGGAAAAAGACATATTGTTTATCTGTCTGTCTGATTGTTTGTGCAATTATCACGTAAAAGTCACTGATCGGATTTGAAATCTAGGTAATTAAAACAAAATCGAAATATATTGATATTCTATGTTTAATAATAAACCGTATAGATTGCTAAGCGTCGCGCTGACTGAGTCCTGCGCGCGTCACGTAAAAAGTAAAAACCTAATATAGAATTGTTTGATATATAAGAAATTATAATATATAAGACATAAGTAATTTATTTCGGAACCAGCGGAGCATCAATGATAAATGTTGCAATAACGGTTTTTTCCCCTCTTAGGTGACGCGGACGAAGTCGCGCGGGTCAGCTAGTGATAAAATATAGCTGTATGAGTTGTAGTACGCGCTGAGCGGCGAGTGTCTCGTGGTCGCGCCAGCACATGAGCACGCCGGATGCTTCAACGCGCGCGGATGGACATCCGAAGCTATGTGGAATAGCGAAAGCACTAATTTTGTGTTAGATAAATAGACTGAAATGCTCTTCATTGACGTTTCTAGGATGTTAGGGGTCGCTGTGTGCTATATGTGTGTTATCCTGAGATGTAACGCTCAGTGTACGTACAGTCGAGATTGGACTATCAAACACGGAATGTTAGTTCAGTCGCGGTGGGAGCACACAGTACTCGCATAACGGTCGAAATTAACAGTTTCTCGGAAAAGTGCGTAATTCGGGAAATGTTCTTGTGGATTTTTTTTGTATGCGGCAGCTAGTTTTGTCGTATGACCGTAGTGCAGCTAGTTTTCATACAAATTTATCTATAAATGTTATTTTTAATTTAATTTAGGCGACACTGTTGAATGATAGTACCATTGTTCTATCATGTAACAACAATATACGAGCTTCTAGTGCGACCCACGTCTTGGCTCTAACAAGATATGTCGCGCGCCGCGCACGGACGGAATGAGCGCACGCATCTCGTTAACAAAGGAGCCGTCAGCCGGGGGCGCCGGGGCCCGCGACCCTCGTCAAAGCCGCCCGGGGCCCGGCGCGGGCCCCCGGCGCGGGCCCCCGGCCCCGATAGCCGATAGTTGGCCGCTAATTAACCGCTGCTGCCATAGAGTCGCCGCGCAGGTACACCGCTGCCCCCATTAGTGCGTAATGGCGGTCCAGTAGGGGTGCCCGGATGTCCCCCGCACGATATCTCATTAAAATATCCATGATGGCAATTTGATATTTTATAATTTTATTTATTTCTCCTCACAAAACTATTTACTACTCATATTTATATGCATACAGGTATGTGCGTGGTCTAGAATATGCGAGGAGTAAAGGTCTGAGGTAGGCATTAAAATACTTGTATTACAGCCCACTAGCCCCCTCACGGAAAGAACAAGACCAGTTGTATTCGAGTGTTACTGATATCTTGGCACTTTTGACATAAGGAGCAATCATATAGTATTACATTAGGAGTGGAGGATATCCGCTGTAACGCAACAATTTTTATTTCTCATTCAAAAGTTATCGGAAAATTGAAAAAACAACCTCACTGTAGGTTTTGTTACATCTGCCTAATTATTTAGGAGCTAAGGCTAACTCGTGAAGGGTATTTTCGTTAAGGGGGGGTGATACTTGTTCCAGACGAGGAGTGCACAGGGTCTGTGTGTTGTGTGTTCAGCCAGGCGGGCCAACGTATTACCATTTAATAGACGACAGCCCGTAAGCCCGCCCGACAGGTGTAATTAGGACGCACACTACAGTGCCAAATGTTGGACGAGCTCAGAAGGTTCGACCGGTGCGGAGGAACTCGCGCACGACGGGTTCCGTACCATTACATTACCGTACTACACAAATATGTTCTCCCACACATTCCGCCTACAAATGCAAGTTGGTACGCACAAAATTTATCACTCAATTTTACCATGTTATTTTAATATCATAGGTTTTCCTATAAAATCTATAAGTAGAGAACTAATTTCTGTATTTTTTCAAAATTTCAGTAGTTTCGGAGTTAAGGGGGAGGTAATGGTCAATTTTCGTCTATTTTCTCGAATAACTTGGAAACTATTTATTTTATTAAAATTACAAAAAAATAAATACATTTAAGATCTTCACAACAAGACCTTCCATTTCATATGTCACACGATGCAGTATTTTTTTTTAATTATCTTTCCCCCAAAAATGACTACAGATTTCATTTATTCATGTCACACCTCTGCGTTTGGGCCACAGAAATTGATATATGTTTTCAAATTTCAACTCAATCGGTCTACTAGATTCGGAGCTGATTGACTGTGACGGACGGACAGACGGACACACGAGTGATTCTATAAGAGTTCCGTTTTTTTATTCGCACGTACGGAACCCTAAATACAAAGATTCTTTATGACACAGCATAGGATTTCAGTGTAACAAACGGAGCGAGCTCAGGAAATGCTTCGCTCTGCGAGTTTCTTGTTGAAAAGCTCATCTTACAATAATGTTACGCACCATGTTATGTTGTTTAGATGGAAACCTTTATGATCTCGTAGACCAGATCAATCTTGCAGGATGTTAGCCGAGTGGTCCTTCTGTTTGTCATCTAGGTGCGCGGGTCTAGCTCGAGTACGTCGAGTAAAATGACATGATAGGATAGGATGGGAGAGGGCGCTACTGTGCGTACGTAAACATCAGCTCCGTGTAAAATAAAAAGTTAAAAATAGTTAAAGTAGTCTTCTTGTGATAAAAATACGCTTAAGTTCAAGTGAATAAAAACCATCAGTGGCTCGAAGTGTAGTACAGAGTTTTACTGCAATAACTCTGTAGAAAAGGAAACTTCTGTCAAATAACGACCAAATTTCAAATCTTTGCAAAGAACAGGTGGATTTTGAAACATATCATACGAGGAGCTACGAAGGAAAACTTGTGTCAAATACCCGCCACCATAACAAGGTACGAAAAATAACTTTGAACTGTAGTTTTTCTGACATATTTGCAAAACAAGAATTTAAAAGTGCACACCGAAACTCAACCAAAATTGCATAAAGCGCCATCTGCTGGCGAGTAGCGAGTCACACAAATTTCGATTCATATTAATTCAATAAATATCCACTAGAGGGCGTTACTTGTAACGATGGGTCCAAGATGTGCTGGTTGTCAACAGAACTTACCCAACACTAACTACTTAACTTGTTCATTCTGTAAAAGCGTATATGATTTGGAGTGCGCCAATGTTAACAATGAACGCTTCAAAGTTATGGTAGAAACAGAGAACACTAAAACCTGGAAGTGCCCAGCTTGTTACTGTAAAATACCTAAACGAGGAAACTCAAACACACCTGTACGTTCTCGAGAGCATGACTTACAACCCATAACGTCTCCATTGGAAATAAATAATGTCACAATTAGGAGAACAAAACAACCCATGAACGACACAACATGTTCCTTGGACCTAAGTTTATTAGGTGACACAATATGCACGCAAGATGAAGAGAAAACACACCAATCCATTATACAAACAGAACTAACACTGAATAACTTAAGTGAATTGATAACCCTTCGCCTGAAAGAAAATAGTAGAACTGTAAGGGTTGTATTAGTTACCTACTTTAAGATCTGTATTACTTATTGTAATCTATGCACTTTTGTAACCATTTATATGCACAATTGTATGAAATATATCTCAGTCTTATTCGGGCCTTCACGAGTTTCATTTACTATCAACACCGCACCTTACATGGCGACCCTGCCATTGGAATCTATACGCGCTCCGCGAACTTGAGACGTTGAGTGACAAATAACATTTTATATGTAACAAAGAATATTAGTGACAATGGGACGATTATTGATTTATCGTTCTTACGGACTACGCGTAACCGCGAGTTTACTATTCATCCGAAATATAACCGTGCTAACCATTGAAAATGGGCAAACAGCAGTCTAAGGAGGAGACCGTGATAGTTCAAAATGCGGCGGCTGGCAGTAACCAAGCAACAGTAGACGAATTTCGTTTCCATATGTCCACATCCAACATTATTCTATCCTGCATCCTGCTTGTACTACTACTCGGCGTATTGGGCTTCATATATCGGCTGTACAAAAGATGCCATAAAAAGTGGATCACCCATGAGATAAATAGAACGGCTACAAGGAGATCTGTTTTCCGTCGACGCATGCGGTTGGGGGCCACGGAACCATCGTCCGAAAACTACGAGGAAGAAATCGTGTAAAAAAAAGTGAAATAAAAAAAAAGTGTGTAAAAGTAAAAAAAAGTGTTAAAAGGTGTTTGAAATAACATATAGTAACAGTACAATTTTATTCGAAAGTGCTACAATAAAAAAAAAAAATAAAAAAAATATTAATCGCGTTCACGTGTCAATACAGCATAAAAAACTCTTACCAAATAAGGAGGATGCGACGATTGAACTTTGGACTTTGGTGTTAATTGCGTGCGGTGTTTAATTGAACACTTGAACACTTTAAACTAATTATCTATAATGAATAAGAAAATTATATCATTTGTCTACGTTATGGTGGAAATAAGGTATGGATATTATATTACAGTTTTACAATGATTTAAAGAAAATTAGAGTTTATTTAATCAAGTTAGGACCGAAAAGAAGGACGGAAAAAGTATTGCAAACCAAATTAAATGAGGTTAATGTTATATATAACCAATATGAAACTTGGTTAATTGATTTTAGAGATGATGTTAAGAAAAAATATTATAATGCCCAAGATATTGTATTAATAGAAAATTATTGCCGTCAGTTTATAGATTTACGCGAGGATATTTTATTGTTGTGTGAAAGTGATACATTAGAGACGTCGTCAAAAATGAATACATTTGATTTAAAAACTGCCTTGAACCTTTTACCGGTTATGACAAATGATGAAGTTAGCATAAAACAGTTAATTGATAACATAGAATATTATAACTCTTTGCTGAAGGAAACCGCTTGTAAACAAAACTTAATCAATTTCGTGTTAAAAAGTAGACTTTCACAGGAAGCTAAGATAAAATTAAATGCAAAGTATGATACTGTTAAAGACTTAATTGATGACATGAAAAAAGTGCTATTGTCTAAGAAAGCTGCAACGGCAATACAAAATAAGTTATTAAAAAAGAGACAAAATGAGTTGTCGATTGCTGATTATGGAAAGGAAATCACGGAATTATTTGTTGACCTAACGATTACGCAGGCTAACGGCAATGAAAATAATTATAACATATTAAAACCAATAAACGAAAATATAGCGATCAAACAATTTGCCGATGGTCTACGAAATCGTCGATTAAGTACGATTATTTCTGCAAGAAATTACAGCTCATTGAAGGACGCAATCCAGGCAGCCCAAGACGAGGAGGTATCGACAGCAGCTTCCCATGGAGAAATTTTGGGTATGTACAAAAGACCCTATAATAATTTTTATAATAACAGAAGCCGCGCAAATAATTACAGAGGACAACGTGGAGGTAGAAACTTCTATGCATACAGAGGTCAAGCGCGAGGGCAGCAGCGATACCATTCCACTTCACGAGGGCAGTCGACTCGAGCAGCAACTAGCAGTCGCCGATGGCAAAGAGGTAACTTCAATAATTATTCTAATAATAGAAATCAAGGGATACCTAAACAACGTGACGTACATGTTCTAAATAGCTCGGAACAATCATATTCAGAATCAGAATTTACATCCAATCAGTTTTTTCGTGACTAGTGATAATAATAAATGTATTTTAGCTTGCGATAGTAATAGTTATATTTCTTTAGGGTCATCATTACATAAACGTAACATTAAGAAGCATCATTTTCTAGTAGATTCTGGAGCATCGGTGTCAGCATGCACATATAAACATGCTCTCGAATGTGGCATACCAATCCATAACGAGCATGTAGCCATAAATGGTTTAGGTGGAAAAGTTCAAGCAATAGGATACTTGTATTTACAATTCAATTTAAACAGTGAAACAATTAGTCAGAAGTTTTATGTATTTCATAACTTACCTATTAAGGGAGATGGAATTTTAGGTCGTGACTTCTTAAATCTTTTCTTTCTTTTCTTTTTTAAAAAAAAAACGTTGCCCCACACTAGGATTTACTCCTGTATCGTGGGTGCGTTCACAAACATGAAAACTCACATACACAAGACACCCAGACCCGGAACAATTATCTGTAGGCCATACAAACATTTGTTCCGTGCGGGGATCGAACCCGCGACATGTTGCGCAGCAGCCGAACGCTCAACCACTGCGCCAACCGTGTCGTCAAAAAATAAATAAATATAGGGCTCAGTTAGATTTTAATAAAAGTACTTTAACTTTATCAACAGATAGGACAACTATTTGTTTTCCACTAGTTAGTAAATATACCGATACTTTTAATGTACCTGCTAGGAGCGAGTCTATACACTACTTACAAACGAATTTTAAGGAGGATTGCGTAGTATCTTCAAAAGAACTAGCACATGGTATGTTTTTAGCAAGTTCTATAGGTACTCCTGCACATGGACTAATACCTATTAAAATATTAAACGTTACTGAAGAAGATATATCGCTAACTGGAATAGAACCTCACATAAAAAAATTTTGTGAATTTACTATCTGTAATTATGAAAAGACACAGAATGATGCAGACAGGGTAAAAACTTTATTTTCACAATTAAAATTGCAACATCTAAATAATGAAGAACAAAAAACCATTGAAAATATTTGCGCGAAATATTCAGATATATTTTACCTCCCTAAAGATAAATTAAGTACCACAAATATATACAGTCATACTATATCCGTAAAGCCTAATACGGCGCCAGTATTTTCAAAACAATACCGTTTGCCACACTCCCATAAAAGTGAAATAAAACGACAGATTAATAAAATGTTAGAGGAAGGTATTATAGAGCCAAGTAAAAGTGACTGGTCTAGTCCAATATTACTGGTACCGAAAAAATCAGATTCAACCGGAGATAATAAATGGAGACTAGTTATAGATTACCGAAAACTAAACAATTGCATTGAGGACGATAAATACCCATTACCGGATATTACAGAAATTTTAGAATCATTGTCAGGTAGCATTTACTTCTCACATCTTGACTTACATCAAGGTTATTATAACGTTAAATTAGAGGAAAATAGTAGAAAATTCACAGCTTTTCATTCGGGTCAATATCAGATGACACGTATGCCTATGGGTTTAAAAACCAGTCCCAGCTCGTTTTCGAGAATGATAACAATAGCAATGGCCGGTCTAAACCATGAAAAATGTTTGGTTTATTTAGATGACTTAATAGTGTTTGGACGTAACTTAGATTCTCATAATAAAAATTTGCAAGATATTTTTGAAAGGCTACGGACCGTAAATTTAAAACTAAACCCCGCAAAGTGTGATTTTCTTAGGAAACAGATTTTGTACTTAGGACATGTTATTTCAAATGACGGTATAATGCCTGACCCTGCAAAAATAACTGTAGTACAAAATTATCCATGTCCAGCAAGCGCAGAAGAGGTAAAAAGATTTGTAGCATTCACTAATTATTACAGAAAATTTATACCAAAATTTGCTGAAATAGTTCATCCCTTAAATGCATTGACTAGAAAAGGAGTATCATTCGAATGGAACGAGGCATGTCAACACGCGTTTGAAACATTAAAACAAAGTTTAACTCATCCACCAGTGTTACAGTATCCTGACTTTTCAGAACGAAATAGATTCATTGTTCAAACTGATGCGTCAAATAATGCTATTGGAGCAATTTTATCAAATAATAATGGACGACCGGTAGCTTACGCTAGCAGAACTTTGAATAAAGCCGAAAAGAATTATCCTGTCATAGAAAAGGAGCTACTTGCAATTGTATGGGCTGTAAAATACTTTCGCTCATATTTGTATGGTCGACCTTTTATGATTTTTACAGACCATAAGCCATTAGTATATTTGTTCAACATGAAAGACCCATCAAGCAGACTAATGAAATTTAGAATGACTTTAGAGGAATACAATTTTGAAGTACACTATATAAAAGGTTCTGACAATGCAGCTGCAGATGCACTGTCTAGAATTACTTTAAAAGACTTAAAGGAAATGCATGAAAGTTTAATAAACGTCATGACAAGAGCACAAGCAAGAAATTTAAATAAAACAAACTCAACGGTGGATATGAATAATACAGATTTGAGGCCTGATCAACCAAAAGTCGTAAGTACTCATATCAGACCGAGAGAATCAGTAGAATTAAAATTTATTGCTGCTAAAGAATTAGGAATTTTAAAGAAAACGGGAGTTTTAACTAAAGAAAATAAAATATTCTGTTATGCAGAAAATAAATCTATAATTTATGTGAAATTTCTAAGTTCTCAATCACAAATGGCGCGAGACGACTTTGTGAGAGAGTTAGATGAATTTTGCAATCAATTAAAATTAAAAGAAATATACATATTAAAAAATAAAGACAATGAGGTTTTTATAAAAAAGTTAGTAGCGACAATAAAAGATAATAAAAATAGGTCCGGCCCGCGCATATGCATTTTGAGTGACGTAAAAAGGATAGAGAATAAGGATGATAAAAAAGTTATTCTGAATGACTTTCATCTCTTACCTAGTAGTGGCCATGCTGGTATGAGACGAATGTCAAATAACATAAAGAAATACTATTATTGGCCTGGAATTGATAATGATGTTCGGGATTTTGTAAGACGGTGCGACAAATGTCAGCGTCAAAAGTATTCAATACCTAAGAAAGAACCCATGATGATTACTAGTACAGCTAACACTGCGTTTGAAAAAGTATATCTAGATTTAGTTGGACCTTTGGAAACAGACAACGATAATTTTTCGTATGTCTTAACTTTGCAATGCGAGCTTACAAAATATGTAGAAGATTATCCCTTAATTTCTAAAAAAACAGAAGAAGTAGCTAGATGTTTTGTCAACAACTTTATTCTCAGATACGGTGTGCCGAAAGCTATAGCGACAGACAGGGGAAAGGAGTTTCTCTCAGAAATATTTCAACAGGTTTGTAAATTATTAAAAATAAAACAGCTAAATTCCACAGCATACCATCACCAAACCATAGGTGCGTTGGAGAATACTCACAAACATTTAAATGCATTTTTGCGTATTCAAACAGAGAACCACCCAGAGATGTGGAGTAAGTGGATCCCTTTTTGGTGTTTTTCATATAACACGGGCGTACATACAGAAACGGGATTCACTCCGTACGAGTTAGTTTTTGGTAAGAAATGTTCTCTTCCTAGCAATCTGACAACAAATTTAGATCCATTATATAATTACGACAGCTATCCTCATGAATTAAAGTACCGATTGCAACTTTCACAAAAGGAGGCAAGGGAAAATTTATTAAAAAGTAAGTTGAATAGAAAGATTGTATACGATAAAAATGTTAATCCTGTGCACTATGAAGAAAATGATTTAATTTTAGTAAAAAATGATGCATCATGTAAGAAATTGGACAGTTTATATTCAGGTCCTTTTAAAGTTGTAAAAGAAATACCACCAAACGTAGAAATAATTAATCAATATGGAAAAAAGGACACGGTTCATAAAAATCGGACAAAACCATACTGTATATCATAATTTATAAAAATGTAAAAAAAAAAATGTTAATGTATTTTTTTTTTCTATTAGTACGGTGATGTAAGGGTTGTATTAGTTACCTACTTTAAGATCTGTATTACTTATTGTAATCTATGCACTTTTGTAACCATTTATATGCACAATTGTATGAAATATATCTCAGTCTTATTCGGGCCTTCACGAGTTTCATTTACTATCAACACCGCACCTTACAGAACAATCATCACCGAATTACAAAATACTATCCAAATGGAACTGAACAAAGCCATATCAAAGTTAAGGGACGACTTCGAACGTGAAACAAGTTCCTTAATAAAGCAAAACGAACAGAGAATAATGGACATCCAACACGTAAACTCGGAAATTGAAAGCCTTAAAATCGAAAACGAAAAATTAAAATCTGAAATAGAAAACCTAAAACTGCGAACAAACGCTCGTCAAACTCATTGCACTGAAAGTTTTTCGAAGAAAATTGTACTATACGGGTTCAATGAATACTACAAGGAGCCTATAAACAACTTACACACCAGATTGGTTAATCTATTCCGCGAACTCATGAATGTTAACCTGATTGGCTATATCGAAGGAACTTACAGAATTGGTAAAAGAAGCTTGAAAAATCGCCCATTGGTGATTGAACTATTAAGTAAAAGAATGGCAATATATCTCAAAGAAAACAGTCACGTATTTCAGGGTACTAGATTATTCTTATCAGAATTTTTAGACGAAAATGCACGAAGAGAGAGGAATTCACTTCGCGAAGAAATGCTGAAAGCAAGAAGACTAGGAATGCACGCAGTAATTCGCAACAATCAACTATTTATTGACGGAAAAGAAGCAAATAAAACAGACGATATACCTGACAGCCAAATCGACACCATAAAATGTAATTCCCTAAAAGAACAATTAATATCCCAAAACAATAACAATGACTTTCGAAACCACACCAACACAGAAGATAGAACATTTCGAAAACAAAGACCAACAATTTAAAATATTATTTCAAAATATCCTAAGCCTCTTCAACAAACAACACATTCTGGAAGCTTTCCTTCAACTAACACCGAAATATAACGCTATATGTCTATCAGAAACCTGGTTATCAGAAGAAAAACTGAAATTATTACATTTTAGTGGCTACAAGGTAGCCACTTCATTCTGTCGGAAAACCCGCACAGGTGGCGGCGTCTGTATCCTTCTACAGGACCATATTGAATGTTTACAGAGAAACGATATAACAGATATGTCAATTGAGTATGTTATAGAAGTGTGTGCAATAGAGTTAAAAATAGAGAATTTATTGTTAATTAGTATTTATTGGAATAGGAGAGAGGAAGCTATATTTTATAAACAATTAAAAGAAATATTAGATTATATTAATAAAAAAGACTACAAATTAAACATTGTTATAGGAGGAGATTTTAATATAAATATATTAGATAATAGTCTAAAAACTAACCAATTTTTAGATTTCATGTTAGAATATAAGTTTAAGCAACACATAAAAGTACCAACACGAATAACACAAACTACCTCAACGTGTCTCGATTTGATATTCACAAATTTTAATATTAGATCGAACACATCAGTAGAGGAGTTGGGGTTTTCTGATCATAGTAGTACAACTATAAACTTGACTGTAGCCCAACATACTAGACAAATCGTCTGGGTTGTTAAAAAAAGGCTGTTTAATAATAAAAATACACAGCACTTTAAATCTAAATTGAGAGAACTGAACTGGAACGACATAATCAAATCCGATAAAGACATAAACGAAAACTACGAAATATTTAATAATACACTTACTAACTTACTAAACGAATGTATACCAAAAACAAAACTAAAAATAAAAACTAATTACAAACAATATTGGCTTACTAAAGGAATTAAAACTTCGTGCAAAAATAAAAGGCTAGAAAAAATACTTTCAACTAAAACTAATAACCCATTAATTAAACAAAATTACAAAATTTATGAAAAAACTTTAAAAAAGATTGTAAACAAGGCAAAAAAACTACAGTATATAAATAAATTAACAAACTCTAGTAATAAAGTGAAGACTATGTGGAAAATAATTAATGAAAGAACAAACAAAAATGTTAAAAAAGTCAAAAGCAACATAACGCTACAAATAAATAACAAAGTTGTCACGGAACCTAAACAAATTGCAAATATATTTAACAACTTCTTTGCATCTATCGGAGCCAAACATGCCCAACCCCCCGACAAAGAGCCGCGCTGTACTTCGGTACTTCACCCCACAGAAAACACTATATTCCTTAGCCCAGTAGATCCTAGTGAAGTGAATATATTATTAAAAAGCCTCAAAAGCAAAAATAGCTACGGAATAGACGAACTGCCACCAAACCTAGTAAAACAGTGTGCCAATGAACTTACCCTACCTTTTTATTTGCTTGTCAATCAGTCTTTTGAAGAAGGAAGGTTCCCAAACTACCTAAAGAAAGCTATAATAAAACCAGTTCACAAAAAAAAATCTAAAACCGATCCCACTAATTACCGCCCTATAGCTCTTTTACCTACAGCATCGAAGATATTTGAGAAAGCAATGTGTAATCGTGTTTACTCATTTTGCGAAAAATACAACATTTTTGATGAATCACAAAACGGTTTCCGAAAGAACCGCTCTACAGTTCTGGCCATATATAAATTTATCCAAGAAGCTATTAATATAGTTAACAAAAAAATTACGCTGTGGGTTTACTGTTAGATATGACAAAGGCATATGATAAAGTGCAATATAATATCTTACTGAATAAGTTACAAGGAATAGGGATACGCGGAAAAACTTATGAATGGTTTAAATCATACTTGGAAAATAGGGAACACCAAGTTGAGGTTGAATTCTATAATGAATATACTGACGAAATACAACACATTCGATCGGACAGCAAAAGAATAAACGCCTCAATCCCCCAAGGGAGTGTAATTGGATGCCTTTTATTTATAATTTATATAAACGACCTCCCAAAGTACATAAACGAGTCATGTGTTCTGTTTGCTGACGACATTTCAATACTAACTTCATGCCAAAACAATAACAATTTAACTGAAACACTTACAAACATACTCAATAAAATAATAACATGGATGACAGAACACAATCTCGAAATTAATTTCAACAAAACTAAAATCATATCCTTCCACCCACGCCAAAAAATACCTCTAGATATAGATTTTATTTACAATGACACAGCAATAGAGACAGTACAAGAATTCACTCTACTCGGTCTATCCGTAGATACAAATTTAAATTGGAAATCGCACATAAAAGTTATACGGTCAAAATTATCAAAATTTGCTTATGCTCTCCGCGAAATTAAAAAAACTACAAACCTTCAGACAGCTTTGGTGACGTATTATGCCTATGCATATGCATGGTTAAGCTATGGCGTAATATTATGGGGAAACAGTACACATGCGCCTACACTTTTCACACTGCAAAAACGTCTCATAAGAATATTAGTTAATATAGACGACACAGACAGCTGTAAACCACATTTCCAAGAACACAAAGTGTTAACACTTCCCTGTTTATATATCTTAGAAATATGCAAATTTGTTAGAAACAACCAACAATTATTCAGTACGCGCGAAAACATACAATCTAGATATACACTACGACACAAAAATAGACTAAACTTACCCGGTGGCTCTAAGCTGAAAATTCACTCAACAAGCACTTTAGTAATGTCAGTAAAAATATACAATAAATTACCAGAAGCAATTAAAAACGAACAAAAATTTATTACATTTACAAATAAACTTAAAAAATTCCTAATCCATAAATGCTATTATAATATTAGTGAATATTTTAATGATAAATAAAATTAATAAATGAAAATGAATACCAAAAATAACCAAAATTGAAGTGAGTAGTAGAAAAAATATTAACATTTTACTTGTTTTAAATAATAATAAGCCCTCTTCCTCTGTTCTATCTTGCTGTGCCCGACAGGGTCCACAATGATCTAAAATTATGTATATTTAATATGTACCTACCACCTAAGTTCACATTGTGGAATGCAAATAAATGTATTGAGTATTGAGTATTGAGTATTGAGTACGTACCGGCACCGGTGGGCATTGTGTCGGCAGTCGCATGTGGCCGCTGACGAGGCCCCCCGCACCCCGCACCCCGCTGCTCTGCGGACGAGTGCTCCATCTTAGCAGTAGGCGCCGGATCTCAATGATTAATCATCGCCTGCACAATACACTGCAGCCACAAGCAGATGTTCACACGGTAATATCTACCGTGACCTCCGACCACACCGGTACTCCGCAGCCGACGCTTGGTTAGTCTTAATGTCTTGTTATAGACTCTGATCGTTCAACGAGTTGGGCACCGGACTTGCAGTCAGTCTATCAGCATTATCTCGTAACTAGATCTTGTCTACTGACGAGTGCGAGTGTTGCGGAGACTGCGGGATCAGCCGAGGATAGTACTACTCACTCATCCGAGCTGGCAGATATCCACGATTTAAGAGTCCAGGCAGGGAATAGTTTTTATATCCTTTCCATAGAGAATTAGCGAAATGAAATAGAATGAGCTTGAAACAAAACTGATTTATGCCAAGGTGGTCACAGCTGGCGGGGCTCGTGGCTCGTGTCTCGGTGGAACAGCGCGCACTCATGGCGGCTGAATGAGGTGACGCGTTTAGAGCCAATCAGCGCCACACGCGCGCTTGTGGAGTGCTAGCGTCCGTGCGCCCGCGACCACACGACACACGCAGCCTGCAAGCATTCACTAACTGACGACATCGCACAGTACGCACCGGTACTTGACTACTCACACAGCCGAGTACTGGTCTATGAAATTTGAGTATCTCTCAGTAATTAAAAGAGGTTCTTCTTGAAAACGTATAGTGCTCGATTAGTCGGAACTTTGTGCGTGAATTTTGAACGTGGTATTTAGAGCACACGCAGTAGTACTCGATGTGTAGTCATCGGCTGCCAATCAATCAATGTCCCACGTTCGAGTTACAGGTTAACTTGACGGTTTAGTACGCGAGTCTATAATTACGCGCTCCCATTACTTATTCCGTTTACGCTTATGTTAACAGAAACCAGCCACATACTCGGCTTTGTTAGCAAAACATCGCAACACTGACGAGACTGCACGTAGCACCCACGCATGTACACAATGTATCCGAGCACACATTACTTGCTCCTGACGTCATCCACCATCTCAGAGCTACAGAGACGTGACGCACGAACCAATAGCTAGACTCGTTCACTCCTAACCTGTGCACCAGAGCCCAGTGCTCAGCGGCCTATCTGTACCGGGAATATTACAAAGCCGAAGAGGGCAGGCTCGCTCCATTGGAGGCAATTTATAAAATGTGTTGCGGAGTGCTGACAGCGGCCAGGGCCGGCCGCCCGGCTGCGCCGCGGGGACCATACTATATTCGTTTTATATTGCTGTCGCCGTGAATGTTCCACACCACCTTCTTGTATCATGCATAGAATAGGTTAGAACCATCATGCTGTTTTGTTTGATATAGCATCAGGAATTTGGCTACTAATAGTTTCAGTGTCATTTAAAGCTCTAGCTGTCTCTACGTAGAAAAACTGTACAGACACAGTAAGTACCTCCTGTCGCTGGAAAATCGAAGAAATCATTTTAATATCATCACTTCGTAACTAACAATGAATTAATTTATTACAAAACTACTGTTCGTTATCAATATTGAATTTATTACAAAACGCTTGTTAGCGAAACAGAAGTTGTTATTAGTTTTATTGAAGACCGTTTACTCATTAATGGGTCATCGATTAATTAGACGGGAGTGTTTCGCGCCGGAGCCGGAGGTGCGGGCGGCACGCTGCGGGCCGTGCGGGGCCCGCACTCCGTCTCTGGGGAGGCCGCACCGCCGCCGCGCCGCGTCAGCTACAACGCGCCACTTCGCATCATCAATCCTGTTATTAAAAGCGTTGCGATTCTTATAATCTTACATCTTGTGTACGTCCTACACTTACAAGCTGAAAGTTTTGCTGAATTTTCCTCGGGATATCATCGGTTGAAATAAACGAAATTTCATACAGTTAGGATCTACTACAAAACGATGCAATAATATAATTAAGTATTGTTAGTCGGCTAGACAGGGCTCAGAGTATAATTGAACTAACATTGCTATAATAGGTACTTTAATATCACTGTAGTCGACAATAATTTTGTAATAACGTTTCAGTACGCGTAATAGGGGCTTTAAAACGCGCGATCACGTTTGTGGTATCAGCAGTACGTATGCACGCGTCGGTACCCGTCCATTACGTAACGCGGGATACACAATGACGCCCGTGTGGCGCTGTCAGGACGCGCCATTAGTGCGACACGCGTTGTGTCCTCGATGCTCGTCCCACACTGACCCCGCGTGCTCTGGTTTATGATCCGCTATCATCATTCTCATGTCGTTTGCCCGCAGTCCCGCGGCCCGCAGCGGCCGAGCCCTCTAATGTTAGCCGTCGCTCGCCGGCCGGCTGACGTCTTCGTAATATTGCTAATGTCACAACGAAAGCTCCAGAGAATTTCAGAATAAATTCAGGACATGTCGGATTAGTACGCGGAGCAGGTCGTCTCGTTGTGCGAGGACATTCGTCGTGTAGTATCGCGCAGCTGCTGGCCCGTCCGCTCATATGCATTATCTCCGCAATACCCCCGCCGGCGCCCGCACCCGTCCAATAACATCACACAATAGAGTGGCCCGCACAAGCTTGTTTAGCCGACTACTTGAGCAGCTCTGTCTACTCGACTTAACCTCCAGTACAGGCAATGAGGATCACGACTCATGATGGAGTGCTCTCTGCGAATTGCTGGAGATGCATGCTTATCAACAAAAGAACTGTTGTGAGGATCCAAAGACTTGAAAATGATAACAAAGACTATTCTTATTCGTGAGTACAAGTTACTTTACAGTACTTGACTAAATCTGACCAGACTAACGTAAAACAGAATCCTAACAAAATCTGTAACTGAGAACGCGTTCGAGCGGAAAAAAATAAGCCGTTTAAGGAAAACGCATTGATTATTAAGTTGGTAGAATGTTCACAAATCGTGTCGTACTGAGCCGGGCCGGGGCGGGCGCTGCTCGTTAAGAGATACAGTGTAATCGTCGATCTGCTCTGAAGGGGGAAACTTATTTGTTAGTAGGGGCGGCGTCCGGCCAGTCCGCCAGCGCGCCGCCGTACATGCTGGGACGCGTTCAGTGTCCTCTCTGAGGAAATTTTGGATGTCTCGCTGATGTATCAGCAGATTAGTAAAAATCAATGATGGTATACCTGATACAATTAGCAGATACATAGTTTCCACTTGAACTAGAAAGGTCAAAGTATTTGAACTTAGATTAGTTTGTAAAGGGAAGCAGGTACAAATGTACGTAATACGTAGTAAGCGAGCCGCCTGCAAGAGATACGTCAGCAGTAAGAGTAGTGAGAGCGAGCACTGGCCGCGTGTCACGGTGTAAACAAACGTGAACCGAGGCGCGCGCTGAGCTCCGCGTGGCGGCAGGCTGTTGGCCTGTAGCTGAGGTCACACAGTATCTGCTAAGTTGATTACTATTATCTTTCTCTCTACTTGGAGCCGCTAAGGACTCGCGGTTATGAAAAGTGTCTCGCCAATCATATAATTAGTTCCCAACAAATACAGCGTAGATTTCGTACAGTGGAGCTCCACGTCTGTCCACGCCGCCTACTCGCAGCGTAGAGCAGCCGCGTGGCCGCCCGGGCGAGAATGATAATAAAAACAAATTGTACAACTTTTTATCGACGGAAATTCGGGTCCGAACGATTCGTCCTAAGCGGCCAAACTTTTATATTGACAAAACAATTGTGTATTTGTGTTCGAGAATTGCCCATCAAATGTAACGGCTCATGTAAATGAGTGACTATAAAGTATGCGGAGACTGTGTGTGGAGCGGTACCGGCGGCGGGCGCGTCGCTGCACTCAGCGCATTGCTTATTCATTAATTGTTCTGCAGGTTGTCACCCCCCCCCCCCCCGCACCCGGCAGGCGCACTGTTATTTCTCCTTTGAGCCTGCACATTACGCACACATACCTTCACATAATTATTCTCAGCAGAAGAGTTCCTTTGTATCTTTGACTCGCGCCCCCCTCCCCCCTGTGCCCGCTGACAATACGATTGACTTAATATTCTATCTTTGTGTTCGCTGATGTTGAATGTTGGAATCTGACGACTTGCCTCGTATTGAGCTGCGAAGTGCTCCGTCAGGCGAGCCCCTCCGGACGCGGGAGAGCAACTTATCGAAACAACACTCGAGTCACATCGCTGTTCGGTTGCGGACTGTGTTGCCCGTTAAGCATTCCTTTTGAAGCTCTAGAGTCTCAGCGCTTCAATTTAGACATCATTTTATAAAATACAATAATTACACTTCGGCTGCGACTGTCCGCGCGGATTTTCGTGCTTTCCATTACAAACTACACCACACACCCCATTTTTATACCCGTTGTTACTTTTAAACGAAAGGTCTGATTTGAATTATTTAAAGTGTACTTTATATCATGTGCATTATCAACCTTAAAATTATTTTAGTTTTGTCAGCGCACAACAAATAATTAATGAATTTTATAAGTATCTAAAGCTTACTAGTGGCGAAAAAATGGTTAAATCGGGCCAGTAGTTTTGGAACTTATTCGATTGTATCGAATAAGTAACAAAAAACCAAACAATCTTTCCTTTATAAAATACTAGCTTCTGCCAGCGACTTCGTCCGCGTGGAATAGTTACTTTACCCCCGATTTTGAAACTCTCAGCCCGATCGGTTTAAAATTGACAAAGTTTCATTCAAATAATCAGAAAGCGCCGAACTGCTAAGCTATCGGGAGTTACACGTGTTATTATGAGTCAACCATAAAATATAGACATATGCTGTTTGGGACATTTTTTAGATAATTTTATGTAAAACATTTCCGTAATACATGATTTCTATGTAACTTTAACCATTAAGGCTACACACGCGACGGAAGCTTAAAAAATGGAGTAACTTCTCCCGTTTTCCCAACATTTTCCTTCACTGCTCTGCTCCTATTGATTGTAGCGTGATGAAAAGTATACTATAACCTGCCCAGGAGTATGAAGAATAATTGCACAAAGTTTCGTTAAAATCGGTCGAGTAGTTTTTGTTTCTATAAAGAACATACAGACAGACAGACAAAAATTTTACTGATTGCGTTTTTGGCACCAGGATCGATCACTAATCACCCCCTGATAGTTATTTTGAAAATATATTCCTTGTACAGAATTGACCTCTCTACAGATTTATTATAAGTATAGATTATAGTATAGATAAAAGTAATAATATCAAAGGCAAATACGACTCCTTTGTAAATAAAAGACTGAATTTGTTACCATTGTAAAAATATATTTTTATGTGTTGTTCTTTGAGCAGAAAGGTAATAGCAGAATAAACTGAGCTCTAAATATTATAATCAGATGGGGCGCTCTGTGCGGCTGTGTGGCGTAGTCCAGTGTGTAGTAAGTTATTATCTGAATTCATTTACAGGGTCGGCGTGTCGGGCAGCGCAGGCGGTGGTATGGCGAGGTGCGCACATAAACAAGGCGATAGCATCGCTCCACCGTGTGCTCGCGCCCGGCCCGCGCCCCGCGCCCGTCCCGCGCCCGTCCCGCACCCGTGACGTGTGTATTTACCTGTTCACCGGATGTTTTCATATTTTATTTACTCGCGTAGGAAACGGCTCATAAACGGTGATTTTGAATGGCAGATGTTCTGATTTAGTTGGCGCAATCTGGAAAACGTATGTATTTACTGCATAATTAATAAATTCACCGGTCGAGCTCTTTTAGTCCCGCGGGGCTTGGGAGTCCGGGGGACCGGGGCGCGCCTCTACGCTCGTTACTTACCGGTCCCGCCGAACAAACCCGCGGTTTAACAGGGTTCTGTAGCGCATTATAATTAATCCTTTTTTTAAGAACATGGGATTAGCCCGCAGCGGGCGGGTTTGTTTACATTTAATAGATTGTTTACGGACGGGTCGCGCTGAGCCCACGAGAGCGCGTCGTACAAAAATGAGGATAACGTTCAATTACCGAAAGATTACTCGCGAACACCGACTCACTCGGAACAAATACACGAATAAATTATACTCGCGGAAGTATCTGAAAGCCTACAGGCACATTAATATGTATGCTATGGAGAAAGGGAATGTGAACCTAGTCAGTTTCCGTTACCGCTACTTATGTACCGGCAGTCAGTTTGAGACAGTTTTACGATATTTGTATATATTTTTGATACTAAAGCACAATTTAAAAAATTAATGAATGTTTAAAATGTCTAATCTGTGTGTTGCATGGTTAATAGGGTACTTGCGAGTTTTAAATTAAATATCTTTCGTAACTTTTTGCTTGTACTCAGACATATGTATAATAAAATACATGTTTCATAAAACTCGTTTCAAGTTAATTTGTCAAAGTTTGCGCACTGAATAGAAAATATTCCTGTATCCCAACTTTATTTTTAATTTTATGAATGAGAATGTTTACTTGTTTTAGATAGATGTTTGTTATCACGTACTGCTGAACGGATCTGTATGAAATGTCACGCAGAGATAGATTACAGTCTAGAATAGCAAATGGGCTTATCCCGGGAGTACGTTGGGGCCGAGATTCAAAGCACATGCATACATGTTCACAGAACTGGCCACATGCGAGTCGGGCTCGAGAAATTACATTCATTCATTCAATCATTTCATTAATTTGAACACTGTAGAGTCAGTATGGCAAGGAGCTCCGCAACCGTAACCGAATCCTATTTAAAACTTTCGGATCATAATATAAGTGTAAGTGAGGCGCGCTACTGCAGGTGCTCCTGGCTGCCCGCGCGTCGCAGTCGCAGCTTTGTTTATTATCAGAATCTAACATCTTTCACCGAAACTAAAGGATAATCCGAAAGAAATCATTTCATGTCCGAAACTGGTATAATATTATTTCTATATTCGTATTAGTACCCAGACCCGCATATCCCTAATATATGTATGTACAATATAGACTTGTTTATTTAAATATTATTTTTGTACTTAAATTTTAGGTACAGAATTATTATCTGCATTTTTTTTTACAAAGTTATAGGCTCAGTCGTTACGGAGATAAAGGGGAGGGGGGAGGGGTATGGTAATTTGCTGTCTAATTCAGATTCGCTTTAAAATAATTTATTCAGTATTTTTTTTTAGTATAATTTATTTTAAAATTGTGAAAACAATTATAACCTTCACAATAAGCCCTTTAATTTGGTATGTCACACAGTACAATTTGAAAAACATTTTTTTTTGTTCAATCCCCGTTCCGGAGCGAGGAGACATGGGTAGCGGTCACCTCCTTACGTTAGGCAGTAATACTAGCGAAGGAGGAGGCAGCACGCGCGCGGGAGAATGAAACCTCACGCCCGTTACTGCGCGGGCCTGCAGGTGGCGAGCTATGGGTGGCGCGCCGTCGGATAACAACCAGGCCCGGGTCGAATTCCATGCGCCTCAAAGAGATGTCAGCAAAGAAGACGGTCCCCATAGGGTCAGTGCCTGATAGGGTTGCGGAATATGTTCAGTCACCGCGACCCTGGAACGCAAAGAGCACTAGGAGGAACTAGGATTGGTTTTAGTCAGTAAGAGTCTGACATTCCCTTCCACTCCGACCAAAGCGGGAGAAGTCATTTGATTTCCCCTCCTAAAAAAAGGAATCAGCGTGACGCTTGACACTCTATGAAGATTCTTACTAAACTGTGAAATTCAATATCTTTATTTTGTGAGTCGAGTTTTTGCGTGTTGCTTCCACAAACAAACAGATATCCAGACAAAAATTTCAAAAGTATCATTTTTGTATTCTATGTCTTTTTCCTTACCATTTCTCAATTATTTTTAAGCAAACATATTCACAGACATGGCAAGTCTATGATTTTATTGTGCCACAGTAATTATGAGCAGGAAATCTTAGCCATTTATGTCACATTCAGTGGGAATGATAACGATAAGTAGCGTTGTTTGTGACGAGATGAGCGGCCGACAAGCCGCTGTAAACATAAAGATAACACGTTACGACGGTCATCACGCGGCTGACGACCGCGCTCGTAGAGCATTGTCTATCAACTGCGCTTTATATGTGCTTCGGAAACCACTCTATGAGTGACAGCTCATACGCCGCGGGCCAGTGTTCAAGAATAGCTAATTACTTGTGCCGGTTATTTCTCTGATAGTGTTTGATCATTGTGTGATCTGGCGAATCTCTCTCTGCTACCGCTATACATTTTAATTTCTTTCAGTCCATCCATAGGTGTTCTCGCCAGCGTAAGACCTTCATCGTACTCGTAGAATTAAGATTGTGTAACTATTTTTGGTGTACAATAAAATATATTCTGTTTATCGAACACACACTCGACTCACTTTCTAAACTGTGAAAAGAGCCGCACGCCCGGCGTGTAGTGTGTAGTGTGGCACAAGTTTACCGTTTAGGGTTAACAATCGGCGGTGTCCGTGTTGGGGTGAGCTGAGACATTTTATTGAACTTGATAGCCGCCCCCCGGCGCGCGACACTACTCCGACTGCTCGCGGCCCCCGGGACCGGACCCACCGCTGCCGACTGATCAATTACGAACCGCTTACGGTAGCTGTTTACTTTTATGACGGCATCTGGTAGATTTGTGAAGCTGATGCGGCGTTGTTGTAGTGTGAACTACTTACCTTTGCAATTCCATGCTCAATTCGGGTAAATTAACTTGTGCCCACAGATCTACGCTCCAGTAAAAAGGCTCTAAATTTAATTTATTTCGTTATTCGTTTTTCATGATCCCTACTTTATTCAACTTAGGTCCAACTTTTTAAGATATTTGTTTGCACTGATAGAAATACTATTAGACAGTGAATGTATAAAAATATTCACTGTCTTTGTTTTACACCAGAGCTGCATTGTAAGCTTCTGCTACATATGTTGGTAAGTTTTGAATTATTTTGATAATATAAAGCCAAGTTTTATAGAAAACTTCAATAATATGTATATGAAAAATAATGGGTTTCGTAGGCACAAAATGCAAAAATCCTCCTGTCGTGTTTTTTCTATATTTGTGGAGAATTTTCAGTAAATCTAATCTGCTTATGAACGTTACTTTGGGTTTCCAGGCAACCAGGAATATAATCCAAGAGCTTCTTTCATCTTATAAATCTCTAATGCAACATGTTCCTAAAATACTTTTTGGGGTCCCACTTAAAATACCTTCCCCGCAATTTTTGGTACAGTATTAGATGTACACGGTAAGAGGTTTCAAAATGACATAGACAGGTGCTACCATGGAAAAAGTCCAGAAGGAAGGCTTGCAGATTTTTGTTGGTCGTATTTCAGCAAAACTACGATAAACATATGAGAAAAGAAAAAAAAACTACAAAGTGAATACCAACAAGGAAAAGTTTGAATGATTGTTGATTTTTTGAAACGATTTGTATAAATATTTTCACAGCTATTCAATTGATTATTTAAATTTAAAGCTAAAAAAGCGTTAGATTTATAAATTACATCACGAAAATACATGAATAAATTACAAGAATTGATTCTTTTTTTAAATTATATTTGTATTCAGAAGTATCAAATCTATAAAAATCATGCATAAAAAGGAAGGAGCGAAAAAAATGTTTTTTTTTCGGTATCAATTTCAAAATAAAAAAGGATATATTCAAAGTGTAACACGTTGTGTGTGGCGCGCTTTTAGTAATCTGCGGCGGAACCAGAATAGTTGTATTCGCAACAGTAAATCATGACGCATGCGAGTATAATCTAGTTTAGCTCGTACGCGAGCGGCGCGGTGCGCTCGCCTAGTGTTAGGACTTCCATTTGCAGCAAGTTTCCACACTGTGGCCTTCTCATGGCTTCCTGGGTTTTTGTGTTGTAGAGCGAACACTGATTACGGCGAGAGTATTATATCAAGCGAGCGCTCGTATGTCTTCCTTTAGGAGCATGCCCGTATATATCAAGTGATACCAACATGTGCCCGTACGATAATAACATGGAAAAGATAACATGTACAGATACGGTTCCAGCTTGTCGAGTACTTTCGACTGTTTCTGTTCAATGCTATAAATTCAGGGAAGAACATAGTGAGGAAAGCTTCACTTAAACGTACATACATACGTATGTACATATTTATATACTCTGAAGTGAACACCGCGGCCGGCTGGCGCTCCTACTTCATGAGGAGATGTCTTTGTCCCGAAGTCGGGCAGTTGTAATTACCGAGAGAACAATGTGAATGTATGAAGGTATTGTAATCCGCGGGCGACGCCGGACGGCGGCCCGGCAGCAGAGCTCGTTACTGACTGTGCTCATATTGAATCCGGATTTGATGTCGCTACTTGGCCAAGTACACGAGTAGAGCAGATTTTGTGACAATGGAACGATGTTAAAAGAGTTACATTTGTAATGTGTAAGCTTACAACACAAAGGCCGCTGCACGCCGCGTGAACATCACGCCACGCGGACGTGCCGTAGCCGGAGCGAGGGCGCTACATGTTGCATGACGGTGTCAAATATTCATTTACATATTCATCTTTGTTTGTCGAATAAAAATATGTAATGTTCGTGCACACGTGATGTGGAAGTGACGCATTCACGCGGTGGTCACGTAGCGATGCTGTAGCGTCGCGCGTCGGCGGACTTAGATATTGTGAGGCGCTCCATGTTACACAAGAAGCGGGACCTAATGTTACTACATATTGGGAGGAGCCTCATGATGGAACCAAGTAATGAAGGCATGCTAAGTGTGCTACATTCAAGCGTTAGCGGCGCTAAGCCTTTGTGTGCAGAATTATTTAAATGTGTAGCGAGGCGCACTACCGGCGGCGCGGCGCGGCGGCGCGGCGGAGGGGGGAGGTGATGTGTTGGTAACATACCGACAGCAAGAGTGTGCGCGACTGTACCGACTGGCTCATTAAAACAGTCAGTTTATTGATGCAAATGTTAGACTTAGGACATGGCCCGAGTCGACGGCGCGTAGTGTTCCACGCGCGCCTCAAAGAGCCTGCTAGGGTTGCGGAATTTGTTCGAAAGAGTCACCGCGGCCCTGGAACGCAAAGGGCACAAGAAGGATCACGGGTGGGTTTTAGTCAGTAAGAGTCTGACACTCCCTCCCGCTCCGCCCAGAGCGGGAGAAGTCATTTGATGATTTCCCATCAAAAAAAAAAAGGTAATGGGCGTAGTCCTCAGAGCCCTGTGGAACCGTAACGTATGGGTAAAGTCTGCACCAACATTAATGAATTGTTTAGATCGAATTTACCATTAAATCGTCACAAAATGAATGAAAATACTTGTCAAGGGCTATGGTATACCAGCTAGTCAGATATTACTTGTCTTGCATAATTTCACGAAACACTTGTATAAAGTTCTGTGCACTCAATATGATCGCACAGCGCTGCTCCACCTGCGCCGCCGCTACTCGGCTAAGTTAAGCCGAGTGCAGATAAAACCGCATCAGAGCCGGAGCGGGCGCGCTGCCCCACGAGCCCTGTGCGCTAAATATCTGTGCTTATTGTTAGATTGGCTATTTCCATTATAGTATATCAAGTAAGTCTACTGTTACAATTAACATGTACACAATTAGGAGAAACAGAGAGCGGCAATAGCTCATCCCCGGTAAGAGTTGAAAATCATCGCGAGGGACTCCCGGGGAATAGTTCCTATGACCTAATTCAGGACTTGTGGACCCGTGTGCCGATTAAGCAATTACGATGAAGTGGTAACATCTGCTACCACTTGCAGCACCAGCTAGAAGAGCAGACCGACGCGCGACGGACACACAGATTAAAATGTATAATTATGTGTCGATCATCAATTCGTTCAAGAAAAGGAGAAAGTGCTCAATTTGATTGTTATAAAAAAAAAAATATTTTTCTGTTCAGCTATATTTTCGCCAATTTTTAACCGATTTGGATGATTCTTTGTTTGTTTTTATTATTTCGGCCGGGTCCCATTTAAATTCGTTTATTGGTTACACCAGCTTATAACAGAACATCACGCCCGTACGCTGTGCAGGAGTGCAGGGGTACGCAGATGTGTACAAGTCTACCATGTGTTTGGGGTTATCTATTCGGACATTATTGTGTATGAACCGGCCTTGATGATTAGTTTTTCGTTAGGTTTAGTTAAATAATACCTATATTAACTTTGTCATTGGACGTTGAACTTCAAAGTCGGACTGTTTGCTTCGGGCATTTCCTGGTTGTCCTCCGCGCGGAACATAGCACGTAGACATAGAACGTTTGCAGTCTTTACTCCTGCTATGGTAAAACAAACACTTAGAAAATTCAAAAAAATTCAAAATTCAAAAGTCATTTATTCAAACTAGGCTGATAGACAGCACTTTTTGAACGTCAAATTTTACATAAAGACATTTCCCCAAAACGAATAGAAGACAGTAAGTGAATGTTTGTACAACATTTAGACAAGTTGAGTGCCAAACGTCTCACAGAGCCTATAACTACATCCTGCGAATTTCTCTTCCTTTTTTTTTTTTTTTTTTTTTTTTTTTCTGGATGGGAAATCATCAAATGACCCCTCCCGCCCTGGGTGGAGCGGTAGGGAGTGTCAGACTTTTACTGACTAAAACCCACCCGTGATCCTTCTTGTGCCCTATGCGTTCCAGGGCCGCGGTAACTCTTTCGAACAAATTCCGCAACCCTAGCAGGCACCGACCCTATGGGGCCCCGTCCTCGGTGCTGACGGCTCCTTGAGGCGCGCGTGGAACACAACGCGTCGTCGACTCAACCTGGTATCGGACGGCGAGCCACCCACGCTCACCGTCCCCAGGCATCAGCCACTGCGCGATAGCACAGCGGCCGACTTGTCTCTGGAGGGGGCCGAAATGGGACCACTACTGGCACTCCATCTCAGCACCCTCCCGAGTGTTGGGAGCCGCAGCACCCGCAGCAGAAGCGGCAGCGGCGGCGACAGAAGCCGCGGCGGCGGCAGAGGCGGCGGTGGCGGCGGACCTCTTGCCCCTGGTCGGGGCGGATGGCGCGCAGGCCCTTCCCCCAGCCCAGTGCTCGGCCGGCTTGCCAGCAGCCGCACATGCACTGCAGTGCGGCGTGGCCTCACACGAGCCGGCCCGATGACCGGGCTGACCACAGCGGAAACAAAGTCCGCTGCGGTCCACCTCCGAGGGGCACATAGCTCCCGTGTGGTTGCCCACATGGCAGCGGTAGCACCTCAGAGGCCTGGGTTCCAGCAGTTTTACCCGCGCAGACACCCATCCCACCAAGAGCCTTCGGCCCTCCGACACAGTTCTGGCCGCCGTCACGGGGCAGCTCACCACAAGGGTTTGCATGCCCGTGTTGTCAGGCCGGAGGGTGCCCGCCTTGACGAGCTCGGCAGAGCACCCCCCAGTCCTGGCGACGGCGGCCACAACTTCCTCCTCCGTCACGGAGTCATCCAGGCCCACTATGCGCATGTCGATGCGCTTAGTCGGCCTGGACACCCGGACCTCGTCCGCGGGTAAGACCGCCCTCAGCCTTTCGGCCAGGGCGTCCGCGAACGGGCCACTCTCCGCTCCGGCGAGCTCGAGCTTGCGGGCACCGGTTAAGGTCCTCCTGACCCCGATGCCCCCGCTGATGCCCAGCTCTTGGAGGCTCACCGCCTCCTTCGCCCGCTTCAGTACGGCGAGATACGTCACGCCCCTCTGTTCCGCTTCCGGCTGCAGTGTGAGCACTACAGCCGCGGATTTCGGGGCGCGAAGCCTCGCCGCAATGGCGTTGGCCTTCCGCCGCTGCCTCCTCGCCTTGTTTTTGGCCCGCCGTTTCTGGCCAGCAACCTGCCACTCGGCCTCGGCCGCAGGAGGGTCCGAGGGTGGGGGTGGGGGCGGCTGCGGCACCACTGGCGCCGCAGCCTTAGCCGCTCCTCCAGCCTTCCTCCTACCCCTCTTCGCCGGGGCCGCCTTGGTCGTCGCCGGCGTCGCAGTCGCCGGCGTCACAGGCGCTGGCGCTGGCGCCGGCGCGGCTCCGCCCTTGGCCTTCGCCTTCGCCTGGCCAGACGTTCCCGGGCCGGCAGCCACGGCGGCCGCGTACGAAGCCGCCTTCTGCCGGCCCTGGGGCCTCTGTGTCGCCGCTAGTGGGGGACGCCGAATCATGTCCTCCAAAACGGAGAACTGCTTCTGGTAAGGAGCCAGCTCCTGCCGCACCAGGCTCCGCACCTGGCTCAGCACTAGGCTCCCCTCCAGCGTCGCCGGACTCGGCCCCCCCTGCGGCTCCTCCGAGGCCGCTCTGGCCATGCCAGCCAGGTCCCTCCGGAGCGACTCATTCTCCGCAATGAGTCGCTCCGTTACGGCCGCGAGGCGGGCGACTTCCGCCCGCAACTCTGTCGCCTCTCCGGACCCGCCGACGTTGACCGCCGCCGCCGCCATAATGGAGGCCTTGGCCGCGCTAATGGCCTCCCGCTTAGAGGACTGCTTCCTCTTGAAGGCCACAGCGCGGATCGCGGCCTCCACGACCTCCTCCAGCTTGGCCCTCTTCTCCTCGGCAGTGGGAGGTACCTCTCCCGGGGACACCGAGTCATCGGAGTCGAGAGGAGGCGGACGAGTAGAGGGAGCCCTGCGACCACTCCCCCCAGGGCGATGCCCCTCCCCCGCCAACCTCTCGGCCCGACGCTCCACCTCCCGGGTAGAGGCAGCCAGCCCCCTCCCCGCCTCACAACCCCTGCCCCGCCTAGCGGTGGGGATTTTGCGGGCGGAGGCAAATTCGCCCTCAGAGGACGACCCGCTGTCATCCTCCCGTCTGGGCCGCTTGCGGAAGAACTTTACGTTCTCCGCAGCAGCCCCCCCTCTTTCTTCTCCCGAGCCCGCCGAGCTGACCGTTACTAGGTCTAGCGCGGAGCCGGAATCCAACTCCACGCCACCCCGGCGCTCAGGCGAACCCTCCTCTGCGAATTCGTGCGCCATCAGCTCCTTAAAGGAGGCGGATCCGGATGACGACGACGAATTGGAGCCTCCTCGGCTCTTGTTGCCACTGGCAAGCGGAAGACGTTTGGTGCCCACCCCAGAGTACGGAGGGCAGCCCGCCGAAGCGGGGTGGGATTCCCCGACCGCTGAGCAGTCGGGACCCACCTGGGGACTCATTTTACAAGCGTCTTTATTCATATTTTGTGCCTTTTAAGGGTGCGGTCCCTGTTCGCTCCGCCCCTTCTCAGGGCCCTCTCCTCACCTCACCTCTCCACCTGCTCGCTGCTCCCACAGTCACGTCTGATGATCAGACGCGTACCAGAGAGCAGCGAGCAAGCGTGTGTGTGTCTCTCTTGGTCTGATCCCTCACTTGCGACCTTCCGGCATGAGTGGCTCTACCGGGAAAGCTCGCAAGATCATTGAGATGCTCAAGCCCCACCACGACGACAACGTGGAGACACATTCGGTGGGGGAATTTCTCTTCCTGCGACAGAATATATTATCTACTAGCTTCTGCCAGCGACTTCGTCCGCGTGGAATAGTTACTTTACCCCCGATTTTGAAACTCTCAGCCCGATCGGTTTAAAATTGACAAAAGATAGACACGCTGTTTCGGGATATTTTTTAGATAATTTAATGTAGAACATTTCCGAAATACATGATTTCTATGTAACTTTAACCATTAAGGCTACACACGCGACGGAAGCTTAAAAAATGGAGTAACTTCTTCCGTTTTCCCAACATTTTCCTTCACTGCTCTGCTCCTATTGATTGTAGCGTGATGAAAAGTATACTATAACCTGCCCAGGAGTATGAAGAATAATTGCACCAAGTTTCGTTAAAATCGGTCGAGTAGTTTTTGTTTCTATAAAGAACATACAGACAGACAGACAGACAGACAGACAGACAGACAAAAATTTTACTGATTGCATTTTTGGCACCAGTATCGATCACTAATCACCCCCTGATAGTTATTTTGAAAATATATTCCCTGTACAGAATTGACCTCTCTACAGATTTATTATAAGTATAGATGTCTCGGTGTTGTTTTTGTGCCGCTTCCGGGGTGCGGGGGGGCGGGGTGCTGGGGGGGGGGAGCTGTGATATGAGGTTTCGTTATTGGCTCCATTGTACGAGATGTGAGGGAATCTGTTTGTGTTATTTTAGGAAAGCTTACAGGGGAGCGGGTGGCTACGTACTGTATGTACTACGTACTCGAGCTCACGGTAACTGTGCTGCTAGCTATTGGTAGCGATGAAACAGACTTAAGTGCAGAAACCTTGCGGTCATGTCCATACATCGGTGAGTAGAGGCTATGATCATCACCGAGTGTAGAAGTCAATACCGGCTATGTTGTAAGCGACGGTCAGTCTAACCGATGCAGCAGACTGCTTGTATTTCCGAAGCGTTGCTTACACTTACAGAGCGCCCTGCGCGGCTGTATTATGTAGCCGCGAACTGACGACGACTATTGTTTTCTAAAATAGTTCCGAATGGAAACATGACAAACAAAGTGCTGTGGTCTGCTACTGCTGTAATTTATTCAGTGGTACAGGGGCGCGGGGGTTGCGGCGTGCGGGGAGCGGGGAGCGAGGTGAAACGGTCAATTTATTTGTAATTGACGTCGCGCGCCGTCCAGCGGCATGCGGCAGGAGGCTGCAGTCAGGCTCATTTGCAAACCTGATTATAATGATGGACCTATAAATTAACTACACGTACTCGCTCGACCAAGTCGCGTATAATACTGCAATATTCAAAATGGCTCACTTTTGAATCATTATAGCAAAGAGAAAATCAAACCCAGTGACAATGAAAATTACATTTAAAAAATCAAGTCGTTTGCGTTGAAGCGAAACGAATGAAGAGCGATGTCGCCCTGGACCGCCGGTCTTGTATAAAGTGCGTGTGTGTAGCTAGGCCAGTATTCGTGGCCGCCGGCCGCCCCGGGCCGAAGCGTCCCCACAGCTTACCGATGTAACAATGGCTTCCTTTTATTGTATAGGTCAGCTTATTCGGGTTCAGATCATTTCAACTAAACCACTGATCTGTTGTCTGCTCTACAAAGTGCACTGGACGGTTGAAATACTCGGCGGAATCAATATCAGGAGGTAGCTAGTAGGTGCTTATGTCTATTTTATAAAGTTCAAATGATGTGTCGAATTTAAAAATAAAACTAAAGCGCTAGTGAGAGTAGGTCAGAGCTGAAGTATTGTTCGACTAAGTATCTTCCCACCGAGCACTATCGAAATGCTCGCTAAAGGTCAGCCGCCGCGCGCCGCCGAACTAAACGCTATTTCTAGATACGCTTTCTGGGTCAGCTACTACCATATATTATTAATTTCGTTTGCAATTGCTGCATTATATTCTTAGAACAGTAAATAATTCTACCGAGAAATCCATCGGACGTAATAGGCTTAAACATGGACATAGAGCAGTGAGTCAGTGAGCGCATTACATCTATAAATAAACGTGCTCGCCGCCGACTCGTTTCTCACAGGCTTATCCCGCCGCGCCGCTCCCACGTATGTACTTAACATTTTCGCTGTACAGTGGAAATGAAATTTTAAAAAGTGGTATATTAACGTTTAAGCTGGCCCCGCGGGCGCGCTCGGAGGTCACCAGGCTTGCGGTGCCAATTATAAATAGCGGCGAGCACCCCGCGGCCCCCGCGGCCTCAGTGCTGAGCGCGTCGCCCCTTTTAGTACAGCCAGGCCACACTCAGTCGCACCAACCGAGGCTCCGATGATGTGAGTCTACGATAGGGATGGCGATCTGAGATCGATTAATCGAAGAATCGATTTTTCAGGCTCAAAAGATCGATTTTTTAAATCGATATGCAGTACTGAATCGATCCAGTGAATCGATGTTTTACCCTTGAAAATCGCCTTTCGAACTTTCGCCTTTAGATATGAAGCAAGCTTTGACTTTTTCATGTAATAAATACATTTTGAAAATAAATGTTTTTTTTTTCATATCTGATTTGACTTTCATATGGTAAAAAAAACTAATTTTATTGATATGATATCATTTATTATGTTATCTTTCTTCTTTCTTATAAAAAACTTTTTACAAAAAATAAAACCGACTTCTAAACAAAAAAACCAAAAAGTATAAAATAACTTTAATTTCGGAACTCGGTGTCTTTGGTTGCTTTTTTGTTGTTGAACACACCGACTTCCGAAATTAAAGTTATTTTATACTTTTTGGTTTTTTTGTTTAGAAGTCGGTTTTATTTTTTGTAAAAAGTTTTTTTTATTTTTCACTTTTTAGTGGTACCTACACCCCCTCCCCTCCCCCACCTAAACGAACCAATCACATTAGTGTAAAAAAAAACGTACTGCTCCTTTGCAGAGTAAACTAAGAGGTCGTCAATGTAGGCAATGTAGATATTTTTTTTAGAGTTTTGTTGATTTTTCGAAAACCGCTTGGTTGATTTCGATAAAATTTGCCATTTGGGAAGTATACCCTTTCCAACAAAAAAAGAATTTTTCAAATCGGTTGACAAACGACGGAGTTATGCGCGAACAAACAATAAAAAAAAAAAAAAAAAAAACATACAAACATCCGAATTGAGAACCTCCTCCTTTTTTAGAAGTCGGTTAAAAATAGATTTATATTTACATTATAAATGGAAACTTGAAAAAAAAATCGATTTTTTAGAAATCAATCTTTTAGACCTCGATTTTTTTGTGATTCGATTCATCGGCTTACGATTTGGATCGATTCTTTTCGGAAAGAATCGCCATCCCTAGTCTACGAGTGGACAAGTATGTTAAACTAGCTGCTGCCCGCGACTTCGTCCCCGTGGAATCCCCGATTTTAAAACATTATTTATCGCTGCTCCGCTCCTATTGGCTTAAGCGTGATGATATATAGCCTAAAGCCTTCCTCGATAAATGGTCTATTCAACCCAAAAAGAATTTTTCAATTCGAACCAGTAGTTCCTGAGATTAGCGCGTTCAAACAAACAAACAAACAAACAAACAAACAAACAAACAAACAAACTCTTCAGCTTTATAATATTAAATATATAGTATAGATAAGTCCCGACGCGTGAAGATCCATGTATTTGCCGAGTTCTTATCAGCACATCGAATATTCCTTGTTGGAATTTGGCACTCTGCGTAACGTACCTGTTACCAGGCTTCATCACAATGAATAATTAAAAGCCGCACACGTTATGTAGATTGATGAATCGCTCGTTCATACAATGTCTGGCAGTTTGTAAAACGCACGTTTTTTGCCTCGACCGACAAAACAAATAAATGATAGAAGGACCGCCGTCGACACGGTACCAATAAAAATAAAGAATCGCTCAAATTATATCTCGGTGTAGTGGTGAACACATGTAAACGGGTGTCACGACAGTTGCAAGTGATCCCCGAGTCGCGGGCGCCGTCCGAGGTGGTGCGGTTGCCGCCGACTGCCGCGCGGTCCGCGCTCGCTGCGGCTGTATTGCTGAACTCGCCTGCATGAGCCACACATAAGGTATATGATACAGATCAACTTTGTTCTCGACACGTCATATTTTTAAAAGCTGTGTTTTGATTGAAGCGTAACTAGATTAGCTTTGAATAAATATTAAATTAACGGCGTGATTGGATATTCAACGCTGACACGCAATTGGAAGACTTTTGAACCGTGTTGGAAATTAAAATTAGCGCAGGCGTTATTTTACGACTCTCACTATATATATACCTACTATATTATTTATGTTGGACTACAATGGATGTTCTCAGGTCAGAGCACTAGATCGGATTCTGTTACTCGATGCTGGGACGTTATTATATCAACCAAAACTACTTTCATTTGTGGTTTCAGGTATCTATCAGAGTGGCAAATAAACTAGTTTTCAACACTGTTCAATGAGCTGGTTAAGCCGTAATTGCCGCCTTCATTAGCTCAATTTAAATACATGAATATGTTGTATAATGTAATGAGCCCACACTGCCCCCCCCGCATCCCCCCCCCCCCTCTCACGTCACGCGTCGCCGCGACGTGACGCGCACGTTTCTTCACGACTCACTCGCACGGATTCGAGTGTTGTAAACGGCGCGTGTAATTTATTAGCGACAAACTCGACGCGTCCGATCTGCGCCGCGTATTAGCGCCACTCGAGCGCTGCGTGCGACCCACACGCGAGACGTCTCTCTGATGAGGAAGACAGGCTTCCTTTGATTTGGTAATTAGCTGTTAATTATATGTAACTTATGACTTTATTATTGTGTTACCATTTAAGTAAAGCGTTAAAGTATCTTATAACCGACTCCGCGGTCCCACCTATCTCTGTATCTAAATTCATCAAAATCCGTTAAATGATTAAGTCGTGAAAGCATATAAACAATCAAACTCACTCCCCATCGACCACATCATATTATTGTTAGCAGTGATCGGAACAGGTACAGCTAAAATATCTAAAGTTCGAAAAAGAACAGAGAAGAGTGGAGATGGCTTACGACAAAATATTTTATCGGGACTAACGTCCTGAAAAAAATACGTCGCGTTGGGGGACCGCTCCAAACCTAACAATTTCATTACAAATTTAATAGTCTATTAACTAACTAGGCAGCGCGGTCGTCCAACGCGACGTATTTTTTTTAGAATTATTAATATATAGTTTGATACTTTAAATTGAGTTTTTAAAATTATTTTTTTACTTTTTAAAGGGAACTAAAGTTTTTATGTTGGGGTTTTTTTTAATTTTAATTATTATTTTATACTTTTTATAGGTACATACTTATAAGAGCACTCTCGATTAAGTCATCATCATTATTCTCTTTCAGTGCGCTTTCATTTGAGACCCCACTCGCGTATATTTGCAGACATTGAGTTATTCTTCCCCGCTTTCACCCCCCACAACTTTTAAACGGCTTAACCGATTTTCATCAAACATGTCTAAAAACACTCGCCCGTTACTCACCTTTCATAAAAAAAAAAACTAAATTGAAATCGCTTCATCCGTTCGCGAGCTACGGAGCCACAGACAGACAGACAGTGCAACAAATAGGATTCAACTATACTATTTATCATCGTTAGCGGGCCTTCGGCTGCATTACCATCGAGGTTTAGTACTTACTCGTAGGTGACGGTCGCTCGTCACGCCTGGCTCCGAGGCTCCTCTGGCAAAGCGAGGCGTTTACACGAGCCATGTCCTGAAGTCGCACTCAGCCACAGGAGGAGGAAGCCGAGCGCTCGTCTGCACCGACTTATGACGAGATAGCGTTAGCGGAGGGAGCGACCTCGTGCCGCGCAGGTCTGCAGTACCTTATGTTGGCTTCGTCTAGTTCGCGCGTCGCAGCTGTACGAAGCCGCACCGTCCTGGAATACTTGCCTTCATTCTTGAAATAGGGTAAAACTTTATAATGAACCACCAAAATAAGGAGCATACGAGTTAATATAGGTGATATTAACTCGTATGCTCCTTACTTTGTTATTGTGTAAATTAAAGTGTTTCATAATCATAAATCATAATCAGCCTTTTAACGTTCCCACTGCTGGGACACAGGCCTCCTCTCTAGGAGAGGGAATGGGCCGTAATCCAGCACGCGGGCCCAGTGCGGGTTGCTGAATGTCACATGTCTTCGAATGTTTGGTTCTAGGGCATGCCGGTTTCCTCACGATGTTTTCCTTCACCGTTTTGAGAGCAGTGGTGAAGAAATGAATTACACAAAGTAATGCGCCTGGCTGGGTTTGAACCCGCGACCTACGATTCGTAAGTCGGGGCCGTTACCACTCGGCCACCACTGCTTATTTTAATTTTTTTAAAGTAAATTTAATTAAAGTGTTTAATTGATCTCATCTATCCGTTTTTTATAGATGGCAAATCATCAAATGACTCCTTCGCTCAAGATGGAGCGGAAGCGAGTGTCGGCCTCTTACTGACTGGACCCCATCAGTGTTCCCTCTAATGCTCTTTGCGTTCCAGGGCCGCGGTAACTCTCTCGAACCAATTCCGCAAACCTGGTTTGGTTGGAACACAACGTGTCCTCGACCTGGGCCTGGTTGTTATCGGATGGCGAGTCTAACAACGTCGGGAGGCCTGCGGTGGCTATGGTGGCCGGGAATCTTCTGTTGCGGCGGCTGGGGCTTGAGGTTTGCCTCTCTCTCACGCGGTCCGCCTCCTCTTTCACCAGCGTTACTGCTTCGCTGCAGGAGGTGACTACTTTCGACGCCCCTTGCTCCGGACAATGGATTGAACCATTATTGGCTCGACTAGGACACGGCATTGCTCCGCCCGCGTAGGGCAGACCTCCACCGTATGCTCCACCGTGTCCTCCGGGCGACCGCGTGTTGAATCCGAAACAGGTATCTCCCGAAACATCCGTGTCCGGTAAGTATCAGCTCACCTGAGACCTTGCGGTGTCCGCTTGCACGTCGATTGGCCATGAATGACACTTTGGGATGCGTATCTCACCTAATCAGCTACTCGTATTTCAAAGTTAATTGTTTTCTTTGAAGTTTTGTGCGCGTAAATCGGAACAACTACTGAAACATTACTCAATCATAACCGGGTACATTAACAAGCTGTTATCAAAATTGTCTAGGGCTCGAGACCCAAACCACTTGGAAGCTATCGGCGAGGGAGCGGTAGGGGCGCGGTGCGCTACGTGACGAATTGAAATTGTGACAATTTGGACGTGAAGCGAACGCTCCCACCGCGTGCGATACACCTGCACACGTTATTAAACCCTTCCAATCTTACGGGGCGGTAAATATGAATAATTTGCGTATTCCCGGCGCGCGGCGGAGCGAGCGGCTCGTAGCTCACAGTTACGGTACGGTTATGAGGTATCGGCCGAGCACCGTGTGCTGAACGACGGGGTATTTCAGTTTTACGCGCAGCGTGGCAATCTGCTGCGCGGCGCTGTTTAAGCTCGCTTTGTAGCTCCTGACGCGCACGTAAATTTGACAAATGAGGGAATAAAAAATGCGGCAACATGGCGGCCGGCCAACTGCGGTGGCGAGTGGTGGCGAGTGCAGCGGTGTGCAGCCAGCTTGTCGGCCGCAGCCACCGCCGTAGCGCACCCTATTGTCAGCTTTATTTTTCTGCGGAGTGGCCGCCACTGCGCTTGTACGACTAGTAGCTACGACTCGCTCCGATCATAATTCTTTCATTCCCAAGTTTCTGTGAGCAGTTTCCGCAGCAGCCGGTGTAGCTACATTATTTGAGTCTGAAACTTATTGTTCTGGCACTACTGCGAAATGAAATCTTAAAAATAAAGTTACGTTCCTATCTCATTTCATATATAATGAAAGCATTAGCCTTCTGCTGGGTCGGACGGGCATTATACAATATCTTTTAAGATAAACGTATCTGTACTGAGCTAAAAATTCACCGTTTTCAGACTCGCATTTGACTGATATTCTTATAAAGTCAAAGTCAAAGTCAATTCATTTATTTCAACTAGACCATTAACGGCACTTTTGAACGTCAAAACATTTGAAAATAAAAATATTATAGTGACTCTAGTTCGCAAAAAGTAGATTCTTATGGAGAAGAACGGACAAGAAACTCCATAGTTACTCTTTTCAAATATGTATAAGTTTTACAATATTTTGTATACATTAGCCAACTGGTTATATGTGAGGACGATGCACCCGAATAAAACTAAGTACTATACTATTAACAGGTACAACAAAGAAACAACAGCAGAGGTAAAATTAATAAATTTGCTAATCAGGGACATAGTACTCACATATTTACAAAAAAAAAAATAATCCTTGTTTTATACAATAGGGTATTTTACTGTAAAAATCTAATTAGTCCGTGTGATAGATTTCCATCGCTGGTAAAAATTGTAGCAACGTAGTGACGTCACGTGAGTTTTCAATGCACTGTATCGTCTTCATTTTTTGTTTACGTGAAAAAAGAAAAAATACGTGTCCAATATTTTTTGGAAATCTATCAGACGGACTAATTAGATTTTTACAGTAAAATACCCTATTACCAACAATGAATCAGTGTGTGTTAAATTAACTATAAAAGATCAGTAACTACACCTGTATACATAGCAGATAGATCACACATACAGACCGACAAGTTTGGCTTTGTCTACTACACCCAATATTGTCCTATGGAGCAGGACCAGCATGTTTCCAAGCATTCTTATCTTGAATATAATCTTCTAGCTTGTAGTAGGTATGCTTGTTTACAAAGTGTGCTTTTAACATAGGTTTTAAATTTCCTTTCATTTAACTCTAATATGTCACAAGGTATTTTGTTGTAACATTTAACACTGTACCCCATGTCATATATACCATATGTGTATAGTCGTAACACCTCTATGTACGAGACACCTGATGCCTCCAGTGCTATTACAATACTTTGCTATCGGGTTCCGCTCCCGCGCGACTGCTCAGTAATTACATCTACCGACTGGCGGTTGTAGTTAAAGTTACGTTTGTTAGTAACGGCCGCCATCTTGTTAACTATTGACCCGTTGTGTTGATTCATCGTCAATCTAAGTGAATTCCAGTTTAATGTTGTTTTTGGTATTCAAAAAAAGAAAATAAGTAAACTCCATTGTGTACAAATATTTACTCATGGTCTCCAGCTCCAAGTCCTTCGCATATATTTTGGAAAATAGTGCGAGCTCATAGCGGCTTACGCATTATCTGTGCTCCCTGAATGTAATAATTTGCAACACGCTCATAATATATTCAATCAGGTTACAACAGCTGAAAATTGTTTCATTACCAATGCAAATATACACAGTCATAAAGTTTCTTTTACTTACAAAACGCACGATCGTCTGGCATACTAATGATCGCGACACAGAGTATGCGCCGCACAGAGCGCGCTACAGCGACTAGCGAGCAGCGCGGGGAGAGACAAGAATTGACGCGCCCGCGCCCTCCCCCATCAACACATAGTTGGTGACTATGAGATGAACCAGGCTGCACTGGCACAGAAGGCTTGCCTAGGCTTATTTGCGTTTACTTACCGATTTGTTTTGACGTTCAACTTAATGCCTGCCATAAATTCTCCGTAAAACGTATATACATTTATTTTCATTGAGACAAAACTTGCTCATTGAAGCCGCATTGCAGTCATCGATCATGATCATTCACCAGTCGTTGGTCCCGGTGCCGAGCGAGCCTTCTGTTGCCTCCGTCCGCGGCGCCGCGGGCAGCGGGCGGCCGCCTGCACTCATATAACTTGTGATATTGTTCCTCGCCACATGGCCGCATGGCTTCCCGCTCCACTTATTTTCTTCTGATTAACTTTATTGCGGCTTCCAGATGGAGTTTCTGGAATGTTTAGCGAATGTTCGTAGTTTTGTGTTGGTTTGCTGCAGATCTTGACTAACAGAACTCGCAAACTTTGGATATGTGCCGAGTTTCGCTCTAGTCTAGTTATTACACGCGTCTTACAACTATGCTCAGCTTGGCCTTGTTATACTTAGTACAGCTATCGTGAGTGAAGGACTCTGATGAAATGGGTTCAATCCTTCGTAATCTCTTCTCTATTTACTTATCGTCAGGTACCTAATCTATTTCGTCTGTAAAGCGAAATCCAAGAGGATTACTGCGTACTCAGAACCAAATCATCTTGAATATATTTTGAAAGGTATAAAGCTGAATTGATTCCTAAATCAGAGAGCTTTCCTTATCGCCGCGAAGTGACCTAGATACAGGCGATAGACAGCACTCGGTTGTAGGCTGGAATGCTAGATTGTTATTGCTTCAGCATCGTGTCGTAAATCTGTGAGGAGTCTCCGCGGGCTCGCAGCTCACACGCGAGTGGCGCCGAGTGCTGAGCATTACTGTTTATCATGATTTCATTACGTGGGACGTGCTGCTGTTTGGTGGCGTTCATTAACAGGTACACACTGAAGAAGAGTGTATCGTGCGCCGTGCTCGTTGTGTGTGACAGCGACTGCTCAGGTGGCGCCGCGCGTGGCACGGGATGCTGCGCGCACGTCAGCGCCGCATGGCTCGCAGCACATCTCCGTGTTCTCACAAAGCGTTAATAGACTGTCGTATAGTACGCATATTAATGTCTCTCTCTCTTGGTTTGTTAGCGACAAGTTGTCAGCTCGCTGTGAATATAACGTTTAATTACGTAGGTATTGTTCTTTGTGGCTTCACAAGTTTGTTTCAGATTTTATGGCGTTGTATATGTTTTTCCAAATGAAATGAATGAAGTTGTTAGTAAGATTAGTGTTTCTGCTTAGCCGCGTCGTGCACTCGTCCAGCCGCTGCGCCCGGATCCCACATCATGGAGAAGGCGGTGAAGTTCTAGTTTGTCGTAATTGTTCACAAATTCAATGTCTGAAGTAAACTATGTACGGCGAGCAGTGCGCGGAAACTAATCGCGCCGCAATGAGGGAACACTTCAAAGGATAGCGAACCTCTTTGTGGCAGAGCGTGCCGCCTGTGTGTGCTGCTCTCCGCTGGACGGAGCGAGGCGGAGCACTGTTACGTCATGTTATACGATGTGAGCTCAGTGATGAAGAGTTACGAATTTAAATAACTATTGAGAATATGAATTGTCTGTACAACTACTGAGTTGTTACATGCTGACACGCAGCTGACGATATAACGGTTGGGGAAGTAGATGAAGATGTGACCAGCGCATTAGCCGTTAAGTAATTAGTTAGTGTCAGCATTATCGTGTTAACGTATGACACGACTGACTACATCGATTATTCTCATGCGCTTTGAATGAATTCACAGGAATGTCTTTATGTGTGTTGTGTTAACTATGATAGATGAGTTAACGCCACTGCATTAGCATTTTACTGTAAAGTGTTGTTGTAAATAAACAGGTATTCGTGTTCCTATTTTCACTGATAATGTACGTACGTAAGTAAATACACAGCTTGTTACTATTTTTCGTTGTTCTATTGGTCAGAGACAAAAGTCACTGTTAGAAATAAATTTAACAAAAAAGACAAAGTAAGCTTACTTTAATTAGTTAAATTTTTGCTGGTGGCTGTACGATGTGTATTCCAGTGTTTTATATATAAAGATAGGTTTTAAATTGAAATGAATTTAAATAAAGTAGTTAAATCCGTCAGCGAGCGGCACCCCGCGCGGTCGTGCAGCTCGTCCTCGTGTGCGGCAGGTCGCCGGCGCGGCTGCGGCGCACTCTCTTAATTAAAAAGAAACAATTGCCGCTCGCGCCGCGCCGCGCCGCCCGCTTGTATCGTCGTTTGCTTCAGCCCTCGTCGTCCTACCTCCCCCCGGCCCCCACCGCGCTCAGCTCGCCCCCCACGCCCAGCCTCTCTGTTTCTTTATTTACCACTCTGTTACCGTGATCCACGCTTTTATTTCTCTTTGATTTTATTTGTCCACTTCATACATTTTAATTGGTTTAGAGTTAACTCGCATCGATGTAGCTATTCATTAGCGCCGGAGCCGCCGCCGACCGCGCCTGCGTTAGGATCTGGTGAAGTGACCAGGACACTTGCATGAGACTCTCCTATACTATAATTAGCTCAGTAGGTGGCGAGTCTGTGAAGCTGTCAGGTGATTGCACCATTAGCTGTGACATGCCTGAGAGATATATTCGTGCTGTGAGCCAGGCAACTTAACAAATACGATTTCACTGAAGTTTAAATTGCTAATATAGTTCTATAATTTTTCGATAGGTGCCTACCGTAGCAGTCAATAGTTTAGCTCGTTCAGTTGTCGAGCGCACGACGCTCACGCGATGCGGAATGCGACCTAAAGTAATGGACATGGTCGGTGAGCGTCTGAGCGAAACATTTATCATTTCACAAAACAAATGAACGCGAGCTTGTCCGAGGTTTTAACTTTCAACTCTTTAAAATTGATTGAGTCAGGCGTTACTTTGCGGAAATCCATTTTAAATTTGAAAATGAAAACAATATATCTAGTTTTAATTTCCGCGAATATTAGTGGGTTGCAGGTATGCACCTCCCTCCCGCCCGCTATATTATGCACATGCGAGATTACTGGGCAAATGCAAGGATTTTAAGCACATGCAGGAAGGCAATGCAAAACCCAACACCATTACCGACACGTGTTTCGCCTCTCCACGAGGCATCCTCAGGGGACGTGTTGACTCGCTGACCGTTGAGTTGCGACTGAGCATTTAGTACAAGGCACCCCCCTTTTATACACTGCCACCGTTGGTTATTTGTGTACAACTACCCACAAACATTCGCAGTAAAGGGGAAGAAACCAAATTCGTCTGGTCATTCAACAGTGCAAAATTATTATTATTACTATGTTTAAAAATCTCTAATTGTTCTAAAACACACAGCCGGAAACCCTTATCACAAATATGTAGTATATTAAAACTATTGTTGTCGCGCAAAGAATGGCCGGTATCAATTAGATGTTTCGCGAAATTCGATTTGTCCGAATGGCCATTTCTATACGCGGCAACATGTTCCCCATACCTTATGTCAAAGTTTCGGCCCGTCTGACCCACATACACCCCGTTGCATTCATCACAGACCAGCCTATACACCCCAGACTTTTTACTATTTTCTAAAATATCTTTTCCGTTACAAATACGGCGTATATTCTGGTCCGTTCTGAACGCTACATAAACGTTGTTTTTTCTAAGTAAATTACTAATTCTATCTGAAATGGGGCCCATATAGGTCAGACTGGCCACATATCTATTAATATTAGTACGCGGACATGCATATAATAGTGAACGAACCCTTTCTTTCTGCTTTCTACTAATTAAACTGTCTACCATTGACTTTGAGTAACCGTTAGAAATTGCGATCTGGTAAATAATATTAAGTTCTTTTACATAATTTTCTGCTGAAAGGGGGAGGGCAAATAATCTATGAATATAGCTGCGGAAGGCGGCTAATTTATGTTGAAGAGGGTGACAAGAAGAGGCTGGTATTGTCGTGTCAGTGTGTGTCGGCTTTCGATAAATTTGGAAATCTAAGTCACTATTGTGTTTTGTGATAGTTAAATCCAAAAAGTTAAGGGAGTTTTGGGACTCTAATTCTAATTTAAATTTAATTTTTGGGTGAGTTTTATTTAGTTTTTTAACAAAAAGGTCTATTTGTCGAACGGTACCATTCCAGCAGATAATTATGTCATCTACATATCTATAATAAAACAGAATATTAGGTTCGTTCACTATATGTTTACATTCAAAGTTATCCATAAAAACCTCCGCCATTAGTGGACTTAAAGGCGACCCCATAGCCAACCCTTCCTTTTGAATATAATATTGGTTATTAAATCTAAAATAATTTTGTTTCATGCAAATACTAGTGAGGTTAAGTAAATCCGCAATTTCCCCAGGATGTAACCGTTGCTTCTCAAATTGGATACCCAGAATACGTAGACAATCATCGATTGGAACATTCGTGAATAAGCTGTCAACGTCTAAGGATAACAACTTTGCATTGGAAGGAATTTGGATATTTTTTACTTTTTCAATTAAATCTAAGCTGTTCTTCAAACTATATTTGGGATTAAAAGAAGTTGTACTTCTCAACAAAGTGTTGAGACGTTTAGCTAAATTGTACGCTGGGGCACCAATGTAAGAAACAACTGGTCGTACAGGCATGTTATCTTTATGGGTCTTGGGTAGACCATACAACAAAGGAGCCCTCGGATTCATAGGAACAAGGTTTTTTAATTGGTCTTTTGATATGTATGACGTGTTTTTAATGGCATCCTTTATCTCGAGGGCAAACTTCCTTGTAGGATCCGCACCAAGACGTTCGAAATCCTCCCCCAGGATGATGTCGTTAACTTTTTGAGTATAGGCAGTTTTTTCCAAAATGACGACAGAATTTCCCTTATCAGCCTTTGTTAATATTAAATCATTCTGCCTAATACGGTGCTGAATTGACCGATAAAGGTGAATTTCGGTTAAATTTTGATTGGGAGGGGACGTGAAAACTCTCTTAATGTGAGTTGCCACTTGATGTTTAACGACATCATCCTGTTTTCCTTTGAAGCAAGCTATCTCGGTGTCCACCACCAAAGTTTGAAGAGATTCCTGGGAAAGTCGGGGTTTAATATTGTATTTTAAACCTTTCTCTAACAAAGACATTTCTTCGGGGGGAAACTGTGTATTAGTATAATTTAAAACGCGAGGGTAAAATGTATGTGATATATTATTTGAATTACATGGCTGATTGTACCGACCCTCACCAGATAATCTCTCCAACTTCCTAACCTGGGTTAAATATTTTTCGTGAGCTAGCCGAGACGCCAAATCCCTAGCCTTGTTATCTAAAATATCAAACTCCACATTATGTAATTTGAAAGTTAACTCGGTGTACAATACCTTGAGGTGAAGTTTGATATTATCTCTAACCGAAAACCAGTGCCGACATTCCTCATTCAACCAAATTTGTTTTGCTTTAAGTAAAGCAAATCCACTTGCCCGGCTGTGTGTGTTGGTGCTAATATTAATATAATGTGGGATTACTTTCAAACGTTTGCACTGTTGATTGAACCAAACGTTTTGACCTGCCATGCGGTGAAGCTTGGTCAGCTTAATGTATAACCGTGCCTGTTCAGCTGTACTTGCTGACTTAATAAAATTGATTGAGTCAGGCGTTACTTTGCGGAAATCCATTTTAAATTTGAAAATGAAAACAATATATCTAGTTTTAATTTCCGCGAATATTAGTGGGTTGCAGGTATGCACCTCCCTCCCGCCCGCTATATTATGCACATGCGAGATTACTGGGCAAATGCAAGGATTTTAAGCACATGCAGGAAGGCAATGCAAAACCCAACACCATTACCGACACGTGTTTCGCCTCTCCACGAGAAAGAAAGGGTTCGTTCACTATTATATGCATGTCCGCGTACTAATATTAATAGATATGTGGCCAGTCTGACCTATATGGGCCCCATTTCAGATAGAATTAGTAATTTACTTAGAAAAAACAACGTTTATGTAGCGTTCAGAACGGACCAGAATATACGCCGTATTTGTAACGGAAAAGATATTTTAGAAAATAGTAAAAAGTCTGGGGTGTATAGGCTGGTCTGTGATGAATGCAACGGGGTGTATGTGGGTCAGACGGGCCGAAACTTTGACATAAGGTATGGGGAACATGTTGCCGCGTATAGAAATGGCCATTCGGACAAATCGAATTTCGCGAAACATCTAATTGATACCGGCCATTCTTTGCGCGACAACAATAGTTTTAATATACTACATATTTGTGATAAGGGTTTCCGGCTGTGTGTTTTAGAACAATTAGAGATTTTTAAACATAGTAATAATAATAATTTTGCACTGTTGAATGACCAGACGAATTTGGTTTCTTCCCCTTTACTGCGAATGTTTGTGGGTAGTTGTACACAAATAACCAACGGTGGCAGTGTATAAAAGGGGGGTGCCTTGTACTAAATGCTCAGTCGCAACTCAACGGTCAGCGAGTCAACACGTCCCCTGAGGATGCCTCGTGGAGAGGCGAAACACGTGTCGGTAATGGTGTTGGGTTTTGCATTGCCTTCCTGCATGTGCTTAAAATCCTTGCATTTGCCCAGTAATCTCGCATGTGCATAATATAGCGGGCGGGAGGGAGGTGCATACCTGCAACCCACTAATATTCGCGGAAATTAAAACTAGATATATTGTTTTCATTTTCAAATTTCAACTCTTTTCCACTAATAGCCGCAGTTCCCGGATTTTTCGTTTGGGGGCGTCTTAAATCGATTCTTAGAAACGCAAGAACTTTCGCTATGGCATTACGGATAATTAATTTTCTTTGTGAAAACATTTATTGGCGCGGTCTGCGGCCGCGTGCCATGGCTGAAGGAAAAATTAATGTTTATTATTATACCTAATTGTCGTACTGATCTCTTGTTATTGTTTCATGGTCGTGTGCCTGCTTTGTTCGTCCGTCGCTCGCCCGGGGCGCTCCGCTCGCTCCGAGCGCTCTTTGAGACACGTGAGGCAAGTAGAGCGCAGTTTTTACTTCACACAGTTAAGTCGAATGGAATTTTTCATTCCCTTTTTGTTCTTTTCCGCGAATCATTAGAGAACTCTCAATTGAGTTCATTCGTGTAAAGCCACGTGTGAGCGCGACTGCGTGGTGGCGCACTTATTGTTTCTGTTACGGCGGCGCGCGGCTATTTTGAGATATTGTAACGTTTCGATTGATGCTGAAATGTATTATCATTGTAATGTGGCCACAGTCGTGGTATGTAATATGTTATTGTAATGTGGCCACAGCTCGAGCGAGCACTATTTCATCAGTCTGCTCAGATTAAAACGCTCCGAAGCGGTTACATTTTTTCCGTAGAAATAAGTATAATAAATATTTCGGAACAAATGACAAGAATGGAACATACGGAGCATAACTAGAATTGTCTAACAAATGTTCGAGTTCAGCACAATAATCTTGGTCTCTAGCGACAAAATGTTACGAGATGAAATTTACTAGTTTCTTGAGCCAAGTAGTTTGCAGTACGTAAATAAACTTCAGTTAACTGTAGCCTATTTAGTCTCACTATACTTAAAGTTAGTGGCTTCCGGCCAACATGTGCAAAATTCACACAGCCAATAACTGAAAAATCTGTAAATCCAGTGATATTTCAGCAGCTACAAATATCGGATACAGACGCGCGAGTAAATGTATTGTAATGTATTCGTCGAGGATCCGCGCGCCGCACGTTGTGTAAATATGATCCGCACGGAATGCTGAGCTAGCGCCGAGTGCGGCTCCGCGGTACACTTTGCTGAATACTTTCCACTTCGTGCGGCTCGCTTGCCGGCGAATATTACGCGTGTGAGTGACGACTACGTTACTCGTATTATCAATGATGTTCGTAAAATTGCACCACTGCTACGCCGTAGCTCACGGCTACGCCGTAGCAACATCAGTGACACCCTTTTTTCTTTCTTTTTCTGGATGGGGAATCATCAAATGACTTCTCCCGCTCAGGACGGAGTGGAAGGGAGTGTCAGACTCTTATTGACTAAAACCCACCCGTGATCCTTCAAGTGCTTTTGCGTTCCAGGGCTGCGGTGACTCTTTCGAACAAATTCCACAAAACAGTGACGCCCCTGCATTATTAAATTTTTTACAAACTATTTTAAGTCTACTGTCAGGGTATTCAATTTTATCTCAAGGTATATATCATCTAAAGACTGAGTATCGCTAGCTCGTTAAGGTATTATTTAGACTACTAAAACATTAGTGAAGTGAATCTCAGTTTACTCCTCTGACCTGACACAAATGTTTTTCAGAAATAGTAATATGTATGTGTAAAACAAACAACACATACATATTACTATTTCTGAAATGCAATTTCTATATGCTCTAGCTTTTGCCCGCGGCTTGGTCCCGTTAAAGAAGCGTATAGCCGTTTCCAGGGTAACACTTACCTCTGTACTAATCATCATTGGTACGGCGATTTATGTGTGAAAGAGTAAAAAACAAACAAACAAACTTTCGTATTTATAATATAGTCGGCGGCCGCCGCTTTGTTATTATATTACACACGGCTACGTTCCTAGCGGGCATTGAGGGCGCAGAGGGCGCTGGGGGCGCTCGGGGCCGGGCCGGTCAGCGCCACCAAGTTTCCGTTAGAAACAAAGTAACGGCATTAAACTGAGTCCTAAGTCCATCGCAGTTTAAAAGAGTTTCCATCCACTGCCTCGCCGGCTCCAGCCGACAGCGTGCCGGTCGACACGTGGATTTGTAACGACTAGAACTTTACGAGGCGTACGTCTAAGATAAAAACAGTCAGCCACTGGAAGAGCTATCCGTTACATTCAACTCACGTAGTTAGTTGAGCTGCGGCTACACGCCCGCGGAGTCATGCCGTCTAGGAAGTTTTCTGGTGATTATCTTATCCAGCGACTTTCTTAATAATCTAGTACAGGTTTGGCAGTAAACAATACAAACCTGACAGTTGTACTGTAGATGCTGCCGTCATGCGAGGCGCCGCTGTCTGACCGACACTATGTGCGGTTCTTTGTTGTTCTACCCTGATACTGGTTTTAATGTTTAATTAATAAAGCATTACAGGAGCAGAGCACAGTGTAACAGATCTGCAACATTTGTTGACCGCTCCGCTGCGGCTCCATAATAAATAGCCGTTATCAACACACGCTGATGCCCGGCGCGGTCGTGGTGTGCCGCACACGCGCTGTTTCGGTAGCTACTGGTATTCAACTGTTTTTATTGATCCCGCGCTCTTACCACGTTATGTACAATGTACATATCCTTCAGGCAGTTATCGCACTAGTATTGAAATGATTACACGTCGTATCACTTAATGGGCAGTCACGCAGTTACCAAGGTAACAATTTTCTTATATAGTCTAAAAGTTTGGCATAAGTAAATATTAGTGAGGAACATTAATGTAAGCGACATGAATACTCTCAGTAAACAGAGGTGAGACACCTCCGCGACACGACACAAAACGTACAATTAATATGCGAGCACTTAGAGTGCTCATCGCCGTGAGGGAGGCGCGCGAGTCTCGCAGGCTGTGTGGCTGCACGAGTACGGGTTCGTGTGCACTCGCCGTACACTGAGGCGGGGTCGAGAGCGCTCACTTTAAGTTTAAACTAAGTAAAAGTCTCTCCCTCATTTCGATAGCTTTTCCGCTGACGCGGCTGCCTCACGAATTAGTCGAATGGACTCCGTCAAACAGTACAGGTAGGTATCCACGAGCCGCGGTACCAACAGCGCGGGGTTACAAATCTCCTGAATGTTGCTACTTGGCCCTCTTTAGGCAGAGCGCCGTAACAAACTTGTCTGCTAATGTATCTAATTAAATTCTGTTAATTTTCTCTCAACTTATTAGATAACTAATTAATTTACTTGAGGAACTTGTCTACCTCTCTGGAACACTGATCATTCGCTAATTAATTCTCCATGTTAACACAAGCTGACTCCGCACCGAGTATTCTTGAAGCCTCCGTAATATTTTGTTTACAGCGACTTATCGATTTTATATTGAGAAAAAAAATTGTACTGTGTTTAATGCTGTATCTTTGAAAACTGCTTTACAATAGGTTTACCAGCGGCACGCGCCACACGACGAACGACGAACGACGAACGTGCCGTACCGAGCTTTCATACAGACAAACTTGCAAATGACACATTACTTGTATATACATACGTACTATATAATATAAGTAATACACAATAGCTCTCGTCAGAACACGATGTGTCCGGACCTGACGTAGTTCACGTGGTACTTACCTCTGCTCTGCTTACTCTATTGTGTGTAGTTTAAATACAGAACAACGTTGTGGTACCAATAGTAAACGTTTGAATTAAAGATTTATGTAATTTCATTAGAAATTCAAGGAGAATGTCAAAGAAAAACATTTCTTCTTATAAAACTTCCGAAGCAGGAAAAAGCAAATATGCAATAATTTAGAGCGAGGTAACGATCCTCAGTAGAAGGGAGAAAGTTGTCGATTTATGAGTTCAATAGTAACGCGTGCGTCGGGTGGCGACCGAATGAATCATCACGCGGAGGACCTGCCGAGTCTTGCGCTGCGCGGCGCCCGCCGCCACGCCGCGACCACGCGGGGTGAGCTCTGTGGGTACGCATTCACTTCTATGATCTGTAAAATGCGGTTTCACTCTCATACCTATATTATGATTTTTGTTGTTGACCATTTTGGTGGACACTGCAGAATTGCTGAAATCTGAGAGTCAAAACAAATCTGTGTTGGTGTTGTAAAGCTGAACACTGACATTACATTGAGTGATTGTTCTGCAGCCCGGCATCATACCTACACCACGTTTTTGAGGATAAAAATATTTTTCATATTTCGTCTTCGAACTAATAGTCCTATCATCGAAGCGTGCGAGTCGGCAGTGCGAGGTCAGCGCAGGGCGCGCGGCGGCGCCGGCGGAGCGTGCCCGGTGCGGCAGCTCGTTCGGCGCATTACTGATGCAAATATGCGCGATTCGCAGTCCAGGCCGCGCGGCTCTCCTCATTTGGACTTGAAACGTGTCAGCGACGCGCGCTATCGGCTCCTCATGAATATCGAATCTACGAAGTATGCTGCACACACGCGGCTGAGAACTCTTCTGATCGTTTTAATTTCTCACTTGTAATCAGTACTCTGGGCAACCGCGCAGACGGATCAATCGACCGAGTTCAATAATATAAATGAAACGCGTTCTAGATAAGTACATAAAGTTAGCAACAGCCCCGCGCCTGGGTAGAAGAAATAAAAAGAAAAGAAGACGTTACGAGGGCTTATCATAATATCGAGCGGAACATTCAACAACAATAAGTATCTTTTATTTAACACTAAATAAACCGTATCATATGGCAACGAGCAATAACTCGCCAGCACTAAGTTCGTCCAATCCCAGAAACGGCAATAGGTGTCATGTGGCGGCAGCGAGCGGCGCCGGGCGATATACTAATAGCTAATAAAATATGAATGCTAGTTCACCCGGATTATGTAAAAAGCCATCGGTCGCGCTCGCCCGAAACGTTCGCATCGTTTGACCTAATTTAATGCACACTAATGAGCCGGCTGCTCATTAGCGTTACGCGGAATTGACGAGATCAAGCAGGCTGTAGCAGACTTAGTGACTGATAAGCAACCTGAAAAAATATTTTTGGGAGACGCAGCGAAATTATGTACAAAAGGCACAAAATCAACATAAGTGGCTCGGTATTAGAGAGCTAAACTGCAGTATTAGCAGGTTTCGCTAATACAGAAACAGAATTCATAGAGCAAATGACTGCTTACATGTAGCAGGTGGTCCGGGTGACGCAGGCCGCAGCTCGCCCTGGCCGCAGTCCGCCTCGCGCTCCACGGCCTCTCAGAACAGTCACCGGCTTCAGCGCAAATGCTGACGCGTCACTGACTTTTGTACAAACTGCAGTCCGTATGTGAAGTGTTCATCGATGACGACGTCGTCCGCCTCGGTGACGCGTGACGTGCCACGCCGGCGTGACGCGTGACGTACCACGCCGGCGTGACGAGGGTCGCCTGACGTGACGGCACTATTACAGCGCTGTCTCCCGCTTCCTGCACTAACTACGTCCTTTGTCCGTGCTTGGTACTATTTGCCCACTCTATTACTAGGTGCGAGAGAGACAACACACTGGCGACTGCTATCGACAGTCTGACACGCGATAGTGCCGAGTGTTTGCAATCATCTTTTACGAAAAAATCTAGTTTTGGACGAACTGGTGACGGCAGTTGACGGAGGTACAAAAATACTTTATGTTACGTTCGAACTGGAACTGAAACAGAATCGACTCGATGTTCAGCTAACTGAAATGAGAGTTGTATAAATAGAGTAGAGAATTATATCTTTACGTTCAACATATTCGCAGACACTTCCGCTGCCATTTTGTTAAGAAAGAATGACGTATTACAAAATTAAAACGTCTAATGACGGGAACTTTACATGACATAACTTGTGTGACAAGAAACGTGATGGACAATCTGCACGAGTCGCAGCCGAGCGGCTCTCTGTAGGCGCGCGCCGAAGCCGGCTGAATAAATAAATTAGCATTTTAATTGGATGTTATAAAGTAGAATGGAGCTTGTTTATGGGTGAACGGAACCGCCCGACGCCGGCGTGCGTACCGGCCGCGTGAGTATTTAAGAGTTAATTTACACAGAGCTTGTATCGCACCGCGCGAGGAGCCGCCCACGCCGCGTCGCCGCCACCGCGACCTATCTCATGGTATATCAGCTTCTTGATTGCCGGGAGTTTCGAACAAACAATTTACTTTACGTCTAAATAAATTACCTTTTATGAAAGTTGCAGAAGTAATTCAAAGTTGTAACGACACCGCGCGCCGATACCTATCACTGTTATTAACACCACAGCCGCCATCCGCACCGGCGGAAGCTTGCCGTCGTCTAGCTTTATGGAGGTAGTTGAATTGTAATGAAGGCGCCATCCGCTGACCGAGCTGGCCGCCAGCTGACGCGGCGCTAGATGAGACCTGTTGTCTATTGTCTACGCTCCACAACCAGGAAGCGCCACCTCCGCACACAGTCAGTGCGCGCGTGTCCTCCTCGGTCGCGATACTTGCGGTGCGCCATGGGTGCGCCTGTGTGCTCCTATGTGCGCCTGTGTGGGCCTGTTTGCTCCTGTGTGCGCCAGCATTGCGTGCTAATAACGAGTCGATTGCGGGAAATAGGATTTTAATAGCGTCGGGAACAACCGTCGTTTGTTTAACGCGTCGCGCTATTTGTTCTAACAAAACGAAGTCAATTTCCGCCAAGAGGCTTTCACTGCTAAGAAATAAGTGAATTAAAACAATATTTGCCTTTCATAGTTTTTTACCAGATTGTTCGTGTAGATAATGATTGTCACACATTACCTCGGTACGTTACAATTAGCTCGCGCGGATATTATTGTTACAATCAGTTTCTTTTAACAACGAGCTCTCTAACGTTAGGTTTGTGGAGCACCTCGACAGTGTGAGCTCTATTTGTCAGACTCGTCAGTCGACGTGAAGCAGGATGTCTCTGTCGCCGGGAAATTGCGTGAAATTGTATACTATTTTTTAAAAGATATTTTGAAACAAATTGAATTTGCATGGTTTTATTGTACACCGAACTATCTCTTCAGAATATAAATCAAGAAATGATAATTTATAATAAACATTTATTTCAAATCTATTATTTCTGCAGTTTCCCGGTGACACGTTCATCAGTTCGCGAGGACCAGCCGCGCGTGCGCTTCCTAACGGAGACGGAGACAACTGCCCGGTCAGGCGAGGCGTACCTCAACTACCCGGGCTTCTCGCTGGGACACTAGTACTTTGTGAAATCGGGGTTTTCTTCCATTTGGCTACTTATGGACATTGGTGTGGAGATTTATTTAACATCAGCGCTTACCAATCGCACGCCGGATGTTGACGGCCATATACCCATTACTTGGACCTTCTGCTGGCAAGTGACCCTGACAGTCATTCAGTATTAGTCTTAGTCCCACTGGGAACGTCTGACCATTGGCGTGTCTTTTTACTGGAAAAAGGAGTCGTTTCGAACAAACTCCTGCTGTTCCTGTCACTGATCCTAGGCATGGAGTTGGCCAGGCTCGCGCTCGGACACTGCATCGTCGACGTAGTCTCGGTCACCTGTGATCTAGAGTAGAGTCAAGAGCAATCGGTCTCATATCTATACTGATATTATAAAGAGGAAAGATTTGGTTGTTTGTTTGCATTGAATAGGCTCCGAAACTACTGAACCGATTTGAAAAATTCTTTCACTGTTGGGAAGTTACACTATCCCCGGGTGACATATGCTATATTTTATCCCCATGTTTCCACGGGTAGGGGAATATAAAAGAAAAAAGGAAGGGTTATTTTTTATTTTTTATGCGCGTCGCGTCAGATGCGCGTTTTTGATTATATTGACAAAGGTTTGGTGTCGGAATGTCGTCACTGCATCTATGTGTCAATAACTTGACATTGACACGGTGTGGGTTGGCCCCCTGTCTTCGTGCAGTAGTGGCTGTCGGTAGGCTCCGTGCCGCGAGGGCTGGAGTACCGTCGAGTGCCGTCGCGGTTATTTTTTGCTCCATATCGATTGCGCCGGGGTGCCCCGTGCCGGTCTCACGTGGTGCCAGAACTATATCCACCAGCTATTTCTGTTGTCTTTGACTCCAGTAGGAAGTCGCCTTCTCGGGAAATTCAATGAATTTTGTCGAAATATATTCATATTGAGACGCACAATGACGATAACTGAATTTGAAGTTAAAAAAACGATTGCTTTTTTTTTTAAATGATGTCACGATACGTACAGTATTGCTAAACGTATAACTTGCTACCAAGTCGCTGCCCTGTCAGTTTAGGTAACTGTTTAATTGAACTGGTGTTTAGCGGCTAACATACATTCATTCTCCATTGTGTCGAGTTGAGTAATGCATGAAAAGTTTAGTAATCGCTCTCGAAACAGATAGTTACTTCAGTAAAGTCGTCAGTCAACTCGACGTAATAAAGTGCACCATTACCTCCCAAGCTGCGATGACAGTAAACAGTCGCACGTCCGCTGGACGCACGGTCGGACCCACCGCAGTACTTCCTCGCTGCAGCAAGCCCAAGCAGCACACCCAGCAAACAGTAATGAGGTAACACACACAAAAAAAATAAAGTCGACTTGACAACGTCCTCCTTTTTTTAAAGTCGGTTAAAAATGGCATTCTCGGATTCAAGTTTAGATGAAACCTGGATGAGAGAATGCAAACCTTATGTGGTATTGATATTGTCGTACCGATGACTCCCCCACGTGACACTTCTCAGACCACGCGAGGCCTCCGCGAGCAGCGCACGCGGCGCCCGTCCGTGCCGAGGCGAGTGCCGCCGGCGAGAAACTGCTACTACACAGTTCAACATACTAGTTGTGGACCGCAGTGAGCCAGTACTGGCGCCGGTGAGCAGCTCATAAATGATTTGCTTCTATTTCGTGAGCTGTTTGCTGCGCAGCTGGATGGTTTGGAAGAGCATCTTAGTATTTCAAGGTAGTCCCTTTCTAGTTTGGTGAAGAACAGAGATAGGAAACAGAACTCTTCAATAAATTATAGCAAATCTTTCGGGGTTGCTGAAATCGCATGTTTGTTTATTGTTTACATCTATATACCACGTACGCTGTGTACGGTGTGTCGTACCAAAAAAATTGAAGAATAGAACAACTTTTTATAAAAATAAAAAATTCGTAAGTCGGTGGTTGTTGTCGTCTGTTTAAAACACGAAGAAACTACCAAAGAAACCGACTTCAGAAATTAAAGTTATTTTATACTTTTTGTGTTTTTTAACCCCCGACGCAAAAAGAGGGGTGTTATAAGTTTGACGTGTCTGTCTGTCTGTCTGTGGCACCGTAGCTCGCGAACGAATGAAGCGATTTCAATTTAATTTTCATTTGTATGAAAGGTGAGTTACGGGCGAGTGTTCTTAGATATGTTTGATGAAAATCGATTGAGGCGTTTAAAAGTTGTGGGGGGTGAAAGCGGGGAAAAATAACTGAATGTCTGCAAATATACTCGAGTGGGGTCTCAAATGAAAGCGCACTGAAAGAGAATATTGATGATGACTTAATCGAGAGTGTTGGACTTTGTGTCGGGGGTTTTTTATTTTGTTTTTCTTAAGAAGTCGGTTGTATTTTTTAAAATTAGAAATTGTTACTTTCGAACACACTCATTTATCACAAAAATTTCAAAATGTGTTTGCTTTATTTCTGAGCAAAACAAACTATATCCCTACTACTAGAGCTATCAATATATGGTTTTCAACGTTACGAGTTAACTTTGTATAATATTAATCACGATGCGCTTGATAGTGGTATTCATGACATATTCATGGCTGCGGTCTGCAGGGGCGATAGGGGGCGGGGGGGGGGAGCGGTGCATTTTGGGCAGTTAACGAGATTTAGTGTGCTGTGTGCGACTCTGCGGGATACGGCCCCCGGCCCCGAGCCCCGCGCCCCGAGCCCCGGCGCCGTCGTCGTCTTGATGCAGTAGCGAAGCACGTCTTGGTGCTGTGTTAGTCTATTTCAGTTATTTTCATAGCGTTATGTCCTACGGTATTCTATTATGGGGAAAAGCTGCTGATATACTTTCAGTCTCAGTCTTACAAAAACGTGCTCTGCGAGCAATATATCAGCTAGGGCCTAGAGTTTTCTCGAGAGTTTTCTTGACTTGCCTTTTAACTCATTAAAGCTAAAGTTAAATCTAACCTTTGTTCGAAGGCATACCATTCTAAATATATGAAAAAGTGGTCAGATCTCATGTTCAGCCAAGATTTTTGATCTATGCGCCCTAACTTTACCAGGCCTACCTTCACAAATTATACATTTTAGTCAAAACGTGTGGCTTGGCCGTTTTATTTCACAGCCAATGAACGAATGCCTATGAAATCTTCGTGACGACAGCTGGCTGACGAGGATGTTGCGCAGCTGTAGTCACGGTGTGCTAATAAATAGGTAACGCGAGCTTGAATAGATCGGTACTGCTCTTTGAAATTAATAATATTCTACAAAAGTCAAAGTTAAACGCTGTTTGTCACCTCGATGTGAACTAGGGTGGAACGAGGGCGACGTTTGATGATTGAACATTGCTCGCAGAGTGACAAATTGCCCGTCGCACCCATCTCCTCTTACACGGCTCAAGCAAATAACTTTTACGTGTAACTCGAGCACACCATACGTGCTCACGCCATTACGTGTACACGCTGCACATTATGTTAAATGTCGTACAAGTTTACTAACTTTGATTTCCGATACGAACAATAAGATTCTAGCTACGACGTGGCAAGCACTACTACGCCGTAGCCGTAGCAAGCATGTCTACGCCGTAGCAAGTATGGGTATGCGTTGTAGCAAGCAAATCTACGCCGTGGCATCGTTTGTTTGGCATTATTACCTTGATATATTATTATACATAAACGATGACCGTTAATAAAAGTAAAGCATAAATTAAATTAACCAGAGCTCCGAAGTCGTCGCTTCTCATTTCTAAAAATACGTACGATTGAGCGCCGGTGCACGGTGGAAGCAGAACGCTAATTTGTTTGATCAGAGGCTCGGTCTGCGCCGCTCGACTGAAAACGCCTCAATTTGCCCAACTTTAGTCAACTGTTAACTCATCCCTCGCTGATTCTGCGACTATGCGACTGCGAGACTGCGCGACTGTGCGACTGTGCGACCGTCCGACTGCTAGCCAAAGATTGCGTTCAGGTTAGCTGTACAACTTGAATCGACTTACTGCGGACATTTGCGTTTTTTACTTTTAATTCATGGGTTTTATTTTTCATTCCGACCGCGTGGTGGTCGACAATGATCCCACGGAACATTGGTCTACGTCACATTTTGCAACCTTTAAAGTGTTGACTGTCACAAAATGCTGAAATAGATGTTTGATTAATTTGATTGAAAATCAATTATATCAAGTTTAACTAAATCTGACCACGAACAAACATTTTTTTTACATACTTTTCCTATCTGACTTCTCCCCGTGAATTGACAAAATATATTCAATATTCTTAGTCACGTCACACACGAACCCTCTGAGGTTGCGACTGTAGCCCTCCAGGTCCGAGGGTTCAACCCTTATTGTTTACTTCAGCCAGCATTTGTACCCAGTTTCACGTACTTTGACCCCAGAAATAAGATTCTTCCATACAAACTTTAACAGCCCTTTTTTCTGGATGGGAAATCTTCAAATGACTTCTCTCGCTCTGGGCGGAGCGGAAAGGAGTGTCAGACTCTTACTGACTAAAAACCACCCGTGATCCTTTACGTTCCAGGGCCGCGGTGACTCTTTCGAACAAATTCCGCGACCCTAGCAGACACTTTTTCGTGTTTTTTTTTAGGTGGTTGCTATTTTTGTAAAACAGTTTTTTATTTTTTAACCGACTTCTAAAAAAGGAGGAGGTTCTCAATTCGGATGTTTGTTTTTTTTTTTTTATGTTTGTTCGCGTATAACTCCGTCGCTTGTCAACCGATTTGAAAAATTCTTTTTTTGTTGGAAAGGGTATACTTCCCAAATGGTCCCATGAAAATTTTATCGAAACCAACCAAGCGGTTTTCGAAAAATCTAAAAAAAAAATGTACTTTGTCTACTTTGACGACCTCTTAGTTTACTCTGCAAAGGAGCTGTACGTTTTTTTTACACCAATGTGATTGGTTCGTTTAGGTGGGGGAGGGGAGGGGGTGTAGGTACCACTAAAAAGTGAAAAATAAAAAACTTTTTACAAAAAAAATACAACCGACTTTTACACAAAAAATCAAAAAAGTGCAAAATAACTTTAATTTCGGAAGTCGGTGTTCAAAAATCGAAAAAGCAACCACAAACACCGAGTTCCGAAATTAAAGTTATTTTGCACTTTTTTGATTTTTTGTGTAAAAGTCGGTTGTATTTTTTTTGTAAAAAGTTTTTTGTGGTGATACCCCACAGCTAAACGTAACCCCCTCACAGCGTACGTGTTATAAACTGGTGTAAACAATAAACAGATATGCGATTTCAGCAATCCCGGAAGATTTGTTATCGTGTATTGAAGAGTTCCGCTTCCTATCTCCGAGGTTCTTCATCAGATCTTCACCATTTTAGACAGGGACCCCCTCAAAAAACTACAATAAAAAATGCAGTAAACTTGAGAACCTCCTTCTTTTTTGGAAGCCGGTTAATTAATACTAACCAGTAACCCAAATTGAAATTATATTCCATCGCGATGGAATATTATTTCAATTTGGGTGAACTGAAAAAAAAAACCCGAGACATTTTAGCTACGACACAAAAGTAGAAGATCAATAATATACGGATGATTGTCTAGGTTAAGCGACGCCTGCTGAGGTCGGTCTGTGGATGGGTGACCGTCTTAACATACCGACTCCTCCGAACTTCGGAAAGTACGTCAAGCCGTTGATTGCAGCTGTCGTTTGCAGATCTTTGGCAGTCGTTACGGAAGAAGTAAGAAATTCTGACAGCAGTCTTGCCAAGAAGTAGCGTGCTACCCAGCTGGTGGGTAAAATACTGGTAGTCAGTTGAATCCGCTTTGACTAGAAGCCGCCGCCAATATAGTTTGAAAAAGGCTATGCAGATATAGATAGAGTTCAACACTTGTCTTGTCTTCCCGATCGATAGTATACACAGATGTCGTGTTTAGTCTTTGTGTGTGGCGGCGTCTGTCACCGATACTCATCAGAGCTTTTATTAGCATACGTTTGTTGTCGCTTGATGAGCACCCCTCCCCCCACCCTGCACACCGCGCCGCGCCCCCCGCCCCTCTCCGCCCGCAGGTCACAGACAGACTTCATAATCTTTAGCTGAGGTACAAATTAGCGGCGCGCTCTCAAGTGTCGCCGCGCGCCGTGTGGACTGAGCCTCAGTTAGTCGCGCGCAGACTTTGTATTCATTGTGCATAATGTTAATAACAGTAAATTATTCGTACTTTTATTTGGTGCGCTGTAAACATGGCGCGTTGTTCCTCGTGAACTACCCCCCGGAGCCCGGACGATACAGCCAGAGCGTGACCGAATACTTGCTAACTCCCCCCCCCCTTGCCCCGCGCCGCCGGGAATTAATGAAATCCTTTATTTTAGATACTAAAGGCACCTAAATAAATACGCGCTCATTGCTCCGGAATGAGTACACGCATAACTTCGCGATCCGGTGAAATACCTGGCGCCTGTAAATATTTGTCCACCGACCGCGCGTAGTTAGCAGAACCTTTGTAGCGAGCGCTGCGACACCGCATGCCAGCCCCCAGCGCGTGCACGCCACTTGACACCATACCTACCGGAGCGTAGAGGCGATATTAGCGTGCGCCCGTGTCCTGTGATGAACTGACGTTAATTAATGTAACCGACTAGGTGTGTTTAACAAAAGCAAAGACACGTTTGTGGCGCTTGTTGTGGCGCCGCCGGGAGCCGATGTGCGCTCAGCGCAGGTCACATGTACAGGCAGCACGGCACCGACCCATACACTGATACATGGACCTCATATATATCATATCCTCTTCCCCCGGACCGCCGAAACGGTGTTGACGTGCCCCAGTACTATTTGCATTTTTAATTTTATAAATTTAAATTGTTTGATTAAATTTAATTCAAGTACAAAAATAGGAGAGCATATTCATCGAGGAGCTCTTTACAATACCTGTACTAACGACGCAACGGTGACATTGCGAAGATTACTCCTGCAATCGTGCGCCCCTGGTACCTGAGGTGCCTCCTAGTTGCGAAGACTCCACCCCACAAGGACACGTAAGAAGCCAATCAATATTAATTAATGTGCGTGCGCACCTCCTTCATCCGTGGAGTCTCAGTGGCCACACCCAACGATTAAGTGATTGGGGTACTGTAGCTAATTAGCTAATTAGGGCAACCGCCCCTTACCGACATTTGACCCAATTACCACCTGCAAAGTGATACAACAGGCGTATGCGCACATTTAAACAATAGACTATATAGCATAGTTATTCTTCGTTCTAAATTCCTAGTGATTTTTACTCATTGATCTCAGTAATTATGAACTCGCCTATTGATAAAGCAGCATCGGAAACAGATCTTAGTTTACTGGATACTGAGCTTAAGACGCCGCCGCCAAATTTTGTGTTTCAACGGGTGAAGAGAAGCAGGGAAGACATCACGATATGTGAGCAGCTGGAGGAATTTAAGAAGGAAATCAAAGAAATGATGACTATCTTCTCAGGAAAACAGGCTAATGAGATACAACAAATTTCTCTCACATTGACTGAAATCCAAAAATCGAATACCAACATTGAAAACTCCATCGCATATGTTACTGCAAAGAACGAGGAGCTCCAAACAAAAGTAAATATGCTAGAAACACAGGCCAAGGAGGATAGGAAGTACATCGCTCTATTGGAGGATAAACTTGAAGAAACTCAACTAGGAACTCGAAAATCGAATTTTGTAATTAAAAATGTTCCTCGTAAAAGTAATGAGTCTAAAGACGACCTTATAGCGATGGCTATGTGCCTTTCCCAAAACTTAGACTGTAAGATCGGCAAATACGACATTAAGGATATTTATAGAGTGCGTGGAAAAAACTCAGAAATTCAAAATTCCCCAATTATTGTGGAAACAAGCTCCACACTTCTGAGGGCTGAAATTATGAAAATGGGAAAAGCTTTCAACCTAAAACATAAGTCAAAGCTATGTTGCAAGCATTTGGGATTTAAAACTCAGGAAGACACCCCTATATTTCTGGCAGAGCATCTGACTCCTAAAGCTTCCCGTTTACACTTCCTTGCCCGCGACTTAGCCAAGTCTGGAGCCTATAAGTTCTGCTGGACTGCCTATGGCAAGGTTTATGTAAAGAGAGACGAACAGTCACAACCTATTACTATAAGAAGTGAAGAGCAAGTGCATCAGCTATTAGTAAAGAATTGACTAGTATTCTTTACCCTCAAATGCCGGCGAAACCTCACTCGAGTAGTAAAGCCCTACCTAGCTTCCATACCTTACTTTGTCAGGTATTGCTCATTGTATTTTTTTTATTTTATTGTAGGTTATTTCTTGTTAATTTGTGATTGCTTCGTGAATAATCTTATAAACTGTTTTCTCAAATACAATAGCACTGTTCCAAAATCTCACACACATACCTTACACATAATTACGCTTACACTGACTCATGACGTAACTCAACTACACACACTTAGATGCATTAATCCTTACAGAATCATAATTCAAATACAGTTGTTCCTCAATTGCTACGAAAGCACTTCCAATATCTGTCTCATTCCACTGTCTTTTTTATCTATTTTTTTTATTATATTTTTATCTTCGTTTATCTTGATGTTAACGTTTATTCTACCGTATTTTATTAAAAATGGGTGACACATTACAAACTTTAAACGAATTAGACAATATCAAAATTGCGCGTGCTATAGAATGTGACTCTTCTGAGATATCTAAGCACATTTCAGTTGAAAAAAATGACCTCACTATTATTGCACAAAACATAAGGAGCGTTTACTGTAACTTTGATGATTTTGCGCTCCATTTATCTACTCTGAAGTTTGAAACTGATATTATAATTCTAACAGAATGCAGATTAAGTTCGAATAAACCTATTCCTCAGCTTAGCAATTATCTCTGTTATGCCTCAACTCGCCAGTTAAACCAAAATGATGGGGTAATCTTCTATGTCAAGAACACGCTAAAACCAAAAGTTAAAGAAATCAAGTTAGCCGAAGCATCCTGTCTTCAGGTAGAAATATTTAATTATCATATATTAGGTATCTACCGTTCTCCTTCGAATCCTAAAACTGAGAACTTTGTTGACTCTCTTAGTACTCACCTGGACACACTGACACCTCAAAAAAACATAATAATAGCAGGAGACATAAATATCAATATTAGACCTAAAGAAAAGGAGACATCTCAAGAATTTAGAAACAGAGTAAACTACTTAAATGTGATGTCATTACATGGTATACTCTCAGGGCATACACTTCCTACCAGAGAAGGAAATTGCCTGGACCACTTTATGCTAAAGATTAATAAGAAAAAGGTATCCGCATCAATCGCTATCCTACACACTACTATCACTGATCACTACACTACATTTATATCACTGCGCAAACAAAAACATAGGCAAATTAAAAATAAATCCAAAACTACCTTAAATTTCGAAGAAGCACTAAAGCATATTCAGCAACAAAACTTAGCAGAATTACTATTTTGTAATGACCCTAAACTACTAACTGACCGACTCATTGCAAAGCTCACTGAATCTATTAATCTTAATACTACTCATACTAAGATCCCTAGTAGTAAACGTATAATTAAACCTTGGATTACCCCTGGAATACTACGATGTATAAAAAACCGTAATAAACTACAAAAGAAAACTAAGATTGACCCATACAATGAAATAATTAAAATTACGTACACCCGATACAGAAACCATTGTAATAACCTCATCAAAAAACTAAAAAGAAAATACGATAGAGATCTACTAGCAAACTCAATATCAAACAGTAAATTACTATGGAAAAATATTAAAACCATAACGTACACTAACAAATCTAAAAGTGAAAACATCGAACTGTTAAATAATAAACCCTCTCCCATTGAATCGGCAAATTATGTTAACAACTTTTTTGTAAATATCGGCAGTCAATTGGCTCAGCAAATTCAGCCAAGTCTAAATCATAATGACCTCTCAGTTCATCCACTATCAACACAACTTAACTCTTTTGTACTTCTGGACACTGACCCCAATGAAGTCGAAAGAATATTGATGAGCCTGAAGTCAGACAGTGCTCCTGGCTGTGATAGTATTTCGATAAGGTTTTTAAAGTTCATAAGCAAAGAATGTGTCCTCATTATTTCTCATCTTGCAAACCTATGCTTTCGTGACGGTATTTTTCCGGACCCTCTTAAACAATCTACTATTACTCCGGTCCATAAGGATGGGGACAGAGACGATGTCAACAATTACAGGCCCATATCTGTCCTTCCAGCTATTTCTAAAATACTGGAAAAAATATTAAACACTAGGCTTCTTAAATATCTCAATAGTTATAATTTACTATCCCCGACGCAATTTGGTTTTAGGCAAAATATATCCACTGAAGATGCTGTAACTGCACTTACCTCTCTCATTACTAATCATCTTGATAATGGTGACAAATGTCTGACCATCTTCTTAGACCTCAAAAAAGCATTTGACACTGTCTCTGTCCCAATCCTGGTGAGCAAACTTGAAAAAATTGGAATAAGAGGAACTCCACTCGGCCTTCTGAAGGATTATCTCTCAAATAGGAAGCAGAGGGTCAAACTGGGGCAATACAGCAGTGATGATACAATAGTGTCACATGGCGTGCCTCAAGGTAGCGTTTTGGGGCCCAGCCTTTTTCTAATATATATTAATGATTTATGTAACATGAATTTATCTAACGCTAAAGTATTTTCTTATGCCGATGACACAGCTATTGTATTTTATGGAAAATCTTGGGATGATGTTAAAGAAAGTGCTTCCAAAGGTATGGCTCAAATTACTCAATGGCTAAATAATAACTTACTCACTCTGAACACCTCAAAAACGAATTACGTATGTTTTACTATCAGCAATCGTACTCAGCCTAAGACTGACTTTACTATCAAAGTACACGTATGTGGCGACCCTCAAAACCAAAACTGCACGTGTTCTATTATAAAGAAGGTCGCGCAGACCAAATACCTAGGTGTTATTCTTGACCAGAGGTTGCCCTGGTACCCTCATCTAGAACAAGTCGTAAAAAGGGTTAGAAATTTGAGCTGGATATTCAAGACACTAAGACATATTGTTCCATCTAGATCTACAAGTGATAATGACTCTTCTAGAAACCTATTAAAGGAAATTTATGTCGCTTTAGTGCAATCTGTCCTGGTGTATTGTATTCCTGTATGGGGAGGAGCAGCCAAGTCTAAATTTATAGAAGTAGAAAGAGCTCAAAGAGCTCTAATAAAAATTATGCATTTTAAGGGGAGAAGGTACCCCACTCACAGACTTTATCAAATAAGTGATTTGCTTTCAGTGAGAAAATTATATATTACTTTAATTGTTTTGAAAAAACACAAGACATTGCCTTATGATGCTGGAAATCTAACAAGAAGAAGGAAAGATCTTGTAGCGCATATACCACAAAGTAAAACCAATTTCTGTAGTATGCATTTTGTCTAAAAGGTCACTTCAACACTAGATGTAGTACTTAACTTGTGAAAGAAAATAAATTATTATTATTATAATTATTATTATTATATAATGAAGTGTGTGACTGGGCGAGCTGCAGCTACGCAGAGTTCTCTGTTGTTCTATTCTTCTGTTTTAATAAAACTGTAGAAAGTCAAAGGCATTTTGTTTATCTGCCGAGATCGATGTAATGAGAAATTCTTCCATTGTGTGCGGCGCGGCGCTGCTCGCTGGCCGCCGTTTGACGTCGAAGGACGAACGGCGAGCGAATTCCGGCGCAAACCGCGGTCTCAAAAGTAATATAGCCTCCAGCCGCGGCTCTGATGTCATCTTATTTAGGGCAGGCCTAAACAATACCTATTAACTACAACGAGGGCGGGTCGTAAGTCTTCGTCAGACGGAGGCTGCTCGTGATGACGTAAGACGAGCTCGGTCAAACTCGCGGAGCATCGCTCGGCTGTCACGCGGCGCTCGGCGCGCACTGACCACCTTTGATGTCGGACCGCGCTGAATATTTATCGGGTGTATTAGCTTGACGACGTCTTTATGTGTCACCACTCGGTCTGTGGCGACGGCGTGGTGCTCTTGGGGGGAGCTAGACAAACGAGTGATGACGCAAGCTGGTAACGTTGTACGTGTAGTTACACTTCAAAGCAAATTAATAATGTGGAATGCACGACAGACCGCCGGCGGCGTCACACAGCGCGTTGTACTGCGGAAGGATGGTCGCTTGACTCGCTCGCGTGACCGTTGATCAGCTGTCAGTAGTAAGTCGGAGTATAAGGGAAGGGTCGCGTCCTCACACCACCAGATATCTATTTGTGGCAAAAGTGGAGTCGAACAAAGCAGCTGCTGATCAATCATACGATGCTTCTATTTCAGTACCAAGACGTCGTAATCTCTCAAGGACGAACATTCCTGAATAGCAAAATAGACTAGGTTATGTTCTCGTCCCTCTTAACAATTAGGCCCACTTGAACAAATAGTATTATCTTTCAACTCCAATTGGTTGCTGACACGAGGTTCGATAAAATAGCTCGGGTTATATTTCGTATATAATGGCCCCGGCTTGGCTACTTACTCGAAGCTAAAAGATAACTCTGTTTGTGCAAATGGGCCTTAAGATGATATTTGGTTAATGAATACATTGGAGACTCAAATAAATAGCAGAAAATAAAATAAAATAAATATCAACTATCGCATATTATTTAATTGTATGAAGTCCACCTGACGCGTCACACAAGCGTGACTTTAACTTATTGATAATGACCTGGACTGGCTGAGCGGCAGCGTCCGGCAGGTGCGAGCAAGTCCTCGCGAACGGTCATAAGCAATGCATGTAACGCTAAGCTCACTCAAAGTTGGAGTTCGTAAAATCTACCCAGTGGGACCTGCTCCCTGAACAAGTGTTCTACGTTAAATTATCTTTTCAGATGCTTTAATGCTAACCCTCAAGTGGTCAGGTTAAAAGCGCAGTGAGTTTGGCGCGGCTCCAAGGTGATGTTGCGCGCGCGACCGAGCGACCTCATGCCGACACGCGCACAATGCAGAAGGTCGCGTGTTTTGTTGTTGCCCGCGCGATTTCCGTATGCAAGCGAGCTGAATGGAAAGTCCCTTAGTAAATTGAATGCTTTTGTCCATTACGAGCTTTATGAAACGGATTTTAAAATAGCATAATGTAATGGTAGGACGATCTCACCAATCTTGATATTGGACGTCTAAAAGTGTTACGTTTAACCTACTTACAAAATAAATATCATTTATCAATAAATGCGCCAACTCGTGATTACTTCTGAAATTTCAGATTGCTGGGGCTTAATGAGACCGTCGTTCTGCCATCATGGGATCGTGCGCCTCATGCCTGCCGCAGGTAGGAGGAGCTCGCGGAGCGGGCCACCGCGCCCTCGGGCTCGCCCGAGCCCCGAGCCCCGAGCCCCGAGCCCCGGGCCCCATGGCCCAGAGCCCCGGGCCCCGGGCGCCGGGCACAGAGCCCCGGGCCCCGGGCGCCGTGCGGGGGCACACGACGCCGCGCCTAACGACACTATTTATTAGCATTATGTAAATCATGCATGTTCTCCTCCTTACACCCGTAACTCGCTCTGCGGCGCGTCTGAGACAATGTACGGCGCTAATGTACTGTTGACTCGGCGGTAACATGTAACACAACACAAACTCATTACGTCGAGCTCGTTCCACACAAGCAGTTTATATGAAACAATGTTAAGTTACACTCCATGTTTTTGTTTCAGTCCTAGATCAACAGTCGCGCAGTTAATTACCTTTACGTACTTATCGACTGTACGTACGTGTTGTGTGAGAAGGTTTTTGTTTAAAACATCTGCGAATAAGACTCGACGCATTGGATACGAATGATTGAGGTTTCGAAAGAAGTCACTGTTGAGAACAGCTAGGACCTGCAGTGTGCAGATGAGAGGCACAATTGAAAATTTTGAAAAAACCCACGACGGTAAAAATATAATTGAAAAAGATTGAATAAAAACCCCCGACTTACAGAATTAATGTAAAACAAGAATATCCGTCAGGGCTGCCATTAAATGAGCTAGTTTTGCAGATAGTGATGGCAGCCCCCGACGTATATTCTTTTAAGATAGAACTTTATTATGAACATTGTACTACATATAGATAAACTTTATTTAATAAGAACAATAATTCTATAAATATTTATTTTATTACCAATAAAACATTACCAGGGGCTTTGTAACTCAACTCGATATCATTGCCTAGAATGAAATTTATAATAACTAAAGAAAGAAACAAAAAATGTGTCTCAAATAGTCAAGGAGTGTTTATCTTACATATTTCAGCTACTATTGGTTTTCTACATCTGCGATAAGTACGTCTCTTTGAATGATTTCTGATCCAATAATAACATAAGCTGGGAGTACCTCCACGCGGTGAAGGCGGAAACAGCTCTAATGCCGGCTAAAACTCCCAAACATTATGAATGACATGCCTTCGGGCTTATGTTGCTGTTGTGTTTTCTGACGCGCGTCGACTTACGATCTGGCTTACTCCCCGGTAACGCAGGGGTGCAGTCATTTCTTCATTGAGTTTTTATTATTACTAGTTGTTACTATTAAGTTGGAAAGAAACCATCAAAATTTTAATAGTAGTTTTGAAGATAAATGGCAACATTGGTTTGCCCAAATATCCTTGACTGCAGCGCCCCCTGGCAAGTTGTCACTGTAACACTACAATGTAAGAATATGCACCAATCAAACCCTAAGTCATCACTGAAAACCACATGAAAATCGGACTTGTAGTACTGGAGATAAATGGGAACATTGGTTTTCACAAACAAACATCCTCTCACCCCAAACGCATGTACTGTCTCCGTTCCGTCGTAGGTAAAAATAACTGACGCGGTGTTAACACTGAAACTACTTAAAATAGTCGCTAAACAAGCAACCGGTAGCACCGCGGGTCTTGACGGCGCCGTGGCGTCCGTGGTGCAGTGTGTTGCATCCCTCGGCGCGCGGCCGCCACCTTGGCGAACTGGGCCCCGTGCTCGCGCCGCAATGTACTCGCTATCGTACGCGTTTGTAACTCGCGGGTTCTGGACGATGTCGCAGCTAGTGAGCTAATAAAAGTAACGTGTCGGGAGTGTTGGGGCCGGGACACCTCTACACTTAGTATTCGCACTGACGCGAGACGACTCCATTGTCTACTGAGCACGGCGTTATTGACTTGTCACCTAGCGGTGGTTGTCAAAGCCTTTCTTTATCCTCATTGAACCCACACAACTGCGTATCCAGTCTGTTGTTCTACAGCACAGCACAGCGCGGCGACGTCGGCGTCACCGCTCGTCTTCACCCGCAGTCCTCTCGCGACGATTGTGTTCCTTCCGGTCTCATTAATAATGTTTAACGAACAGTTTCTAAACTTCGCAGAACTTCGATTGATTGTTCACGCAAGTTAGACATAAATTAATAGTTTATTATGATATCAAACATACGGCCGAGTCAATGAACCGCCCCCGCGCCGCTGCTTAGGGGCGCTCTTGACCCTCTTTGTGCGACAAACAATAGATAACGATAATCTTAATTAAATATATCACTGCTATCGACAACCGACACGAAAAGATGAATCGTCCATTCGTCCGTTGGAAAGACACAGCTCAGAGATCAGTTAGTGGTAAGCTGTCTCCGCGCACAGACCTACGAGTACCTACCGCGGAGGGGCATAGGCCGCCATGTTCACGTTATGTGCCGCACTAGGTAGCCACTGGCTGCTGACAGTCCCAGTGTATCACACTGCGAGAGCGGTTCTTATCTGAGACGTGTGACGGCCCGGCCGTGACGTCACACTGGATGTTGTCCTATCAGAGCACGATTGGTTCACTTCTTGTCTCCACTTGTACAATAGTCGACGCCGAAAAATGTCTCTCATTTAGCACAATATATTCTATTCCGAATATAGTTGTTAGTTAATGTTGTGTGCCGGGCGCCCCGGGCGGGTTGGAGTTAGGGCCGCTTTCCGGAGCTCGCGCCAGACTTACCGCTCTATTTCTCACCATAAACAAAACACATAATAGGTGCTCCAGTGAGCCGACCGCGGCCCGCGGGAGCGGAGGTGGAACACATCCGCTTGTCATGTTGGACTTATTTAACTGTTCAGCTGTTTGTAGGAAATAGGCAGTTAAGTTGTCTATATGTATTGTTTTTTGAGACCGTGTATTAGATAAGTCAGTCTGGAGTTACTTGTAGAAGAACTAATGTTTCCTCTTTACACCTAAAGAGTTGGTTGAATATTTCAGATGTACATGTTTAAGTTTAAAATTCAGTTTGTGACAAAAAGTTGTTCACTAGTCGCTGCATGCAGCTGCAAATTTAGCTGTTAGTGTAACTGAGCGCAGTTAGTGAGTAAAGTTGCCGGGGCACGCAACTAGTCGTGGTGGCGAAGCAAACAGAGCAAGTTTCCTGACGCCGCCCGCAGCGGCTGCAATCCAGAAGAATGTCGCTAGAAACTAAGGCTTTTATTTATTGTTACTTATTTTTCAAAATGTAGTGTTGCACAGTATGGTGTTAGGTTAATTAATGTTCTACTTCGTGCACAACACATTGTTCGTGTCAAAATTTCCTCGAGGAGTTGAATATATTGTACGTAGTTAGGACTGTATGTAAGGGACAGTTTACAACTTGTACGTGATCACGTTCTTCTTATCCAGCGAGCCGTCGGATTGTCCACCTTTGCCTTGTTTTACTTAAGATAAGCGCTTTTTACGACGCTCTTCTTTTTAATTTGCGAGTTAAATGTTCGCTACTACGTAACAATTAGTTGCATTTGCACTACAATCATATCTGCTAGGCCGCTCTTTGGACACTAGATTAATTAAAGGTCTATCAACAACGATAACAAATGCCTACACATTTTGAACTTTAAAATAAAATATCTATAATAAATAATAATAAATAAATATCTTGGGACAACTCACACACGGCTATCTGATCCCAAGCTAAGCAGAGCTTGTGTTATGGTAACCAGACAACTGATATACATACTTATATAATTTATAAATACATACATATTATAGATAAATCACACCCAGACACAGAACAAACAATCATGCTCATCACACAAAGTTTGTCCTGGGTGGGAATCGAACCCACGACCTCCGGCTTAGCAGTCAGGGCCACTAACCGCTAGACCAACAGGCCCGTCAAACAGCTAAAATACTGTAGGATATAAAGGAAAATACTGTAGGATACCTTTCAATGTTGTCAATTGAATGCTCAAATAAAAAGCCAGTCATCCTCGTAGCTTTAGTAATGTCCTTCATCTATATTTGCTGTAACTTGTCCGGTGTACATAATAAAGAGTATTCTATTCTATTCTTAACTTGAAAACCTGAATGACTAATAAATGGTTTTGTCACCCGATTTTAAGTAAAAAAAACTCTTAAAAACACTTGGGATAGCATTTTAAAATTTTTAATCCAATTAATGGTTCTTACGTGATGCTCCCACAAACAAACAGAAAAAAAACAGAATTGCATTTTTTTCTTCTATTTCTTTTTGCGTTTTTCAATTATTTTCATGCAAAAATATTCAATGTACACATGGCGAGTCTACGGTTTTATCATATGTATAGATGATAAAGAAATATTTAGACCGTCACTAGAAGCACTTTCATTTGCTACGTCGCTCAGTACAGATTGCTAATTGCTTTTTTACTAAAGTAATCATCTAAGCTGACCACATATTTAAATTTCATTTATTAACGTTTCGTGTCCTTCTGTCCTTGCGTCCGTGTGATCGCATATTTGTATCAATCAAATCAATCGCTAAAATATAATATAATTGGTCCGTCAGATGAATTTTTCTTATTTTTCTTTTTCACACATAAACGTAAACATAATATGCACCATAACTATGGGAAATAATCGAATGACTTCTACCATCTGTCTGTCTGGGCGGAGTGGAAAGGAGCGTTAGACTCTTACTGACTAAAACCTGTCCGTGTTACTCCTAATGCCTTTAGCGTTCCAGGGCCGCGGTGACTCTTTTGAAAAAAATCCGTAACCCTGGCCCTTTTTTGTCGTTTTGAAATGGCAAAAGATATGTATGTAGGTACATACGTGTCAAATATTTAACGGCAACGGTTCTGTTTTTCATTTGGACGTATGGAACCCTAATATCGTTATTTGTAGGTGGTGAAATCACCATGTCATCATTCATATACATTTATCTTACTGTTCATAACTTATATAGTTATTTCCGGTTACAGGAAAATCCGCAGTTAATATATTTGTGACCCTGTATTTATTGGGAAGTAAAATACGATATTTTCCGATTGAATGTAATAAGCATACCAGAAGAGCGGGAGCATACGATGAAGTCGATGTGGGCGAGTGTCCGACCCGCACGGGGCGCCTGATACTTAAGGTTATTATTAGAAATCTGGTAAATAATATCCTATAATTCCTTATTTGTCACATTGTCTGCACTATGAATATTGCCATGTGGTTTTCGGGCAATCTGATAATACGCGGTACGTGACAGTGGAGTGGCATATTCCTGCGCGCGCATTTTGCAATGTCCTACATAATCTCTTGGTCCATAACAGACACACTCGACGAACGTGTGTTCAACGTTCTCGTCTCGAGACATGTGAGAGTAATGAGCCCCTCACAACCTCAACTACAAGATCAACGAACACACATTACGAATATCTTTTAATTATTAGAAGTCGAGGTAGGGATCCGTCTATTACAACGTTGAACTCGCGTCATGTGTGGATGAACTACTGCAGTCGGCACAAACACTCGTAACTAATGTGCTCCTTCACTTCTGTGCGGGAGCTAATCCGTGGTCTTAACAGAGTGAGCGGTGGCCGCGGGCCAGTTCCCTCGCAGTTTTTGTTTCTCCTATCAGTTCAGTAAATTACTTCGCTGGAACAGTTACCTGCGTTAAGCGCGCTACAGTTCTCACGCTGAATTGCTAACCTTCCAGTACATTTACTGCGCTGTTTGCGGCTGCTTAGGTGTGATGCGAATAAATAGTGTCGTTTCTGACTAGAGGCGACGTTTAAATGAAGTAAACACGACCGTCGCCTCTCCGGCTCGCACCTCGCCTCACGCTCGGCGCCTCGCCTCGCCGCACCTCACCGCGCTCGCCTCGCCGCGCGAGCAGTGTCGCGTCACAGTGTAGTCGCGTCTGTCAACGGTGTCTTGTTGGTAGCGCGAGAGATGAGTAATGACTTGTTCTATCACATTTTTCATAAACAATATATTTTCTTGCCGCCTTAGAATTAAAATGTCAAAGTTAGCTGCTTGGCTTTGTACAGATAAGAATAATGTTGAGTAAAAGTGTTCTCGGAGAAGAAAGGAAATGCAGTATTAGCATTGTTATCTGCAGATAAACGCGCGCCGAGCAGACTGCGCAATTAACATTTAAGTTAAACATCTGAAAGGCAAAACAGCAACAAGCGCGAGTAAAAAGAAATATATATATATATATATATATATATACTAGTATTCCGCTTGGGGGCGCGAGTTGCGAGCAACTCGCGGTGTCTTTTTAGTATTTTTTGATTAACAACAAAGGGGTTGAAAAGGGTTGAATTTTAATTGGTCTCTTTAAACAACCTCGAAAACTATTTTTCTCTACTATGTCAGATTTCTGAGATACGCAAAGGGGTTGAAAGAAGGGTGTTGAAAAGGGTTGAATTTTTATTGACCATATACTCATCTAAATACCCTTTATACAACCTCGAAAACTATTTTTCTCTACTATGTCAGATTTCTGAGATACGCAAAGGGGTTGAAAGAAGGGGGTTGAAAAGGGTTGATTTTTTATTGGCCATATACTCACCCAGATACCCTCTATACAACCCCGAAAACCATTTTTCTCTACAATGTCAGGTTTCTGAGATATGCCAAGGGGTTGAAAGTAGGGGGTTGAATAGGGTTGAATTTTTTATCGGCCATATACTCATCCAGACACCCTCTATACAGCACTAAAAACCATTTTTCTCTACAATGCCAGGTTTCTGAGATATGCCAAGGGGTTGAAAGTAGGGGGTTCAAAAGGGGTATTTTTTTTTTAGTTTTATACTCATATAGATACCTTCTATACAACCCCGAAAACCATTTTTCTCTAAAATGTCAGATTTCTGAGATACGCAAAGGGGTTGTAAAAAGGGGGTTGAAAAGGGGTAGTTTTTTTTTTCGTTTTCTACTCATCCAAACACCCTCTATACAACCCCGAAAACCATTTTTCTCTTCGACGTCAGGTTTCTGAGATAAGCAATGGGGTTGAAAGAAGGGGGTTGAAAAGGGGTAGTTTCAGATTTTTCCCATACTCACACCGACACCTTCTATACAACCCCATAAAAAGTTTTCCCCTCCTAGCACGGCAAGTGGGAGAACAATTATGTCAATCAGTCAATCAATCAGTGAGTGGTTTTTTAATTATATATAATATAAATTATATATAATATAATAACTAGTGTTTCGCTTGGGGGCGCGAGTTGCAAGCAACCCGCGGTGTCTTTTTAGTATTTTTTGAGTAACAATTATTATTTCCCTGTGAGATACGCAAAGGGGTTGAAAGGAGGGGGTTGAAAACGCTTAAATAGGGTTGAATTTTTATTCGCCATATACTTGTCCAGATACCCTCTATACAACCCCGAAAACCATTTTTCTCTACGATGTCAGCTTTCTGAGATACGCAAAGGGGTTGAAAGAAGGGGGTTGAAAAGGGTTGAATTTTTTAATCGTCTGTTTCTCATCCAAACACCCTCTATACAACCTCGAAAACCATTTTTCTCTACAATGTCAAGTTTCTGAGATACGCAAAGGGGTTGAAAGTAGGGGGTTGAAAAGGGTTGAATAAGGTTGAATTTTTTATTGGCCATACACTCATCCAGGCACCCTCTATACAACCCCGAATACCATTGTTCTCTAAAATGTCAGATTTCTGAGATACGCAAAGGGGTTGTAAAAAGGGGGTTGAAAAGGGGTAATTTTTTTTTCGTTTTATACTCACCCAGACACCCTCTATACAACCCCGAAAACCATTTTTCTCTTCGACGTCAGGTTTCTGAGATAAGCAATGGGGTTGAAAGAAGGGGGTTGAAAAGGGGTAGTTTCAGATTTTTCCCATACTCACCCCGACACCTTCTATACAACCCCATAAAAAGTTTTCCCCTCCTAACACGGGAAGTGGGAGAACAATTATGTCAATCAGTCAATCAATCAATCAGTCAGTCAATCAGTGAGTGGTTTTTTAATTATATATAATATAATAACTAGTATTTCGCTTGGGGGCGCGAGTTGCAAGCAACTCACGGTGTCTTTTTAGTATTTTTTGACTAACAACAAAGGGGTTGAAAGTAGGGGGTTGAAAAGTGTTGAATTTTTTTGGCCATATACTCATCTAAATACCCTTTATACAACCTCGAAAACTATTTTTCTCTACTATGTCAGGTTTCTGAGATACGCAAAGGGGTTGAAAGTAGGGGGTTGAAAAGGGTTGAATAGGGTTGAATTTTTTATTGGCCATATACTCATGCAAATACGCTCTATACAACCTCGAAAACCATTTTTCTCTACAATGTCAAGTTTCTGAGATACGCAAAGGGGTTGAAAGTAGGGGGTTGAAAAGGGTTGAATAAGGTTGAATTTTTTATTGGCCATACACTCATCCAGGCACCCTCTATACAACCCCGAATACCATTGTTCTCTAAAATGTCAGATTTCTGAGATACGCAAAGGGGTTGAAACAAGGGGGTTGAAAAGGGGTAATTTTTTTTTTCGTTTTATACTCATCCAAACACCCTCTATACAACCCCGAAAACCATTTTTCTCTTCGACGTCAGGTTTCCGAGATAAGCAATGGGGTTGAAAGAAGGGGGTTGAAAAGGGGTAGTTTCAGATTTTTCCCATACTCACCCCGACACCTTCTATACAACCCCATAAAAAGTTTTCCCCTCCTAGCATGGGAAGTGGGAGAACAATTATGTCAATCAGTGAGTGGTTTTTTAATTATATATAATATAACTAGTATTTCGCTTGAGGGCGCGAGTTGCGAGCAACTCGCGTTGACTTTTTAGTATTTTTACTCACCCAGATACCCTCTATACAACCCCGAAAACCATTTTTCTCTACAATGTCAGGTTTCTGAGTTACGCAAAGGGGTTGAAAGAAGGGGGTTGAAAAGGGTTGAATTTTTTTTAGCCATATTTTCATCCAGATGCCCTCTATACAACCCCGAAAACCATTTTTCTCTACAATGTCAGGTTTCTAAGTTACGCAAAGGGGTTGAAAGAAGGGGGTTGAAAAGGGTTGAATTTTTTTTGGCCATATTTTCATACAGACACCCTCTATACAACCCCGAAGACCATTTTTCTCTACAATGTCAAGTTTCTGAGATATGCAAAGGGGTTGAAAGAAGTGTGTTGAAAAGGGTTGATTTTTTTATTGGCTATATACTCACCCAGATACCCTCTATACAACCCCAAAGACCATTTTTCTCTACAATGTCAAGTTTCTGGGTTACGCAAAGGGGTTGAAACAAGGGGGTTGAAAAGGGTTTAATAGGGTTGATTTTTTTATTGGCCATATACTCACCCAGATACCCTGCTGCCTGTTTCTGCTATAATGACGATATCGTCTGCAAATCGCAAGTGAGAGATGTACTCGACATTAATGTTAATGCCACGTTCTTTCCAGTTCAGCGTCTTGAACATATCCTCCATTGCATTAGTGAACAATTTCGGGGAAATAACATCCCCTTGTCTCACTCCTCGATGCAACGGTATGGTACTTGTTTGCTGATTCTGTACTTGAACGGACATGGTGGCGGCCTCGTAGAGACATCTCATCACTTGGATGTATCGCCAGTTTACTTGGCAGCGCTGCAGGGACTCCAGAACAGACCAGATTTCAACAGAGTCAAAGGCCTTTTCATAGTCCACAAATGCTAGACACAGGGGCTGATTGTACTCTTCGGTCTTCTGTATAATCTGCCGCACTGTGTGGATGTGGGCTATGGTGCCATATCCGCTCCGAAACCCAGCCTGCTCCGGTGGTTGGAATTCGTCGAGTCTTCGCGCAAGACGGTTCGTGATCACTCTTGAAAACAGCTTATAGACGTGGCTTAGAAGGGGTATATAGTTCTTCAACAGGGTCTTGTTTCCCTTTTTAAGAACAAAACGACCACACTTCTACTCCACGCCTCTGGAGTTCTCCCTTCAAATAGGACAGCGTTAAAAAGCTTCTGGAGCTCCCTAAGTACGGGGTTACCTCCAGCTTTCAGCAGCTCTGTGGTAACGCCGTCTTCTCCAGGGGCTTTTCCATTTTTAAGCTGCCCAAGAGCGATCTCGATTTCGCCAATACTGACTTCTGGCAGGTATCCGGTGAAATGGCGTGTCAATGTGGCTCTAAGACCCTCATTTTCGGGATCAGGACGAGATGCATGCGATGCGTATAACCGGCTATAGAAGTCCTCCACTTCCGAAAGGACTGCTGGCTTCGAAGAAACGAATTCTCCACTTGCTGTGGTCAACTTCGTCAGGTGGCTTCTTCCGAGAGATTGTACGAACACCTTTGACCCCCGATTCTGCTCGATTGCTCTTTCAACCGAAAGAGCATTGAAGCGCCGGAGGTCGCGTCGTACGTTTTTGTTGATCTCTCGGTTTAGAAACCGCTTTGCCGACGAAGTGGTGGGTGGGTTTTCACGTCGTTCCTTCATTAGCCCTAAAGTTCCTTCTGAAAGCTTGGACTTTTTGCCCTTACGCTGCATATCACAGAATCTCATACCTTCTTCCCTGAGGATCCGAGTCACATTTTCGAGGTTCTGGTTTACGTCTGTTGTGGTTTCCACGGCAGCGAATCGGTTTACCAGGTTTGCCTGGAACGTTTCAGATCCTGCCATGGACATTCATCAGATAGACACGTTCGGCCTTGAAGTTAATATTCAGAGAGCCTCGTACAAGTCGGTGATCGCTACCGGTATTGAACCTATTGATCACGGAGACGTCTCTGAATATATGCCTCTTGTCCGTTATGATGAAGTCGATCTCATTTTTGGTCATAGTGTCGGGGCTTTGCCACGTCCACTTCCTAACACACACTATACAACCTCGAAAACTATTTTTCTCTACTATGTCAGGTTTCTGAGATACGCAAAGGGGTTGAAAAGGGTTGTATTTTTTAATCGCCATATACTTGTCCAAATACCCTCCATACAAACCTGAAAACCGTTTTGCTCTACTATGTCAGGTTTCTGAGATACGCAAAGGGGTTGAATAAAACAATCCATACATGCTCTGTGTGACACAGATGTTCACAGAACTGTATTTGTTCATAAACTGTATCTCAAAGTGTGTGTATCCTAGAAACTAAGATGTATTTTTGCATGCAAAATAAAATAAACTTATTATTATTATTATCAGTTATCTTTTTTTTCTCAGCTCTATTTTGGCTGGTTTTTACCACATTTACGGGCCAAGCCAAGTAAATGTAGCGTGTGGTGCGTTTAATGGATTGTGTGATGAGGTCCTACTTCGTTGTCATCTATCTGCATACATTTTCTGACAATTCTGCATGTATTTAGAATCGCAGCCTTTTGCAATGTTATGTAGAGGGTTTCTGTAAGATCTAATAATTTTAAACTATGGAGGAGATAATTTGGGATAACAACCGTGGTGGAACGTACTATTGGAACTACACATACTTTTTCTTGACGCCAGATTCTCATAACTTCATCTTTGAGTTCTGCGTATTTACTTATTTTTTCAGTGATCGTCTTCTGAATGTTATGTGTATTGGGGATTGCAATGTCTATCAAATAAGTTATTTTATTTATTTTATCCTGTAATGTTATATTCGGTCTATTATAATGTATGGTTCTGTCGGTGAGAATGGCACGGTCGTAGTAGAGCTTATGTGTAGTACTTTCTAAAATGGTTTGTGGTGTATAGTTGTAGTAAGGGGTTTTAGTGTTTTGAATGAGTGCGTGTTTGAGAGCTAGGTTTTGATGGATGACGTTTGCTACTTGGTTATGCCTATGAGTGTAATCGGTCTGCGTGAGTGTTGTGCAGACGCCAGTAATATGCTGAATGGTTTCAGGTTGGGTGTGACACTTGCGACATTTATCGTTTGTTACTGTAGGCTGTAGGGTCTTTAATTATGTATTTTCTGTAAAAAAAAATTGTGTTAATGATCTGTTATTATTATTATTTCCTTTATTCATTACATAAATACATATAAATTACATTTTTAAATATTAAAATACAATTATATAAAAATATTTAAAAATATAAAAAATAGTAGCCCACCGGTATCGGGAACAGGGTCCAAGCTACCGGCGGCCAGATCCCCAGAGAGAGGAATCTCCTAACAATGCGAGCCGTGTCCAGAAGTACCGCTTTCTGGATCAAGCCCTTGATCCAGCTGCCTAAAGAGAGCCTCTTAAGGTGTTGGTCGAGGCTCTTGGCTATTAAGCCATTGACGGAAACGACTATCGATACAATGATCGGTACGTGAGCCAAGTCAAGATATTTAATTTGCTTATATCTCTGGGCTTTCACGAGGTTCTCGTCATGTGGAACAGTTATGTCTACAATCATTGCACGCCTCACGATTCGGTCCACCACCACTATATCAGGCTTATTGGCAACAATAGTCCTGTCAGTGATGATGGACCGATCCCAGTACAATGTGATATTGCCATTATGGAGAACTGGGTCGGGCACATACATACCTGTAGTACGGCACCTCCGATTCCACAAGTGAATATTTTAGAGCAAGTTGCTGGTGGACAATCCTGGCTACGAGGTTGTGCCTATGCAAATACTCTCAATACTTATTATTGTTATTATGTAATCCCGAAGACCATTTTTCTCTACAATGTCAAGTTTCTGAGATACGCAAAGGGGTTGAAAGTAGGGGGTTGAAAAGGGTTGAATAGGGTTGAATTTTTTATTGGCCATATACTCATACAGACACCTTTTATACAACCCCGAATACCATTTTTCTCTAAAATGACAGATTTCTGAGATACGCAAAGGGGTTGAAAGAAGGGGGTTGAAAAGGGTTGATTTTTTTATAGTCCATATACTCACCTAGATACCCTCTATACAACCCCGGAAACCATTTTTCTCTACGATGTCAGCTTTCTGAGATGGGTCTACCCTTTATAGCAGAACTTTTAATGTCATAATATTATTTTGCATAACAAAGGATAGCATAATCTTCACTTCGCAGAAAATTGTTTGGTGTACCCTCATTTATCATACATTAAAAAGTCATAATTTTGTAAGTCAGAATCATCTTTAGACATAAATTTCATATCCATAATGATTAAAAAGTAGAACCATCTTATCGCAGAAAGTTCACAGTCAGAATTGTCTTTTGGCAAACATTTCATATCGGTAGTCATTATAAGGCAGAACTGGCATATTTCCGAAAGTTAACAGAATCATCTTTTGTCATACATTTTGACAAAATTGATTGAGTCAGGCGTTACTTTGCGGAAATCCATTTTAAATTTGAAAATGAAAACAATATATCTAGTTTTAATTTCCGCGAATATTAGTGGGTTGCAGGTATGCACCTCCCTCCCGCCCGCTATATTATGCACATGCGAGATTACTGGGCAAATGCAAGGATTTTAAGCACATGCAGGAAGGCAATGCAAAACCCAACACCATTACCGACACGTGTTTCGCCTCTCCACGAGGCATCTTCAGGGGACGTGTTGACTCGCTGACCGTTGAGTTGCGACTGAGCATTTAGTACAAGGCAACCCCCCTTTTATACACTGCCACCGTTGGTTATTTGTGTACAACTACCCACAAACATTCGCAGTAAAGGGGAAGAAACCAAATTCGTCTGGTCATTCAACAGTGCAAAATTATTATTATTACTATGTTTAAAAATCTCTAATTGTTCTAAAACACACAGCCGGAAACCCTTATCACAAATATGTAGTATATTAAAACTATTGTTGTCGCGCAAAGAATGGCCGGTATCAATTAGATGTTTCGCGAAATTCGATTTGTCCGAATGGCCATTTCTATACGCGGCAACATGTTCCCCATACCTTATGTCAAAGTTTCGGCCCGTCTGACCCACATACACCCCGTTGCATTCATCACAGACCAGCCTATACACCCCAGACTTTTTACTATTTTCTAAAATATCTTTTCCGTTACAAATACGGCGTATATTCTGGTCCGTTCTGAACGCTACATAAACGTTGTTTTTTCTAAGTAAATTACTAATTCTATCTGAAATGGGGCCCATATAGGTCAGACTGGCCACATATCTATTAATATTAGTACGCGGACATGCATATAATAGTGAACGAACCCTTTCTTTCTGCTTTCTACTAATTAAACTGTCTACCATTGACTTTGAGTAACCGTTAGAAATTGCGATCTGGTAAATAATATTAAGTTCTTTTACATAATTTTCTGCTGAAAGGGGGAGGGCAAATAATCTATGAATATAGCTGCGGAAGGCGGCTAATTTATGTTGAAGAGGGTGACAAGAAGAGGCTGGTATTGTCGTGTCAGTGTGTGTCATTTTGACATCCATAAATAGAAAGACACATCTGTATTAAAATTTATTTCATAAGACATATTCCAATTTATTTTGCTTTAAATCTAACTATATATACACTTACCCTAAAAACAAACTAAAATTCTCCTAATTACAAAATGGCATCAAAAAACTCGTCCGCATCGCTATCGACTGGGAGTGAACGCATCTGTTATATTACAGAAAATTCAGTTACAATAATTTTCTTTTTTTTTTCTTTTTCTTACCAGAACAATAAAATTTGTACAAGCAAGCATGCAGCATGCAAGCAAGCACGCAGCATGCAAGCAAGCAAGCAGCATGCAAGCAAGCGTGCAGCATGCAAGCAAGCAAGCAACATGCAGCATGCATGGTTTCTGTCACGGCTACAGCGCTGCGGGGTTCCGGCGGTCCCACGCGAGTTTATCGTTGCAGATGGGTTTAACGCTCACCACCGCAGCTTCGGCGAGTGTTACAACCACCTGCTCCTCAACTCGCGGGCCGCCTCACCCCTCCGCGCCTTCGCGGTTTTAAATTACACTCTAGGGGTAGGGCAGACAAGACTACGTGGAGTCGGTTTTGCAGCGATTTGTTTCTGTCACTAAATTTTTAGTAAAAAGCGTTTACTGTTAAGACAATGTTTAAATTTTAATATAAGTACCTAAGATTAGATACAAATGCTTTTTTTATGGAAATGTTTAAAGAGATTCATCCCAGGTGAAATTCTGCCATCTTCATAGTATGCCATGTGAAATTATGCAAAATGATCGTTGTTCCAAGTAAACATTGTGCTAAACGAAATTATGCGATGTTTTAACAATGCTAAAGGTAATTATGCCAAATAAAATTCTGCCATCCTAATAGTATGCCATTGTAAATTCGGGCATATAAATATTCGGCCAAACAATAGTTATACTAAATATTTTTTATGCCTTACAAATACTCGTTTAAAAAAGATTATGCCAAGTGTGTTATGCCAAGTAAAATGCGGAGCAACAAGATTCTGCCAGATAGAGGGAACTCTTCTGAGATACGCAAAAGGGTTTTTTTTAATTTACAATTCATTACCGCGGACTTGGTGGTCCGCGCCTTTTTTACAGGTTAAACTTGTTTAGATTTTTTTTTTTTACATTACATATAGTATGTGCTTCCACATTGGACACTTTTCCTTAATCTACGCACAAGTTATTCCTGTGAGCATACAATAAAAGCATTTCGTAGCTTATGGTCTATGTGAGCTCATCATTTTTTTCTTTTTTTTTTCTTTGTGTTTTTATTTTGTTTTTTTTTTTTAATGTTTCTTTTTGATTTTTTTTTTTTTATATGTATAATCTTCAGACTTTTTGTTCTAAATTACTTATTACTATATTAGTTAAAACACGGATGTTTTGACACACTTAAAACAAATGGATATACATAAAGGGGTGATGCATGGCAGTTTGAGCCGGCCAACCTCGACCTTGCGGGAACGTGAGTATGACAGACTCACTCTGCCATGCAGCTTTACATAATGGTATTTTATTTAACATTATGGAGAATACAGAGTTTGGGTGGAGTTTATTATTGGGGACAGGGATTAGTTTAGGTGGGCCTAATGACCAGGGACTTCGCTAGTTTCTTCTTTCTTCGCAGAGAAGGAGAAAAGCTGGGTATAAGCTTCTGCATAGGCTCAAGTCGACCTAGAGCCCGAATACCTATCTCACCTGGCCTTGCAGCTCTGATCAACGGAAGCACCAGCAAAACGACCATAAAAGGTAGCAAGTATGCTGCAAATGGTAGTTGCCACTCACCGATGCCGTATAATGCGAACCAAAGGGAAGACGATCGCATTATTCGAGTGGAGAGAGGAGACTCCATTTGCCCAGGCGAGCTCGCTGCTCCAACAAATCAGAGAGGCAGGAGAACACACGGTCACAGCCCGCACTATAAGTGTTGACGCGGTGGTGGTCGGAGGGGAAAGAGGAGACGTCGCAGACCGCTTCGGCTGTTTAAAAGCCTCAGAACAGCATGAGTTAGTCGTCTATGAGGACAGAGGGGAAAGTTTGAGCTTTCTCAGAGCCCCAAGAGACCCAACAGCCAGCGCGACGAGCTCCAGAACGAGTCCGACCACTCAAAGTGGATCCGAGAGGGCCCAGGAGAAGGCAGCCGCCGAAAAAGCTGCAAAGGAGCAGAGCAAAACTACCAGCCCAGAGGACCAAGCCCGGTCGAGGAGTCGCCTGAAAGCAATCGGCATTTTCCTCAGTTCTCTACTCCCTAGCACCAGCCGCAAATCACAAGCTGATAAGCAGGGGGAAGCAGTGGAGAGGTTCTTCAGAAAAACACCAAGAGAACCATCACCGAAGAAGCCCACACCAACAAGAGCCGACAAAGGGCATGTTATCCCACCGACCCTCGCAGCCAATTCAGGCACTACGGACCACGTGAAGAGCGCTTTCCTCGAGTACATAGCAATCGTGGGAGCGACCAGAGAGGTTAATCTCATGACATGCAAGAAGATCCTGCAGACCTTCCAGAGAAACACTGAAGGACTGCTAAGGGTACTGCTCGAGGAGGCCGAGGCGGCCGTATACGACAACGTCAAATCTCAAGTCATCATAGGAGAAATGGCGGGGTCGTATATGGCAGCTTTCAGCGCGGAGAGTGGCTTTGTGACCCTGTACGAGGAGGAAACGGGGCGCTCAGGCAAAATAAAATTCAGAGCACCGAAAACCGACCCGATACTGATTACCGCCAGGTGTACCAAAATCATGCTGGATGACAAGATCCTTGAAATGGCTCAGTCCATTCTGGGGACTTCAGACATCCAGGAGCATTGGGCGGTACCCAGTATCAGGTGGGTAAACGGCAGTGGCGTGCAGTGGTTCGAGTTAGGGTAGGCCAGAAAATAATGTCCAAAAAAAAACACCACATTATTCAGGGTTGAAATTTGGTGTTTTTTTTTTTTTTTGAATAGGCAATAAAAAAAAAAGAAACTCATTTCATTAAAAATGAACCCTAAATAATGTGGTTATTTTTTAAATATTATTTGGACATTTTCTCTGGCCTACCCTAACTCGAACCACTGCACGCCACTGGTAAACGGAGTTCCGGGTTGCGGCAAGACAACCTGGGTGGTGAAACACTTCGACGAGGAAAAGGACGTTGTGGCCACCACGACAACTGAAACTGCCAAAGATCTCAGGGAGGAGGGAAGCTTGCGCACCGCTTAGGAGACCGAGTAAAGACAAAGGTGCGCACTATGGCCTCAATCTTAGTAAATGGGATCAGGAAACAAGAGAAATGCTACCGCCTCACGGTAGACGAGGCAGAGTGAACCTATTCGAGTTAAGGTATACCCGTCCATTTATGGTGGCTGGCATCACCCAGGAACTCCTCTGCACACATCGCCCCCCCACCCGATGGATGGGCAGTAATGCGCGTTCTCTGATGTTGCTCGCGAACGGTGCTGAATTCCGGGATTCGCTAGGGGCCAGATTTTAGGGCTCTTTATGCCCTTTCAAACGACACCAATCTCGGTCTTCTAGCACCAGGGGTTACGAAGATAACTTGCGGGGGGTGAAGTAGTCCCGAGGGGGGAGGGGGGGGGGGGGAGGTTTCGTGGGGAGACGATAGGCGGTGGGGTCTTGGGGGGTCTCGTGCGGAGGTAAGAGGGGGTGGGGTCTTGGGAGTGGGGTCTTGGGGGGTCTTGTGGGGAGGTGAGGGGTGGTGGGGTCTTGGGAGAGTGGGTCTTGGGGGGTCTCGTGGAGAGGTGAGGGGTGGTGGGGTCTTGGGAGTGGGGGTCTTGGGGGATCATCACTCGTGTGGTGGTTTGGAGGTTTAAGTTGGAGGGGGTATTCCCAGGTTGAGTGGGGGTGGTTGTGAAAAGTAAGGGGGGGGTAAAGCTCGCGAACGGTGCTGAATTCCGGGATTCGCTAGGGGCCAGATTTTAGGGCTCTTTATGCCCTTTCAAACGACACCAATCTCGGTCTTCTAGCACCAGGGGTTACGAAGATAACTTGCGGGGGGGTGAGGTAGTCCCGAAGGGGGAGGGGGGGGGAAGGTTTCGTGGGGAGACGATAGGCGGTGGGGTCTTGGGTGGGGTCTTGGGGGGTCTCGTACGGAGGTAAGAGGGGGTGGGGTCTTGGTGGGGGTCTTGGGTGGTCTCGTGGGGAGGTGATGGGTGGTAGGGTCTTGGGAGTGGGGGTCTTGAGGGATCGTCACTCGTGTGGTGGTTTAGAGGTTTAAGTTGGAGGGGGTATTCCCAGGTTGGAAGGGGGTGGTTGTGAAAAGTAAGGGGGCTAAAGCTCGCGAACGGTGCTGAATTCCGGGATTCGCAAGGGGCCAGATTTTAGGGCTCTTAATGCCCTTTCAAACGACACCAATCTCGGTCTTCTAGCACCAGGGGTTACGAAGATAACTTGCGGGGGGGTGAGGTAGTCCCGAGGGGGGAGGGGGGGGGCTTCGTGGGGAGACGATAGGCGGTGGGGTCTTGGGGGTCTCGTGGGGTAGGGTGAAGGGTTCAGGAGTTCCCTCAGGACTTACGTATGCGCTGGTGCGGAGCTGGAGCGGATTCTTCACGTCGGTCCGCGTGATGGCTGGTGTGGTAGAATAATTCTTCGGCCGGCTTCGGAGTCTTCATATATTAAAGAAAAGCACGTGGTGACAAAAAGTGTGGTTATACCACGCGGTTTGAGGTTGTTTTTTGGTAATAACCTCGTGCTTTTTGGCAATCTTGGTACCTTTATGTCTTTATTGGTTTCCCTCCGATTTCCAAGATTCTAACGCCGTTGAATTTGCCTTCGCCTCCTCTCTCTGGGTGAATGTGGGAGAGGTAATCCGACTACGCAAAGGGGTTGAAAGAAGGGGGTCGATAAGGGTTGGATAGGGTTGAATTTTTTATTGGTCGTATACTCATCCAGATACCCTCTATACAACCCCGAAGACCATTTTTCTCTAAAATGTCAGGTTTCTGAGATACGCAAAGGGGTTGAAACAAGGGGGTTGAAAAGGATTGAATAGGGTTGAATTTTGTACTGGCTATATACTCATCCAGACACCCTCTATACAACCCCGAAAACCATTTTTCTCTAGAATGTCAGGTTTCTGAGATACGCAAAGGGGTTGAAACAAGGGGGTTGAAAAGGATGGAATAGGGTTGAATTTTTTACTGGCTATAATATACTCATCCAGACACCCTCTATACAACCCTGAAAACCATTTTTCTCTAGAATGTCAGGTTTCTGAGATCCGCAAAGGGGTTGAAACAAGGGGGTTGAAAAGGGTTGAATAGGGTTGATTTTTTTATTGGTCGTATACTCATCCAGATATCCTCTATACAACCCGGAAGACCATTTTTCTCTAAAATGTCAGGTTTCTGAGATACGCAAAGGGGTTGAAACAAGGGGGTTGAAAAGGATTGAATAGGGTTGAATTTTTTAGTGGTCATATACTCATCCAGACACCTTCTATACAACCCCGAAAACCATTTTTCTCTACAATGTCAGGTTTCCGAGATATGCCAAGGGGTTGAAAGAAGGGGGTTGAAAAGGATTGAATAGGGTTGAATTTTTTAGTGGCCATATACTCATCCAGACACCTTCTATACAACCCCGAAAACCATTTTTCTCTACAATGTCAGGTTTCCGAGATATGCCAAGGGGTTGAAACAAGGGGGTTGAAAAGGGTTGAATTTTTTATTCGTCATATACTCATCCAGATACCCTCTATACAACCCCGAAAACCATTTTTCTCTGCAATGTCAGGTTTCTGAGATACGCAAAGGGGTTGAAAGTAGGGGGTTGAAAAGGGTTGAATAGGGTTGAATTTTTTATTGGCCATATACTCATGCAAATACGCTCTATACAACCACGAAAACCATTTTTCTCTAAAATGTCAGATATCTGAGATACGCAAAGGGGTTGTAAAAAGGGGGTTGAAAAGGGGTAATTTTTTTTTCGTTTTATACTCACCCAGACACCCTCTATACAACCCCGAAAACCATTTTTCTCTTCGCCGTCAGGTTTCTGAGATAAGCAATGGGGTTGAAAGAAGGGGGTTGAAAAGGGGTAGTTTCAGATTTTTCCCATACTCACCCCGACACCTTCTATACAACCCCATAAAAAGTTTTCCCCTCCTAGCATGGGAAGTGGGAGAACAATTATGTCAATCAGTGAGTGGTTTTTTAATTATATATAATATAACTAGTATTTCGCTTGAGGGCGCGAGTTGCGAGCAACTCGCGTTGACTTTTTAGTATTTTTACTCACCCAGATACCCTCTATACAACCCCGAAAACCATTTTTCTCTACAATGTCAGGTTTCTGAGTTACGCAAAGGGGTTGAAAGAAGGGGGTTGAAAAGGGTTGAATTTTTTTTAGCCATATTTTCATCCAGATGCCCTCTATACAACCCCGAAAACCATTTTTCTCTACAATGTCAGGTTTCTAAGTTACGCAAAGGGGTTGAAAGAAGGGGGTTGAAAAGGGTTGAATTTTTTTTGGCCATATTTTCATACAGACACCCTCTATACAACCCCGAAGACCATTTTTCTCTACAATGTCAAGTTTCTGAGATATGCAAAGGGGTTGAAAGAAGTGTGTTGAAAAGGGTTGATTTTTTTATTGGCTATATACTCACCCAGATACCCTCTATACAACCCCAAAGACCATTTTTCTCTACAATGTCAAGTTTCTGGGTTACGCAAAGGGGTTGAAACAAGGGGGTTGAAAAGGGTTTAATAGGGTTGATTTTTTTATTGGCCATATACTCACCCAGATACCCTGCTGCCTGTTTCTGCTATAATGACGATATCGTCTGCAAATCGCAAGTGAGAGATGTACTCGACATTAATGTTAATGCCACGTTCTTTCCAGTTCAGCGTCTTGAACATATCCTCCATTGCATTAGTGAACAATTTCGGGGAAATAACATCCCCTTGTCTCACTCCTCGATGCAACGGTATGGTACTTGTTTGCTGATTCTGTACTTGAACGGACATGGTGGCGGCCTCGTAGAGACATCTCATCACTTGGATGTATCGCCAGTTTACTTGGCAGCGCTGCAGGGACTCCAGAACAGACCAGATTTCAACAGAGTCAAAGGCCTTTTCATAGTCCACAAATGCTAGACACAGGGGCTGATTGTACTCTTCGGTCTTCTGTATAATCTGCCGCACTGTGTGGATGTGGGCTATGGTGCCATATCCGCTCCGAAACCCAGCCTGCTCCGGTGGTTGGAATTCGTCGAGTCTTCGCGCAAGACGGTTCGTGATCACTCTTGAAAACAGCTTATAGACGTGGCTTAGAAGGGGTATATAGTTCTTCAACAGGGTCTTGTTTCCCTTTTTAAGAACAAAACGACCACACTTCTACTCCACGCCTCTGGAGTTCTCCCTTCAAATAGGACAGCGTTAAAAAGCTTCTGGAGCTCCCTAAGTACGGGGTTACCTCCAGCTTTCAGCAGCTCTGTGGTAACGCCGTCTTCTCCAGGGGCTTTTCCATTTTTAAGCTGCCCAAGAGCGATCTCGATTTCGCCAATACTGACTTCTGGCAGGTCTCCGGTGAAATGGCGTGTCAATGTGGCTCTAAGACCCTCATTTTCGGGATCAGGACGAGATGCATGCGATGCGTATAACCGGCTATAGAAGTCCTCCACTTCCGAAAGGACTGCTGGCTTCGAAGAAACGAATTCTCCACTTGCTGTGGTCAACTTCGTCAGGTGGCTTCTTCCGAGAGATTGTACGAACACCTTTGACCCCCGATTCTGCTCGATTGCTCTTTCAACCGAAAGAGCATTGAAGCGCCGGAGGTCGCGTCGTACGTTTTTGTTGATCTCTCGGTTTAGAAACCGCTTTGCCGACGAAGTGGTGGGTGGGTTTTCACGTCGTTCCTTCATTAGCCCTAAAGTTCCTTCTGAAAGCTTGGACTTTTTGCCCTTACGCTGCATATCACAGAATCTCATACCTTCTTCCCTGAGGATCCGAGTCACATTTTCGAGGTTCTGGTTTACGTCTGTTGTGGTTTCCACGGCAGCGAATCGGTTTACCAGGTTTGCCTGGAACGTTTCAGATCCTGCCATGGACATTCATCAGATAGACACGTTCGGCCTTGAAGTTAATATTCAGAGAGCCTCGTACAAGTCGGTGATCGCTACCGGTATTGAACCTATTGATCACGGAGACGTCTCTGAATATATGCCTCTTGTCCGTTATGATGAAGTCGATCTCATTTTTGGTCATAGTGTCGGGGCTTTGCCACGTCCACTTCCTAACACACACTATACAACCTCGAAAACTATTTTTCTCTACTATGTCAGGTTTCTGAGATACGCAAAGGGGTTGAAAAGGGTTGTATTTTTTAATCGCCATATACTTGTCCAAATACCCTCCATACAAACCTGAAAACCGTTTTGCTCTACTATGTCAGGTTTCTGAGATACGCAAAGGGGTTGAATAAAACAATCCATACATGCTCTGTGTGACACAGATGTTCACAGAACTGTATTTGTTCATAAACTGTATCTCAAAGTGTGTGTATCCTAGAAACTAAGATGTATTTTTGCATGCAAAATAAAATAAACTTATTATTATTATTATCAGTTATCTTTTTTTTCTCAGCTCTATTTTGGCTGGTTTTTACCACATTTACGGGCCAAGCCAAGTAAATGTAGCGTGTGGTGCGTTTAATGGATTGTGTGATGAGGTCCTACTTCGTTGTCATCTATCTGCATACATTTTCTGACAATTCTGCATGTATTTAGAATCGCAGCCTTTTGCAATGTTATGTAGAGGGTTTCTGTAAGATCTAATAATTTTAAACTATGGAGGAGATAATTTGGGATAACAACCGTGGTGGAACGTACTATTGGAACTACACATACTTTTTCTTGACGCCAGATTCTCATAACTTCATCTTTGAGTTCTGCGTATTTACTTATTTTTTCAGTGATCGTCTTCTGAATGTTATGTGTATTGGGGATTGCAATGTCTATCAAATAAGTTATTTTATTTATTTTATCCTGTAATGTTATATTCGGTCTATTATAATGTATGGTTCTGTCGGTGAGAATGGCACGGTCGTAGTAGAGCTTATGTGTAGTACTTTCTAAAATGGTTTGTGGTGTATAGTTGTAGTAAGGGGTTTTAGTGTTTTGAATGAGTGCGTGTTTGAGAGCTAGGTTTTGATGGATGACGTTTGCTACTTGGTTATGCCTATGAGTGTAATCGGTCTGCGTGAGTGTTGTGCAGACGCCAGTAATATGCTGAATGGTTTCAGGTTGGGTGTGACACTTGCGACATTTATCGTTTGTTACTGTAGGCTGTAGGGTCTTTAATTATGTATTTTCTGTAAAAAAAAATTGTGTTAATGATCTGTTATTATTATTATTTCCTTTATTCATTACATAAATACATATAAATTACATTTTTAAATATTAAAATACAATTATATAAAAATATTTAAAAATATAAAAAATAGTAGCCCACCGGTATCGGGAACAGGGTCCAAGCTACCGGCGGCCAGATCCCCAGAGAGAGGAATCTCCTAACAATGCGAGCCGTGTCCAGAAGTACCGCTTTCTGGATCAAGCCCTTGATCCAGCTGCCTAAAGAGAGCCTCTTAAGGTGTTGGTCGAGGCTCTTGGCTATTAAGCCATTGACGGAAACGACTATCGATACAATGATCGGTACGTGAGCCAAGTCAAGATATTTAATTTGCTTATATCTCTGGGCTTTCACGAGGTTCTCGTCATGTGGAACAGTTATGTCTACAATCATTGCACGCCTCACGATTCGGTCCACCACCACTATATCAGGCTTATTGGCAACAATAGTCCTGTCAGTGATGATGGACCGATCCCAGTACAATGTGATATTGCCATTATGGAGAACTGGGTCGGGCACATACATACCTGTAGTACGGCACCTCCGATTCCACAAGTGAATATTTTAGAGCAAGTTGCTGGTGGACAATCCTGGCTACGAGGTTGTGCCTATGCAAATACTCTCAATACTTATTATTGTTATTATGTAATCCCGAAGACCATTTTTCTCTACAATGTCAAGTTTCTGAGATACGCAAAGGGGTTGAAAGTAGGGGGTTGAAAAGGGTTGAATAGGGTTGAATTTTTTATTGGCCATATACTCATACAGACACCTTTTATACAACCCCGAATACCATTTTTCTCTAAAATGACAGATTTCTGAGATACGCAAAGGGGTTGAAAGAAGGGGGTTGAAAAGGGTTGATTTTTTTATAGTCCATATACTCACCTAGATACCCTCTATACAACCCCGGAAACCATTTTTCTCTACGATGTCAGCTTTCTGAGATGGGTCTACCCTTTATAGCAGAACTTTTAATGTCATAATATTATTTTGCATAACAAAGGATAGCATAATCTTCACTTCGCAGAAAATTGTTTGGTGTACCCTCATTTATCATACATTAAAAAGTCATAATTTTGTAAGTCAGAATCATCTTTAGACATAAATTTCATATCCATAATGATTAAAAAGTAGAACCATCTTATCGCAGAAAGTTCACAGTCAGAATTGTCTTTTGGCAAACATTTCATATCGGTAGTCATTATAAGGCAGAACTGGCATATTTCCGAAAGTTAACAGAATCATCTTTTGTCATACATTTTGACAAAATTGATTGAGTCAGGCGTTACTTTGCGGAAATCCATTTTAAATTTGAAAATGAAAACAATATATCTAGTTTTAATTTCCGCGAATATTAGTGGGTTGCAGGTATGCACCTCCCTCCCGCCCGCTATATTATGCACATGCGAGATTACTGGGCAAATGCAAGGATTTTAAGCACATGCAGGAAGGCAATGCAAAACCCAACACCATTACCGACACGTGTTTCGCCTCTCCACGAGGCATCCTCAGGGGACGTGTTGACTCGCTGACCGTTGAGTTGCGACTGAGCATTTAGTACAAGGCACCCCCCTTTTATACACTGCCACCGTTGGTTATTTGTGTACAACTACCCACAAACATTCGCAGTAAAGGGGAAGAAACCAAATTCGTCTGGTCATTCAACAGTGCAAAATTATTATTATTACTATGTTTAAAAATCTCTAATTGTTCTAAAACACACAGCCGGAAACCCTTATCACAAATATGTAGTATATTAAAACTATTGTTGTCGCGCAAAGAATGGCCGGTATCAATTAGATGTTTCGCGAAATTCGATTTGTCCGAATGGCCATTTCTATACGCGGCAACATGTTCCCCATACCTTATGTCAAAGTTTCGGCCCGTCTGACCCACATACACCCCGTTGCATTCATCACAGACCAGCCTATACACCCCAGACTTTTTACTATTTTCTAAAATATCTTTTCCGTTACAAATACGGCGTATATTCTGGTCCGTTCTGAACGCTACATAAACGTTGTTTTTTCTAAGTAAATTACTAATTCTATCTGAAATGGGGCCCATATAGGTCAGACTGGCCACATATCTATTAATATTAGTACGCGGACATGCATATAATAGTGAACGAACCCTTTCTTTCTGCTTTCTACTAATTAAACTGTCTACCATTGACTTTGAGTAACCGTTAGAAATTGCGATCTGGTAAATAATATTAAGTTCTTTTACATAATTTTCTGCTGAAAGGGGGAGGGCAAATAATCTATGAATATAGCTGCGGAAGGCGGCTAATTTATGTTGAAGAGGGTGACAAGAAGAGGCTGGTATTGTCGTGTCAGTGTGTGTCATTTTGACATCCATAAATAGAAAGACACATCTGTATTAAAATTTATTTCATAAGACATATTCCAATTTATTTTGCTTTAAATCTAACTATATATACACTTACCCTAAAAACAAACTAAAATTCTCCTAATTACAAAATGGCATCAAAAAACTCGTCCGCATCGCTATCGACTGGGAGTGAACGCATCTGTTATATTACAGAAAATTCAGTTACAATAATTTTCTTTTTTTTTTCTTTTTCTTACCAGAACAATAAAATTTGTACAAGCAAGCATGCAGCATGCAAGCAAGCACGCAGCATGCAAGCAAGCAAGCAGCATGCAAGCAAGCGTGCAGCATGCAAGCAAGCAAGCAACATGCAGCATGCATGGTTTCTGTCACGGCTACAGCGCTGCGGGGTTCCGGCGGTCCCACGCGAGTTTATCGTTGCAGATGGGTTTAACGCTCACCACCGCAGCTTCGGCGAGTGTTACAACCACCTGCTCCTCAACTCGCGGGCCGCCTCACCCCTCCGCGCCTTCGCGGTTTTAAATTACACTCTAGGGGTAGGGCAGACAAGACTACGTGGAGTCGGTTTTGCAGCGATTTGTTTCTGTCACTAAATTTTTAGTAAAAAGCGTTTACTGTTAAGACAATGTTTAAATTTTAATATAAGTACCTAAGATTAGATACAAATGCTTTTTTTATGGAAATGTTTAAAGAGATTCATCCCAGGTGAAATTCTGCCATCTTCATAGTATGCCATGTGAAATTATGCAAAATGATCGTTGTTCCAAGTAAACATTGTGCTAAACGAAATTATGCGATGTTTTAACAATGCTAAAGGTAATTATGCCAAATAAAATTCTGCCATCCTAATAGTATGCCATTGTAAATTCGGGCATATAAATATTCGGCCAAACAATAGTTATACTAAATATTTTTTATGCCTTACAAATACTCGTTTAAAAAAGATTATGCCAAGTGTGTTATGCCAAGTAAAATGCGGAGCAACAAGATTCTGCCAGATAGAGGGAACTCTTCTGAGATACGCAAAAGGGTTTTTTTTAATTTACAATTCATTACCGCGGACTTGGTGGTCCGCGCCTTTTTTACAGGTTAAACTTGTTTAGATTTTTTTTTTTTACATTACATATAGTATGTGCTTCCACATTGGACACTTTTCCTTAATCTACGCACAAGTTATTCCTGTGAGCATACAATAAAAGCATTTCGTAGCTTATGGTCTATGTGAGCTCATCATTTTTTTCTTTTTTTTTTCTTTGTGTTTTTATTTTGATTTTTTTTTTTAATGTTTCTTTTTGATTTTTTTTTTTTATATGTATAATCTTCAGACTTTTTGTTCTAAATTACTTATTACTATATTAGTTAAAACACGGATGTTTTGACACACTTAAAACAAATGGATATACATAAAGGGGTGATGCATGGCAGTTTGAGCCGGCCAACCTCGACCTTGCGGGAACGTGAGTATGACAGACTCACTCTGCCATGCAGCTTTACATAATGGTATTTTATTTAACATTATGGAGAATACAGAGTTTGGGTGGAGTTTATTATTGGGGACAGGGATTAGTTTAGGTGGGCCTAATGACCAGGGACTTCGCTAGTTTCTTCTTTCTTCGCAGAGAAGGAGAAAAGCTGGGTATAAGCTTCTGCATAGGCTCAAGTCGACCTAGAGCCCGAATACCTATCTCACCTGGCCTTGCAGCTCTGATCAACGGAAGCACCAGCAAAACGACCATAAAAGGTAGCAAGTATGCTGCAAATGGTAGTTGCCACTCACCGATGCCGTATAATGCGAACCAAAGGGAAGACGATCGCATTATTCGAGTGGAGAGAGGAGACTCCATTTGCCCAGGCGAGCTCGCTGCTCCAACAAATCAGAGAGGCAGGAGAACACACGGTCACAGCCCGCACTATAAGTGTTGACGCGGTGGTGGTCGGAGGGGAAAGAGGAGACGTCGCAGACCGCTTCGGCTGTTTAAAAGCCTCAGAACAGCATGAGTTAGTCGTCTATGAGGACAGAGGGGAAAGTTTGAGCTTTCTCAGAGCCCCAAGAGACCCAACAGCCAGCGCGACGAGCTCCAGAACGAGTCCGACCACTCAAAGTGGATCCGAGAGGGCCCAGGAGAAGGCAGCCGCCGAAAAAGCTGCAAAGGAGCAGAGCAAAACTACCAGCCCAGAGGACCAAGCCCGGTCGAGGAGTCGCCTGAAAGCAATCGGCATTTTCCTCAGTTCTCTACTCCCTAGCACCAGCCGCAAATCACAAGCTGATAAGCAGGGGGAAGCAGTGGAGAGGTTCTTCAGAAAAACACCAAGAGAACCATCACCGAAGAAGCCCACACCAACAAGAGCCGACAAAGGGCATGTTATCCCACCGACCCTCGCAGCCAATTCAGGCACTACGGACCACGTGAAGAGCGCTTTCCTCGAGTACATAGCAATCGTGGGAGCGACCAGAGAGGTTAATCTCATGACATGCAAGAAGATCCTGCAGACCTTCCAGAGAAACACTGAAGGACTGCTAAGGGTACTGCTCGAGGAGGCCGAGGCGGCCGTATACGACAACGTCAAATCTCAAGTCATCATAGGAGAAATGGCGGGGTCGTATATGGCAGCTTTCAGCGCGGAGAGTGGCTTTGTGACCCTGTACGAGGAGGAAACGGGGCGCTCAGGCAAAATAAAATTCAGAGCACCGAAAACCGACCCGATACTGATTACCGCCAGGTGTACCAAAATCATGCTGGATGACAAGATCCTTGAAATGGCTCAGTCCATTCTGGGGACTTCAGACATCCAGGAGCATTGGGCGGTACCCAGTATCAGGTGGGTAAACGGCAGTGGCGTGCAGTGGTTCGAGTTAGGGTAGGCCAGAAAATAATGTCCAAAAAAAAACACCACATTATTCAGGGTTGAAATTTGGTGTTTTTTTTTTTTTTGAATAGGCAATAAAAAAAAAAGAAACTCATTTCATTAAAAATGAACCCTAAATAATGTGGTTATTTTTTAAATATTATTTGGACATTTTCTCTGGCCTACCCTAACTCGAACCACTGCACGCCACTGGTAAACGGAGTTCCGGGTTGCGGCAAGACAACCTGGGTGGTGAAACACTTCGACGAGGAAAAGGACGTTGTGGCCACCACGACAACTGAAACTGCCAAAGATCTCAGGGAGGAGGGAAGCTTGCGCACCGCTTAGGAGACCGAGTAAAGACAAAGGTGCGCACTATGGCCTCAATCTTAGTAAATGGGATCAGGAAACAAGAGAAATGCTACCGCCTCACGGTAGACGAGGCAGAGTGAACCTATTCGAGTTAAGGTATACCCGTCCATTTATGGTGGCTGGCATCACCCAGGAACTCCTCTGCACACATCGCCCCCCCACCCGATGGATGGGCAGTAATGCGCGTTCTCTGATGTTGCTCGCGAACGGTGCTGAATTCCGGGATTCGCTAGGGGCCAGATTTTAGGGCTCTTTATGCCCTTTCAAACGACACCAATCTCGGTCTTCTAGCACCAGGGGTTACGAAGATAACTTGCGGGGGGTGAAGTAGTCCCGAGGGGGGAGGGGGGGAGGGGGAGGTTTCGTGGGGAGACGATAGGCGGTGGGGTCTTGGGGGGTCTCGTGCGGAGGTAAGAGGGGGTGGGGTCTTGGGAGTGGGGTCTTGGGGGGTCTTGTGGGGAGGTGAGGGGTGGTGGGGTCTTGGGAGAGTGGGTCTTGGGGGGTCTCGTGGAGAGGTGAGGGGTGGTGGGGTCTTGGGAGTGGGGGTCTTGGGGGATCATCACTCGTGTGGTGGTTTGGAGGTTTAAGTTGGAGGGGGTATTCCCAGGTTGAGTGGGGGTGGTTGTGAAAAGTAAGGGGGGGGGTAAAGCTCGCGAACGGTGCTGAATTCCGGGATTCGCTAGGGGCCAGATTTTAGGGCTCTTTATGCCCTTTCAAACGACACCAATCTCGGTCTTCTAGCACCAGGGGTTACGAAGATAACTTGCGGGGGGGTGAGGTAGTCCCGAAGGGGGAGGGGGGGGGGGGGGAGGTTTCGTGGGGAGACGATAGGCGGTGGGGTCTTGGGTGGGGTCTTGGGGGGTGTCGTAGGGAGGTAAGAGGGGGTGGGGTCTTGGTGGGGGTCTTGGGTGGTCTCGTGGGGAGGTGATGGGTGGTAGGGTCTTGGGAGTGGGGGTCTTGAGGGATCGTCACTCGTGTGGTGGTTTAGAGGTTTAAGTTGGAGGGGGTATTCCCAGGTTGGAAGGGGGTGGTTGTGAAAAGTAAGGGGGCTAAAGCTCGCGAACGGTGCTGAATTCCGGGATTCGCAAGGGGCCAGATTTTAGGGCTCTTAATGCCCTTTCAAACGACACCAATCTCGGTCTTCTAGCACCAGGGGTTACGAAGATAACTTGCGGGGGGGTGAGGTAGTCCCGAGGGGGGGGGGGGGGGGCTTCGTGGGGAGACGATAGGCGGTGGGGTCTTGGGGGTCTCGTGGGGTAGGGTGAAGGGTTCAGGAGTTCCCTCAGGACTTACGTATGCGCTGGTGCGGAGCTGGAGCGGATTCTTCACGTCGGTCCGCGTGATGGCTGGTGTGGTAGAATAATTCTTCGGCCGGCTTCGGAGTCTTCATATATTAAAGAAAAGCACGTGGTGACAAAAAGTGTGGTTATACCACGCGGTTTGAGGTTGTTTTTTGGTAATAACCTCGTGCTTTTTGGCAATCTTGGTACCTTTATGTCTTTATTGGTTTCCCTCCGATTTCCAAGATTCTAACGCCGTTGAATTTGCCTTCGCCTCCTCTCTCTGGGTGAATGTGGGAGAGGTAATCCGACTACGCAAAGGGGTTGAAAGAAGGGGGTCGATAAGGGTTGGATAGGGTTGAATTTTTTATTGGTCGTATACTCATCCAGATACCCTCTATACAACCCCGAAGACCATTTTTCTCTAAAATGTCAGGTTTCTGAGATACGCAAAGGGGTTGAAACAAGGGGGTTGAAAAGGATTGAATAGGGTTGAATTTTGTACTGGCTATATACTCATCCAGACACCCTCTATACAACCCCGAAAACCATTTTTCTCTAGAATGTCAGGTTTCTGAGATACGCAAAGGGGTTGAAACAAGGGGGTTGAAAAGGATGGAATAGGGTTGAATTTTTTACTGGCTATAATATACTCATCCAGACACCCTCTATACAACCCTGAAAACCATTTTTCTCTAGAATGTCAGGTTTCTGAGATCCGCAAAGGGGTTGAAACAAGGGGGTTGAAAAGGGTTGAATAGGGTTGATTTTTTTATTGGTCGTATACTCATCCAGATATCCTCTATACAACCCGGAAGACCATTTTTCTCTAAAATGTCAGGTTTCTGAGATACGCAAAGGGGTTGAAACAAGGGGGTTGAAAAGGATTGAATAGGGTTGAATTTTTTAGTGGTCATATACTCATCCAGACACCTTCTATACAACCCCGAAAACCATTTTTCTCTACAATGTCAGGTTTCCGAGATATGCCAAGGGGTTGAAAGAAGGGGGTTGAAAAGGATTGAATAGGGTTGAATTTTTTAGTGGCCATATACTCATCCAGACACCTTCTATACAACCCCGAAAACCATTTTTCTCTACAATGTCAGGTTTCCGAGATATGCCAAGGGGTTGAAACAAGGGGGTTGAAAAGGGTTGAATTTTTTATTCGTCATATACTCATCCAGATACCCTCTATACAACCCCGAAAACCATTTTTCTCTGCAATGTCAGGTTTCTGAGATACGCAAAGGGGTTGAAAGTAGGGGGTTGAAAAGGGTTGAATAGGGTTGAATTTTTTATTGGCCATATACTCATGCAAATACGCTCTATACAACCACGAAAACCATTTTTCTCTAAAATGTCAGATATCTGAGATACGCAAAGGGGTTGTAAAAAGGGGGTTGAAAAGGGGTAATTTTTTTTTTCGTTTTATACTCACCCAGACACCCTCTATACAACCCCGAAAACCATTTTTCTCTTCGCCGTCAGGTTTCTGAGATAAGCAATGGGGTTGAAAGAAGGGGGTTGAAAAGGGGTAGTTTCAGATTTTTCCCATACTCACCCCGACACCTTCTATACAACCCCATAAAAAGTTTTCCCCTCCTAGCATGGGAAGTGGGAGAACAATTATGTCAATCAGTGAGTGGTTTTTTAATTATATATAATATAACTAGTATTTCGCTTGGGGGCGCGAGTTGCAAGCAACTCGCGGTGTCTTTTTAGTATTTTTTGACTAACAATTATTATTTCTCTGTGAAAATACGCAAAGGGGTTGAAAGAAGGGGGTTGAAAACGGTTAAATAGGGTTGAATTTTGATTCGCCATATACTCACCCAGATACCCTCTATACAACCCCGCAGACCATTTTTCTCTAAAATGTCAGATTTCTGAGATACGCAAAGGGGTTGAAACAAGGGGGTTGAAAAGGGTTGAATATTTCATTCATCATATACTCATCCAAACACTCTATACAACCTCGAAAACTATTTTTCTCTACTATGTCAGGTTTCTGAGATACGCAAAGGGGTTGAAAAGGGTTGAATTTTTTAATCGCCATATATGTACTTGTCCAAATACCCTCCATACAAACCTGAAAACCGTTTTGCTCTACTATGTCAGGTTTCTGAGATACGCAAAGGGGTTGAATAAAACAATCCATACATGCTCTGTGTGACACAGATGTTCACAGAACTGTATTTGTTCATAAACTGTATCTCAAAGTGTGTGTATCCTAGAAACTAAGATGTATTTTTGCATGCAAAATAAAATAAACTTATTATTATTATTATCAGTTATCTTTTTTTTCTCAGCTCTATTTTGGCTGGTTTTTACCACATTTACGGACCAAGCCAAGTAAATGTAGCGTGTGGTGCGTTTAATGGATTGTGTGATGAGGTCCTACTTCGTTGTCATCTATCTGCATACATTTTCTGACAATTCTGCATGTATTTAGAATCGCAGTCTTTTGCAATGTTATGTAGAGGGTTTCTGTAAGATCTAATAATTTTAAACTATGGAGGAGATAATTTGGGATAACAACCGTGGTGGAAAGTACTATTGGAACTACACATACTTTTTCTTGACGCCAGATTCTCATAACTTCATCTTTGAGTTCTGCGTATTTACTTATTTTTTCAGTGATCGTCTTCTGAATGTTATGTGTATTGGGGATTGCAATGTCTATCAAATAAGTTATTTTATTTATTCTATCCTGTAATGTTATATTCGGTCTATTATAATGTATGGTTCTGTCGGTGAGAATGGCACGGTCGTAGTAGAGCTTATGTGTAGTACTTTCTAAAATGGTTTGTGGTGTATAGTTGTAGTAAGGGGTTTTAGTGTTTTGAATGAGTGCGTGTTTGAGAGCTAGTTTTTAATGGATGACGTTTGCTACTTGGTTATGCCTATGAGTGTAATCGGTCTGCGTGAGTGTTGTGCAGGCGCCAGTAATATGCTGAATGGTTTCAGGTTGGGTGTGACACTTGCGACATTTATCGTTTGTTACTGTAGGGTCTTTAATTATATATTTTCTGTAAAAAAAAATTGTGTTAATGGTCTGTTATTATTATTATTTCCTTTATTCATTACATAAATACATATAAATTACATTTTTAAGTATTAAAATACAATTATATAAAAATATAAAAAATAGTAGCCCACCGGTATCGGGAACAGGGTCCAAGCTACCGGCGGTCAGGGCCCCAGAGAGAGGAACCTCCTAACAATGCGAGCCGTGTCCAGAAGTACCGCTTTCTGGATCGAGCCCTTGATCCAGCTGCCTAAAGAGAGCCTCTTAAGGTGTTGGTCGAGGCTCTTGGCTATTAAGCCATTGACGGAAACGACTATCGGTACAATGATTGCTGAATCCACATCCCACATGTCGACAACCTTGCGAGCCAAGTCATTTAATTTGCTTATCTCCCTCGGCTTTCACGAGGTTCTCGTCATGTGGAACAGTTATGTCTACAATCATTGCACGCCTCACGATTCGGTCCACCACCACTATATCAGGCTTATTGTCAACAATAGTCCTGTCAGTGATGATGGACCGATCCCAGTACAATGTGATATTGCCATTATCGAGAACTGGGTCGGGCACATACCTGTAGTACGGCACCTCCGATTCCACAAGTGAGTATTTTAGAGCAAGTTGCTGGTGGATAATCCTGGCTACGAGGTTGTGCCTATGCAAATACTCTCAATACTTATTATTGTTATTATGTAATCCCGAAGACCATTTTTCTCTACAATGTCAAGTTTCTGAGATACGCAAAGGGGTTGAAAGTAGGGGGTTGAAAAGGGTTGAATTTTTTATTGGCCATATACTCATACAGACACCTTTTATACAACCCAGAATACCATTTTTCTCTAAAATGTCAGATTTCTGAGATACGCAAAGGGGTTGAAAGAAGGGGGTTGAAAAGGGTTGATTTTTTTATAGTCCATATACTTACCTAGATACCCTCTATACAACCCCGAAAACTATTTTTCTCTACGATGTCAGCTTTCTGAGATGGGTCTACCCTTTATAGCAGAACTTTTAATGTCATAATATTATTTTGCATAACAACGGATAGCATAATCTTCACTTCGCAGAAAATTGTTTGGTGTACCCTCATTTATCATACATTAAAAAGTCATAATTTTGTAAGTCAGAATCATCTTTAGACATAAATTTCATATCCATAATGATTAAAAAGTAGAACCATCTTATCGCAGAAAGTTCACAGTCGAATTGTCTTTTGGCAAACATTTCATATCGGTAGTCATTAAAAGGCAGAACTGGCATATTTCCGAAAGTTAACAGAATCATCTTTTGTCATACATTTTGACATCCATAAATAGAAAGAAACATCTGTTATATTACAGAAAATTCAGTTACAATAATTTTGCATTTCTTACCAGAACAATAAAATTTGTACAAGCAAGCATGCACCATGCAAGCAAGCACGCAGCATGCAAGCAAGCAAGCAGCATGCAAGCAAGCATGCAGCATGCAAGCAAGCAAGCAACATGCAGCATGCATGGTTTCTGTCACGGCTACGGCGCTGCGCGGTTCCGGCGGTCCCACGCGAGTTTATCGTTGCAGATGGGTTTAACGCTCACCACCGCAGCTTCGGCTTGCGGCCCGGCTTCGCCGGCCAGCCTCAGCCGCGGCGGCGAGTGTTACAACCACCTGCTCCTCAAATCGCGGGCCGCCTCACCGCCTCCGCGCCTTCGTGGTTTTAAATTACACTCTAGGGGTAGGGCAGACAAGACTACATGGAGTCGGTTTTGCAGCGATTCGTTTCAGTCACTAAATTTTTAGTAAAAAGCGTTTACTGTTAAGACAATGTTTAAATTTTAATATACCTAAGATTAGATACAAATGCTTGTTTTATGGAAATGGTTAAATAGATTCATCCCAGGTGAAATTCTGCCATCTTCATAGTATGCCAAGTGAAATTTATTATGCAAAATGATCGTTGTTCCAAGTAAACATTGTGCTAAACGAAATTATGCGATGTTTTAACAATGCTAAAGGTAATTATGCCAAATAAAATTCTGCCATCCTAATAGTATGCCATTGTAAATTCGGGCATATAAATATTCGGCCAAACAATAGTTATACTAAATATTTTTTATGCCTTACAAATACTCGTTTAAAAAAGATTATGCCAAGTGTGTTATGCCAAGTAAAATTCGGAGCAACAAGATTCTGCCAGATAGAGGGAACCCTTCTGAGATACGCAAAAGGGTTTTTTTTTATTTACAGTTCATTACCGCGGACTTGGTGGTCCGCGCCTTTTTTTACGGGTTAAACTTGTTTAGATTTTTTTTTTACATTACATATAGTATGTGCTTCCACATAGGACACTTTTCCTTAATCTACGCACAAGTTATTCCTGTGAGCATACAATAAAAGCATTTCGTAGCTTATGGTCTATGTGAGTCCGGCCACTCAAAGTGGATCCGAGAGGGCCCAGGAGAAGGCAGCCGCCGAAAAAGCTGCAAAGGAGCAGAGCAAAACTACCAGCCCAGAGGACCAAGCCCGGTCGAGGAGTCGCCTGAAAGCAATCGGCACTTTCCTCAGTTCTCTACTCCCTAGCACCAGCCACAAATCACAAGCTGATAAGCAGGGGGAAGCAGTGGAAAGGTTCTTCAGAAAAACACCAAGAGAACCATCACCAAAGAAGCCCACACCAACAAGAGCCGACAAAGGGCATGTTATCCCACCGACCCTCGCAGCCAATTCAGGCACTACGGACCACGTGAAGAGCGCTTTCCTCGAGTACATAGCAATCGTGAGAGCGACCAGAGAGGTTAATCTCATGACATGCAAGAAGATCCTGCAGACCTTCCAGAGAAACACTGAAGGACTGCTAAGGGTACTGCTCGAGGAGGCCGAGGCGGCCGTATACGACAACGTCAAATCTCAAGTCATCATAGGAGAAATGACGGGGTCGTATATGGCAGCTTTCAGCGCGGAGAGTGACCTTGTGACCCGAGTACCGTACCGTACCGAGTACGAGGAGGAAACGCAGTGCTCAGGCAAAATAAAATTCAGAGCAACGAACACCGACCCGATACTGATTACCGCCAAGTGTACCAAAATCATGCTGGATGACAAGATCCTTGAAATGGCTCAGTCCATTCTGGGGGTGAATTCCCGTTCGTCCCCTCGACTTCGTCCCCCGAGGGGGACGAACGGGAATTTACAAAAATAATATTTAATTTGTTCCCGATCGTCCCAATCCTAATTCAAGAGGGGACGAATGGGAATATGTTCTTCGATTAGTGCCATTCGTCCCACTAAAAAGATTTGTGCAGTAATTTACTGACCCTATTTATGTGTTAAAATAATGAGTAAACTTTTCTAATTACTTACATAATGTAAAACGTAAAATCTTGCCACCATACACTAAAGCAACTGTTACTACAAAAATAGTGACTTATATTTCAAGTCGAGGGGACGAACGGGAATACACGACTAATCGAAGAACATATTCCCATTCGTCCCCTCTTGAATTAGGATTGGGACGATCGGGAACAAATAAAATATTATTTTTGTAAATTCCCGTTCGTCCCCCTCGGGGGACGAAGTCGAGGGGACGAACGGGAATACACCATTCTGGGGACTTCAGACATCCAGGAGCATTGGGCGGTACCCAGTATCAGGTGGGTAAACGGAGTTCCGGGTTGCGGCAAGACAACCTGGGTGGTTAAACACTTCGACGAGGAAAAGGACGTTGTGGCCACCACGACAACTGAAGCTGCCAAAGATCTCAGGGAGAAGCTTGCGCACCGCTTAGGAGACCGAGTAAAGACAAAGGTGCACACTATGGCCTCAATCTTAGTAAACGGGTTCAGGAAACAAGAGAAATGCTACCGCCTCACGGTAGACGAGGCTCTTATGAACCATTATGGGGCCATAGTCATCGCAGTAAAGTTGTCTGGAGCAAGCGAGATTGTCCTTATCGGACCATTTTTGGACAGAGTGAACCTATTCGAGTTAAGGTATACCCCGTATACCCGTCCATATATGGTGGCTGGCATCACCCATGAACTCCTCTGCACACATCGCAACCCGATGGATGGGCAGTAACGCGCGTTCTCGCTGATGTTGCTCGCGAACGGTGCTGAATTCCGGGATTCGCTAGGGGCCAGATTTTAGGGCTCTTTATGCCCTTTCAAACGATACCAATCTCGGTCTTCTAGCACCAGGGGTTACGAAGATAACTTGCGGGGGGGTGAGGTAGTCCCGAGGGGGAGGGGGGGAGGGGGAGGTTTCGTGGGGAGACGATAGGCGGTGGGGTCTTGGGTGGGGGTCTTGGGGGGGTCTCATGCGGAGGTAAGAGGGGGTGGGGTCTTGGGAGTGGGGGTCTTGGGTGGTCTCGTGGGGAGGTGAGGGTGGTGGGGTCTTGGGAGTGGGGGTCTTGGGGGAACGCCACTCGTGTGGTGGTTTGGAGGTTTAAGTTGGAGGAGGTATTCCCAGGTTGGGAGGGGGTGGTTGTGAAAAGTAAAGGGGGGGGGGGGGTAAAGCTCGCGAACGGTGCTAAATTCCGGGATTCGCTGGGGGCCAGATTTTAGGGCTCTTTATGCCCTTTCAAACGACACCAATCTCGGTCTTCTAGCACCAAGGGTTACGAAGATAACTTGCGGGGGGGTGAGGTAGTCCCGAGGGGGGAGGTGGAGGGGGAGGTTTCGTGGGCAGACGATAGGCGGTGGGGTCTAGGGTGGGTGTCTTGGGGGGGTCTCGCGCGGAGGTAAGAGGGGGGTGGGGTCTTGGTGGGGGTCTTGGGGGGTCTCGTGGGGAGGCGTAGGGTGGTGGGGTTTTGGGAGTGGTGGTCTTGGGGGTCTCGTGGGGAGGTGAGGGTGGTGGGGTCTTGGGTGCGGGGGTCTTGGGAGTTCTCGTGGGGAGGTGAGGGTGGTGGGGTCTTGGGAGTGGGGGTCTTGGGGGATCGCCACTCGTGTGGTGGTTTGGTGGTTTAAGTTGGAGGGGGTATTCCCAGGTTGGGAGGGGGTGGTTGTGAAAAGTAAAGGGGGGGTAAAGCTCGCGAACGGTGCTGAATTCCGGGATTCGCTAGGGGCCAGATTTTAGGGCTCTTTATGCCCTTTCAAACGACACCAATCTCGGTCTTCTAGCACCAGGGGTTACGAAGATAACTTGCGGGGGGTTGAGGTAGTCCCGAGAGGGGAGGGGGAGGTTTCGTGGGGAGACGATAGGCGGTTGGGTCTTGGGTGGGGGTCTTGGGGGGTCTCGTACGGAGGTAAGAGTGGATGGGGTCTTGGTGGGGGGTCTTGGGGGTCTCGTGGGGTAGGGTGAAGGGTTCAGGAGTTCCCTCAGGACTTACGTATGCGCTGGTGCGGAGCTGGAGCGGATTCTTCACGTCGGTCCGCGTGATGGCTGGTGTGGTACAATAATTTTTCGGCCGGCTTCGGAGTCTTCACACAAGGCTGATATATTAAAGAAAAGCACGTGGTGACAAAAAGTGTGGTTACACCACGCGGTTTGAGGTTGTTTTTTGGTAATAACCTCGTGCTTTTTGGCGATCTTGGTACCTTTATGTCTTTATTGGTTTCCCTCCGATTTCCAAGATTCTTACGCCATTGAATTTGCCTTCGCCTCCTCTCTCTGGGATGTGGGAGAGGTAATCCGACTACGCAAAGGGGTTGAAAGAAGGGGGTCGATAAGGGTTGAATTTTTTGTTGGTCGTATACTCATCCAGACACCCTCTATACAACCCCGAAGACCATTTTTCTCTAAAATGTCAGGTTTCTGAGATACGCAAAGGGGTTGAAACAAGGGGGTTGAAAAGGGTTGAATAGGGTTGATTTTTTTGGCCATATACTCATCCAGATACACTCTATACAACCCCGAAAACCATTTTTCTCTACAATGTCAGCTTTCTGAGATACGCAAAGGGGTTGAAACAAGGGGGTTGAAAAGGGTTGAATAGGGTTGATTTTTTTGGCCATATACTCATCCAGACACTTTCTATACAACCCCGAAGACCATTTTCCTCTAGAATGTCAGGTTTCTGAGATACGCAAAGGGGTTGAAAGAAGGGGGTTGAATAGGGTTGAATTTTTTAGTGGCCATATACTCATCCAGACACCTTCTATACAACCCCGAAAACCATTCTTCTGTACAATGTCAGGTTTCCGAGATATGCCAAGGGGTTGAAACAAGGGGGTTGAAAAGGGTTGAATAGGGTTGAATATTTTATTCGTCATATACTCATCCAGATACCCCCTATACAACCCCGAAGTCCATTTTTCTCTACAATGTCAAGTTTCTGAGATACGCAAAGGGGTTGAAAGTAGGGGGTTGAAAAGGATTGAATAGGGTTGAATTTTTTAGTGGCCATATACTCATCCAGACACCTTCTATACATCCCCGAAAACCATTTTTCTCTACAATGTCAGGTTTCCGAGATATGCCAAGGGGTTGAAACAAGGGGGTTGAAAAGGGTTGAATAGGGTTGATTTTTTTATTGGCCATATACTTATCCAGACACCCTCTATACAACCCCGAAGACCATTTTTCTCTAGAATGTCAGGTTCCTGAGATAAGCAAAGGGGTTGTAAAAAGGGGGTTGAAAAGGGGTCATTTTTTTTTCGTTTTATACTCATCCAGACACCCTCTATACAACCCCGAAAACCATTTTTCTCTAGAATGTCAGGTTTCTGAGATACGCAAAGGGGTTGAAACAAGGGGGTTGAAAAGGGTTGAATAGGGTTAAATTTTTTATTGGCCATATACTCATCCAGATACCCTCTATACAACCCCGAAAACCATTTTTCTCTAAAATGTCAGATTTCTGAGATACGCAAAGGGGTTGTAAAAAGGGGGTTGAAAAGGGGTAATTTTTTTTTTTCGTTTTATACTCATCCAAACACCCTCTATACAACCCCGAAAACCATTTTTCTCTTCGACGTCAGGTTTCCGAGATAAAAAATGGGGTTGAAAGAAGGGGGTTGAAAAGGGGTAGTTTCAGATTTTTCCCATACTCACCCCAACACCTTCTATACAACCCCATAAAAAGTTTTTCCCTCCTAGCACGGGAAGTGGGAGAACAATTATGTCAATCAATCAATCAATCAGTCAATCAGTCAATCAGTGAGTGGTTTTTTAATTGTATATAATATAACTAGTATTTCGCTTGGGGGCGCGAGTTGCAAGCAACCCGCGGTGTCTTTTTAGTATTTTTTGACTAACAACAAAGGGGTTGAAAGTAGAGGGTTGAAAAGGGTTGAACTTATATTGGCCATATACTCATCTAAATACCCTTTATACAACCTCGAAAACTATTTTTCTCTACTATGTCAGATTTCTGAGATACGCAAAGGGGTTGAAAGAAGGGGGTTGAAAAGGGTTGAATTTTTTAATCGTCATTTTCTCATCCAAACACCCTCTATACAACCCCGAAGACCATTTTTCTCTACAATGTCAGGTTTCTGAGATACGCAAAGGGGTTGAAAGTAGGGGGTTGAAAGGGGTTGAATAGGGTTGAATTTTTTATTTGCCATATACTCAACCAGATACCCTCTATACAACCCCGAAGACCATTTTTCTCTAAAATGTCAGATTTCTGAGATACGCAAAGGGGTTGTAAAAAGGGGGTTGAAAAGGGGTTGGTTTTTTTTTCGTTTACTACTCATCCAAACACCCTCTATACAACCCCGAAAGCCATTTTTCTCTCCGACGTCAGGTTTCTGAGATAAGCAATGGGGTTGAAAGAAGGGGGTTGAAAAGGGGTAGTTTCAGATTTTTCCCATACTCACCCCGACACCTTCTATGCAACCCCATAAAAAGTTTTCCCCTCTTAGCACGGGAAGTGGGAGAACAATTATGTCAATCAGTGAGTGAGTGGTTATTTAATTATATATAATATAACTAGTATTTCGCTTGGGGGCGCGAGTTGCAAGCAACCCGCGGTGTCTTTTTAGTATATTTTTGACTAACAACAAAGGGGTTGAAAAGGGTTGAATTTTTATTGGCCATATACTCATCTAAATACCCTTTATACAACCTCGAAAACTATTTTTCTCTACTATGTCAGATTTCTGAGATACGCAAAGGGGTTGAAAGAAGGGGGTTGAAAAGGGTTGATTTTTTACTGGCCATATACTCACCCAGATACCCTCTATACAAACCCGAAAACCATTTTTCTCTACAATGTCAGGTTTCTGAGATATGCCAAGGGGTTGAAACAAGGGGGTTGAAAAGGGTTGAATAGGGTTGAATTTTTTATTGGCCATATACTCATCCAGATACCCTCTATATAACCCCGGAAACCATTTTTCTCTTCAATGTCAAGTTTCTGAGATACGCAAAGGGGTTGAAAGTAGGGGGTTGAAAAGGGTTGAATAGGGTTGAATTTTTTTATTGGCCATATACTCACCCAAATACCCTCTATACAACCCCGAAAACCATTTTTCTCTAAAATGTCAGATTTCTGAGATACGCAGAGGGGTTGTAAAAAGGGGGTTGAAAAGGGGTATTTTTTTTTTCGTTTTATACTCATGCAAACACCCTCTATACAACCCCGAAAACCATTTTTCTCTTCGACGTCAGGTTTCTGAGATAGGCAATGGGGTTGAAAGAAGGGGGTTGAAAAGGGGTAGTTTCAGATTTTTCCCATACTCACCCCGACACCTTCTATACAACCCCATAAAAAGTTTTCCCCTCCTAGCACGGCAAGTGGGAGAACAATTATGTCAATCAGTCAATCAATCAGTCAATCAGTGAGTGGTTTTTTAATTGTATATAATATAATAATAACTAGTATTTCGCTTGGGGGCGCGAGTTGCAAGCAACTCGCGGTGTCTTTTTTAGTATTTTTTGACTAATAATTATTATTTCTCTGTGAAAATACGCAAAGGAGTTAAAAGAAGGGGGTTGAAAACGGTTTAATAGGGTTGATTTTTTTATTGGCCATATACTCACCCAGATACCCTGCTGCCTGTTTCTGCTATAATGACGATATCGTCTGCAAATCGCAAGTGAGAGATGTACTCGCCAATCTTCATTATTCATCATCAAAATTAAACGCACATTATGCAGGCAAGCATATTATAAGTTGGGGGATTACATTGAAGATAATAATGCTTGGCTAAATGCCGGTCCTGCTCCACAGCCTCAACCACTTGGATAAACAAGTTTAGGATTTTATATTGGAAGAGATGCTCGCCCTTTTTTTATTTTTTGTCTCATTTATTTATTCTTTTTTTTTTATATATAATATTAATTTGATAATTAATAATTTCTCTTTTTTTTTTTTACTTGTAGTTGCTTGGTTTTTGTAAACCATAGTTTTGTATAATGTAGAAGCATTTTATTTTCAAATATTGTAAATGTGAGTACCATGGAGCCATTTACATGTGATAAGTTATAGTTTACTTAGTGACTTGAACTAAAATGGCAGTTGAGAGCATGTCATGCTTGCTCAAATGTTTCGCTGATGGTGGCGTGTGTGTTGGATCATTCGGTTCCCTTCAAAATGGTTGAGCTAAATGGTGCCAATACACGCGTCATGTTCGTGAACGGACGCCGTCGGTTGAGACTGGTCACCTCTTAACTGCCATTGACTTGTTTTAATCTTTATACTTTGAATTGTTTTTATAGTTTCCTTTTTTTTTTTTGCATTGTCCTCACATATAGAAGCGACCAAGGATGTAACCAAGGTTATGTAATACAGAACATAATTTAAAAGAGTGTCCGTGGAGTTTCTTGCACGTTCTTTTCCATAGAGATCTACGCTTTGGAACGTGCAGATAGCTTCACCTCTTTCGACTTGACAATTCAAAAGTGCCTGTAAAGGGTTTAATTGAAATAAATGCTTTGAATCTTGAATCTTTGAATCCGCCATTGATGTTAATGCCACGTTCTTTCCAGTTCAGCGTCTTGAACATATCTTCCATTGCATTAGTGAACAATTTCGGGGAAATAACATCCCCTTGTCTCACTCCTCGATGCAACGGTATGGTACTTGTTTGCTGATTCTGTATAATCTGCCGCACTGTGTGGATGTGGTCTATGGTGCCATATCCGCTCTGAAACCCAGCCTGCTCCGGTGGTTGGAATTCGTCGAGTCTTCGCGCAAGACGGTTCGTGATCACTCTTGAAAACAGCTTATAGACGTGACGAGGGATATGGGTCGATAGTTCTTCAACAGGGTCTTGTTTCCCTTTTTGAAGAATAAAACGACCACACTTCTACTCCACGCCTCTGGAGTTCTCCCTTCAAATAGGACAGCGATAAAAAGCTTCTGGAGCTCCCTAAGTACGGGGTTACCTCCAGCTTTCAGCAGCTCTGTGGTAACGCCGTCTTCTCCAGGGGCTTTTCCATTTTTAAGCTGCCCAAGAGCGATCTCGATTTCGCCAATACTGACTTCTGGCAGGTCTTCAGTGAAATGGCGTGTCAATGTGGCTCTAAGACCCTCATTTTCGGGATCAGGACGAGATGCATGCGATGCGTATAACCGGCTATAGAAGTCCTCCACTTCCGAAAGGACTGCTGGCTTCGAAGAAACGACTTCTCCACTTGCTGTGGTCAACTTCGTCAGGTGGCTTCTTCCGAGAGATTGTACGAATACCTTTGACCCCCGATTCTGCTCGATTGCTCTTTCAACTGAAAGAGCATTGAAGCGCCGGAGGTCGCGTCGTACGTGTTTGTTGATCTCTCGGTTTAGAAACCGCTTTGCCGACGAAGTGGTGGGTGGGTTTTCACGTCGTTCCTTCATTAGCCCTAAAGTCCCTTCTGAAAGCTTGGACTTCTTGCCCTTACGCTGCATATCACAGAATCTCATACCTTCTTCCCTGAGGATCCGAGTCACATTTTCGAGGTTCTGGTTTACGTCTCTTGTGGTTTCCACGGCAGCGAATCGGTTTACCAGGTTTGCATGGAACGTTTCAGATCCTGCCATGGTTTTTAGAGCAGAGTTAGTCGGAGTCTGGACTTCATCAGATAGACACGTTCGGCCTTGAAGTTAATATTCAGAGAGCCTCGTACAAGTCGGTGATCGCTACCGGTATTGAACCTATTGATCACGGAGACGTCTCTGAATATATGCCTTTTGTCCATTATGATGAAGTCGATCTCATTTTTGGTCATAGTGTCGGGGCTTTGCCACGACCACTTCCTAACACACACTATACAACCTCGAAAACTATTTTTCTCTACTATGTCAGGTTTCTGAGATACGCAAAGGGGTTTCAAAGGGTTGTATTTTTTAATTGCCATATACTTGTCCAAATACCCTCCATACAAACCTGAAAACCGTTTTGCTCTACTATGTCAGGTATCTGAGATACGCAAAGGGGTTGAAAGAAGGGGGTTGAAAAGGGTCGATTTTTTTATAGGCCATATACTCACCCAGATACCCTCTATACAACCCCGAAAACCATTTTTCTCTACGATGACAGCTTTCTGAGATGGGTCTACCCTTTATAGCAGAACTTAATGTCATAATATTATTTTGCATAACAACGGATAGCATAATCTTCACTTCGCAGAAAATTGTTTGGTGTACCCTCATTTATCATACATTAAAAAGTCATAATTTTGTAAGTCAGAATCATCTTTAGGCATAAATTTCATATCCATAATGATTAAAAAGTAGAACCATCTTATCGCAGAAAGTTCACAGTCAGAATTGTCTTTTGGCAAACATTTCATATCGGTAGTCATTAAAAGGCAGAACTGGCATATTTCCGAAAGTTAACAGAATCATCTTTTGTCATACATTTTGACATCCATAAATAGAAAGACACATCAGTTAAATTACAGAAAATTCAGTTACAATAATTTTGCATTTCTTACCAGAACAATAAAATTTGTACAAGCAAGCATGCAGCATACAAGCAAGCACGCAGCATGCAAGCAAGCAAGCAGCATGCAAGCAATCATGCAGCATGCAAGCAAGCAAGCAACATGCAGCATGCATGGTTTCTGTCACGGCTACAGCGCTGCGGGGTTCCGGCGGTCCCACGCGTGTTTATCGTTGCAGATGGGTTTAACGCTCACCACCGCAGCTTCGGCTTGCTGCCCGGCTTCGCCGGCCAGCCTCAGCCGCGGCGGCGAGTGTTACAACCACCTGCTCCTCAACTCGCGGGCCGCCTCACCCCTCCGCGTCTTCGCGGTTTTAAATTACACTCTAGGGGTGGGGCAGACAAGACTACGTGGAGTCGGTTTTGCAGCGATTTGTTTCTGTCACTAAATTTTTAGTAAAAAGCGTTTACTGTTAAGACAATGTTTAAATTTTAATATAAGTACCTAAGATTAGATACAAATGCTTTTTTTATGGAAATGTTTAAAGAGATTCATCCCAGGTGAAATTCTGCCATCTTCATAATATGCCATGTGAAATTATGCAAAATGATCGTTGTTCCAAGTAAACATTGTGCTAAACGAAATTATGCAATGTTTTAACAATGCTAAAGGTAATTATGCCAAATAAAATTCTGCCATCCTAATAGTATGCCATTGTAAATTCGGGCATATAAATATTCGGCCAAACAATAGTTATACTAAATATTTTTTATGCCTTACAAATACTCGTTTAAAAAAGATTATGCCAAGTGTGTTATGCCAAGTAAAATTCGGAGCAACAAGATTCTGGCAGATAGAGAGGAACCCTTCTGAGATACGCAAAAGGGTTTTTTTTAAATTTACAGTTCATTACCGCGGACTTGGTGGTCCGCGCCTTTTTTTACAGGTTAAACTTGTTTAGATTTTTTTTTACATTACATATGGTATGTGCTTCCACATAGGACACTTTTCCTTAATCTACGCACAAGTTATTCCTGTGAGCATACAATAAAAGCATTTCGTAGCTTATGGTCTATGTGAGTCCATCATTTTTTTTCTTTTTTTTTTCTTTGTGTTTTTATTTTGTTTTTTTTTTAATGTTTCTTTTTGTTTTTTTTTTATATGTATAATCTTCAGACTTTTGTTCTAAATTACTTATTACTATATTAGTTAAAACACGGATGTTTTGACACACTTAAAACAAATGGATATACATAAAGGGGTGATGCATGGCAGTTTGAGCCGGCCAACCTCGACCTTGCGGGAACGTGAGTATGACAGACTCACTCTGCCATGCAGCTTTACATAATGGTATTAATACAGAGTTTGGGTGGAGTTTATTATTGGGGACAGGGATTAGTTTAGGTGGGCCTAATGACCAGGGACTTCGCTAGTTTCTTCTTTCTTCGCAGGGAAGGAGAAAAGCTGGGTATAAGCTTCTGCATAGGCTCAAGCCGACCTAGAGCCCGAATACCTATCTCACCTTGCCTTGCAGCTCTGATCAACGGAAGCACCAGCAAAACGACCATAAAAGGTAGCAAGTATGCTGCACTGCCCCAAATGGTAGTTGCCACTCACCGATGCCGTATAATGCGAACCAAAGGGAAGACGATCGCATTATTCGAGTGGAGAGAGGAGACTCCATTTGCCCAGGCGAGCTCACTGCTCCAACAAATCAGAGAGGCAGGAGAACACACGGTCACAGCTCGCACTATAAGTGTTGACGCGGTGGTGGTCGGAGGGGAAAGAGGAGACGTCGCAGACCGCTTCGGCTGTTTAAAAGCCTCAGAACAGCATGAGTTAGTCGTCTATGAGGACAGAGGGGAAAGTTTGAGCTTTCTCAGAGCCCCAAGAGACCCAACAGCCAGCGCGACGAGCTCCAGAACGAGTCCGACCACTCAAAGTGGATCCGAGAGGGCCCAGGAGAAGGCAGCCGCCGAAAAAGCTGCAAAGGAGCAGAGCAAAACTACCAGCCCAGAGGACCAAGCCCGCTCGAGGAGTCGCCTGAAAGCAATCGGCACTTTCCTCAGTTCTCTACTCCCTAGCACCAGCCGCAAATCACAAGCTGATAAGCAGGGGGAAGCAGTGGAGAGGTTCTTCAGAAAAACACCAAGAGAACCATCACCGAAGAAGCCCACACCAACAAGAGCCGACAAAGGGCATGTTATCCCACCGACCCTCGCAGCCAATTCAGGCACTACGGACCACGTGAAGAGCGCTTTCCTCGAGTACATAGCAATCGTGAGAGCGACCAGAGAGGTTAATCTCATGACATGCAAGAAGATCCTGCAGACCTTCCAGAGAAACACTGAAGGACTGCTAAGGGTACTGCTCGAGGAGGCCGAGGCGGCCGTATACGACAACGTCAAATCTCAAGTCATCATAGGAGAAATGACGGGGTCGTATATGGCAGCTTTCAGCGCGGAGAGTGGCTTTGTGACCCTGTACGAGGAGGAAACGGGGCGCTCAGGCAAAATAAAATTCAGAGCACCGAACACCGACCCGATACTGATTACCGCCAAGTGTACCAAAATCATGCTGGATGACAAGATCCTTGAAATGGCTCAGTCCATTCTGGGGACTTCAGACATCCAGGAGCATTGGGCGGTACCCAGTATCAGGTGGGTAAACGCAACGGAGTTCCGGGTTGCGGCAAGACAACCTGGGTGGTGAAACACTTCGACGAGGAAAAGGACGTTGTGGCCACCACGACAACTGAAACTGCCAAAGATCTCAGGGAGAAGCTTGCGCACCGCTTAGGAGACCGAGTAAAGACAAAGGTGCGCACTATGGCCTCAATCTTAGTAAATGGGTTCAGGAAACAAGAGAAATGCTACCGCCTCACGGTAGACGAGGCAGAGTGAACCTATTCGAGTTAAGGTATACCCGTCCATTTATGGTGGCTGGCATCACCCAGGAACTCCTCTGCACACATCGCAACCCGATGGATGGGCAGTAACGCGCGTTCTCGCTGATGTTGCTCGCGAACGGTGCTGAATTCCTGAGGTTTCTTGGGGAGACGATAGGCGGTGGGGTCTTGGGGGGGGTCTCGTGCGGAGGTAAGAGGGGGTGGGGTCTTGGTGGGGGCCTTGGGGGGTCTCGTGGGGAGGTGATGGGTGGTGGGGTCTTAGGAGTGGGGGTCTTGGGGGGTCTCGTGGGGAGGTGAGGGGTGGTGGGGTCTTGGGAGTGGGGGTCTTGGGGAATCGTCCTTCGTGTGGTAGTTTGGAGGTTTAAGTTGGGGTATACCCAGGTTGGGAGGGGGTGGTCGTGAAAAGTAAGCGGGGGGGGGTAAAGCTCGCGAACGGTGCTGAATTCCGGGATTCGCTAGGGGCCAGATTTTAGGGCTCTTTATGCTCTTTCAAACGACACCAATCTCGGTCTTCTAGCACCAGGGGTTACGAAGATAACTTGCGGGGGGGTGAAGTAGTCCCGAGGGGGGGGGGGGGGGGGGGGGAGGTTTCGTGGGGAGACGATAGGCGGTGGGGTCTTGGGGGTCTCGTGCGGAGGTAAGAGGGGGTGGGGTCTTGGTGGAGGGTATTTGGGGGTCTCGTGGGGAGGTGATGGATGGTGGGGTCTTGGGAGTGGGGGTCTCGTGGGGAGGTGAGGGGTGGTGGGTCTTGGGGGGTCTCGTGGAGAGGTGAGGGGTGGTGGGGTCTTGGGAGTGGGGGTCTTGGGAGATCGTCACTCGTGTGGTGGTTTGGAGGTTTAAGTTGGAGGGGGTATTCCCAGGTTGAGTGGGGGTGGTTGTGAAAAGTAAGGGGTGGGTAAAGCTCGCGAACGGTGCTGAATTCCGGGATTCGCTAGGGGCCAGATTTTAGGGCTCTTTATGCCCTTTCAAACGACACCAATCTCGGACTTCTAGCACCAGGGGTTACGAAGATAACTTGCGGGGGGGTGAGGTAGTCCCGAAGGGGGAGGGGGGGGGAAGGTTTCGTGGGGAGACGATAGGCGGTGGGGTCTTGGGTGGGGGTCTTGGGGCGACTCGTGCGGAGGTAAGAGGGGGTGGGGTCTTGGTGGGGGTCTTGGGGGGTCTTGGGGGTCTCGTGGGGAGGTGATGGGTGGTGGTGTCTTGGGAGTGGGGGTCTTGAGGGATCGTCACTCGTGTGGTGGTTTGGAGGTTTAAGTTGGAGGGGGTATTCCCAGGTTGGAAGGGGGTGGTTGTGAAAAGTAAGGGGGGGGAAAGCTCGCGAACGGTGCTGAATTCCGGGATTCGCTAGGGGCCAGATTTTAGGGCTCTTAATGCCCTTTCAAACGACACCAATCTCGGTCTTCTAGCACCAGGGGTTACGAAGATAACTTGCGGGGGGTGAGGTAGTCCCGAGGGGGGAGGGGGGGGTTTCGTGGGGAGACGATAAGCGGTGGGGTCTTGGGGGGTCTCGTGCGGAGGTAAGAGTGGGTGGGGTCTTGGTGGGGGTCTTGGGGGTCTCGTGGGGTAGGGTGAAGGGTTCAGGAGTTCCCTCAGGACTTACGTATACATATATATGGTGCGGAGCTGGAGCGGATTCTTCACGTCGGTCCGCGTGATGGCTGGTGTGGTAGAATAATTCTTCGGCCGGCTTCGGAGTCTTCACACAAGGCTAATTAATATATTAAAGAAAAGCACGTGGTGACAAAAAGTGTGGTTATACCACGCGGTTTGAGGTTGTTTTTTGGTAATAACCTCGTGCTTTTTGGCAATCTTGGTACCTTTATGTCTTTATTGGTTTCCCTCCGATTTCCAAGATTCTTACGCCGTTGAATTTGCCTTCGCCTCCTCTCTCTGGGTGAATGTGGGAGAGGTAATCCGACTACGCAAAGGAGTTGAAAGAAGGGGGTCGATAAGGGTTGGATAGGGTTGAATTTTTTAGTGGTCATATAGTCATCCAGACACCTTCTATACAACCCCGAAAACCATTTTTCTCTACAATGTCAGGTTTCCGAGATCTGCCAAGGGGTTGAAACAAGGGGGTTGAAAAGCATGGAATAGGGTTGAATTTTTTACTGGCTATATACTCATCCAAACACCCTCTATACAACCCCGAAAACAATTTTTCTCTAGAATGTCAGGTTTCTGAGATACGCAAAGGGGTTGAAACAAGGGGGTTGAAAAGGGTTGAATAGGGTTGATTTTGTTATTGGCCATATACTCATCCAGATACCCTCTATACAACCCCGAAAACCAATTTTCTCTAAAATGTCAGATTTCTGAGATACGCAAAGGGGTTGTAAAAAGGGGGTTGAAAAGGGGTAATTTTTTTTTTCGTTTTATACTCATCCAAACACCTTATATACAACCCCGAAAACCATTTTTCTCTACAATGTCAGGTTTCCGAGATATGCCAAGGTGTTGAAACAAGGGGGTTGAAAAGGGTTGAATAGGGTTGAATATTTTATTCGTCATATACTCATCCAGATACCCTCTATACAACCCCGAAGTCCATTTTTTTCTACAATGTCAAGTTTCTGAGATACGCAAAGGGGTTGAAAGTAGGGGGTTGAAAAGGATTGAATAGGGTTGAATTTTTTCGTGGCCATATACTCATCCAGACACCTTCTATACAACCCCGAAAACCATTTTTCTCTACAATGTCAGGTTTCCGAGATATGCCAAGGTGTTGAAACAAGGGGGTTGAAAAGGGTTGAATAGGGTTGAATTCTTTACTGGCTATATACTCATCCAGACACCCTCTATACAACCCCGAAAACAATTTTTCTCTAGAATGTCAGGTTTCTGAGATACGCAAAGGGGTTGTAAAAAGGGGGTTGAAAAGGGGTAATTTTTTTTTTCGTTTTATACTCATCCAAACACCTTATATACAACCCCGAAAACCATTTTTCTCTACAATGTCAGGTTTCCGAGATATGCCAAGGTGTTGAAACAAGGGGGTTGAAAAGGGTTGAATAGGGTTGAATTTTTTCGTGGCCATATACTCATCCAGACACCTTCTATACAACCCCGAAAACCATTTTTCTCTACAATGTCAGGTTTCCGAGATATGCCAAGGGGTTGAAACAAGGGGGTTGAAAAGGATGGAATAGGGTTGAATTTTTTCCTGGCTATATACTCATCCAGACACCCTCTATACAACCCCGAAAACCATTTTTCTCTTCGACGTCAGGTTTCTGAGATAAGCAATGGGGTTGAAAGAAGGGGGTTGAAAAGGGGTAGTTTCAGATTTTTCCCATACTCACCCCGACACCTTCTATACAACCCCATAAAAAGTTTTTCCCTCCTAGCACGGGAAGTGGGAGAACAATTATGTCAATCAGTCAGTCAATCAATCAGTCAGTGGTTTTTTAATTGTATATAATATAACTAGTATTTCGCTTGGGGGCGCGAGTTGCAAGCAACTCGCGGTGTCTTTTTAGTATTGTTTGACTAACAATTATTATTTCTCTGTGAAAATACGCAAAGGGTTGAAAGAAGGGGGTTGAAAACGGTTAAATAGGGTTGAATTTTGATTCGCCATATACTCACCCAGATACCCTCTATACAACCCCTACATACAACTCTTAACCTGCAAAAAACCACCTACATTCCTTTTGCAATACGTCGTAACACCGCACCGGCAAATTCCTTCAACTTAACTGCTCACACATGCTCAAACACTTTAGGACCCTGTACATGCCCAACACTCATTAGAACTGACAGTGTAAAGTATTTGGGAGTGCAGATAGACGACGGTTTGCGATGGGACAAACAAATTGATGCCCTCACTACCAGAACAATGCGCCTGATACACATTTTCAAGTCTCTCAGACAGTCGGCTAATGCTGACACTCTGAAAATCGTGTACTACGCTCTGTGTCAATCGGTCATTGGCTATTGTATCGCTGTTTGGGGCGGTGCAGCAAAGACTATTCTTCTGAGAATTGAGAGAGCACAGAGAGCGATTCTAAAAGTCATGACGAAAAAGCCCTATAGATACCCAACTACTGAACTTTACTCGGATTGCAAAGTCCTTTCGGTTCGTCAACTCTTTGTGCTTAAATCAATTCTTAGAAAACACACCAGTCTCCCTAAGTCCGACCCAAACAAGCGAACATGTGTTATCCCGGGTACTCAGCACAAAACTTCTTTCGCTAAACGCCAGTATTATACCCTAAGTGGGCACATTTACAAAAAAGTTCACAAACATCTAAAAATTATAGACTTAAATTCACACACATTAAAGCAAACAGTAACAGAGTGGCTACTACAGAAAGACTACACATACACGGAGTCTTTACTCACTTACATCGCCTAAATGAAAAAACGCACACTTACAAACATATACAAACATACTCACATACACATCCACACACACGCACCCCTATATTCACACACACAAACTCACAACAAGCACATACTACATCACACCACTACACATCCCCTCCACATCTTACTCGTACACGCACAAATATTACTGCTGTCAAGTTTAAACGGTAGATCGACACTGTCCACTGTTGTATAAAAATGGTGAATTTATAAGCTAGACACTGTCTCTTAAAATACAGGATAGCCTAGTTTAAGAGGCAGGGTTACTATAATTATGTACAGAAATTTTTGCAACACATTGTAATGCCTAGAATAAGTCTACCCACTAATTATATCTACTTGTGTACATTTCTGTAACTATTTTGGTAAATAAACTTTATTATTATTATTATTCCGTTTATTCATATTATATTCCTATAAATTACATTTTTAAATATTTCTTAATAAAAACATATTGAAAAAACATTTAAAAATATAAAAAATAGTCGTCCGCCGGTATCGGGAGCAGGGTCCAAGCTACCGGTGGTTAGGGCTGCAGAGAAAGGAACCTCCTCACAATACGAGCCGTATCGAGGAGTACTGCCTTCTGTATCAGACCCTTCACCCAGCTGCGTAACGCCAGCTTCGACAGGTGGTCGTCGAAGCTTTTGGCCATTAGGCCGTTGGCCGTAACGATAATCGGCACAATGACAGCCGAGTCCACATCCCACATGTCGACAACCTCGTGTGCTAAGTCAAGATACTTGATTTGCTTCTCTTTCTCAGCCTTCACGAGGTTCTCGTCATGCGGAATGCTTACATCGATTATCATTGTGCGGCGCGCTAATCGGTCTATCACCACTATGTCAGGCTTATTGGCGACAATAGTCCTATCAGTGATGATAGACCGATCCCAGTACAACGTGACATGGTCATTCTCGAGAACTGGGTCGGGCACATACTTGTAATACGGTACCTCAGAATTCACAAGTTTGTATTTTAAAGCAAGTTGCTGGTGAATAATCCTGGCTACTTGGTTATGTCTGTGCAAGTACTCGCTGTTAGCCAGACGAGAACAACCAGAGATAATATGTCTGATGGACTCACCCGGACGGTGACATGCCCGACACACGTCAACCGTCCCGTCCTTCATAATATGCCTCCGGTAGTTGTTCGTTAGGATAACTTCGTCCATAATTGCACACACAAAACCTTCAGTTTCTCCGAAAAGATCACCGAAACGTAGCCAGGCCACGGACGCTGAGAAATCTACATCGGACCCATAGAGAGCCCGATAGAAGCGCCCGTGGAGCTCCTTGCCTTTCCATACCTCCTTGCGGTCATCTGTAGTATGTATTACAGGTTTGCGCCAGTTCTCTTTTGCCATGGACAACGGAGTGAGTCCCTTGTCCACTGCGACCACATCGCGGTGCATACCCACATCGGTTTCGAGAAAATATTCTCTGAGACTGCACATCTCGCGGTTATGGAGAGTCTTAGCATTTAAGAAGCCTCGACCTCCACATTTCCGCGGGATGTACAGTCTCATCACCGACGATCGTGGGTGATGCATCCGGTTTGCGGTCAGCAGTGTACGGACTCTCCTATCCAGGGCGTCGAGTTCGGTTTGAGTCCATTTGAGTATGCCGAAAGAGTACATTAATACCGGCATGACCCAACCGTTGAAGGCGCGCACCTTATTTCCGCCCGACAAAAGGCTGTTTAAAACCTTTTTCAGGCGGCCAAAGAAGCGCTCCTTCAGCGATTGTTTCATGTCAGCACCGTTAATGCCTAACGCTTCCGACATACCCAAATACTTATAGGTTTCGGTCGAGCTGAGGGATCTAACCTGTATGGAATCCGAGAGTTGAATTCCCTCAGATTCCATAATCTCCCCTTTCTTTACATGCATGACTGCACATTTGTCCACACCAAATTCCATCCTGATGGCACTACTGAAGGTTTCAGTTACCTTCAGTAGCTCCATCAGTCGCAAATTGTTGGGGGCAAAGAGTTTCAGATCATCCATGTAAAGAAGGTGAGATATGGCCTGACCACCTCTTCTCAACCGATAGCCTAGGCCTGAATCCTCCAGCAATGTGCTTAGAGGATTCAGAGCTAAGCAAAACCAAAGTGGACTCAAACTGTCGCCCTGAAATATTCCCCGTTTAATCCATATAGGTTCATCACTCCCTTGAATCGGTCGACATCCTGGATAGCGAAGGACCGTTTTCCATTGCCTCATACATGACTCAAGGAAGGTGCGCAGAGTTGCATCTATTTTGTACAACTCCAACACCTTCATGAGCCATGTATGTGGCACAGAATCGTAGGCCTTCTTGTAATCTATCCAACATGTCGACAGATCCTTGCGGGAGCGACGAACCTGTTGGCTAATGGCCATGTCTATGAGGAGTAGCTCCTTAGTGCCGCGGGACCCCTTCCGACATCCATTCTGAGAGGAGGACATAATCGAGTTGCTCTCAATGTGTTCATTTATTTTCACTCTCAGGATGGATGTAAGAAGTTTATAAACCGTCGACAAACAAGTAATCGGTCTATAATTCTTGGGTTCCGCGGGACTACCTGTCTTATGGAGCAGGTGGGTAATGCCAGTTGTTAGAAACTGTGGTAGCGACCCAGACTCTAAAGATGACTGGAATTGAGATGCCAGGACCGCATGTGAGCTGCTATACCACTTAAGCCAAAAGTTGTGCAGTCCGTCCGGTCCTGGAGATTTCCAGTTTGGTAACGGACGGACTGCTGTGGCTATATCTGTTGGTGTTATGGTGATTTTTTCCATTTGTGGTATAGCTTCACACACGCGCTCGACATCACGCATCCAGTCACCCTCGGTATGACGGACGGGCACCGACCAGATGCTTCGCCAGAATGTAGTCGTGGCGATATCATCCGGGCGGCACACGTCCGTCACACTTTGTTCAGGTCGCTCCCAAGTTCTATACACCCACCTCTCATCGCTCTGGAACATGCGATTCTGTGAGTATCGGTCAGCCCGCCGCTTATACCGCCGAATACGGTTTGCCCATGCACAAACTTTCTGCTTCAGGAAGTCGATGCGCTCTGTGATACGGGACGTATATTCATGAGGACTGATTCCAGTCCCCGCAAACGCCCGCCTCACAAAGCACATCACACGTGGTCGTGTGTTGCCCTCCCTGAAGCAGTATAGTTTGCCAATGAGTGCCCTAGCCTCGTCGATACGCCGCTCGATCCTGCACTGCCAGGCTGGTGCAGCAGGTTTTGGTCGAATAGCCTCGTCACCGCTTGGAAACTTGACGTTTGCTAAACGACATGCCGCAACAGCCCCGCAATACAGTATTGAGTGCGTATCAACAAGGTTCTCACTGCTTACAAAGGTGTTCTGTAGCAGCGAGTCCAAGGCACACACCAGCGCCCTATTCTTTTTGTGCATAGGCAACCGTGGTAATCGGGGCCTAAGTTCGGTTGGGGTCGATCGATATTCGCGAAGCGCATCCTCCAGCGCGCTCCTCAGTCGATTGTTGTACTGGCTACTTACCGTAACAACCCTATCATCTACCTCATCACTATCATTATTGGCCTGCGGTGTGTTTGCGCCACTTACTGGCGCCTGAACCGCGGTCTGTGTCTGGGTCGAGATGATAAGGTTGTTCAGTACCTCTGAGCGCAGCCTCTCAAGTGCGGCGTCGTCCAACCTGCGTCCCTTTATTATTATTATTATTATTAACCCCGAAGACCATTTTTCTCTAAAATGTCAGATTTCTGAGATACGCAAAGGGGTTGAAACAAGGGTTGAATATTTCATTCATCATATACTCATCCAAACACTATATACAACCTCGAAAACTATTTTTCTCTACTATGTCAGGTTTCTGAGATATGCAAAGGGGTTGAAAGAAGTGTGTTGAAAAGGGTTGATTTTTTTATTGGCTATATACTCACCCAGATACCCTCTATACAACCCCAAAGACCATTTTTCTCTACAATGTCAAGTTTCTGGGTTACGCAAAGGGGTTGAAACAAGGGGGTTGAAAAGGGTTTAATAGGGTTGATTTTTTTATTGGCCATATACTCACCCAGATACCCTGCTGCCTGTTTCTGCTATAATGACGATATCGTCTGCAAATCGCAAGTGAGAGATGTACAGTCGGTGATAGCAATTAGCTGACCCCCCTAAAAATTACTCGATTTTACACCCTATGCTCATAACATTAAACGTTATATTCAATATGTATGAGTTTATCAGACTAACACTACTCGTCGAACAGAAACAATAAATAATTTTGATACGCAAACTTGAGCTTTAAGAGGTTGGTATTAGGTCTTTTATTTATAACTGTTCACCTATTTTAATAAGTGGGTAGTTAGACGTCAATATGCGTATTCAACCAAAACTGCTATAGATATGACATTAGGAATATGGGGTAGAAGAATAAATTGAACAAGATATTCTATGCACAAATAGCAGTGAATACGCGCGAACATTTTTACCTTGCCTTACTAAATTGTAAAAATCCACGCTTTTTTCCTTTTTATTAATTGTTATCAGTTTTGATAGTTTAATCGTCATGTCCAAGTTGAGTTGAGTGATTATTTAAAATACAAAATAATCTATTTGCATGAGGAGAATGTTGGTATTAAAGCGATTGCTACATAATAAATAGCGGTAAGTGTATTCTTTTTTATGCTTCATTTATAATTATAGTTATTCCTTAATTCGTTAGTTGGCTTAAAAGCCGGTGAATGTAGAATAATAGACAATTAATTATGTTTCATTATGAGTCTAATTTGAGATCATTTATAGGTCTAATTTGATTTATATTATCTAAATTGATAAACGTATTTTTGCAAACTTAATCGATAAATTATGTTTACCTATTCGTTACTAAAATTATGCTTATTCTGTTGTTTCAGAGAAATACAGTCAGATTGTGGCTAAGACGTTTGACGTGTGGTTTTAATATTGAAAAAGATCGTCCTGGACCAAAACCATTCATGAGAGGAAGTGATTGTTGTTGGATATGGTGCGCGGTATGCGGGACCGCTTGCAACAAGTAATAGAAAAAAATGGTGCTCCACTTCGCTATTAAAAGCATATTATAAATGACTTGAGTAACCAGTGTTGGTCACAAACAATACTAACGTATGTCAGTGTGTGTGTTAAATTAACTATTGTTATAATTTCTAACGAAGTATTTCGAATACCTAGTTTTTTGTCAAAACCTTATAACTAAAATAACTACTCACAAAACAAATTGGTATATAGTAGGTAGAACTTCAACGTATAATTCCGTTTTATTTAGTTAAGTAAATGATATTTAATGTGGTGATGTTATTGTTATGAAATAGAAATACATACCTATATTTCTAAATATTATAACATGCTGATTCACTACATTAAACTAAGTGCAGTTAACAACGTTATTAGTAATATAGTAAGTAGGTAAATATTATAATCTTCGTGTCGTCATCAATATCATTTATGTTATTCTTATAATATTTTTTTTTATAAAATATAATCGTTTTTACCATAATTTTGGTTTTTTATTTCCGTTCGTTTTTTTTTTTGTTGCTAAAGTTATAATTTATTATTTATAACTTAAAATAAATTTACAAAACAGAAACAAAAGCGTTAATCACGCTGGTTACGAACTCACAACCTCGATTTGTCAGCTCACTACAGTCACCACTAGACCACTCGAAACATATTTGACTCGATCGAAATTACGTATTATATTACAAGTTAAAATAATATTCAAGATCATACCTACCTTAACACTGCGTATTAAAGATCAAATTCGAATAACTATTTTATTGATCGTAGACGTTGAACCAGTTGTCTTACTGCTAACAAGCAGAAGGTTCAAATTCGTTTAATTTTTAGGGGGTCAGTTAATTGCTATCACCGACTGTACTCGACATTAATGTTAATGCCACGTTCTTTCCAGTTCAGCGTCTTGAACATATCCTCCATTGCATTAGTGAACAATTTCGGGGAAATAACATCCCCTTGTCTCACTCCTCGATGCAACGGTATGGTACTTGTTTGCTGATTCTGTACTTGAACGGACATGGTAGCGGCCTCGTAGAGACATCTCATCACTTGGATGTATCGCCAGTTTACTTGGCAGCGCTGCAGGGACTCCAGAACAGACCAGATTTCAACAGAGTCAAAGGCCTTTTCATAGTCCACAAATGCTAGACACAGGGGCTGATTGTACTCTTCGGTCTTCTGTATAATCTGCCGCACTGTGTGGATGTGGGCTATGGTGCCATATCCGCTCCGAAACCCAGCCTGCTCCGGTGGTTGGAATTCGTCGAGTCTTCGCGCAAGACGGTTCGTGATCACTCTTGAAAACAGCTTATAGACGTGGCTTAGAAGGGGTATATAGTTCTTCAACAGGGTCTTGTTTCCCTTTTTAAGAACAAAACGACCACACTTCTACTCCACGCCTCTGGAGTTCTCCCTTCAAATAGGACAGCGTTAAAAAGCTTCTGGAGCTCCCTAAGTACGGGGTTACCTCCAGCTTTCAGCAGCTCTGTGGTAACGCCGTCTTCTCCAGGGGCTTTTCCATTTTTAAGCTGCCCAAGAGCGATCTCGATTTCGCCAATACTGACTTCTGGCAGGTCTCCGGTGAAATGGCGTGTCAATGTGGCTCTAAGACCCTCATTTTCGGGATCAGGACGAGATGCATGCGATGCGTATAACCGGCTATAGAAGTCCTCCACTTCCGAAAGGACTGCTGGCTTCGAAGAAACGAATTCTCCACTTGCTGTGGTCAACTTCGTCAGGTGGCTTCTTCCGAGAGATTGTACGAACACCTTTGACCCCCGATTCTGCTCGATTGCTCTTTCAACCGAAAGAGCATTGAAGCGCCGGAGGTCGCGTCGTACGTTTTTGTTGATCTCTCGGTTTAGAAACCGCTTTGCCGACGAAGTGGTGGGTGGGTTTTCACGTCGTTCCTTCATTAGCCCTAAAGTTCCTTCTGAAAGCTTGGACTTCTTGCCCTTACGCTGCATATCACAGAATCTCATACCTTCTTCCCTGAGGATCCGAGTCACATTTTCGAGGTTCTGGTTTACGTCTGTTGTGGTTTCCACGGCAGCGAATCGGTTTACCAGGTTTGCCTGGAACGTTTCAGATCCTGCCATGGACATTCATCAGATAGACACGTTCGGCCTTGAAGTTAATATTCAGAGAGCCTCGTACAAGTCGGTGATCGCTACCGGTATTGAACCTATTGATCACGGAGACGTCTCTGAATATATGCCTCTTGTCCGTTATGATGAAGTCGATCTCATTTTTGGTCATAGTGTCGGGGCTTTGCCACGTCCACTTCCTAACACACACTATACAACCTCGAAAACTATTTTTCTCTACTATGTCAGGTTTCTGAGATACGCAAAGGGGTTGAAAAGGGTTGTATTTTTTAATCGCCATATACTTGTCCAAATACCCTCCATACAAACCTGAAAACCGTTTTGCTCTACTATGTCAGGTTTCTGAGATACGCAAAGGGGTTGAATAAAACAATCCATACATGCTCTGTGTGACACAGATGTTCACAGAACTGTATTTGTTCATAAACTGTATCTCAAAGTGTGTGTATCCTAGAAACTAAGATGTATTTTTGCATGCAAAATAAAATAAACTTATTATTATTATTATCAGTTATCTTTTTTTTCTCAGCTCTATTTTGGCTGGTTTTTACCACATTTACGGGCCAAGCCAAGTAAATGTAGCGTGTGGTGCGTTTAATGGATTGTGTGATGAGGTCCTACTTCGTTGTCATCTATCTGCATACATTTTCTGACAATTCTGCATGTATTTAGAATCGCAGCCTTTTGCAATGTTATGTAGAGGGTTTCTGTAAGATCTAATAATTTTAAACTATGGAGGAGATAATTTGGGATAACAACCGTGGTGGAACGTACTATTGGAACTACACATACTTTTTCTTGACGCCAGATTCTCATAACTTCATCTTTGAGTTCTGCGTATTTACTTATTTTTTCAGTGATCGTCTTCTGAATGTTATGTGTATTGGGGATTGCAATGTCTATCAAATAAGTTATTTTATTTATTTTATCCTGTAATGTTATATTCGGTCTATTATAATGTATGGTTCTGTCGGTGAGAATGGCACGGTCGTAGTAGAGCTTATGTGTAGTACTTTCTAAAATGGTTTGTGGTGTATAGTTGTAGTAAGGGGTTTTAGTGTTTTGAATGAGTGCGTGTTTGAGAGCTAGGTTTTGATGGATGACGTTTGCTACTTGGTTATGCCTATGAGTGTAATCGGTCTGCGTGAGTGTTGTGCAGACGCCAGTAATATGCTGAATGGTTTCAGGTTGGGTGTGACACTTGCGACATTTATCGTTTGTTACTGTAGGCTGTAGGGTCTTTAATTATGTATTTTCTGTAAAAAAAAATTGTGTTAATGATCTGTTATTATTATTATTTCCTTTATTCATTACATAAATACATATAAATTACATTTTTAAATATTAAAATACAATTATATAAAAATATTTAAAAATATAAAAAATAGTAGCCCACCGGTATCGGGAACAGGGTCCAAGCTACCGGCGGCCAGATCCCCAGAGAGAGGAATCTCCTAACAATGCGAGCCGTGTCCAGAAGTACCGCTTTCTGGATCAAGCCCTTGATCCAGCTGCCTAAAGAGAGCCTCTTAAGGTGTTGGTCGAGGCTCTTGGCTATTAAGCCATTGACGGAAACGACTATCGATACAATGATCGGTACGTGAGCCAAGTCAAGATATTTAATTTGCTTATATCTCTGGGCTTTCACGAGGTTCTCGTCATGTGGAACAGTTATGTCTACAATCATTGCACGCCTCACGATTCGGTCCACCACCACTATATCAGGCTTATTGGCAACAATAGTCCTGTCAGTGATGATGGACCGATCCCAGTACAATGTGATATTGCCATTATCGAGAACTGGGTCGGGCACATACATACCTGTAGTACGGCACCTCCGATTCCACAAGTGAATATTTTAGAGCAAGTTGCTGGTGGACAATCCTGGCTACGAGGTTGTGCCTATGCAAATACTCTCAATACTTATTATTGTTATTATGTAATCCCGAAGACCATTTTTCTCTACAATGTCAAGTTTCTGAGATACGCAAAGGGGTTGAAAGTAGGGGGTTGAAAAGGGTTGAATAGGGTTGAATTTTTTATTGGCCATATACTCATACAGACACCTTTTATACAACCCCGAATACCATTTTTCTCTAAAATGACAGATTTCTGAGATACGCAAAGGGGTTGAAAGAAGGGGGTTGAAAAGGGTTGATTTTTTTATAGTCCATATACTCACCTAGATACCCTCTATACAACCCCGGAAACCATTTTTCTCTACGATGTCAGCTTTCTGAGATGGGTCTACCCTTTATAGCAGAACTTTTAATGTCATAATATTATTTTGCATAACAAAGGATAGCATAATCTTCACTTCGCAGAAAATTGTTTGGTGTACCCTCATTTATCATACATTAAAAAGTCATAATTTTGTAAGTCAGAATCATCTTTAGACATAAATTTCATATCCATAATGATTAAAAAGTAGAACCATCTTATCGCAGAAAGTTCACAGTCAGAATTGTCTTTTGGCAAACATTTCATATCGGTAGTCATTAAAAGGCAGAACTGGCATATTTCCGAAAGTTAACAGAATCATCTTTTGTCATACATTTTGACATCCATAAATAGAAAGACACATCTGTATTAAAATTTATTTCATAAGACATATTCCAATTTATTTTGCTTTAAATCTAACTATATATACACTTAACCTAAAAACAAACTAAAATTCTCCTAATTACAAAATGGCATCAAAAAACTCGTCCGCATCGCTATCGACTGGGAGTGAACGCATCTGTTATATTACAGAAAATTCAGTTACAATAATTTTCTTTTTTTTTTCTTTTTCTTACCAGAACAATAAAATTTGTACAAGCAAGCATGCAGCATGCAAGCAAGCACGCAGCATGCAAGCAAGCAAGCAGCATGCAAGCAAGCGTGCAGCATGCAAGCAAGCAAGCAACATGCAGCATGCATGGTTTCTGTCACGGCTACAGCGCTGCGGGGTTCCGGCGGTCCCACGCGAGTTTATCGTTGCAGATGGGTTTAACGCTCACCACCGCAGCTTCGGCTTGCTGCCCGGCTTCGCCGGCCAGCCTCAGCCGCGGCGGCGAGTGTTACAACCACCTGCTCCTCAACTCGCGGGCCGCCTCACCCCTCCGCGCCTTCGCGGTTTTAAATTACACTCTAGGGGTAGGGCAGACAAGACTACGTGGAGTCGGTTTTGCAGCGATTTGTTTCTGTCACTAAATTTTTAGTAAAAAGCGTTTACTGTTAAGACAATGTTTAAATTTTAATATAAGTACCTAAGATTAGATACAAATGCTTTTTTTATGGAAATGTTTAAAGAGATTCATCCCAGGTGAAATTCTGCCATCTTCATAGTATGCCATGTGAAATTATGCAAAATGATCGTTGTTCCAAGTAAACATTGTGCTAAACGAAATTATGCGATGTTTTAACAATGCTAAAGGTAATTATGCCAAATAAAATTCTGCCATCCTAATAGTATGCCATTGTAAATTCGGGCATATAAATATTCGGCCAAACAATAGTTATACTAAATATTTTTTATGCCTTACAAATACTCGTTTAAAAAAGATTATGCCAAGTGTGTTATGCCAAGTAAAATGCGGAGCAACAAGATTCTGCCAGATAGAGGGAACTCTTCTGAGATACGCAAAAGGGTTTTTTTTAATTTACAATTCATTACCGCGGACTTGGTGGTCCGCGCCTTTTTTACAGGTTAAACTTGTTTAGATTTTTTTTTTTTACATTACATATAGTATGTGCTTCCACATTGGACACTTTTCCTTAATCTACGCACAAGTTATTCCTGTGAGCATACAATAAAAGCATTTCGTAGCTTATGGTCTATGTGAGCTCATCATTTTTTTCTTTTTTTTTTCTTTGTGTTTTTATTTTGTTTTTTTTTTATATGTATAATCTTCAGACTTTTTGTTCTAAATTACTTATTACTATATTAGTTAAAACACGGATGTTTTGACACACTTAAAACAAATGGATATACATAAAGGGGTGATGCATGGCAGTTTGAGCCGGCCAACCTCGACCTTGCGGGAACGTGAGAATGACAGACTCACTCTGCCATGCAGCTTTACATAATGGTATTTTATTTAACATTATGGAGAATACAGAGTTTGGGTGGAGTTTATTATTGGGGACAGGGATTAGTTTAGGTGGGCCTAATGACCAGGGACTTCGCTAGTTTCTTCTTTCTTCGCAGAGAAGGAGAAAAGCTGGGTATAAGCTTCTGCATAGGCTCAAGTCGACCTAGAGCCCGAATACCTATCTCACCTGGCCTTGCAGCTCTGATCAACGGAAGCACCAGCAAAACGACCATAAAAGGTAGCAAGTATGCTGCAAATGGTAGTTGCCACTCACCGATGCCGTATAATGCGAACCAAAGGGAAGACGATCGCATTATTCGAGTGGAGAGAGGAGACTCCATTTGCCCAGGCGAGCTCGCTGCTCCAACAAATCAGAGAGGCAGGAGAACACACGGTCACAGCCCGCACTATAAGTGTTGACGCGGTGGTGGTCGGAGGGGAAAGAGGAGACGTCGCAGACCGCTTCGGCTGTTTAAAAGCCTCAGAACAGCATGAGTTAGTCGTCTATGAGGACAGAGGGGAAAGTTTGAGCTTTCTCAGAGCCCCAAGAGACCCAACAGCCAGCGCGACGAGCTCCAGAACGAGTCCGACCACTCAAAGTGGATCCGAGAGGGCCCAGGAGAAGGCAGCCGCCGAAAAAGCTGCAAAGGAGCAGAGCAAAACTACCAGCCCAGAGGACCAAGCCCGGTCGAGGAGTCGCCTGAAAGCAATCGGCATTTTCCTCAGTTCTCTACTCCCTAGCACCAGCCGCAAATCACAAGCTGATAAGCAGGGGGAAGCAGTGGAGAGGTTCTTCAGAAAAACACCAAGAGAACCATCACCGAAGAAGCCCACACCAACAAGAGCCGACAAAGGGCATGTTATCCCACCGACCCTCGCAGCCAATTCAGGCACTACGGACCACGTGAAGAGCGCTTTCCTCGAGTACATAGCAATCGTGGGAGCGACCAGAGAGGTTAATCTCATGACATGCAAGAAGATCCTGCAGACCTTCCAGAGAAACACTGAAGGACTGCTAAGGGTACTGCTCGAGGAGGCCGAGGCGGCCGTATACGACAACGTCAAATCTCAAGTCATCATAGGAGAAATGGCGGGGTCGTATATGGCAGCTTTCAGCGCGGAGAGTGGCTTTGTGACCCTGTACGAGGAGGAAACGGGGCGCTCAGGCAAAATAAAATTCAGAGCACCGAAAACCGACCCGATACTGATTACCGCCAGGTGTACCAAAATCATGCTGGATGACAAGATCCTTGAAATGGCTTAGTCCATTCTGGGGACTTCAGACATCCAGGAGCATTGGGCGGTACCCAGTATCAGGTGGGTAAACGGCAGTGGCGTGCAGTGGTTCGAGTTAGGGTAGGCCAGAAAATAATGTCCAAAAAAAAACACCACATTATTCAGGGTTGAAATTTGGTGTTTTTTTTTTTTTTTTTTTTTTTTTTTGAATAGGCAATAAAAAAAAAAAGAAACTCATTTCATTAAAAATGAACCCTAAATAATGTGGTTATTTTTTAAATATTATTTGGACATTTTCTCTGGCCTACCCTAACTCGAACCACTGCACGCCACTGGTAAACGGAGTTCCGGGTTGCGGCAAGACAACCTGGGTGGTGAAACACTTCGACGAGGAAAAGGACGTTGTGGCCACCACGACAACTGAAACTGCCAAAGATCTCAGGGAGGAGGGAAGCTTGCGCACCGCTTAGGAGACCGAGTAAAGACAAAGGTGCGCACTATGGCCTCAATCTTAGTAAATGGGATCAGGAAACAAGAGAAATGCTACCGCCTCACGGTAGACGAGGCAGAGTGAACCTATTCGAGTTAAGGTATACCCGTCCATTTATGGTGGCTGGCATCACCCAGGAACTCCTCTGCACACATCGCCCCCCCACCCGATGGATGGGCAGTAATGCGCGTTCTCTGATGTTGCTCGCGAACGGTGCTGAATTCCGGGATTCGCTAGGGGCCAGATTTTAGGGCTCTTTATGCCCTTTCAAACGACACCAATCTCGGTCTTCTAGCACCAGGGGTTACGAAGATAACTTGCGGGGGGTGAAGTAGTCCCGAGGGGGGAGGGGGGGAGGGGGAGGTTTCGTGGGGAGACGATAGGCGGTGGGGTCTTGGGGGGTCTCGTGCGGAGGTAAGAGGGGGTGGGGTCTTGGGAGTGGGGTCTTGGGGGGTCTTGTGGGGAGGTGAGGGGTGGTGGGGTCTTGGGAGAGTGGGTCTTGGGGGGTCTCGTGGAGAGGTGAGGGGTGGTGGGGTCTTGGGAGTGGGGGTCTTGGGGGATCGTCACTCGTGTGGTGGTTTGGAGGTTTAAGTTGGAGGGGGTATTCCCAGGTTGAGTGGGGGTGGTTGTGAAAAGTAAGGGGGGGGTAAAGCTCGCGAACGGTGCTGAATTCCGGGATTCGCTAGGGGCCAGATTTTAGGGCTCTTTATGCCCTTTCAAACGACACCAATCTCGGTCTTCTAGCACCAGGGGTTACGAAGATAACTTGCGGGGGGGTGAGGTAGTCCCGAAGGGGGAGGGGGGGGGGAAGGTTTCGTGGGGAGACGATAGGCGGTGGGGTCTTGGGTGGGGTCTTGGGGGGTCTCGTACGGAGGTAAGAGGGGGTGGGGTCTTGGTGGGGGTCTTGGGTGGTCTCGTGGGGAGGTGATGGGTGGTAGGGTCTTGGGAGTGGGGGTCTTGAGGGATCGTCACTCGTGTGGTGGTTTAGAGGTTTAAGTTGGAGGGGGTATTCCCAGGTTGGAAGGGGGTGGTTGTGAAAAGTAAGGGGGGGTAAAGCTCGCGAACGGTGCTGAATTCCGGGATTCGCTAGGGGCCAGATTTTAGGGCTCTTAATGCCCTTTCAAACGACACCAATCTCGGTCTTCTAGCACCAGGGGTTACGAAGATAACTTGCGGGGGGGTGAGGTAGTCCCGAGGGGGGGGGGGGGGGGCTTCGTGGGGAGACGATAGGCGGTGGGGTCTTGGGGGTCTCGTGGGGTAGGGTGAAGGGTTCAGGAGTTCCCTCAGGACTTACGTATGCGCTGGTGCGGAGCTGGAGCGGATTCTTCACGTCGGTCCGCGTGATGGCTGGTGTGGTAGAATAATTCTTCGGCCGGCTTCGGAGTCTTCATATATTAAAGAAAAGCACGTGGTGACAAAAAGTGTGGTTATACCACGCGGTTTGAGGTTGTTTTTTGGTAATAACCTCGTGCTTTTTGGCAATCTTGGTACCTTTATGTCTTTATTGGTTTCCCTCCGATTTCCAAGATTCTAACGCCGTTGAATTTGCCTTCGCCTCCTCTCTCTGGGTGAATGTGGGAGAGGTAATCCGACTACGCAAAGGGGTTGAAAGAAGGGGGTCGATAAGGGTTGGATAGGGTTGAATTTTTTATTGGTCGTATACTCATCCAGATACCCTCTATACAACCCCGAAGACCATTTTTCTCTAAAATGTCAGGTTTCTGAGATACGCAAAGGGGTTGAAACAAGGGGGTTGAAAAGGATTGAATAGGGTTGAATTTTGTACTGGCTATATACTCATCCAGACACCCTCTATACAACCCCGAAAACCATTTTTCTCTAGAATGTCAGGTTTCTGAGATACGCAAAGGGGTTGAAACAAGGGGGTTGAAAAGGATGGAATAGGGTTGAATTTTTTACTGGCTATAATATACTCATCCAGACACCCTCTATACAACCCCGAAAACCATTTTTCTCTAGAATGTCAGGTTTCTGAGATCCGCAAAGGGGTTGAAACAAGGGGGTTGAAAAGGGTTGAATAGGGTTGATTTTTTTATTGGTCGTATACTCATCCAGATATCCTCTATACAACCCGGAAGACCATTTTTCTCTAAAATGTCAGGTTTCTGAGATACGCAAAGGGGTTGAAACAAGGGGGTTGAAAAGGATTGAATAGGGTTGAATTTTTTAGTGGTCATATACTCATCCAGACACCTTCTATACAACCCCGAAAACCATTTTTCTCTACAATGTCAGGTTTCCGAGATATGCCAAGGGGTTGAAAGAAGGGGGTTGAAAAGGATTGAATAGGGTTGAATTTTTTAGTGGCCATATACTCATCCAGACACCTTCTATACAACCCCGAAAACCATTTTTCTCTACAATGTCAGGTTTCCGAGATATGCCAAGGGGTTGAAACAAGGGGGTTGAAAAGGGGTAATTTTTTTTTTCGTTTTATACTCACCCAGACACCCTCTATACAACCCCGAAAACCATTTTTCTCTTCGCCGTCAGGTTTCTGAGATAAGCAATGGGGTTGAAAGAAGGGGGTTGAAAAGGGGTAGTTTCAGATTTTTCCCATACTAACCCCGACACCTTCTATACAACCCCATAAAAAGTTTTTCCCTCCTAGCACGGGAAGTGGGAGAACAATTGTGTCAATCAGTCAGTCAATCAATCAGTAAATCAGTCAGTGGTTATTTAATTGTATATAATATAATAATAATAACTAGTATTTCGCTTGGGGGCGCGAGTTGCGAGCAACTCGCGTTGTCTTTTTAGTATTTTTACTCACCCAGATACCCTCTATACAACCCTTTTTTTTTTTTTTTTTTTTTTTTCTGGATGGGAAATCATCAAATGACTTCTCCCGCTCTGGGCGGAGCGGAAGGGAGTGTCAGACTCTTACTGACTAAAACCCACCCGTGATCCTTCTTGTGCCCTTTGCGTTCCAGGGCTGCGGTGACTCTTTCGAACAAAATCCGCAACCCTAGCAGGCACTGACCCTATGCGGCCCCGTCTACGTTGCTGACGGCTCTTTGAGGCGCGCGTGGAACACGACGCGCCGTCGACTCGGGCCTGGTTACTATCGGACGGCGAGCCACCCATAGCTCGCCATCCGCAGGCCCGCGCCTACGGTGGCCGGGAATCGCCCTGCGTTTCCCGACGCCCGGGGCGTCTTCTTCTGTTGCGGCGGCTGGGGCGTGAGGTTTCCCTCTCACGCACGCGTTCCGCCTCCTCCTTTGCTAGCATTACTGCTTCGCAGAAGGAGGCGACCGCTTCCCATGCCTCCTCGCTCCGGACCATGGCTTGAACCAGGGCCGGACGCGAGAGGTTGCCGCCGCCGATCGCCTCGACGAGGACACGGCGGTGCTCCGCCCAAGCAGGGCAGACCTCCACCGTATGCTCCACCGTGTCCTCCGGGCGATCCACACAATGATGACACCCGGACGCGTCCTCCCGCTGGATCCGACACAGGTACCTCCCGAAACAGCCGTGTCCGGTAAGCACCTGCGTCAGGCGGAAGGTGAGGACGCCGTGACGTCTCTCCAGCCACGCCTCAAAGAGGGGACTTATCGCCGCAATAGTGGCGTGCCCAGCACTGGGTTGCGATAGTCGCTGTCTCCAAACCTCCGTGAGATCCCGCCGGAGCTCCGTCCGCTGCGCAGCAATTTGCCGCGGCAGCAGAGTTTCACCCCGGCTTAGCGCCTCCACGCGCAACGCGTAGACGTGCGCGAGGGCTCTCGCCTCCAGATCCCACGGCAGCAATCCGGCAAGGAGATTCGCCGCCTCGCCAGAGACCGTGCGGTATCCACGGACTAGCCGAATGGCCATGACCCTCTGGGCCGAGACCAGGTGGCGCGCTGGCAGTCGCCTTAGCGACAGCGCCCACACTGGGGCCCCGTAAAGGGCCATGGACCGCACGATCCCCGCGTACAGCCTCCGGCAGGAGGCGTTTGGACCCCCTAGATTGGGCAAGAGCCGCTTGAAGGCAGCCCCGGCCCGCCCCAGTTTGGGGGCCAAACGTCGGAAATGCTCCGCGAAGTTCCACCGGCTATCGAGGACGAGGCCCAGGTACCTCATCGTTGACCCGACGCCGATGTGAACCCCTCCTACCGTTACCTGGAGTCCCGGTGGTGGCCGGTTCCGAGAGCCATGAAAGCACATGGCCTCGGACTTGTGCAGGGCCACCTCGAGACCCAGTTGCCGGATTCTGTCAACGACTACCGCAACCCCGCGTGTCATCAACTCAGCCGCCGCCTGGTGCGACCCCCCTTGCGCCAGAACCAGCGTGTCGTCAGCGTAGCAGACTACGCTGACGCCGCGAGGGAGGTCGGCGCGCAGCACCCAGTCGTAGCCGATGTTCCACAGGGGCGGCCCCAGAACCGAACCCTGTGGAACACCGCACGACATCTCTCGCCGGTTCCACTCTCCCCGGTGACCGGGGTAGATGACGGCTCTGTCCGTCAGGTAGTCCTCAACCACGCGACGGAGGTAGGTTGGCACCCGGTGATACCGGAGTGCCTCCCTGATGCAACTCCAGGGCAGGGAATTAAAGGCGTTGGCGATGTCAAGGGACACCGCCACGACCACCCCACCCCGGGAAATCGCCTCCCCCGTCGTGAGGGCTCTTACGCGCATGATGGCGTCCACCGTCGAGCGCCCTGTGCGGAAACCAAACTGGTTCTCCGCCAGGTCCGGCCCAACTCTCACCAAGTGCTTGACGAGGCGGTTTGCAATTACTCTTTCAAAGAGCTTGCCCACCTCGTCAAGCAGCACGATGGGCCGGTATGCGGACGGAGAGTCCGCAGGGCGCCCTGGCTTCCCAATGAGGACCAGTTTCCCCGTCTTCCAGCGACGTGGGAACTGGCCCCTCTCCATGCACGCGCTTAGGAGCCCACGTAGTCGAGGCCCGAGAGCCTCCGAGGCCAGGACCCATGCTTTCCCAGGTAAGCCATCGGGTCCCGGGGCGGTGTTTCTGGCCTTGAGCCTATTAACCGCCGCTCTCAGGTCTACCTCGGTCACCTCCGGAGTATCGTCGTCGTCGGTGTGGTCCGAATCGGCTACCGCGGGTGGCGGAGCCATGGGCGGGGGAGCATGGTCCCCTCGCAACGGGAACAGAGCGCTCACCACGTCCTCCACTAGCTGGGGCCGGAGACTCTGCGTCAACGGGGGGGCCCAGGTGCGGAGTTTGTTCCGCACCATTTTGTAGGGCCTTCCCCACGGGTCCCCGTCCAGAGACTCCAGCAAATCTCTGCGAGCCAGATCCCTGGCCCGCAAGATCCCCGCTTGGAGGGCGGTCTTCGCCGCTCTGTACTCCTCGTACAGCTCCGCCTCCCTGGCCTGCGCATTCGGAGGGCGAATGCGGAGCCGGCGATGCCTGGTGTACGGGCGACGCGCAGCAACGCACGCTTCTCTCAGCGTCGTCAGCTCGCGCGACCACCAGTACACCTGACGGCGGGCGCGTCCTGGCCGGACCCGGGGCATTGCCACGTCGCATATATCCGACATGGTCTCCCGGAACCACTCCGCCTCATCGTTGATGTCAGCAGGCCTGTCCGGTGGTGACACCCAGGCCTGCACGATCGAGGCTTCCAGGAGAAGCTCCCGGTCCAGCTGCTTCAGCGCCCACCGCGGACCACTCGGGGTCTGTCGGACTGGCGCGCTTGAGGTCTGGGCGGAGACGTCGAACCGGATATACCGGTGGTCGGAATAGGTCTCCACCTCCTCCACAACACGCCAGTCGACGACACGCGGCGACAGAGCGGGGCTGGCGAACGAGATGTCCACCACGGAGTCACCCCGCATCCGCACACACGTGGGGACAGAACCCCGATTAAGGACGACCAGGCCTGTCTCCAGAGCCCAGTCCTCCACCATCCTACCCCGTACGTTCGTGTAACGGGAACCCCAAGCCAAATTCTTGGCATTGAAGTCCCCGAGAACAAACACGGGGAGGGGACGGTACCCGACGACGACGTTACGCAACTCTCCAAGGGAGTTGTGGAACTCGGCGAGAGTTCGATTCGGGGAGAAGTAGACTCCCACCACTACAATCTCCCCGAACCGTGCTGCTACGCACCCCTGTCCTCTCCTAACACTCTCAAGGGACGGGGTACCGGCGGCGGCCGACGAAATAAGGGCCACTGAGCCGTCCAGGTCCTTCACCCAGTCATCCCTGGGCGGGACGTAGTACGGCTCAGCGACCACGGCGACATTAATCAACCACTGCGCCATGCTCTGGAGCAACAGGTCCTGAGCGGCGGCGCAGTGGTTGATGTTCGCCTGGAGGAGGCGTAATGGAGCCGTTATTGGCATTCCATTTCGGCCTCCTCTCGGGCCCCTTGTGTGGGCTCTGGCGCTGTAGTCGCAGCATCGGCGGCGACAGCTGCGCTAGTGGCAGCGGTGGTGACAGAGGCGGCGGCTGGCACGGAGACGGCGGAGGAGGGCTTCTTACCCCCGGCTTTTGTGGGTGGAGGGCAGGCTTTGCCCCCAGCCCAGTGCTCGGCTGGCTTGCCAGCTGCCGCACATGCAACGCAGTGCGGCGCGGCGTTGCAGGAGCCAGCCTTGTGACCGGGCTGACCACAGCGGAAGCAAAGCTCGCTGCGGTCAACCTCCGAGGTGCAGCACGCTCCCGTGTGGTTTCCCACTTGGCAGCGGTAGCACCTCAGAGGCCTGGGCTCCAGCAGCTTGACCTGCGCCGACACCCAGCCCACCAGGAGCCTTCGGCCCTCCGAAATCTTTTTGGCCGCCGTCACTGGGCAGCTCACCACTACGGTTCGCATGCCCGTGAAGTCAGGACGTATGGTGCCTGCCTTGACTTGCTCGGCAGAGCACCCTCCCGTCCTGACCACGGCGGCCACAACCTCCTCCTCCGTGACGGAGTCGTCCAAGCCCAAAATGCGCATGTCGACGCACTTGATGGGCCTGGACACTCGGGCATCGTCCGCATTCAAGGACGCCCTGAGCCTTTCGGCCAGAGCGTCAGCGGTCGGGCCGCTGGCTGCCCCAGGGACCTCCAGCATCCGGGCACCAGTCATGGTGACCCTTAGCCTGAGGCCCCCGACGATGCCGAGCTCCCGGAGGTTAACCGTCTCCTTGGCCTTCGCGAGCACGTCGCCATATGTCACGCCCCTCTTGACCGCGTCCGGCTGCAGCGTGAGCACTACAGCTGCGGTCTTCGGGGCGCGGAGCATGTTAGCGACGCGTCGCTCCTTCTGTCTTGCCCTCCTTTTGGCCGCCCTGGCTGCCTTGCCCGCCTTCTTTTTCTCCCCGGCCACTTGCCATCCGGCTTCGGCAGGGGAGTTAGAAGACGGTTGGGAAGGTGGAGGCTGCACCGCCGACGCTGGAGCCTGCGCCGCCTGTGCAGCTGCTCCGCCCTTCTTTTGCTTGGCCTGCACCGGTTTTTCCGGTGCAGGCTTTGCAGTTGCCGATTTCGCCGGCCCGGCCCCTTGCTGGGCCTGGCCGGGCGTCTTCGACTTGGCAGCCACGGCGGCCGCATACGAGGCCGCCTTCTGGCCCGAGGCCTTTTGGCTTGCCGCTAGCGGGGGGCGCAGGACGATGCCCTCCAGGACGGAAAACCGTTCCCGGAAGGCGGCCAGCTCCTGCCGCACCAGGTCCAGCACCTGGTTCTCAGGTGCCGGACCCGGCGCAGGCAAGGGCTGGCTTTGCTCATGCTTGCGCCCCCCTTGAGACGTCCCCAGAGCGCTGCCTCCGCGGAGCCCAGCCAGGTCTGCTCGGAGCCTCTCATTCTCCTTTTGGAGAAGCTCCATGGCAGCTGCCAAGCGGGCGACCTCCGCCCGCAGCTCAGACGCTGCGTCCGACGGAGGCCGGCGAAAGTTCGCCTCCGCTGCCGCCAAAATGGAGGCCGCCGCCTCGCTAATGGCCCTGTTTTTGGACGCTTGCGTCCTCTTCAGGGCCACGCTGCGGACCACGGCCTCCACAACCTCCACAAACTTGGCCTTCTCGCTGGAGCCGTCAGCGGCTCCGGGCCCATTGCCAGAAGGCACCGAGACACCGGTCTTGGGATTGCTCCCTCCGGGGTGTTGCCCCTCCTCAGCGAGCTTTGCAGCCCGCTGAGTAGCCTCCTGGGAGGCGAGCCTCCTGCTCGTACCTCCTCTCCCCTTACCCCGCTTGCTCGTGGGGACCTTCCGGGCCAGTTCTCCCTCGGAGGACGACCCCTGGTCATCCTCCGGTCGGGGGCGTTTGCGGAGGAACTTAGCATTCCCCGCGGCCCCAACAATCTCCTCTTCGGCGTGCTCCGCGCTCATGGCGCTGGAACCGGAGTCGGAATCCGACCCCGGACCCTTTTGACGTTCGAGTGATGGCCTCCTCCAGAGTTTGGAAGGAGCCTTCGCTCGAGCATCCACGCAACTGTCACCCGACACTTTGTCGGGCGCTTTGTAATCGTAGCGGATCAGGTCCTCGAAGGACGCTGACCCGCTGGAGCCTCCTCGGCTCAGGTTGCCACTGGCAATCGGAAGGCGTTTGTTGCCCACCCCAGAGTACGGAGGGCAGCCCGCCGAAGCGGGGTGGGATTCCCCGACCGCTGAGCAGTCGGGACCCACCTGGGGACTTATTTTGCAAAAGCCTGTATCCATATTTTTTTTTTTTGTTCCTTTTAAAGGGTGCGGTCCCTGTTTCTCCGCCCCTTCTCAGGGCCCCTCTCCTCGCCTCTCTACTTACTCGCTGCCCTCACAGTCACGTCTGATGATCAGACGCGTACCAGAGAGCAGCGAGCAAGTTTCCTCCAAATGAATCGTACACCGTCCGCAAACCCGAACACTGCTCAGGTCTCCGAACGGTGTGCCCTTCCCGTGTCCCTCTTGGTCTGATCCCTCACTTGCGACCTTCCGGCATGAGTAGCTCTACCGGGAAAGCTCGCAAGATCATTGAGACGCACAAGCCCCACCACGACGACAACGTGGGGACACAGTCGGTGGGGACCCTCTATACAACCCTGAAGACCATTTTTCTCTACAATGTCAGGTTTCTGAGATACGCAAAGGGGTTGAAAAAAGGGGGTTGAAAAGGGTTGATTTTTTTTTTGGCCATATTTTCATTCAGATGCCCTCTATATAACTCCGAAAACCATTTTTCTCTACAATGTCAGGTTTCTGAGATATGCCAAGGGGTTGAAACAAGGGGGTTGAAAAGGGTTGAATAGGGTTGAATTTTTTATTGGCCATATATTCATCCAGATACCCTCTATACAACCCCGAAGACCATTTTTCTCTACAATGTCAGGTTTCTGAGATACGCAAAGGGGTTGAAAGAAGGGGGTTGAAAAGGGTTGATTTTTTATTGGCCATATACTCACTCAGATACCCTCAATACAACCCCGAAAACCATTTTTCTCTAAAATGTCAGATTTCTGAGATACGCAAAGGGGTTGTAAAAAGGGGGTTGAAAAGGGATAATTTATTTTTCGTTTTATACTCATCCAGACACCGTCTATACAACCCCGGAAACCATTTTTCTCTTAGACGTCAGGTTTCTGAGATAAGCAATGGGGTTGAAAGAAGGGGGTTGAAAAGGGGTAGTTTCAGATTTTTCCCATACTCACCCCGACACTTTCTATACAACCCCATAAAAAGTTTTCCCCTCCTAGCACGGCAAGTGGGAGAACAATTATGTCAATCAGTCAATCAATCAGTCAATCAGTCAGTGGTTTTTTAATTATATATAATATAATAATTATGTCAATCAGTCAATCAATCAGTCAATCAGTCAGTGGTTTTTTAATTATATATATATATATATAATAAATTTAATTATTGTGTATCGGATATTTAAAAATAAGTACTTGATATACCTATAAATGTAATTAGTATTGGTTTAATATTTTATATACAGTTCTTAAAATGAATTAATGAATTTAATAAAGGATTTTTATAACAAACTTATTTTTCTATAAGTCAAACACTGATTTGACGCAACGGTCTCTTGTGAATCATACTTGTTTGTTAACGGGTATAAAAGAGCGGAGCCAGAGTGGAGTAGGGCAGCCCCGCGACCTGATCGCGGACGTTTGACGGCCCATCGCACCGACTATGACGCCTGAGTGAGTCGCTCCACTTAACACGCGGCTCACTCAAACATAAAGACTCCACATAACCATACATACGCCGCGGCGCGCGATCTGTTCTAAGTTAATATAGGCAAGTCGCGCGACGCACACACAACATGCATCTCTCGACATTCGCTCGAACTCACGCACCGAATATTGGCGGAGTGGACTCGCTATTCGGTGCAGACGCACTGGGCGGTAGTACTCACACTACACGACCGCTCACACACACACGCACTACGGTCTCGCAGTACAAACCGTAAACGGCTCGATCTGTAAGCGGGGCGGACGGGGGCTACATACTAACTGCAGGCGTGTCAACAAGCCGGCACCTCTGTCGCTGGTCGTTCCTCGCTGGGCCTCCCCCAGGTCACTGGGGGTCTCACCTGGCGGGGTCCGACCGCCGAGGTGTCGTGAAGAAGCGCTCACTGAGCACAGTGGCGCGACAACGCCTGCAGTCCACACAACATTTATACTAACGGGCCGAACGTTGCTATTCACTTTTAGTAGGCGTTCGCCCGACGATGTTCGTCGTTTATTTAATAAAGATAAACGAACAAAACGACGAGCCCGTATTTACGGGCTGAGGGGCGCACCCGCGGCCAGGGGGCATAGCCCCGTGACCGCTCGCCACGTCCCCTAACGGGGACGTAGCGACTTCTACGAGCGAGTAGGGCAGTTGCTCTTCGACTTTCAAGGCGTTAACATCTAAGGTATGATATTATTCCGATTATTGTTGATGTAAGGGTAAGATGTAAGGTAAGCGCTGATATCGGTGAGTGCAAGAAGTGGCACTCGCATGAGCGTGGTCTAGCGGCCGCGCTGCGGTACTCGACTGAAACGCGTTCATTCGCTGAACATTAAAACAGTTCGCTTGCTAAACTAAGGGAATTTAATATATTCAAATGTTCGGTTTTTATTTGCCTATAATTCAGCCAATAAACCGATACAAATTAGTATTGATTACATGCACGACGTAGAAGTTACTGCGGCTTTATGTTATTACGAAGTTATAGACGACACGCGCCGGTCACATATTGTAATATCTAAACGTATTCTATTTTATACACGGCTCCGGTAGGTTCACATATGTTTGTAAAGCATATTGGTCCACTCAAGTACTGATTTACTTACTCAATCTATACTAATATTACAAAGAGGAAAGATTTGATTGTTCGTTTGCATTGAATAGGCTTCGAAACTACTGAACCGATTTGAACAATTCTTTGACTGTTGGGAAGCTACCACTAAAACGATGATCTAATGTTTTTTTTTAATATCGGATATTTGACCAATGTATCTAATACGACTCGCCTGCAGCGTATTACTGCGCGCTGAGGTACTCACACGGCCAATGTCTTTCGAAACGGAACGCTGCAAACCCAACTCCACCAGATATCCGGTGGAGCAGACAAGACTGTCTGCCCTCGTGAGAGTGTAGTTTAAGCCCGCACAGCTAAATCAACAGTAGGTGAATCGTCCGTTACTTCAATAAGCCCGAGGGTAATTAATTGAAGTTGAATAAACTATAGGTAAATTTTCCTTTTTGTATGTAGTTCGTTCGTCAGTTATTACAATATGTGAAACAATCTTTAAATATATTGTAATACGTACGCCACGTAGATGTGTGTTCTGTAGTGTTCCAGTTGCTGCGCTACTCGCGTTGTTCCACTTTCTTAATTTCTTTGAACAAACATGTTTTTGATTTACATTAATTCTTTATTGCCACTATATACAATCGTGTCGCACAGCAAATAGTGAAGCGTTCATTAGAAAGGTTTTAGGATAGTAATATGATTCATGTTTGTTGTGTTGCCGCGGCGCAATAGGTACTGTTGTGTAGGCCAGGCTAGCATGTACCGTTGGCACTGCATTCAGCTGCAGCGGATACTCTGGAGGCGCTAAATATTTGTGTGAGGCTTGTGCTGAGCGCGCATCGCACGCGAGTCGCAGGTGATTCCCGGCCACTGCGGCCGCGAGGACTGCGGATCGCAAGCTTTGGCTGGCTCGCCGTGCAACCAGGCCAGGGACGAAGGCGCGTCGCGCGCCTTAAAGAGATCTCAACAAAGAAGACGGGACCCCATAGGGTCAGTGCTTGCAGAATTTGTTCGAAACAGTTACCGCAGCTCTGGAACACAAAAGGCATTAGGAGGAACACGGGTGGGCTTTAGTTAGTCAGCAAGAGTCTGACACTCCCTTCCGCATAGCCCAGAGCGGGAGAAGTCATTTGAAGATTTCCCAACCAGAAAAAATGGCATGTGTCTGATCGCTCTCCGCTGTGGTGTTCAAACATTGCAGACTTCAGTTCTGATGTCAATAGTACTTCGAGAATCTATTTTATAACTGTAACGAATTGTTTATGTAAATGTGTATAGGTATATAGGTAGGTGTATACTTGAATTAGGTCAACTACTAATCTCTGCCCAACCGCTTGGAGAAAATAGGCATGATGTTATGTCGTATTGCCTCGTTTTGTGTCGTGTTGTGTCGTGTGATGTGCGCATGTACGAACATCATACGACACGTGAGTGATTAAATGATTAACCTACCGTTAATCGTGTTCATCTGGGGGTTGATAAAAGTTAAAGCATGTTCCCATAGAGTTACAGGTTATTAGTTATGTATGTTGGATCAATCAATTTGATATATTATGTTCGAGTTCAGTCGAGCCGAGGTGTGTGCGTCGTGGTGGATTGTTGTTGTACAGGTTGTTGTACTGCACTCGTATTGGGTTCATTCGAGCTGCCAGGAATACAAGTGCTGAGACGTGCGAGGAAGCGAGAGATACTTGCGACAGTATGAAACCTCGTATTAGGATTAATACAATTTTTTGCCTCTTTGTATAATATTATGTTAATGATATTTATGCAGGAAAAAACTAAATTAACATTAAAAAAAACTAATAAAACTACGAAGCGCTACAATGTGTTGCGACATGAGAGCCCAACATTATGCACTTGTTACGCAATTCTGAACATGTTGGTAATGTTGGAACATTTGTATGCAACGAGTGGCCGTTACATGAACTGACCAAACGATTCAAGTCATGCTTGCTTTGTTCAGGGTGTTGTTGGGGCTGCCCCGGGCGGCCCTGCAGCGCGTCGGGGATGTTCCCGATCGTCGGGGATGTTATGAAATTATGAGTCATCATTGCATTCAAATAATTATCATTAAAAATAAGAATTACAAATTCGAAGTATTCGAAAGCTGGTGCTTGTTGTGTGATCCTATTTAAATTTGTTTGAGATCTGACGACTAGTATTTGAGTTATCCCTAAAAATGCGTGGCTTAGTTTACATTGACGACGTTCTCATTCCCTCTTGTCGATGTAAAATGAAAAAATAATATTTGTGTACGATGGTTTGGAAGAGCATCTTAGTATTTCAACGTAGTCCCTTTCTAGTTTAGTGAAGATCTGATGAAGAACAGAGAATGTAGAACGGAACTCTTCAATAAATTATAGCAAAAATAGCAAATCTTTCGGGATTGCTGAAGTTGCATGTTTGTTTATTGTTTACACCAATTTGATTGGTACGTTTAGGTTGTACCAGTAAAAAATACAAAATAACTTTAATTTCGGAAGTCAAAGTCAAAAAACAAAAAAGCAACCACAAACGCCAAGTTTAGAAATTAAAGTTATTTTGTACTTTTTGTCTTTTTTTGTGTTGAAGTCGGTTGTATTTTTTTGTAAAAAGCTTTTTCATTATTGGAAAGCTAAATTATCGGCGAATAATCATCAATCAGAAAAAATATCGCAGTATTCTCACAGGAACGAGAAATGCGCGGGTCAAATACAAGCCGCTGGTGCTGTATTATTATTATAATTGAATCTCGCGCTACGCGACCGCTACGAAGCGCTACGAAGTGCTACGCTACAAGCTACGGGCTACGCTCTGCTACGTAACGGTTATCCTTTGAAATGACAGTTGTTATCAGAAAGTTACCGTTTACAAAAGAATTTTCGAGAGCAGTAAACCGCAACTTATACAATGTACCATGCAAGCAGCATTACAGCGCATTTAGTTGCTTGCCGTTCCAGCGGGTCGCCGCGGTAGGGCGCGCGGCCTTCCGCCGTCGACGTACTGAGAGCGAAACAATTTTTCTCGTGCCGTTTTATAAATTTGCGTCATGCCGCACAATTATTGTGATGCGCAGATAGCTTCTTTCATCTAGAACAAACGTACAGAGAATAATATAATCTTATTAATCATATCTTATCTTATCTTATTCTTATATATATATATAAAGCAAAGACGGGTTTGTTACAACACTTATAACTCGAGATCTGCTGGCACAATTTTCTTGGATTTTGATTCGTTGGATTTGTTTCCGCCCCGAATAGCAGAATACATTTTAAAAACAATGAAAACTCTATTAAAATAAACGCAGTGGAAAATGGTTTTAGGTGAAATATATTTAGTGCGTTGTAGATATAGTGTAACCTGGCAACCAAAAAAAAGATTAATATATAGAATAGAATAGAATCTAGAAAGGTCGCCTTCATAGAATAAGGCTGAAAGTGCTTTCTTAACAAACTCAACGAATACATAATTATGCAAGATGAATTTTCCCTAAATGTTCCTTTGTTTCGTAGCTGTCAAAAATTGCATGCGTTAAAGATTCACAAGTACTAGAAGACCAGAAAGAAACATGTCGAAAACTTAAGAAGTAAGGATTCACGCGTACCAGCAGACCATAAACATGTCGAAGCATTTCTGGGGCTGGAATTGTGAGTGAAGACTTTCAAAGTACCAGGATACCAGAACCATAATTATTTAACATCAAGCTATTATCCTTAGCAGACGAAAGAAAGATCACTGAGCCAGAAATAATAAATGGCGCAGGCAGGTGAAACCGCGGGATACAGTTAAGAAGTATTTTAGCTTTAAGTTTTCTATTTAAAAAAATATTTCAATAATAGAAAGCTACATTTCACCTGCGACTTTCTTTTATATATATAGAACATCATTCATACCCCTAAATATTGTTATTACTTTATATGGCAAAACGTTTGCTGGGTCAGCTAGTGTAGAAATAAGAAAGAGGTCTCGTTCGCCGTGCATCGTCTGCTGGAGCCAATGCGGCCTTGTTAGCAGGTCCACAAAGCGCGCAGCAACCTTACACGAGCCACTTACGGGTTACAGGGTTAGGCTACAAGGTAGCACGCTGGCAGCGAGTGAGCCCGTGCGGCCGCGCTAGTCGTGGCAAAATGCGAATTGCTTCATATTCAAGAGCTGTCGCCACCCAAAGCGACTTATTCGGTATCCCATTATTCCTTGAAAATAAATCCAATTTAGTTTTCGCAATTTATGCAAAGCGTTTAATTAACGAACAATAGCATTGTAATGCTTTAGAGCGAGAAGCAGCCGCTACCGGCGACCAACGAGATTGTGTGTGTGTTTGTAAATAACTGCTGATTGCGTCTTTGGGCGGTCTGATTGGAAACTGATTGAATTCAAATGTTCCTCGGCTTTTCCTTATTGTAGGAAACTGGTAACTACAAGCTGCTATTAGTACTGCCAATTTTTGCCGATATTTGTACGTGCAGTTCCGGGAGTGCCGGGGACTGCGCTACGAATGAAGCGCAAAAAAATCATTATCCTCAATCGTAAAACTGATACACTAAAGAGTGCACTTCAACGAACCTGTTTTTTTTTCAACTTTGAGTAGGCCACGCCCTCTGCGGTTTTTAATCACGTTTCAAAGTTCCAGCACTAACTAGGCAACTGAAATTGGAAAAATAACAAGCTGTTGAGAGCGGCGCCGCGGGCGGAGCGAGCGGTGCGCGGGGGGGAGGCACGGTGCGGCTTGCTGGTGTACCGATGATTTCTTGGCGTCTACCTTCTACCTTGGCGGCACAGAAGTGTGTATCGACAGACATTGGCGAGTGCGCCGCCGCAGGGAGCGACACACTCGCACACAGCTGCTGCGCGGCTCCGGCGGGGATAGTAAAAACTAAAGAGTGTCGACAATTCGCTGGCGAGTACACTACACCGAATACACTTTTAATTAAAACAACATCTTACAATTACGACTAAACATTATCCCCCAAGCGCGAGGGGGAGGGGGGCGGGCGGCACCTCAGACGACACGCCAATGCGTGTTATTAATGTAACGTGTATTTAGCTCGCAGAAACCACAGTCCGTTTAAACACTCGACTTTCTGCCGCCTCTCTTAAACCTGAATACGTTGCGGGCGTTGCATGAGTCACAGTTGTGGTAAGAACACATCGTCAGTGGCGAGGTCAGCGACGCCGCGGGGAGACAATAGCTGATGACGCAGTGAGCGGCCCTCCGACTGAAGCAGACCTACCGACGCCGCACAACACCAGCTCTTGTCTGTTAAGCGTTTTAAACAGCTCTTTCACGAATGCTTCTGTGAGAGAGAAAGTGACTCGCTGAATGTGTTCGTGTCTCAAGTTCTCGTTGTATCTTGAGGAAGTCTCGCGAACATCAAACAAGTGTCGTCAGTAAATTAGACAATCACTTCTCGCGCTAACTTCGATACTATAATGAAAAGTATATCGAATGAAAACTATCTTCATTTAACTTGCCACCAAGTTTGGCGAGGTGTGCCGGGGAGCAGAGAAAATTCATTAATATCGTCACATAGCTCTGTAGCATTGGCAAGGGAATATCGGCCTTATTTATAGTATCGTAAGGTTTAAGGAAGACGCGAAAGATGCTGCGGTAGAAAGAGGGCAGCTGTGCACGTCGGCAATAACTCCGCGGCCGCTGCAGTCCGCGGCGCTGTGCTAGGGCTGCAGTAGTGCGGCGCGCGTGCGGGCCGGGCTGTGCTCAAACTATTGTTCTTTTACCTGAGTGACGTGCTTTAAACTGCTAAACAAAAGAGAACTCGAAACGTTTACGTTCAGCGCGAGCAGGCCGGGCGGCTCGTCGAGCTCTCGCCGGTGAAGCCTTACACTTGATACGAAGTGTTCGGTACGACTTGCTAAACGTGTTGCCACAATTTTTGTGAATAAACTCAGACACACTGTGACTTCGTCTCGGAAAAATATCGGATGAGAGCAACCAGACGGAAACGAAATAAAAGTCAACAGGGTCATCGAGTGAGCACACGCGATGTGTTCACGTGCCCCGGTACAGCCGCAGCGAGTCTTATAGACACGACGTACATGTAGATGTAACTATATCTTGACTAAATAATATGAGCAGACAACCGCTCGAGCGCGTGTGTCGCAGCCCTGCCCGCAGCCGGCCGCACTTCACACCGTGAACTTTGCAAACACTTCTATTATGGAGCACAAAGTTTTTAAACACCCGCACAGATATATTGTCTAGTTGTACCCCCACCCGGTGCACCCCACACTCCGAACCCCGCACCCTCCCGCCCTCTTACATCAAGGATGAGGGCTTGCGGTCTCTTGCAAAGAATTCAGGAACATTCGTTCTGCTCGGAAATGTGTGATGAGAGCGTTTGTTTTAGTTCGAGTGCTGAGCTTGGAGTGTGATGAGAGTCGGTCGGCTGGCCGGCTGCGCGTGCGCTGCGGCCGAGCGTGGGCTCGCGAGCGGTCGGGCTGCACGTGCTCGGCACACTGACCACGTGGGAGGGTGACGACGTGACTAATGTGGTTCTAGGAACCTCATTTATAAAAAAACTTCCAACTGATCATCAGTATTTAAACTGAAGAGTATTTCGAATTAAACCTAAAAATTATGATAACTGCTCACGCTGTATGCGATGCCCAGCGACAGCCCCGCGCAGGTACCGCATTCACCGCAGACGCAGCACACTGCGCAGGTAGCTCCGCGGACCTCTACCGTATTACATAACTTCACGGGCGGCCGCGCTCCAGGAACTCGCTATCCAGCCGGATATCCGCTAAATTTACGGTAGCCACGAGAAATATTAGTTTTCGGCTCTCTCGAATTTGTAGTTGAAGTTGTCGGCAGCTACCAATTTATTGAATGTTTAGTTACTGACTGCGCGCTACCTCAGTAGCGTGGGCGCGCCGCGTGGCACGCCAGGCGTGAGCCTCACGGTGCATCATTTTCCGCAGCATGGTATTCACACATCGCTGAAACTCGATACTTTGTTTGTTCTGTCTGCTGGGAATACAAATGTTTACTTTACAAGTAGATTATCGTACTTATTCTGTTTATTTCACGTTTCCCCCCTCCCTAGTCCCCGAGGGTGACCCATAGTTTATAGCTAAAGTCCATCTGCTATTTTAGTATGACGCGCAAAAATGTAAAGAGGGATCTTTTCACTGAATAAATGATTGAATCGGATCGAGGTCCGTTCATTGTAGCGGCGCACGGTCCGCGGGGATGTCACGTTGTGTCACGAATGTATTGTCTATTTAGTCATTGACAACTTGGTAATAAACGTGAATGTTGCGAGCATCGCGGACACCTGTGGCGCGCCTCACCTGTGCATGAATGCTACCGTACTTACAGCTGTACTCGGCGTACTTCTTATGTTGAGAGAGGTCGGTACTGCTTACTCTCTAGTGAGATCTAGAAACGGCACGCTGGTGTTTATTTCTACGGCCACAAACTCCGCCGTCAATGAGCGCGAAAGTAACTTTGTCTTTTGTTTTTGTTACGGTTTCACACTGAAATCGCTTACACATAAAAATCTAGTACTGAGACAATCATGTATTGTTCTGTACTGATCGTAGTGATCTGCACCAGTTGCTGACCACTGACGCGTGACGTTTTCCCTGCGCGGTTCGCTTCGCTCGCACGGCACTTAGGAACAAGACGCCGCGCCTGCGCCCGATCGCTTATCATATACAAAGAGAATTTTCCAAATAAATGCAGCTCTCTCCCTGCTGCACATCAATGCCCTACTGCAGCTTGGTGTTGTTGAGTACGCAGATGACTGTTCGACAATCTGGTCTCTTTTAACGCCTCCAAAACGCTAGCGTGTCTTTTTACCGCCAAAAGGAGTCGTTTTGACCGACTAATTCCTACTTTTCGGGGTACATCTGCTCCTGTAACTGATCGGCTCGAGATCTTAGGCATGGAGTTGGCATCCAGTCTCAACTTCGGCGCCACCATTGAGTACAAACTGCGGCCAAAAATCTGGGCATCCTAAATAGAGTGAAGCGATCACGCCGGGACAAGTTTTAGCGCTTTACAAAGCGTAGGTCCCGTCCTACATGGAGTATTGCAACCACCTTTGGCATCCTTTAGCTGAGCTCTCGCTCAGCTAAATATGTACCAACTTGTGACAGTTGACTCGGTGGTTCGCAGAGCTAAGAGGCTTATCCGAAAAATGGTGAGTGCTAAGCTCCACAGGCTGGGTCATCGCCGCAAGATCGCCTGCTTCTACATATTGTACTTCGGTGAGTGTGCCTATGAACTCCACGACCTCATCCCACCGGCCCTCTTCTACCATAGGACATTTAGACTTACTGTGGGTTACCATCCCTACCTTGTTACTATTCTACCAATTCGCAACAAGCGTTTCCAATAGTATTTTATAATGAGCAAAGCAAAGGAGTGGAACTCTCTGCCTGCGTTTCCGAATGCATTCAACCCTAATCTCTTCAAAGTTAGAGTGAACAGGTTTCTTCTGGGTAAGCTCATTCCATCGTCGATTCTGTTTCTGTTACCATTGACCTAGACTGGAGTGAACAGCAAATCCATATCTTTATAAAAAAGTAGTTCCAGAGATTAGTACGTTCAAACAAAAAATCATAAAAACGAACTTTTCAGCTTATTATATTATGAATAGGCGCCGTGTTTGCGCTTTCTTCGTTTGCACCGCAAATAGGTTTGTGCAGCACAAGGTGGCAGGTCTACAGGTGGGCTGCAGGCGGCGCGACTGTCGCGGAAGCTCCTCGCTAGCACGCTCGCGGCGTGGAGAGAGCCGTCGGCGGCGCGCGAGCCGGCGGCTCTCACGTGTACCGGCTAAATTTTTTTGGGATACTTCATTACGGGCGGCGCGCGGTTCTCGCGGGATTTTGAATATTAATACCTGTTGGAAAGTTCTAATTTCGTAGTTTATTTAGTTTTCCATGTCATCCCAAATATTTAAATTAAATTTTCCGCCGAGTAGTCTTTTTGAGATGCCTGAATTAACTGCTGTTAATTGTGTAGCATAGCGAACTCAGGGTGTGAGGTTCAGGGTGGGTTCGTCAGGGCCGGGATGGGGGCACGTCCTGTCGGTGCTAAAGTAAATAATAATTCAAGCATACTTATTTACAAGGGGTCCCGCTCAAATGAGAAAATTGATACAACGCCAAAACCGGGCCAGCTGTCATTTATTCGTGATCTAATATTAAATTAATAGCTTATTTTACGTAAATATTATATTATTTTGAGGTTTCGCGGACGTTGGCTTTATTAGATCTGTCGGAGATATCGATCTCAAATGAAATTATGTTGTCGCTGGGCTCGAGCAAGTCGCTGCCAGACACCTCGCTGACTACACGTCGCCGCCGGGTGCCCCGCGCCCCCGCACCCCCCGCACCACGCCGGTCGCCCTGCAGCCAGCGCACACGCGCTCACTGCTCGCAGCTGCTCCGTCGCCGGTCGCTCTGCAGCCAGCGCACACGCGCTCACTGCTCGCAGCTGCTCCGTCGCCGGTCGCTCTGCAGCCAGCGCACACGCGCTCACTGCTCGCAGCTGCTCCGTCGCCGGTCGCGCTGCAGCCAGCGCACACGCGCTCACTGCTCGCAGCTGCTCCGTCGCCGGTCGCTCTGCAGCCAGCGCACACGCGCTCACTGCTCGCAGCTGCTCCGTCGCCGGTCGCTCTGCAGCCAGCGCACACGCGCTCACTGCTCGCAGCTGCTCCGTCGCCGGTCGCTCTGCAGCCAGCGCACACGCGCTCACTGCTCGCAGCTGCTCCGTCGCCGGTCGCTCTGCAGCCAGCGCACACGCGCTCACTGCTCGCAGCTGCTCCGTCGCCGGTCGCGCTGCAGCCAGCGCACACGCGCTCACTGCTCGCAGCTGCTCCGTCGCCGGTCGCTCTGCAGCCAGCGCACACGCGCTCACTGCTCGCAGCTGCTCCGTCGCCGGTCGCTCTGCAGCCAGCGCACACGCGCTCACTGCTCGCAGCTGCTCCGTCGCCGGTCGCTCTGCAGCCAGCGCACACGCGCTCACTGCTCGCAGCTGCTCCGTCGCCGGTCGCTCTGCAGCCAGCGCACACGCGCTCACTGCTCGCAGCTGCTCCGTCGCCGGTCGCGCTGCAGCCAGCGCACACGCGCTCACTGCTCGCAGCTGCTCCGTCGCCGGTCGCTCTGCAGCCAGCGCACACGCGCTCACTGCTCGCAGCTGCTCCGTCGCCGGTCGCGCTGCAGCCAGCGCACACGCGCTCACTGCTCGCAGCTGCTCCGTCGCCGGTCGCTCTGCAGCCAGCGCACACGCGCTCACTGCTCGCAGCTGCTCCGTCGCCGGTCGCCCTGCAGCCAGCGCACACGCGCTCACTGCTCGCAGCTGCTCCGTCGCCGGTCGCTCTGCAGCCAGCGCACACGCGCTCACTGCTCGCAGCTGCTCCGTCGCCGGTCGCGCTGCAGCCAGCGCACACGCGCTCACTGCTCGCAGCTGCTCCGTCGCCGGTCGCTCTGCAGCCAGCGCACACGCGCTCACTGCTCGCAGCTGCTCCGTCGCCGGTCGCCCTGCAGCCAGCGCACACGCGCTCACTGCTCGCAGCTGCTCCGTCGCAATGCACCGAATAATCTATACATATTATTTTTTTAAAGCCAGACTTGCAGCAGCTAGAGAACGGTGGGCCAGAACTCGGGCTTCAAAAAAGTACACAACGTTCTCGCATTGCGATTTCTCGAGCTACCAGGCCAGGATTTTAGCCAGGAACGCGAAGAGCACTGTCGCGAGAGTCGGAGTACAGACTCAAAGGTTCGCTTGAGCTCTCAAAGATCTCGAATAGAAGCTTCTCGATCTTTGGAAACTGACGGGGTACGCGAAGCCCATTTGAAAGCTGACTGATACCCCATACATTGTGCGCCAAGTCTATTGGGGGATATTCTCTGTCGCAGTATGGTTTACTCAGTCCTACATTAAATACGCGAACGTATAAACAGAGAAGCAGAAGGATTATATAACAAGTATTTTCGTAATACCTAATATTATTTAAAAAAGAATGTTCGTGGAGTTTCTTGCATGTACATTTTCATACACATCTACACTTTGAAACGTGCAAATATCTTCATGTTTTTGACTGAATTACCTTAGAAATTCAAAAATGTATTTTATTACAAAACTTTCAACGTTTCATGATTTTTCCACATGATGGTAGAAATAAATCAAGTCGGCTTGGAACACTTTTCCTGAGATAACATATTTTTGATGTTCATGATGCACTCATTCGCGACAGGGTCACTAGGTCATGATACTGTCGTTAGCTTTGAAATTAGATATTCATTTTAGTGAAAAATCAAGGTGAAGGCGGGTATAAAGTTTATGTTGTATTTATTGGCGCTATGATTGATGATCGCCGCCGACCCGCCGACACCCGAGACATTAGCTCCAGTCTGCCGATACGACCCGCTTACAGGGTACAGCTACTCGCCACCTCGCTCCCTCGTCGCTTGCAATTTTTATTAAGTCATGTACTTATTGTTATTTCTTGTTGACGTACCCACAGCGACAGCGCTTATTGTGACCTCAAGCGTTGCGTGCCGGCGCGCCACTGACATCTCCAATCCAGCTTAACAATTCAGACTCGACTTGGTCGGTCTTGACACGAAACAGTGACTCTATGAGAGTTTGCTCTGAAGCTGAAGCGCGTGATACAGGCAGCTCCACTGATACAGCGCATTCAGAGCGCGTGAGCCCGGCGCATGTGTGTGTCGTGCCACGCTCCGCCGCCTTCCTAATATATGGACGTATTTTCGCAAATTGCCAACGCATAAATCAGCGAGGATGGGCTTCGTAAACAAACAAGAAGAATTCGTGGCCTTCAGCAACAAACAATACCGCTCTTAATTAGACAGAGCCGCCGTCGACAATCGGCAGCCAGATTTATTTGAAATTATAATAGAGCTATATTTCAGTTTAACGATAGAAATTAACGAAGAGCCGCCTCGCAGACGCCGCGCGCCGCGATTGAGACATTACTGGCTTCATTACCGACCGCGCCCGCCAGCGCCGCTCACGCCGCAGCACCGATACGTACTTCAACCCCGAGCACAGTGAGACAGTGATTTGAACTATAATAAGGTATTAAAAAAAGCATGCTTCATCGATACAACAGTAAAATTGTTATTCAGATATACATACATACATGTATGTACGTGTTCATACATTATTTGTTGCTTCTGTGTTGGCTCCCTTGTCTGTTGGCTCTGTTTATATAACGCTAGCTATATTATAAGGTATTATGACAAATGACTGAATAACGTATATAGTTAATACGTTATTCAGTAACTCTTCCTAAGTAGCGTATTGTAGCGCGGGTGTTGCTCCACATGTTCGGAACGCTCACGTTTCGTACAAAGTGGGACACTTGCTGCTCGGAATCGGAACATATCTATACTACAGTAAAATATTACAGCGAATATATGTATTTGCAGAAAATTTCAGCATTTTGTCACACCCGGTCCCGTCACAGTTCCCCACCATAGGGGTTATGGATTGTAGATGAAACCTAAAGTTTCCAACCGTGTGAAAGTAAATTTATAAAGGTATATATACATAAATATCTGGAAAGACTGAAATTAAAGACATACCTCAATACACATACAAAGTTTATTCACTATAAAAAGAAGTATCACCTTGCATAGAAATACAGTGAATGAGGCAGCTAATCATAAATAATACCTCCCAGACTTACACACTAATATGTGTAACCCTGTTAGACCCTGTCTCCGTACCAAGGTATAACAGAGGTACACCACATGAGATATTACAAAACAACGTCTCAGGTCGCTTGTAAGGATTCGCGAGGTGAACGCATAAGTACCACTAGCTCAATCGCAGGGTATTGACCAACCAGGGCTGTGCACGTTAAGAAACCTACTCACTATGGTACAGTATACCCGTGACACAACTTAATACAAAAGGAAGTTATTACTGGTCTTGTTACTTAACACATTAACAAAAGGCCTAACTCTTTGTATGAAAATAAACCCAGTATACAGGTCTAATGCATCTCCCTCATAATAATTAATAGCAGCTCAATTACTGCTCAAGTAGCACTTACTTAATGCTCAAGTCTCTCTATACAAGAATCACTATAATACTCAATTAGTGGAACAGAATCCCTCGGCATGGCACCAAGGTTAAAAACCTTGGTACCCACGAACAGACGCGGCCTACGGGAGAAGTCCAGCAGGATTGCTGTTACCTGGAACGGCGATGTTTCCTCAACGAGGTTTCGGATTGGTAAGGCCTTCCTGTACCATGGACGGCCACACTGTCTCAAATCTCGTCGAGCCAAACCTGAACGATGCACGTTCTCCGGATGGCTTCAGGCATTCATCAATCCCGGACCTCAAATATCCAGGCTAGTAAAACAGCCAGACCTGGAACAAAATCTCCGTAGTCAAATACATGTGCCTTTGGACTTTCAGAATGGGAAACAAATGGAGGACGAAATACTCACAGGGTTCAGCCTTTTAATGCACATGAAAACCCCTCGGGTTTCGGGTCACCGTTGTAAAAACAAGTGCCTTTATAATATCATTTGTTCGTCTCTCCGTGACCTCTGCGGTGCAAAAGGACGCCACAATTCTCCACTCTGTCATAAAGTCCTTTGCGAGAAGCTTCCATGCCACAGACTAAATACTCTCGATTCCGACATGTTCCTAATTATTTTAATTTATTAAACTTTATGCTTTTATGCAATTTTTGTGTGTTTTAATTAATTTACCATCTACTTATTTGATATATATTAAGTTTTAAAGAGACGTTCGAACTCTAGCGCCATCTGTTGATTAATCTATGGGCTCTGTCAAATGTGTTTCCATTTGTCCGCTAAAGATGTCGCTGCGAGTTTCATTTCTTGTTTTGCTACGTCACAATTTACAGAAAATCTCTAGTGGAGAGTAAAAGCGTAAGAAAGTGGCACTCAGCCCCCGCTGTGCCGACCAGTGCGCGCACAGGAGCGCTGGGCTAGTACGAGACGCGACCAACTATCATCAACGTTATTGCTGTAGCAGAATGTGCGAAACACATCAGAAAAGCGTGAAAAACATCAAGTTCTCTGTGAAAAACATCATCATCACTATAAGGGGGTCTTATAGTACCGGCGACCCGGTACACGCCCTCCCAGATCCGCAAGATCCGTTGTTGAACCAGATGGCCCCATCACCCAGATCTAAGAGAGTAGTAGGGAAACTAGCACTCTTAAGTAAAACAAAAACAGACCGCGTTCCGTATACCAGCCTCGCCGACGAGCTCCATCGCGACGCCCCCGTCCAAACCCTCCCCGACTTTTGCCTAACGAGCCAGCCCGCGCTGCTGAGCCATTAGCGTTAAATCCCTTAAATAATACTAACCTGACCCAGCTTGTCCCTTACTGCCCTCCCTCAACGACCCCGCTAAGCCAAGGCCCGTGTCCCACAGGGGATGCCCTTAGCGAGCGGTCGTTTAGTTTGTAAGTTTTTAGCCCTGGCTGGGGGCCTTAAATTCATTTGAGGCCACCACAGGAAAGTCCGGTTAACCAGTACTTGTAAACAGCCGTAGAGTGCTGAAATGCGAGTGATCCACGACAAAAAAAAAATTGGCTGGACATTATTGCTCGGCGACCACGGGCCAGTACACACCTCACCATTCTGCTGTAAACTCGAGATAAGACCAGCGCTGGGTGTTTGACGCGCAGCAAATGCTGAGATGGTAACCCTTTCGGTATGGGCAGTGGGCACGCTCAGCACAATTTTAATTCATTTCATTGTTATGTTTTTTTATTGTTATTTTTTTTACTTTGTGTTTTGTTGCTGTTGTGTTGTGTCTGTGTCGAATAAATGTTTTCTATTCTATTCTATTCTAAGTATAAATTATGTTTGTTTGTATGTACTAGAATTATGTACCATAATTATTGTACGTTACATATTATTTTCTGTGAGTATATTTATGTGTGGTGTGACTTGGTACCTAAATGTTTTTAACCGACTTCTAAAAAAGGAGGAGGTTCTCAATTCGGATGTTTGTATTTTTTTTTTTAATGTTTGTTCGCGCATAACTCCGTCGCTTGCCAACCGATTTGAAAAAATCTTTTTTTGTTGGAAAGGGTATACTTCCCAAATGGTCCCATGAATTTTATCGAAATCGAACAAGCGGTTTTTGTTCATTTCAATAAATGATAGCAAATCTGTCGGGATAGCTGAAATCGCATGTTTGTTTATTGTTTACACCAATTTATACCACGTACGCTGTGATGGGTATGTTTAGCTGGGAGTGAACCACTAAAAAGGGAAAAATAAAAAAACTTTTTACAAAAAATAAAACCGATTTCTAAACAAAAAAAAAACAAAAAGTACATAATAACTTTAATTTCGGAAGTCGGTGTGTTCAAAAACATGAAGCAACCAAAAACACCGAGTTCCGAAATTAAAGTTATTATGTACTTTTTGTTTTTTTTTTGTTTAGAAGTCGGTTTTATTTTTTGTAAAAAGTTTTTATTAAAGATCCTATCAGAAATATATGTCATGTTTGATATTTGAAATTATTACAGTTTTATTACATCCAAAATAATGTTAGTGTTTGTTTTAATATGAATACCCTTATCTTAAATACTTATATGAGTATACATCTATAAAAAAAATATGACATATATACATATACTAGCTGCTGCCCGCGACTTCGTCCCCGTGGAATCCCCGATTTTAAAACATTATTTATCGCTGCTCCGCTCCTATTGGTCTTAGCGTGATAGCCTATAGCCTTCCTCGATAAATGGGCTATCTAACACTGAAAGATTTTTTCAAATCGGACCAGTAGTTCCTGAGATTAGCGCGTTCAAACAAACAAACAAACAAACTCTTCAGCTTTACAATATTAGTATAGATATATACATAACGCACACACAGATATACATATATTTATATATGTATATCTGTGTGTGCTAATTCCTATCACGCTCGGCCGCTAGGTGGGCGCGAGTTATAACTAATGAATCGATTAACGCTCGGTTTCAGTTGCGCGCTGTGTGGTCGGCGGCTACCGGTTCAAAACAATTGATGTTGATTGTGCGGCTGCGGGCGCGCCCGGGTGCTATCGTGTGTATGTAGGTATCTAGGTGCTCGCTCAGAGGCATTGTGTCGATTTCGTTGCAACGGTTAGTAGAGGCCTTAAATGGTAAAGTGTGGAGTTTTTCATTTCATTCAAGTATTGGTTTCCGCTTGAATTATACATTTATTTATCGGTACTAGCTGACCCGCGCAACTTCGTCTGCGTCACATAACAGAGAAAGATAAACCCGCTTTTGTAACATTTTTCATTGATGCTCCGCTCCTATGTATCGTAGCGTGTTTTGTAGCCTATCCCAGCCTTCCCCAATAAAAGGGCTATTCAACAATATAATAATTTTAAAATTCGACCCAGTAGTTCCTAAGATTAGCGCGCAACTGAACAAACTCTTGAGCTTTGTAATATTAGTAAAGAGGACTACGTTCGCGTGGATGTCGGAGAAAATGTTGGTGCGTACAGTACATTTCTTTCACAACATGATCCCTCTCAGAATTAAGAAAATAGGAAAAGGGTGCAGGGCACTGACTGTATCGCCTTCTCTGTTTCAAATTAAAAAAAAAACAGACCAAGTATCTCCTGTTACCTCTAATCAACATAGATCAACAAAACAGACTTTTGTACTCGTATTTAATCTAATACTGATGTATCAAGTTGATTCTTCAATGAAACAATTTTATTTGATTTTGAATGAGAATAACATAATTATTAGCACTGATTCATTTAAATCTATTTTTCAATTAGGTGGGTCGTATACGGTTAAACAATTTTATAGCGGCTTAACTTCGAGTAACATTTGCTTGTCCGACATCGTATATCGTAATTTATAAGATTTTTTTCTTTGTTTCTTTGTTTTTAAAAACTTTTTGTAATACTAACCTACACAAACACACTAAGCTCACTATACACATGCCTACATTCAATCTGTACGAACTAAACATACCCTACAATAATACAAACTCACACAAAAAAACAAATCATAAGTTATTTATTTTCACCATAACACAAAACCAATGTATTGAGCGTGCACCTAATTTTCACATAACATACAAGAATTTGGAAACATACATTAAAATATTGGACCAGTTTCATAAATATATCAATTATACAAAAGAACGTATAATTAAAAATACATATTTGAAATCATTCTTTCATAAAAAAAATACACCTTTGAAATTATTAACATAATAATCTCGTTGCTTTCTTTCATGGTTTACCTTTATTATGAACAATATCAATGTGGCATTTACGACTGCTATGTGATGACCTCAATAATATCTGGGATCGTTTATGAGTAACACATTGCAAACAATCAATGATATAGACAACATTGAGATTTCGAGGGCAGTTGAATGTGATCCTTCAAATCTTTCTGATCATATAAACGTCAAAAAAAACGATTTCACTATTATATCTCAGAACATTAGAAGTATATACTGCAACTTTGATGATTTCGTCGTTATGATGTCTACTTTTAAATTCGAAACAGATGTTATAGTATTAACAGAATGTAGATTAAATAAGAACAAACATATACCCCAACTCAGCAATTACCAGTCTTTTGTGTCAACACGGCAGATGAATCAAAATGATGGAGTAGTTGTATTTGTTAAAAAAACGTTAAAATCAAAAATTCAAGAAATTTGGCTAGACCAAGCGACCTGTATGCAATTAGACATACTAGATAACACTCTTCTGTGTATATACCGGTCTCCATGCAACACCAACCTGGATAGTTTTATAGATTCACTCAGTCAGCACTTAGATACGTTACCTACACAAAGAAACATAATAATAACGGGAGACCTAAATATCAACATTAGAGCGAAAGATGTAGAAATGTCTCATGATAAGAAAAATCGACTTAACTATCTTAACATGTTGTCTGCGTATGGTATTTTACCTGGTCATACACTACCGACCAGAGAACGGAACTGCTTAGACCACTTCATGTTGAGGATTCATAAAAAAAAGACATCAGCTTCAATTGCTGTCTTAAAAACTACAATTACCGATCACTGTACTATATTTCTATCACTTTCCAAAATAAAAACTAAGGAATCCGCTAGTAAAATTACCACTACCATAAACTTTGAAAATGCACTAAAATATTTACAAGAAAAAAATCTTGCAGACTTGCTTTTCTGTGACGATCCGAATTTGCTAACAGACAAACTGATTCAAAAACTGATTGATTCTATTAAATACAACACTAACACAAAAGTTATCGCTAGCAGCAAACGGATAATTAAGCCGTGGATCACCCCAGGATTATTAAAATGCATTAAAAATCGTAATAAATTGCAAAAAAAACTGTCGATCAGATCCGTATAATGACATTTTAAAAATAACTTACACACGGTACAGAAATTACTGTAATAATCTTATAAAAAAAATGAAAAGAAAATTCGAAAGAGAATTACTTGCTAAATCGCTTACAAATACAAATTTATTATGGAAAAATATAAAATCAATCACCTACTCAAATAAACCTAAAAATCAAAGCACTGAATTATTAAATATCCTACCCTCTCCAACAGCATTAGTGAACTCTGTCAATAACTTTTTTGCTAATATTGGGAAGCAATTAGCCCAGCAAATTCCGATGAATGATACTTCTGGCCGATCTAACATTCCACCAACACAAATTAATTCTTTTGGTCTCTTGGACACTGACCCCATTGAAGTAGAAAGTGTTCTGATGAGTTTGAAATCTGACAGTGCTCCAGGGTGGGACAATATCCCCACTAAATTCCTAAAATATATTAGCAAGGAAATAGTTCCTGTCATTACTCATCTGGTAAATCTCTGTTTTAGAAAAGGTATCTTTCCGACACTACTGAAGCAATCCATTATTACACCGGTTCACAAGGGAGGGAACAGCGATGATGTCAATAACTACAGACCTATTTCTGTCTTACCAGGCTTATCCAAGGTTTTAGAAAAAATTATTAATATAAGACTGTTACAATATTTAAAGAAAAATAATATATTATAACCTACACAGTTTGGCTTTAGACAGGGAATATCAACTGAGGATGCAGTCACAGCGCTTAGCTCCCTGATAACTGATTATGTCGATTCAGGAAAAAAGTGTCTCGCTGTATTCCTTGATCTAAAAAAGGCCTTTGACACCGTTGCTGTTCCGACCCTTTTGACCAAACTAGAAAGAATTGGAATACGGGGAACCCCTCTTATGTTTTTTAAAGATTATCTATCAAATAGAAGACAGAGAGTTAAGATAGGGACATACATCAGTAATGACGTAGAGGTATCATTCGGTGTGCCTCAAGGAAGCGTATTAGGACCTACACTTTTCTTAATGTACATAAATGACTTATGTAACTTAAAAGTAGATAACGCAAAAATCTTTTCTTACGCCGATGATACTTCTATTGTCTTTTATGGGGATAACTGGTCCGAAGTAAAACTCAAAACGGAAATAGGTATGGCTCAAATTGCTAATTGGCTTAATGAAAATCTCCTTACGCTAAACGCAACCAAAACCAACTATATATGTTTTACAATTAGAAACCGCTCGCAACCAGATCAAGATTTAAATATAAAAATACATTCTTGTAAACGAGCCATGAATTATTCCTGTACATGTCCTATTATTAATAAAGTAACACAGACAAAATATTTAGGTGTCATAATTGATCAACATTTAAGCTGGTATTTCCAGCTTGAACATGTTGCTGATAGAATACGAAAATTGGGATGGATATTTAAATCATTAAGATACGTGACCCCTGCCAGCATAACCATAAAGGTAGGCGCCAAGACAAGAAATCTTCTTAATGAAATCTACACAGCCCTTGCACAATCTGTGATAGTCTACTGTATACCTGTATGGGGTGGGGCAGCGAAATCAAAATTTATAGACGTAGAACGAGCGCAAAGAGGGCTGATAAAAATAATGTACTTTAAGAAACGTAGATTCCCTACTGAAAGTCTATATGATATTAGCGGCCTGCTATCTGTTAGGAAATTATATATCTGTGCACTGATCTTAAAAAAACATAAGACACTTACATATGATAAAAACATAATGTTAAAGAGAAGAAAGGATATTATTGCGCAAGTACCACAATCTAAAACCAAATTTGCTGCTACACAATATAACACTCAATCAGCGCGGTTATATAATAAAATTAATAAAGACATATACATTTACTCTGAACATCATCATAAAGGTAAGAAAATGCTAATAGAATGGTTAAAATCACGTACCTATGCAGATATTGAATTATTGTTACAATAAGTGGAAATTAGTTAACTGGCACCGCCACACCCACACGCACATCCTATCATACGCACATCCACACCAACCACACACTTCTCACACCCCGCACACACCAAACACATCACACACTCGACACACTACAAACACACCCCTCACACATCATACACTCCGCACACCCAACACACCCACATTAATGAATAAAAGTGTAACTCAAGAAACAAAAAAATAAAATAATTTAGTAAGTGTACAAACATCCAAAGCTATGGAAGTGCGGAGTCTCCTAACACAGGCGTCATGATGCTTAAAAGGAGGCTCCAATCATAAACTAATGTAAACTACTTGGTACAGAAATAAATAAATATTATTATTATTATAAATATTATTATTATATTTAGGGTGCTAAATCGTTATTCAGTTTTTTCCTCATACCACCGTATGAGGAATGAGAAAACTGAATAAGCAGCTCGTAGCTCAATAATAATGTCACACGGGTCGATCTTAAAGGTTAAGCAACCCTTGCCGTGGTCAGCCTATAGATGGGTGACCATCATAACATACCGGGACTCCTTCATGCATCGGAAAACATGCTGAGGCTGTCATATTTTGTAGTCAGTCGATACGGATTGTCAGAAGCCAGAAGTTTCCCATTTACTGGTTTATAAGCAAAAAGCTGTTGCTACACGTAAAACAGCTGAATCCGGTTTGTTTGTTGTATTATGCGACGTTGGGAAAAGGCTAGGCTATGATCAAAATTAATTCACTGGATCGATTCATTCAATACCTATTACTGAATGAATCGAACCAGAATTGATTGAGTCAGGCGTTACTTTGCGGAAATCCATTTTAAATTTGAAAATGAAAACAATATATCTAGTTTTAATTTCCGCGAATATTAGTGGGTTGCAGGTATGCACCTCCCTCCCGCCCGCTATATTATGCACATGCAAGATTACTGGGCAAATGCAAGGATTTTAAGCACATGCAGGAAGGCAATGCAAAACCCAACACCATTACCGACACGTGTTTCGCCTCTCCACGAGGCATCCTCAGGGGACGTGTTGACTCGCTGACCGTTGAGTTGCGACGCAACTCAACGGTCAGCGATTTTTTTGTTTCGATATGATCTATACAAATTTCTTGAATATAATATAAAGTATTCTACAGACAGTTTTTCACTAAATTTCTCAAAAAACCGCGAAATGGTTTTGGGCTTAGTTTCCTTCACCTCTACCTTGTGGATAAAGGAAATGTAAATAGGCTAGTTGACAAAATTTGGAAATTAGTTTAAAACTGTAGCTTAGCATCTATTTCACCCTAAAAATATATTATTTTAAGAAAAATAGGTCTTTTACATTAGTATTTTGAGACTTTTGAAATGAATTTGAAATTGATCGCGAAAAAGGCCAAGACTGTCATGGCGTCTTTAATGACGTCACACCTCGGGAAACAGTCGTGTTTTATATAATAGTCAGCTGTGTTTTTTAATAAATAATGAATTCCTCGTATTATAAATACCGTATAGTGCCCCAATGTAAAAGTACAACGGTAAAAACGCAAAACAAATTATTCATATATGTTCCAAACAATAAACAAATACGAAGAAAGTGGTTAAAAATGGCAAGGTGGGAAGATTCTCTTACTTTATCAACTGATGCCACAATTTATTTCTGTGAAGATCATTATACACAACTCGATGTATCTATTTATAAATGTATAGTAAAAGAAATGAATTTTGCAAAATCTACCCAAATATACCACACAAAACCTATAAAATGTTATGACTTGAATAGGGTTTTATGATTTATTTGAGTTAAATATTTATTTGTTTAAAGTCGTTTTTTGCTGCGAGTGCTGATTTTGAATCCTGAGTGTGGCGAGGGATTCCAAGGCACGAGATGCAAAAAACTTTGCTCTAGTATGTAACGCACATAACTTTTCACTTCAGCAGCGAGAACACTTTACGAGTTAAAATAATAAACAGGAATAGTAGTAGGTACCTTTATACTTAATTCTGCATGAATAACTTGTTGTTTTTACTCTTCCGGTATTAAAATACTGTTCTCGTAGCTAGTTTCACTTATATTTTACGATTATTTTAATATTTTTTAACTTTTCAACTCTACACCAGCCACGTTGATTCTGGAGCTCTTTTATTTAAATTGAGGTGTATTCGGAAATTGCGCCCATGATATTTTATTATTCAAAATATATTATGTAACATTATTGAAACTAGAAATAAATATTTAGAGGTTAAATATCAGTTTTATTTGCAGTAAATACTTATTTTCGTTTAAATACAACAATAAGTTAAAAATTCAATAAATTACATTAAAAGACATAATTATCTTTTTGCAAAAATTCTTTAGTTAGTAACGAAATTCCGAACGTGTTTGTCTCTGAGGTCGAATTCAAAATCGGAACTTCGAAAGGTCTGGTCTTTGTCTCTCTCTCTTTCTAATGGCGGGAAAGAGATAGAGTGTAAATGTTTCGAATTGTATGTATGATTAACCCAAGGCTGAATGAGATATTCGCGGCTTTCTGAAAATAAAATAATATAAAAGTTATTCAGTGAGAAAAATCGATTTTGCTCACTAATTCAGGCAGCAAAACCTACAATCATGTTTGAGCTACTGAAGTGAAAATATTATTTTCGTTTTATTAAATGTAATGATTCAATGCAGCTATAAGGAACTACCATAGTTGAAAAAATGAAGGATGTCAATAATCGCAGTGTTTGAATGAGCCAGAGGAAAGTAGTACCCCAAGTTTATCCGTTTTTCAAAACGAACTGTATTAATTTAAAAACAATTGCTGAAAGCTCGCGAAATAACTTGTTCACTTTATACGAAAATGACAGCAACAACATAGCGTTTCGCGAGGTGTGACGTCACGCTTCCGTGCTCTTCTCTGATTGGTGTTTAATGTCACGTGATTAAACGCCTAATTTTGTCGATTTTATTTTGCAAAAATATTTTTAATCCTTTGTTATATTAATAGAAAAGTTGTTTTTTTGTTTACTAATTATCATGGTTAATCATTAGAAACTCAAAGCCATCCGATTTATTCTTAGTGGAAACAAGCCTATTCTTCTTTTGCGGAAAACGCAAACTATTGCCAATGTGGTGTATTGTTAAAATTTTCGTTTGAACAAAGAAGTCTACATACCTAATTGTATAGTAATTGTATTGTGATTGTGTTGTGATTGATTGTGATTGTATTGTTATTGAATAAAAAGTTTCTGAAATCTATCTTACTGATGATCCCAACTTAGCTGTAGGTATATGTCACCACATTTAAATGATACTATCCTCATTTAAAGTCTTATATGTAAAATTATAAAATCGGGTTTGAAATCCAGAACGAACTACTAGTGGAATGTGATCAGATAACAAGTCCGCATCACATTATACTGTTCTCGTCATTCAAATCGTACAATTGTTAATTTGGCGTAGACGTTGTGCGCGTCGAGTACCGCGGCGTATCGTCTCGTCAATACATACAGAGCCCGACAGCGGCTCCGGTTCCTCGTCGTCGCCCTCCACGACACTTCATGTTTCTGTAATCAAAGAAAACAGATAAGAAAAATTGTCGACGCGGCGCGACGCGGTTGTACCTATAGTAGACGGCTACAGAACCCAGGGGCTGAGGGCCGGAGCAGATAGTAGCGACAGATAAGATAATACATAATTTATAGCAGCCGGTGTGGCACCTTCATTATCTGCCAGCTGATACGTTTGCGAACGCTCACACGCTCGTGGCTCGAGGCTCGTGGCTCGGGGCCGGCGACGTGTCGTGTCGCGCAGAAAGCAATATTTAGATGCATAATATTTGGAGCACTTTGTCACCGCCGGGAAGCACAAAGTAAACTGCACACACAACATATGGCGTCGTCGCTTTGTAGCGGGAATAAAATAGCGGCGCGCGTTTGTATGTCGCTTGAATTACTTGCCAGTTGCCAGTCCGCAGCTCGGCCAGCACCGGCGCGCGGCGGCCCGGCCTCGGCCTGCACGTTGTATAGCATGTCTGCATTTCCATTTACCTTACATATTACCTACTAGTGACCTGCCCCGGCTTCGCACGGGTGTAATGTTGATACTAAATCTTTACTATATTAAACCTTCCTCGAATCATACATTTGTAGGGACAAACAGACAGCAGGAATCGACTTGGTGGATGCTATATTTTTTAACCCGAGTGTCTTAGATCATCAGAGTATTTTAGATCTTCGAGACGATAACTACATTTTCGACGAATGTTTTGATTAAAACCATATCGACGTACCCATTTGTTGACATACAAACAAGTACGTCTCATGGCTTACGTAACATGATCAAGTTAAGAATGTTCATAATAGGGTAGTTGACTAAAAAAATCTAATTAGTCCGTCAGATAGATTTCCAAAAAATATTGGACACGTATTTTTTCTTTTTTCACGTAAACAAAAAATGAAGACGATACAGTGCGTTGAAAACTCGTGTGACGTCACTACTCGCTACAATTTTTACCGAGACGTAACGTCACAAGCCCCCACTCCTGATCTTTGATGCTTTGTATCTTCGTCAGTTTTTATAGATTTGATAAAGGAAAAAATACGTGTCCAATATTTTTCTATAATCTAACTGACGGACTAAACATAATCATATATTTTTTACTCAGGAAACACCCCTATTATCGCAGAGAATTAACCAAACTTATAAACAAAACTTCACATTCAATTTTTTTACTCCGGAAGCTTTTACTGTGCTCGTTTTTCCACATTGTTCTGACAAATATGTAACATTTCAATAACTATTTTGACGTGATTACAGATTAAATTTTCGGCTGTCGACATTCTAGTTTCGCATTCGAACTTCTAGATTCAACAATTTATGTATATACCTACCTACGCTACGTTTACATACAGTTTACGGTTACATTACTATTGATAACTTAGTTATTTTGAGGTATCGATAGAAGCATGCTGATCGGATCTGAGGCGTGCCGTGACACAACTCTCTCGCTACTGGAGTCGGCAAAACGTACGTTTTGTGTGTATTGTAGGAGTAGCTATTGTACAGTGTGACGTCACGTCCGCTGTGTCGGCGGGCGCGCGCTCGCGAACACGTAGTCGTGTGACGTTTGTACATCGAGATGTGTGCGTGGCGTACACTCGCGCACACGACTCCTGTCACTGATCGAGCGCTGACAGTGCGCGACTGTCCTCGATCTCGCTTCAGCGCACGACAGAGTTAATTACAAAGCTTCACTAAGTCTTGTGTTAAACAAACGTGGCTCGCCGTCTCAGTGCTGCTCACAAGTTCAACGTAAACTTCAATCAGATATAACAACGGAAGGATTGTAAATTTCCTGAACATATGTGCGAGAACTCTTTATTTAATCACCCGCCGTTTGTTAAAGTATTCAAATTTTCAGTTCATGAAAGGCCGTTTGTCTCGTGTGAACCTACACGAACAGTGCTCCCACCTAGTCAGTTAGTGCTAGGCGAGTGCTAACTGTGTGCCACACATACCGGGCACATCACATACGAACTTTAAAAGCTCTTTATTCGTAGGTGAAGAATTAAACTCGTACATATGAGATGTCCAAGCTTTGCTATTAGTAGTACGTGTATCAGGCGCGCAGTGCCAGATACGCAGTGTCGCCAACACGAGAAAACGACGTCGTGTCGGGGTTTGGAACAAGCGGTATGTCTTCTTATTAGTTGCAGTTTATACACGCTTAGCTGAAGGCGCAATGGCGGCGCGCGACAGCAACCTACTCCTAGCCTCTCCTTCTATTACTGAAATAATCTAAATTGAGACTTGCATTACAGTAACTTATAAAACCGCACCGCTGCGAAATCGTTTTAAGTGAAATGAAAATAAAGTGAGCAACGTAATCGAGATGTACGCCAGCTGGCAACCTTAAGAGTCGCGCCGCGCCCGGCCCGAGCCCGAGCGTGCCGCAGCGAGCCGGAGCGTGCCGGTATCGAGCCGGGACGTCCGGATGATTTATCGTAAGCTGCGGCTACTACGACCACCACTGAGCGAAGTTAGGATATTGGGCGCCATGCAATACACCAAGTTCTTGGGTTTCACATGCGCTGCGTTTTTACTTTACTTTTACGCTTCGTGAGATTTATAATGATAACAGGTACAGTGTTGGGCGAGTGTCGGCGAGCGGCGGTGTCGGGGAGCACGGGACAGTTGCTCTGCGACAACGCTCAATGTAGAGTTAGGAGAGCACTGTGCCGCTGTGGCCGCGACTCGCTGCGGCGCCGCGCCGCGCGCTCTCTAAGCCGCGCCGATAAATCCCCGTGAGCCATAAAAGCTCTATTTTTATATCAATTGCGTTTCGATTCACCGGTTCAGATACGTTTACTGCCGCCGAGTTATTCGTATTTTCTTTTCTGGGGCCGTATTGGTTTAAGTACGTAATTTGTTCGATTCATGGTATGGAGGTGTGCTGTAAACTTATGGTTCCAGGAGGAAAGCTTTATAAGCTACCGCAAGCTTTTATTGTTCAATCTCTTCCATATCAGTATACGCGTGTACATAGTAAGTGTACACATCTCTGTACTATATACCCTCAATATAGGAGTTTTTTGCACGTTCTTCTCCATAGAGATCTACGCTTTGGAACGTGCAGATAGCTTCACCTCTTTCGACTTGACAATTCAAAAGTGCCTGTAAAGGGTTTAATTGAAATAAATGCTTTGAATCTTGAATCTATAAGATTATGCTCAATTATACAAAACGAAATCATGACTGTTGCAATTAAACAAAATAAAAGCATTTATTAATTTGAGTCAGTGTATAATTTGCGGACAACAGCGCCCGAACGTCTACAGACAACGTTTTATAATCCATTAATATTCACGTTTCCGTTCCTGAACAGTGATTGTTCCCTTTTACGAATTAACGCTGTAATCAGGCTTAGTATAAAATTCTAAGTGAGAGCGCGTCGAGTCCCGAGGCTGCCGGCTGCCCGGGGGAAATAAGCGCCGCCGTGCGTGAACACTGCTTTACCGTGCCGAGCCACGAGCAGTGCCGTGCCGAGCCACGCCTTGCCGTGCGGCGCCGTGCCGTGCTGAGCCGCGCTGCGCCTAGCGACGACGGCGTGCCGCACCGCGACTGGGTTGCGATGTGTATTTCCCTCGTATATCGTTGGGGCGTCTGTCACTCCGCGTGCTGTATATCAAACGTAAGCATGCGTGTCTGAACTCATCGTGCGGACGACGTGTGCACTTGTTCTAACAAGTTTATATTTAACTCAATTTAGGTGATGAACTGGTACCCGCAATCCCCTTTTTTTTCTGGATTCGAAATCATCAAATGACTTCTCCCGCTCTGGGCGGAGCGGAAGGGATTATCAGACTTTTACTGACTAAAACCCACCCGTGATCCTTCTAGTGCCCTTTACGTTCCAGGGCCGCGGTGACTCTTACACACATCTTAGGCACTGACCCTATGGAGCCCAGGCTGACAGTTCTTTGAGGCGCGCGTCATCGAACCGGGCCTGGTTGCGTCTGCAGGTCCACGCCTACGGTGCACGGTGGTCGGAAATCCTCCTGCGTTTCCCGACCCCCGGGGCGTCTTCTTCTCCCGCAAGCGGTCCGCCTCCTCCTTCGCTAGCATTACTGCTTCACTAAGGTCCTGGGGCGGTATTTCTGGCTTTCATCCTATTAACCGCCGCTCTCAGGTCTACCTCGGTCACCTACGGAGTATCGTCGTCGTCGTCACCGTCGTCGGTGTGGTCCGCATCGGGCAGCGCGGGTGGCGGAGCCAGGGGCGGGGGAGCATGGTCCCCTCGCGTAGGGAACAGAGCGCTCACCACGTCCTCCACCAGCTGGGGCAGGAGACTGCGTCAACGGGGGGCCCAGGTGCGGAGTTTGTTCCTCAACATTTTGTAGGGTCGCCTCCACGCGTCTAGAGACTCCAACATCTTTCTGCGAGTCAGCTCCCTGGCTCGCAGGATCCCCGCTTGGAGGGCGGTCTTCGCCGCTCACCCGCACTCCCTTTACGCAACTGATTTATGATTTATTATATAATCAATTCACATCTCAGCCGCTTTATCTCATATTTATTGTGCAATTTAATAACTTTCGGAGTGGATGGATGATATTGACGCTGAGATATAAATTATTTGGGATTTTTATATTTTTGTGTGTTATTTTCTGGCAATTTGTCGGTTCAGCAATTTATGAGAGTTTACGAGTATGTTTATATCTGGTACACGAGGATTCTCGTGTTTATAGTCAATGCTGCCGTAGCGACCACTCGTCATGCGTAGTGCTGTGAGCGTGTCACGCCGTGTTAGTCGCCCGCGCATACAGCAACAAAGTGCAGCGGTTCTCGAATGTAGCTTTTAAGAAAAATGTGCACTCAAGTGAATTAATGTTAATTTTATGACTTATACAGAATTTTCGCAGTTTATGTTTGGTTGGGATTTACGTGCAAAAATCATAGGGACAACTAGCTTTTGTAAAAACTTAGTATTCACGGCCAACAAAATCAGTTTGTTTTTGACATGACTAGCTACGGAACGATTGTATGTTACCGCACACAAGACCCCGTGAAAGCTTGAAGTTTATATTTATCATTCTGCCTTGATTGGATGAATTGACAGCTGTGAGAATATAGCTGAAGCAGAACAGTTCTCAGGAAGGCGTAGCTCGTCGAGCGACAGTGTCGGTGTATTTGTAACGTTTCTCACGACGCGGGGTTGTAGGACCAAGCAGGTGTTCGTGCGCGGCAGCGCCTCGCTGCCTTTCTGAGGAACACGTGTATGTACTACGGGCATTTTGTTCGCCTTCGTCTTGAATACCTTTTGTCTGTCGCCTTTCGTACTTCCCTTCATCAAGACCAAACCATCCAAGCATATTCCTTTAATTTTTTTCACTATATCTCTTCTTTAGAAAGAAGAACTAAACACTAATTTGCTGAATGAGCAAAGTAGTACAATTAAATTTACGATCAACAAATCAACGTTGTCGCGGGTATTAAAATTTGTTCTTGTTTGGCTTATTTTTTTAACATGGTGAAATATAGTTGACGAGCTCACACGCAGACAGCACAATACGCCGTCTACAAGAACGGCCTCCGCGTAGTACCTCGCACTACACGTCACTCCGCGTCGCCTTGCATCTCACGACCCCCAGCTCGTGACTAGCTCGTAGCGCGACACGTTCCTTCGTAGCACCGTGCTACGGCGTAGCATAGCGCTACGGCTGAGCACGGCACCCTAAATAAAAAACATAAAAATATTTTATTTACAGAGTACTTAGGCCCACATAGTTAAGAGCCCGTCGCGCTCGATCTTATTTGCTCACATGAGGCGAGCTCGGTTCGCTGTGACGAGCTACTCGCGGTGTGCTTCTTAATAAAATTTAATATTTAAAACTAATTTCCTGGTGTTATTCCACGGCGTCGCCTACTCGAACAATGTGAGCAGGAAATTACCCGCAGCTCGCACCTATTAATTTATATTGAACCTGACACAGAGCCGCTAGCTGCGAGCGTTCAGTTAGAAAGAAAAAAATGTGTTTGTATTTGATAAGGGATCGGCGATAGATACTTGTTGTCTCGTAGTTTGTGGGGCCAAAATAAGATTGAACTTAGTGCACACGAGGCGTTCACACTTATTACTGTACGTGTTCATATCGACGGTTAAAAGGAAATAGGGTATAAGCGACAAAATATGAAATGTTCAGGAGAGCCGTTCAAAGTTTTAAATTTTAGAAAAACTGACGTAATTTTGTCATTTATTAAGATATCGTGAAAACTAAAACAGTTATAAAATCAGAAAAAAATGGAGCATTTACCGGTATTTTTAGTTTTAATGATTTGACGCTATTTAAAGTGGTTTTTGTCGCTTATAACAATAGCTTTTAATTTTCCAATGAGGAAATATGGCATAAGATACAAATGACAAAGTAAAATATTAAAGGATAAGAAGCCTAAGCGACATACTGATTTCTCACACAGCAAGGTAAAAGGATATAAGAGACTAGACAGTTCAATAAGTGTTATAGGAAAAGAAGGATAAGGTACTTTTCACAGTGGTTGTATGGAAGCTAATAGAGCACAAGAAACAGTCGGCTTTCAAAACAATACCAGAATATAAGACATTAGTGACGCACAATGTCGCTTGAAAGCAAAGGAAAAGAAGGATAATCAACATTTGGCATTGCGTGAGTCTATGGAAATATGGATCAAAAGACACCCCCAAAATAATGAAGTAGCGCAACCAACACGATCCTTCATCAGGATAAGAGCTAAAACGGGTATTTACACTACACTGTAATTTTGTCCCTAACTCGTAAAATAGGGTGAAGTATTTTAAAAGTATTAGGGAGTCGATTTTCATACAAAAAGACTAAGGATCCTTTGTCTTAGGGGCCTGTTTCAGTATACCCTACCCGTTCAAGTGATTCTAATTTACACTAAATAGTAGATTTCAAAGATGATACCTCGTCATTATAGTCATTTTCATGTCACCTACTTACCTATTTACTAACAAGCGGATAGTAGGATTTTTTTAAATAAAAAAAGACATTTTTTATGTTTTTAATAAGGAAAAATCAAAGCTACTTAAAAAGGAGTGGTTAGGTAGCCAACCCGCCTGCCCAGCGTGGCGATTATGGGCAAATACCTCCAATGCAGAACAACAAAAAGCCACGGCCTCCAGTTCCCGGCGGTCCCGCTATTCCTGGTCATGGTGGCGACCACGGTAACGGCGGGGCGGGGGGTGCCAAGAATCTCCGGGCCAGGAGGCCACCATCACCATAAACTGAAACTAACCCTGGTGATGCACGCTACGGCTTGACTCGCGTCTGACGCAGCTCGAGGTGAAACTAAGGAAAATTAGGTGGCAAACACTAGCCCCGGTTATCCCTGTTATCCTGCAGTTATCCCTGGAATCGGGTCATCTGATGTACTTCCGAGAGGGAGACCAACAATCCCAAGGCGGCGTTGGGTTTCTGGTAAACAAGTCCCTGTCTAACAACTTTGTGGAAATGTCAAGTGTGTCGAACAGGGTAGCGTACCTACCTTATTGTGAAGCTCACCGAGAGGTATAGCCTCAAGGTAGTGTACGCACCGACCTCGACACACTCGGACGACGAAGTGAAAAATATGTTCGATGACATATCGAGAGCCCTCCACTTCACTACAAAGACATAGTACAACGTTGTCATGTTGACTTTAATGCCAAAGTGGGAGTACAGTATTGCTACGAATAGGTAATAGGATACCATGGATTTGGAAGCAGAAATCATAGGGGGCAAATCCTCGTCAACTTCCTCGAACGGGAGGGGTTGTTCTTGATGAACTCCTTCAAGAAACAGACCCAAAGGAAGTGGACGTGGCAAAGCCCCGACACTATGACCAAACATGAGATGTCGATCTCATGTTTGTTCATCATGAATGACAAGAGGCATATATTCAGAGACGTCTCCGTGATCAATAGGTTCAATACCGGTAGCGATCACCGACTTGTCCGAGGCTCTCTGAATATTAACTTCAAGGCCGAACGTGTCCGTCTGATGAAGTCCAGACTTCGACCAACTCTGCTCCAAACCATGGCATGATCTGAAACGTTCCAGGCAAACCTGTAAAACCGATTCGCTGCCGTGGAAACCACAACAGATGTAAACCAGAACCTCTAAAATGTGACTCGGATCCTCAGGGAAAAGGGTACGAGATTCTGTGATATGCAGCGTAAGGGCAAAAAGTCCAAGCTTTCAGAAGGGACTTTAGGGCTAATGAAGGAATGACGTGAAAGCCCACCCGTCACTTCGTCGGCAAAGCGATTTCTAAACTGAGAGATCAACAAGCACATACGACAGGACCTCCGGGGCTTCAATGCTCTTTCAGTTGAAAGAGCAATCGAGCAGAATCGGGGGTCAAAGGTGTTCGTACAGTCTCTAGGAAGAAGCCACCTGATGAAGTTGACCACAGCAAGTGGAGAAGTTGTTTCTTTGAAGCCAGTAGTCTTTTCGGAAGTGGAGGACTTCTATAGCCGAGATGTATGCAATGCGTATAACGCATTGCATACATCTCGTCCTGATCCCAAAAATGAGGGTTCTAGAGCCACATTGGCACGCCATTTAACCGAAGACCTGCCAGAAGTCCTATGGCATTAAGTCCGCTTTGTACAGTTTTTTTTTTACTAGTGCGTAAAGTTTTAATAAATAAATAAATAAGTCAGTATTGGCGAAATCGAGATCGCTCTTGGGCAGCTTAAAAATGGAAAAGCCCCTGGAGAAGACGGCGTTACCACAGAGCTGCTGAAAGCTGGAGGTAAACCCGTACTGAGGGAGCTCCAGAAGCTGTTTAACGCTGTCCTGTTTGATGGGAGAATTTCAGAGGCGTGGAGTAGAAGTGTGGTTAAGATAACCACACTTCTACTCCGTTCTTCAAAAAGGGAGACAAGACCCTATTGAAGAACTATCGACCCATATCCCTTCAAAGCCACGTCTATAAGCTGTTTTCAAGAGTGATTATGAACCGTCTTGCGCGAAAGCTCGACGAATTCCAACTACCAGAACAGGCTGGGTTTAGGAGCGGATACGACCGCATAGACCACATCCACACAGTGCGGCAGATTATACAGAAGACCGAAGAGTATAATCAGCCCCTGTGTCTAGCATTTGTGAATCATGAAAAGGCCTTTGACTCGGTTGAAATTTGGTCTGTTCTGAAGTCCCTGCAGCGCTGCCAAGTAGACTGGCGATACATCCAAGTGATGAGATGTCTCTACGAGGCCGCCACCATGTCCGTTCAAGTACAGAATCAGCAAACAAGTCCCATACCGTTGCATCGAGGAGTGAGACAAGGGGATGTTATTTCCCCGAAATTGTTCACTTATGCAATGGAGGATATGTTCAAGACGCTGAACTGGAACGAACGTAGCATTAACATCAATGGCGAATACATCTCTTACTTGCGATTTGTAGATGATATCGTCATCATGGCAGAAACGCTGCAGGACCTACAACAGATGCTGAATGATCTGGCTGACTTTTCTGTAACATCAACATTGTACACTTAGTTCGCAGTAAACGTTTTGACTTTGACTTTGGATAAAACCAAGGTCATGTTCAACGAAAATGTTCTACCGGAACCGATTGCGATTCACGGTGCAATTCTTGAAGTTGTTCAAAAATATGTGTACCTCGGGCAGACATTGCAGTTAGGTAGAAACAACTTTGAGGGCGAGGTGAATAGAAGAATTCAGTTAGGCTGGGCAGCGTTTGCGAAGCTACGTCGAGTCTTTACATCGTCGATTCCACAGTGCCTAAAGACGAAAGTCTTCAATCAGTGCGTCCTACCCGTCATGGCATACGGAGCAGAAACGTGGAGACTGACGGCTCGTATGGTCTACAAGCTTAAAGTCGCTCAGTGGGCTATGGAAAGGGCTATGCTCGGTGTGTCTCTGAGGGATCGCATCAGAAATGAGGTGATCCGTCAGAGAAGCAAGGTCATCGATATAGCCTACCGGATTAGTAAGCTAAAGTGGCAGTGGGCTGGCCATATTAACCGACAACCGTTGGGGTAAACGAGTTCTAGAGTGGAGACTCGGCAAACGTAATGTAGGACGTTCTACACTACGTTTGCCGAGACGCACGGTGGAGTGACGATTTGCGCAGGATGGCTGGCAGAAACTGGATGCGAGAAGTCGAAAATAGATCTAAGTGGCGTGCAATTGGAGAGGCCTATGTCCAGCAGTGGACTGCAACAGGCTGTTGATGATGATGATGATGATGGGTAGGTAGCTAATACTGCAGCTAGCAGGTAGGGAACTTAAGAATTAATTACGAACACTTGGTATGTATCCGTAATATTAACATTTAAAAAGGTAACTAAACATAATAGTAAATAATAAAAAGCTTATTGGGTATTTTAGTATAAGTGACGTATAAGTATGATTGTAGAACGTGGAAGTAGGTTATAATGTGGTTATAATCGACACCATGATATCTAATTTAATTTCAGTAATAAGATATTATCGACAAAACTGTATTTATATTGTACGCGGAAGTAAGGTATAACCAACAGTGTGATATTAAAATAAATTTAGGTAATAGAGCATAACCTGCATAGCTTCCATAAAGTACTGAATGGTAATAGGGTATAACTGACAGAGTAATATGAAAATGAATTTCGTATATAGGGTACAAGCGCCATAGCTATGTTAAATAACGAAATGGAAGTAGGCTATAAACAACGTTTGTACTTTGTGAGGGAAAAGCTTAAAAGGCATAAACAACCGAAAGCTCGACACCCTTATGAAGTAAAAAAGCATTACCGACAACAAACACAAAATAAATCATTTTTGTAGGGGCACAAGCACCTTTGTAGCAAAAATTACTTGAATTTTCGTCGGTTACGAAAACTAATACTATGAAAACGATTTTTTTTGCTAGGGCATAAACGCCAAAAAAATCATCGTAGAGCCATGAGAGTAAGCGCATTCGAAAGAGCGGAAAATTTTACGTAGGATGGCATATATAACTCATTTTTGACCAAAATGTCGCTTATGCCCTACTTCCTTTTAACCGTCGATATTATCTTTTTTACAAACTTTTATTTGACTTGAAATGTACGTATGTATGTATGTCTGTTCGGGTTTAATCTCGCAACTAAATTTTGAAGCAGGTATCTTCAACCATTTGAGCTGAAATTTTGTATACAAGTTGAATTTGGATGAAAATGCATGATTAACTTTGTGGCGTCAGTCTAAATCCAACATGGCGGAATATCCAAGATGGCGGTCTAGTTAATTTTAATGCACATCAACAATGTGGGTATCAAACAAAAGGGCTTGCTAAGAATAATTTTAAAATAAGAAAAAAGTCAAAAGTACATTAAAAGTTTTTTTTTTTTCTAATCAATATTATATTTGAATGCGCTTAAATGAAAAAATAAATTGTAACTTTAAAACTTTTTATCTACTTATAAAGTCATTACATAATCTATGTATGTATATGATAGAACAGAATAGAATAGAATGGAATACTCTTTATTATGCTAAAAGCGAGTAGCGAGAATTACTTGTCTAGATAAGCAAGTAAATTAAGTAACTTGATGTGATTGATTTTACCCACGACGGAACGGAGACAGTGTATGCGTTTGGGGTGAGAGGGTGTTTGTTTGTGCAAACCAATGTTCCCATTTATCTAAAGTACTACTAGTCCGATTTTCATGTGGTTTTCAGTGATGAGTTCGGATCTGATTGGTGCATGTTCTTAGATAGGTGTTACAGTGACAACTCAACAGGGGGCGCTGCAGTCAAGGATATTTATTAATATGTAAACCAATGTTGCGATTTATCTTCAAAACTACTACTCCATGTTTGATGCAGTTTTCAGCGATGGGTTAAGGTTTGATTGGTGCATGTATGCATTAGATATATGTTACGGTGACAACTCACGAGGGAGCGCCCCTCCCCGACTTTTGCCTAACGAGCCAGCCCGCGCCGCTGAGCCATTAGCGTTGAATCCCCTAAATAATATCAATCTGACCCAGCCTTTCCCTTGCTGGGCAGCAAGGGACAGGCTGGGTCAGGTTGATGACCCCCCCTCAATGACCCCGCTAAGCCGAGGCCCGTGTCCCACAGGGGATGCCCTTAGCGAGCGGTCATTTAGTTTTTAAGTAGTTTTAAGCCCTGGCTGGGGGCCTTAGAATCTAAGGCCACCACAGGAGTGCCCGGTTAAGCAGTAACCAGCCTTAATGTGCTGAACTGCGAGTGGTCCTACCAAAAAAAAAACGAGGGAGCGCAGCAGTAAACAAATGTTTTTTGCAAAAAAACAAAACTACTTCAATATTTATCCGGTTTTTAGTAATAGATTTGTAGTTGTATCTACATATAAATGTAGTACAATGTTCTTAATACAGCTCTCTCTAAAAAGTTTGAAATAAAAGGCAATTTTTTTTTTTAAAACCCACGACTGTAAAAACATAATTGAAAAAGAATTAAATCTATACTATATATCTATACTAATATTATATAGCTGAAGAGTTTGTTTGTTTGTTTGTTCGAACGCGCTAATCTCAGGAACTACTGGTTCGAATTGAAAAATTATTTTTGGGTTGAATAGACCATTTATCGAGGAAGGCTTTAGGCTATATATCATCACGCTAAGACCAATAGGAGCGGAGCAGCGATAAAGAATGTTTTAAAATCGGGGATTCCACGGGGACGAAGTCGCGGGCAGCAGCTAGTAATATTATAAAGCTGAAGAGTTTGTTTATTTGTTTGTTTGAACGCGCTAATCTCAGGAACTACTGATCCGATTTGAAAAAATCTTTCAGTGTTAGATAGTCCATTTATCGAGGAAGGCTATATGCTATATATCATCACGCTAAGACCAATAGGAGCGGAGCAGTCATGAAAAATGTGACACAAACGAAGTTGTGCGGACAGCTAGTAATTAATAAAAACCCCCGACTGAAAGAATTAATGTAACCCAAGAATATCCGTCGGGGGCTGCCATTACTATTTGCAAAACTAGGTTAAATACTACGTCAAGAAATACACCCAAAAAACAGTAAAATAAAAATAAAAAAACAAAAAAAAATTACTTACAAAAACAAATGAAATCCCACCAAAACATTTTCGTTCGTTCATTGGGTGTGAAATAAAACGGCCAAGCCACTCGTTTCCTCGAGCGAGGTCGCCGCACAACGACCAGGGAGCCAACCTCGGTCGTTGTGCGGCGACCTCGCTCGAGGACTCCGCCTCTGAGGCTCTGACGACGACTCGGTGCCGGTTAGCTTTCGCGCCATGCTACCAAACGTACATACTCATATTACATAAAAGTATTTTCGAACTAACAAGCTTTTATTCTGCAACCGTTCGCAATATACCTACTGCTTAGTAAATAAAGGTACACGTGTGTCGTAAAGCCGGTGGTCAAACTAATCCAGGTGGAACAGAGAATGGCTGTCTGTGTGTGTGTTTGTGTGTGTGGTAAGAATAACATCGTGCGGTGTTGCCTCGTGACGCGATCGGATTGGCGCGAGGAGTCTCGCTCGTGTGTGTGGGGGGACGTGGGGAGGGCGGGCGAATAGGTAAGCTGATTAGCGCCAATCTGTGTTTAAGCGTGGCCTTTGTTGTGCCGCGCGCCACTTACCGCCAATATTCGGTAACGCTGTACTCCTCGGTGTAGTTGTTGTCTGTGGCGGCGGCGTCTCCAGCCGGTCGTGTGCTAGTAGCGCGGCAGGCGCTAGTGATGGACATCTCTGAATTGAGCACTTTTATGATCGCCAAAATACTTATTATTTTTTATGTTTTTGGGTGGTTTTAATCTTTCCAGCAAGTTTTAAAAAGTAAATTTAAAAAATGTGTAAAACTGTAATTTTTCTCTCCTTGATGTTTTCGCTCAATTAGACGTTTATAATTACGTTTATTATTAAAAATATATAAACTTTTTGACCCGACTTCTAATTATAAAACACTACAAAGTATACAATAACTTTTAATTTCAGAGGTCGGTGGTTTTGGTTTTTTTGTCACCGGCTTCCCAAATTAAAGTTATTTTATAATTTTTTACCCTAAACTCGTATTTATCGTTAAGGAATTACTTTGTGTGATTACTTTGATTTTATGTTGAGGAGTGACCTCTTCAACATAAAATCAATTCATATTAAGGGTAGTTCATCTTTAAAGTTCAACGTCCAACGTAAGTTCATACACAAGAGTTGTGCACAAACACATGTCGACTCACCCACAGTGTAGTGTGCGAGTGGAGCCCTGCACAGCGAGCCGGCGGCGTTTCATGTTACAAGCTGGCATCAACAGTAAGCAGATGCGATTTCAGCAATCCCGGAAGGTTTGCTATAGTTTTTGAAGAGTTCCGTAGCCTATCTCCGAAGTTCTTCATCAGATGTTCACCAAATTCAAATGGCACCAGTCCGGTGACATACAATAAAATAAAAATACAAACAATAAAATAATCAACCACATCGGTTGGCAATTGGCGAAAATGTCGCTGAATAATCGAATTGAGCACGTCCTCCTGTTTTTGAAATCAGCTGTTAATAATAATTATTCACGGCAAATAAAACTGCGCTCGTTCGTGGTAGAAACAAAAGCTGTATTTTTCAAACTTCAATCAAAAACATAGACAAAATTTACAAAAAAGGAAAACTATGAAAAAGCCTAAAGAAGGCTTGCACATTCTCCCCTTTTTTTAAGAAACCGGTAGCTTAATTAATTTCTGGAGGGGCCTCCTGAATGTGCCGGCCACAGTAGCAACATCGGCCACCCGCACTACCCCATCTCTGCCGGGGAACAATCTCGTGATCCGGCCTTTGGGCCACGAATCACGCGGTAAATTCGAGTCACAAATGACTACTAAATCCCCTTCCGTAATCGAGGGCGCGGTGCCTCCTCCCCTTCTGGGTGCCAATGAAGGCAGGTATTCCCGAACCCATCGCTGCCAAAAATGATCGGCTAATCTGAGTGCCCTCCGCCAAAGTTTTCTGCTGGAGAGGTCCGACTCTTGAAGCGTGGCTGGGATAGAACGCCCTGGAGATCCGTTCAAAAGAAAGTGAGCTGGCGTCAGAGCTTCTTCAGCATTAGCGTCGAGGGAAATCGTAGTTAGTGGTCGCGAGTTTACCAAGGCCTCCGCCTCAGCGAGCACGGTTCTGAGTACCTCATCAGAGGGAGTCCGCTCGTGGAGTGATACTTTCAGCGCTCCTTTGACACTTCGGATGAGACGCTCCCAAGCTCCACCCATAAATGGTGCGGCGGGGGGAATGAAACGCCAGTTTATTAGCTCGCTGGCAGCGTAATCTTCAACCGCATCACCGTATAACTCTTGCAATTCTCGGCTGGCCCCAACAAAGGCAGTGCCGTTGTCAGACCATATCTCCAATGGGGTTCCTCGGAGTGATACGAAGCGGCGTAGACACATGATCGCCGAATCAGTAGATAAGCTGTGCACCACATCCAGATGTATGGCGCGGACGACCAGGCATGTGAACAGGGCCACGTAGCGTTTCTGCTTACTTCTGCCGACTGTGACGTAAACGGGTCCATAATAATCGAGACCGGTGAATGAGAAGGGTCGTTGATGGTGACCTAGACGAGCTTCTGGCAGATTTCCCATAAGTGGTTGGAACGGTCTAGCACGGAGTAATTTGCACATCTGACAGGTATGGGCCACGAAACGAACAGCGTTTCTGAGTCCAATTATCCAGTAACGCTGGTGAAGCTCGTTCATTACCATATCTAGGTGTGAATGTCCGGCCTTTTGATGGTATTTGTGGATCAAAAGACGAACTGCCGGGTGTTTTCCATCCAAAATAAGCGGACGCTTAACATCGTCTGTAACGGCTGAGGCAGCAACAATGCGACTTGACATTCGCAGCTGATTATCATCATCTATGAAAGGCGACAGCTTGAACAGGCGACTATTACGAGGTAACGGCTGTTGGTTCTTAATCCTCAAAAAATCTTCTTTAAAGGAATCGAGCTGAGACTGCCGTAAGATATGGGTTTCGGCCAGGCGTAAATCGTTTGCCGTTATTCTCGCTGATACATTGAGGTTATTGGGAACATTAAGAGAGGATGTGCAAGACGGAACAAATGTACATAAACTTCCTTCAAGACGAGTAAAATTGGCGTCAACACCGCGTCTTTGTAGACTACGCATACGCAATAAGAAAATGAATTGATGCGCTTTTGCTGTTGCTCGCACCATTCTCAGCCATGAGCTGAAACGCCGCGGATCTGCGGAGATTGGTGCGGGCAAGTCCGTATCAATGATGAGATGAACATGATGTTTGAATTCTTCGCAGCCTAGTCCACTTACATCAATCACGGGTTCAGTGGGCCAGTCTGAGGAGAACAAGAAAGCAGGACCTGAGATCCAGCGAGATTCTGGAGTCAACTCTAATCTTTTAACCCGAGTCGCTCGGGCTTGAGGGGGGCCACACGAGCTTTGCTGCAAATGAGAGAAAGACTAACGCTACCGTTAGCGTACAAAAACCGCCAATAAGCTACAGCGGCAAAGGCAGACTCACTGGCATCCGAAAACACGTGAAGTTCGCAGCCTACTAGTTCGAGATCACTTAAGTTATAGCGACGTGGAATTCGTAAACTAGAAACCGAAGATAAATCCTGCAACCACGACTTCCATGCAGCGCTATCACCTCGGGAGAGCTCTTCGTCCCATTCCAAACCCTTACGCCAAGCATCTTGAAACATGATGCGGCCTCGAACGACGATTGGTGCAATGATTCCAAGAGGATCGTACACTCGCATTACGTGGGCTAACACCGCCCGCTTGGTGAGCTTCTGTGGCAACACACCCTTATGGACTCCTGTATTAAAACCAATCACATCACAGGCGGGTTGCCAGATAAGGCCAAGCGTGCGGACATGCGTAGCTAAGTGGCCTAAATCTACGTCTCTCTCACTGGGCGCCTCCAACAAAGATTCTTTGGGTAGCAACGAAAGCGCTGTGAGATCATTTGATGCCCAGCCTCGCATTTCAAAACCAGCAAAAGAATGTATGTTATAAATGTCGACAGCTAATTTGGCCGCCTCATGAGCGTTGTCTAAACTAGTGATGCAGTCATCCATGTAGTGATCTTTTTCAATTACTCGAGCTGCATTGGGATATGTATCCTGCCACTCTAAAGCATTTTTGTTTTTTATATAAATTGCAGTAAAAGGGCTGGACGCAGCGCCAAAAATCATGGATGTCATGCGGTATGTACGTATAGGGTCATTCGGATTGCAGCGCCATAAAAATCTTTGAGCATCCCTATCTTTTTCAATTATTTTAATTTGAGGGAACATTTCACGAATATCAGCCGTCAGAGCGATCTTTCCCTCACGAAAGCGCATCAAAATACCTAGGAGGGGTTGCAATAGGTCTGGACCAGTTAATAACATTGAATTCAATGACCAGCCGTGGGACTTGGCGGCTGCGTCGTGGACCGTTCGCAACTTGTTAGGCTTGTTTATGTTAATAACTCCAAAGTGAGGGAGGTACCACAATGGAGACGCCAAGTCAGGACGAGTTGAACACGACTCAGCGTATCCCTTTGATAGCATATCATTGATATTCCGACGGTATCGTTCGGCGAAGATCGGATCTTTCAGCATCTTTTTTTCTAAACTAAGAAACCTAGACACAGCTAACTTGTAACTGTCAGGAAATTCCAGTTTATCAGCCTTCCACAACAAGCCTACCTCAAAGCGGCCACTGGGTAGACGGCGCGCGGTCCGCTCAAGAATTTGCACGGCGCGTTCGTCGTCAGCACTACGAGCTTCCTGTTTAGAGATGCCGATTGAGTCAATTTTAAACTGCTCCCTAATAAGACCTTCCATGGCTAACCGGTCGTTTATATCAGGTTCGCTATCCGTGGTGTGGTTGACAACGTCCACTCGTTTAGTTTTACTGCATCCAAAACCGTACAAAACCCAGCCTAAAGCAGTTAAAATAGCTACAGGTTGTGTCTTGGTTCCTTTGCGCGTCGCTTTAGCGAGAGATAAATGCCAATTATCGATGCCTACGATCAGCATGGGCTTAACGTCTTCATAACAAAATTCACTAGCGATGTCTGCCAAGTATGGATACTTACGCACGCTCTCAAGATGCGCAGACTGTCGCGCAGCGCCCAAACCGCTCATCGACCTGGCCCGCTTAACACAGTGAACTTGGTTTGAATGATGACCTTTTATATTAAAATCGACATACTGAATGTTCACGTCCATACCTAGACCACCTACACAGTCTAAATGAATACGTTTCTCTTGACCCTTGCAACCAATTTGAGCCGCCAGCTTTGAATCTATAAAAGTGCCTGTGGAACCGTCGTCCAACAAAGCGTACGTATGAACGCTACCAGCAGGACCCGACACGATCACGCCAACAATTTTCAGTAACGGTCGAACAGAAGGTTCCGCGGCTGACAAAGAGGATGCATGAGCCAAGACTTCGTGGTCCGAGTCGTCGGACGTTGGTTCGTCATTCACTTCGCAGACTGCGGCTGCTCTGCAAGCTGGCGGTGCGCTGTCCGTCGGGAGCGCGCTGGATGTCGAAGGCTGGGGTTCAGAATCGTCTTCCACCTCAACATGCGCGGTGATTGCACGCTCCTTCGACCCGTGCAACAAAGCATGGTGACGCATGGCACAACCGTCTATCGTACAAACTCTTTTAATACAAGAAGTTTTATTTTTGTGCCAACCTTTCTTTAAACACCTATGACATATTTTATTTTTCTTAATAAATTGCCAACGATCATTTGTTGTCATTTTGACAAACTTGTCACAGAACTTCAATTCATGGTTTTGTTGACACAACGGACAAAAATTATTTTTAGCCGATATTTTTTTTCGTGAAATGCTTCTATTTTCTGTTTCAGCTACAGCGTTCACCCTGTCCCTAAGACCTCTGTTGTCACTGTTAGAACGTGCAACAGTAGGCAAAAAGTATTCGACAGCACCGCCGAATCTACACTGCAAGTTAGCTTCACGAGACAGAAAATCGGCTAGCATTTCCATTTTAGACAAGCTGCTATCGCACGAATGAGCATAATCCAACCACCGCGGCCGCAGGAGCGGTGGCAGCTTGCTCCACAATACTTGGAACAGCTCAGGCGAGCGTAAATGGTCCGGCTGATTTAACAGACGGATGACTTCTACGCAGTTTCGTACACGGCTTGCAAAAATCACAAGGTCTTTACTATCGTAACTTACCTTAGGCAGCGCTCGTATCACAGACACTTCGTGCATCACTACGAGCTCGGGGCGGCCGTAGCGCGCGTCAAGCGCAGCTAGCAGCACATCGGGGGCGCGCGCCGCCGCCAGCAGGCCCGCCACCGCGTCACGCGCCACTCCGCGCAGGGCGCACGACAGTCTCGCTAAATTATCGGCCGCCGAAAAACGTTGAGCCGTATCTTCATATGTACGCTTTAAAGCTAACCAATCTAAGTACGACTTGCCGTCGAACGTAGGCAAGTCTGTCTTCGCTACAGTTTGCTTGTTGACCTTTTCTATAAGTAATCCGAGCGAACTGATTAGGCGCGTCACTCCTCCATCTTCATGACGATCTCGGTGGAGCGCGTGCGTAGTCGCCACAGCCTCCTGGCCGTGAGACGCTCCCAAGCCCGGTGTCGCACACCGTGCTGTATCGTACCTGAAATGTGGGTTGGCACTTACTTAATACATTTCGCTCATCGGGATTAGGCACTACATTATCCACCCAATCTTGGACACTAGCACGGCTACGCGTGCCGTGGCTGCCGCGCTGGCTGGCGTCCGCTTCTATGGCGGCGAGCTCAGCTTGTAATTGAAGCTCAGCAACCTGTCGCTCCCGCTCTAGAGCTTGATTCTCCATGTCAGCTAGGCGGCGCGCGTGCTGCGCCTGTGCCGCCAGCTGACGCGCCACGATGGTGGCGGAGGAGCGTGAGGTGGTGGCGCTGGCCGGGCGGGAAGGCGCCGGAGCCGCGGCGTGAGGGGGCAAGTCCGCGCTCTGCTGCGCGGGCGGGGCAGTCTCCGTCGCCGCAACTTGGGTGCCGTCTCCTGCACAAAGCGCGTTCACTTTTGTACATTTAGAACGTGTTTCTACCATCTTTTTCCGAAGAAGGACCAAATATTCACGGCAAATAAAACTGCGCTCGTTCGTGGTAGAAACAAAAGCTATATTTTTCAAACTTCAATCAAAAACATAGACAAAATTTACAAAAAAGGAAAACTATGAAAAAGCCTAAAGAAGGCTTGCACAATAATTTTAATTGTATTCAGTTTATAGTTAAGTAGGTACAAGATATCAACAACCATAGATCTTAGGAAAACTTAATTTTAGCATTTACCAGCGTATTCTGATGACGGTTGGCCAATTAAAATGGATGAAATCTTTGTCGTCATCCAGCAGCTTTAGTTGCCCCATACGGTCGTACGAGTATGATTCGATATCCACCGTTCATTGCAATGTTTTAACCAGAAATACGCGCAGACGAACATTCCACTAGCAGAAACTATTTTATTAGCTAAACCGATCCTGTGCTTCTCGCAATCCTGAGGCTCTCTTTGTGGACGAACCATCGCTGCGTTATGGGTCGCCTTACCAGAAGTATCGGTCACTGATCTATTTCGTCTAGCTCTAACAATCATCTCAGAACGTACTGATCCTAACAAAGATGAGCGAGCAGAGTGTCGGCGGCGCGGGCAGCCGGCGCTGTCCGAGAGACGTCACGGCGGCGTCGTTGTGCTGCCTGTAATGTTTACCCAAATATGCAAATTGGCGTATCTGGGGTAATCGTGTGTACGCGCAGGACACTGCGGCGCTGACTGTACTGGTGCGATACGTTCTTTTCAGTTTGTCTGACGGTGCATTAGTATCGACATAGTAATGTTTATTTCAAGTTCTTTGTGTTATCCTCTTATTTAATCGAGTCTGTGCAGAATGCTCGAGACACGCGTACCTCTGAGTGGTGTGCTACTAACAGAAACGGATGTCGGAATTAATAAATAAAACAATCAGTCCGTAGTGTGGTAGTTATTTGCTGGGCGCGTGTTCCGAGCACGCGTGACGTGCGGCGCGTGACCGCACTGCGGGATGAGCTCGTCCGCGTTCCGCGCCACGCTTGTCACACGCATCCTGTTTGTATAACACTGATTTATTTTGCTCTCATTGATATAATGATTACGCCATCAAAAAATTAGATACCCAAACAAATGCGTCCGAAAATATACGTCATGTTGTCCACTAGATATTATCGCAATGGAGAAGACAGCTATCAAACGTCTACAGTATCTCGTGTGAATAGCGGCCAGAGATCGCAGTCGGTGAATAGCTGCTAATGCACAAAGAGCACGCCGGCCGCTGCGCGCACTAGCACCGCAGCGACGACGACGCCACGCGACGAAAGCTTAAAAACGCAGCGCGAAGTGAACGAGCGGCGCGCGGAACGTGACCGACTGCGGCTGGATGTCTCACTTACAGATATGCTCACACTGCTACTGGCAGTACCAGTCATTCTGCTCACTGCAGCTGCGTTGTGCTCGTCGAAGGGACCGCCTCACATCACACACTCATCGAGTTTGACTCGCTAATTGGACGCCGGTAATTGAATGCCGTCGAGATCACGATCCCACTGCGAGCCAATTAGCAACAAATACACAGTGTCGAAACTTATCGTTTTAGAATTGAGTGTTGGTACTAATTAACATCCACCGTCCAAAATAATTACAGTCAATTTTAAATTTACAATGTATTTCGAACAACTAACTCGTTGTGAGCTACACTATACGGTAAACCTCTTCAATTTAAACATCACATATCCCTAACTGTCATAAAGCAAAGTCTGTCTGTACGTAAAGCCAATAATAGCATAAAGAACTGTCATACAATTTTATCTAAAATATCTAAAATATAATCTTTAAAAAATCATGAGTAGGGTGAATTTCAACAAGTGATTTTTATATGTCATTTCGGTGGGATTTTTTAATTTCAATGCTATCTACATATTTTTAGTGACAAATAAAACTTTAGCCTATTTTATAACATTGTGCGTGAGTGGACATCAAATTTCATCAAAACTTACATAAATATTTAAGGATGAATTTTTAAGAGTCCACTGAAATGAAAAGTGTCTACCGAAATGATAAAAATGACCACCGAAATGATAAACTGTGCACCGGAATGAAATAAATCCACCGATATGATACAGCTAAGAACAACCGTGCCGGGCAGCCAGGGTTCCGTACTTAGTTAGGTTTGATTTCCACAAATTTTAGATAAACACTGAGACAGGACAGTAGACAGTTATTTTAATATCATCATTAATATATAGATATTACAATTACTATTACATATATCATTCTTTGAGGTTACAATAACCTCAAAGAATGATATTATTGTAATATTTATTATGATATGAATGAATTGTTTCTTCACTTAAATAACCTTTGGTAATTTTTTTCAGGTTGTTGTTGTGTGAAAATGTTGGAAAACTTTATCGTAAATGCTGGTAACCATAAATAAATATTTTTGTTTGTTTATGAACTAACACTAATTTACTTGATATATTTTCAAAAGAGTGAACGAAGCGCGATAAGAAAGCTTAAAGTTTCTGATTAATATGATGGCTGCATTTGTAAGTTATGCCATTAATAGTAATACATAATGTGTACCCGTTGCACTAAGAGAAAAATGCTAGGTATAATTTAGTTAAATTGGTAACGAAACGAGAATAGTGTTTCTACAGGTATATAAGTAAAACTTCTAAAATTAAATCAACTCTTATATTTTATACTGGGAGCTACTACCCGATAATATCACCGTGAACTCGACAATATACTGTCATCAGCTTGACCGACTCCGTACAGAAATCAACAAAAAGCGCCGTGAACAAACAAAGATATACCTACTTCCTTCACGACAACGCTCGGCCGCACATAGCCAAAGTCGTTCGTCAGAGCTATTGGATTTTGAATGGGAGCTACTGCCACATCCACCTTACTCTCCCGATCTAGCGCCAACGGATTTTCATTTGTTACGCTCTCTCAGTAATCATATACAGGACAAAAAATTTGATGATAGAGCACAGTTAACAGATTTTCTCGAAAGCTTTTTTGCCTCACGGCTCCCAAGTTTTTACGCTGAGGGTATCCATGCTTTACCTAATCGCTGGAAATGGGTTGTAGATAACAACGGTGCCTACTATAAAGACAAGTAATTGTAAATTAAAAATATAATTTAAAATTGTTTTGTTTATTTGCAACGCTCATTACTTTCCTACCAACCCAATATATACATGTAGGTACTAGCTACATAGAAATATGTGTATATTATATATTTTTAATCTTAAACACAAATATTACACAACAAATACACCCGAATAATCTAATCTACACTTACTTACATTACAAAACTATGACTTTATATTTGATAAAGGATCTCTAAAACTTTATGGTTTTATCATTTCGGAGATACATTTCATTCCGGTGGACTGTGACACCGAAATGAAACTATTTTTGTCCCCATGTTACTGAAATGATAAACTTACTTTTTTGGCGGAAAAACCGCAAGCTTTGGGACCGCTGCGTTCGCGCCGAGAGCTTGAGCCGGACTGATCCGAAGTGAGGAAAGGTGAGAGGGGCGTAACAACGCAATGTTGACATGGATAATCTACTAAAACTTACTGTCCTCTGAAATGATAACTTTTTTCCAGACAAAAGTTGACTGCCTGTCAAATCCATGAGAAAGAAGATAAACAAACAAAAATAGTTTTATTTGATCGAATATATTATAATTTAATGATAAGAGAAATGATTTAAATCCATATTATGAATCTATTGGCAGGGGAAGGTATTTTATGAGCGGAATTGGGTTCAGGACAGGCCACCGTGATGATAAAATAACACTTTGTAATTTTTTTTTTTGGTATATTAGAGGGTAGAAATCAATGATTTTTTTTGCCAAGGTAGAGAAGTACTTACGTTGTTGAGAAAAAATATATAAAATAAAAAACCAGCACATTGCACTACCGTTCTCAGGTTTGCCGTGTATTTTTTTTGCTTGCGCAATTCACCCAGTAACGTTTAGTTCATTAAGGTTTGTGTTTATTGGCCAAAATATGACGATAATTGTTGCAGATGTCGCAAAAAATATGCATTTGGAACTTAGGTACGTACGTGATAAAAGGCTACCTGTGCGAAGCTGTACCAGCTTGACACAAACAGATGGGAAGTATCGCGAAGTAAAGCGTGCGGCGCGCGTCTCGTGCCGGTGGACGCCGCGCGCCGCCGGCGACGCTAACCACGCTCAGCACTTAGCTTAGCTACTTTACATTCCGTACACGTTTGCTTTAATGTCGCAATTCTCTCACACTCTGAACATAAACTGTGTGAGATACGAGCAGGTTAATAGCGCATCAATGATAACAAGATAAGGGCAGCAACAAGCGGCACGTAACGAAGTCGCACCACCGACACCCGGCCGGCCTCGCGGGCGCCCCAGTGACCGGCCCGGTGTCCCCCGGCACTCATCTAGTGTCGAGCAGAATCAAGATGTTCCTAGCCTTTTCTGTGATATTTAGAAAATTATAGAATTCTCGACATCTGGTCAGTCGTGACCGGTATGCACGAACTTTCTAGACCTTTCTACAATGGGAGGTTCTGGAATTAACTTTATTACTTTAAATTTGTAGTTTAAGTTGTAAATTAATGTCATTTTAGTTATTTAACTGGCTGTTTTATTGTAAAATAACCCCATGCTCGTAAAAATACAGGGTGAAATTGAATAGATGCGACATATTTAAATATACAATAATACGTGTTGTCAAGAAAATTTAGAACATACCAAATGTAAAATTAATGAACTTTTATCACCGCTATGAATGGCAACGTTTAATAACGCGAGTACTCCACAACGATCATTGAGCACTGCGATTAGTTGGACGAGATTTTTTGATACTTTAATTTTTCTTATTTATTTTGCATATTAATTATTTTTCTGGAATACCGAAATTCGTACTTAAATAAAGATATTAACATCGATGGATCATTTTAAAACGCCAACCACGTAACTTTTTTTAACGATTTAGATTGTAGAAAAAACAGTTTATAATTACTATGTTACTGTAACTGAAGCTCCCATTTCATTTTGTCGCATCTATTCAAAGTCATCCTGTATAATGAAGCATTATTCATTCCATACAATTTAACATTAAAAATAAGTTTAAAACCTATAATAACCGACTACAGAAAAATAAAAGTGATCTAAAAAACTTTTTACAAAAAAATACAACCGACTTTTACACTAAAAATAAAAAAAGTGCAAAATAACTTTAATTTCGGAACTCGGTGTTTGTGGTTGCTTTTTCGTTTTTTGAACACCGACTTCCGAAATTAAAGTTATTTTGCACTTTTTTTATTTTTAGTGTAAAAGTCGGTTGTATTTTTTTGTAAAAAGTTTTTTTTTTTTTACTTTTTAGTGGTACCTACATCCCCTCCCCTCCCTCCACCTAAACGAACCAATCACATTGGTGTAAAAAAACGTACTGCTCCTTTGCAGAGTAAACTAAGAGGTCGTCAATGTAGATAATGTAGATATTTTTTTTTAGATTTTTCGAAAACCGCTTGGTCGATTTTGATAAAATTTTCATGGGACCATTTGGGAAGTATACCCTTTCCAACAAAAAAAGAATTTTTCAAATCGGTTGACAAGCGACGGAGTTATGCGCGAACAAACATAAAAAAAAAATACAAACATCCGAATTGAGAACCTCCTCCTTTTTTAGAACTCGGTTAAAAAGTACGTAACAAGAAAACATTTCAGAGTTTCGAAATCAAGACAGGTACAAATGTAGTCATAGTGGTCGCGTGGCTGTAGATCATGTGGGTGCCAGGCCCACCTACAAAATTATATGAGGATGTCCGCTGTGAGAGGCTGTGGCCCGCGGAGCTGCGGATCTTCAACGATGGCACGGATGCGGGAATCTTCATAACCATTCTAAACAGGGAAGGCAAGGACTACTCAATACGCTTACTTTCGGACAGCATGGCCGTCCTGCATGTTCTGAACAGCCACACAGTTAACTCTGGGCTGATCGTCGAGTGTCACCAACGTCTGAACCAGGTCGGTAGATACAACAAAGTAACCATTCAATGGATCAAGGGACACAGCGAATCCCGTGGCAACGATGCAGTGGATGAACTCGCCAGAAAGGGTTCGAGTATGGCAACGACGAGGCCTGAACCCATCGTGCCACTCACTTTCGGTTACTTACGCAACCTGGTACGCACCAGGTTACGCACCAGAGACAAACCTCAAACCTATGGGTTGACCATGGTGAGTGCAGGCAGGCCAAAGAGGCATTTTCCTCTATATATTGATGGCTGTTTCACGAAACAAGCCCTAAGACTGACAAAACCACAATTATGTACAGTCACTGTCGTCACAACTGGCCACGGGCCTTTTAATAAACACCTTTATGTCATAGGAGTCACTGGCAGCCCACTCTGCAGAGCCTGCGTGGAGGAGGATAAGACAGCAGCATATTTGCTTCTAAGCTGCCCGGTAGTCACAGATCAGTCATCGGTACCATCTGTGAGTTAGTTGGTAACACTAAGGCGTTGCTGGCCTTCCTTGGGGAGCTGGGGTGGATCGAATGACACATTTTTCCCATCTGCTCGCAAAATACGCGCTTGATCGTAGTGTTGTGGAAACCAGCCCGAATTACTTTCATACGTACTCTACGGTCAACCGTTTTTGATAGTTTGTACAGAGCATACGCATACGCAAATTGGTTAAGCTTCTTTGACAAAGAGTCGGTATGATTTTTCCAAGTCTAATTACTATGTAAAGGCCCATAAATGTTGTGACGTCACTTACAGAGTTTTTTTTTAAAACGTTGCCCCACACTAGGATTTACTCCTGTATCGTGGGTGCGTAAACCCACATACACAGACATCGCTACGTTACCAATACAAATAAACCGAAACTGAATGCGGTCACTTGGCATGTTCAGTTCCGGTTTATTTGTTCTTTGATTAAATGTCATTATTTTAGTTAAGATTTATTTTAGATTAACTTTTTCAAACCGAATCAACAAACACCCAAGACATTATTTTACGACACAGAACACTTACTACCTTGTTGCTAAATAACAACAGCCACAGGGATTGGTCTTCTTGGTAAAGTAACGCTTCCCGAGGTCAGTCTGCTGGTGGTGACCATCCGAGCGTTGTATTATTTCGTCCCCGTGTAACAGGACTTATCAGGTCTAAAAAACTGGCGATGTAAAATCAGCGGAATTGAAAAAAAAAAACACAGAAATTTGTTGCTTTTTTGTTGCTAATTAGTTGCTAAGAAATTAATTTTTTTGCTCCAACCGATCGCAAAAAATCGGCAATAGCGCTAATTTTTCATTAAGATAGCGTGGAAATCACTGGATGTGGACTGATCGATCAAGCGAATAGGGGTCAATTTGTTGCTAATTTGTTGCTGAAAGATTGTTGCTGATCCTGTGTACTCGGACTAGCTGCAATATGTGCAGCAACAAATTTTCACTATTGATTATTCGCAGAAAAATCGTTAGTTAAGCTAGCGTGGCCGATTTTTTTGTTAACAGATCTCCAACTTCTCTTGACTTCCGGTTTTTATATTGTTGCTAATTCTCTATTATTATTATTCCGTTTATTCATATTATATTCCTATAAATTACATTTTTAAATATTTCTTAAAAAAAACATATTAAAAAAACATTTAAAAATATAAAAAATAGTCGTCCGCCGGTATCGGGAGCAGGGTCCAAGCTACCGGTGGTTAGGGCTGCAGAGAAAGGAACCTCCTCACAATACGAGCCGTATCGAGGAGTACTGCCTTCTGTATCAGACCCTTCACCCAGCTGCGTAACGCCAGCTTCGACAGGTGGTCGTCGAAGCTTTTGGCCATTAGGCCGTTGGCCGTAACGATAATCGGCACAATGACAGCCGAGTCCACATCCCACATGTCGACAACCTCGTGTGCTAAGTCAAGATACTTGATTTGCTTCTCTTTCTCAGCCTTCACGAGGTTCTCGTCATGCGGAATGCTTACATCGATTATCATTGTGCGGCGCGCTAATCGGTCTATCACCACTATGTCAGGCTTATTGGCGACAATAGTCCTATCAGTGATGATAGACCGATCCCAGTACAACGTGACATGGTCATTCTCGAGAACTGGGTCGGGCACATACTTGTAATACGGTACCTCAGAATTCACAAGTTTGTATTTTAAAGCAAGTTGCTGGTGAATAATCCTGGCTACTTGGTTATGTCTGTGCAAGTACTCGCTGTTAGCCAGACGAGAACAACCAGAGATAATATGTCTGATGGACTCACCCGGACGGTGACATGCCCGACACACGTCAACCGTCCCGTCCTTCATAATATGCCTCCGGTAGTTGTTCGTTAGGATAACTTCGTCCATAATTGCACACACAAAACCTTCAGTTTCTCCGAAAAGATCACCGAAACGTAGCCAGGCCACGGACGCTGAGAAATCTACATCGGACCCATAGAGAGCCCGATAGAAGCGCCCGTGGAGCTCCTTGCCTTTCCATACCTCCTTGCGGTCATCTGTAGTATGTATTACAGGTTTGCGCCAGTTCTCTTTTGCCATGGACAACGGAGTGAGTCCCTTGTCCACTGCGACCACATCGCGGTGCATACCCACATCGTTTTCGAGAAAATATTCTCTGAGACTGCACATCTCGCGGTTATGGAGAGTCTTAGCATTTAAGAAGCCTCGACCTCCACATTTCCGCGGGATGTACAGTCTCATCACCGACGATCGTGGGTGATGCATCCGGTTTGCGGTCAGCAGTGTACGGACTCTCCTATCCAGGGCGTCGAGTTCGGTTTGAGTCCATTTGAGTATGCCGAAAGAGTACATTAATACCGGCATGACCCAACCGTTGAAGGCGCGCACCTTATTTCCGCCCGACAAAAGGCTGTTTAAAACCTTTTTCAGGCGGCCAAAGAAGCGCTCCTTCAGCGATTGTTTCATGTCAGCACCGTTAATGCCTAACGCTTCCGACATACCCAAATACTTATAGGTTTCGGTCGAGCTGAGGGATCTAACCTGTATGGAATCCGAGAGTTGAATTCCCTCAGATTCCATAATCTCCCCTTTCTTTACATGCATGACTGCACATTTGTCCACACCAAATTCCATCCTGATGGCACTACTGAAGGTTTCAGTTACCTTCAGTAGCTCCATCAGTCGCAAATTGTTGGGGGCAAAGAGTTTCAGATCATCCATGTAAAGAAGGTGAGATATGGCCTGACCACCTCTTCTCAACCGATAGCCTAGGCCTGAATCCTCCAGCAATGTGCTTAGAGGATTCAGAGCTAAGCAAAACCAAAGCGGACTCAAACTGTCGCCCTGAAATATTCCCCGTTTAATCCATATAGGTTCATCACTCCCTTGAATCGGTCGACATCCTGGATAGCGAAGGACCGTTTTCCATTGCCTCATACATGACTCAAGGAAGGTGCGCAGAGTTGCATCTATTTTGTACAACTCCAACACCTTCATGAGCCATGTATGTGGCACAGAATCGTAGGCCTTCTTGTAATCTATCCAACATGTCGACAGATCCTTGCGGGAGCGACGAACCTGTTGGCTAATGGCCATGTCTATGAGGAGTAGCTCCTTAGTGCCGCGGGACCCCTTCCGACATCCATTCTGAGAGGAGGACATAATCGAGTTGCTCTCAATGTGTTCATTTATTTTCACTCTCAGGATGGATGTAAGAAGTTTATAGACCGTCGACAAACAAGTAATCGGTCTATAATTCTTGGGTTCCGCGGGACTACCTGTCTTATGGAGCAGGTGGGTAATGCCAGTTGTTAGAAACTGTGGTAGCGACCCAGACTCTAAAGATGACTGGAATTGAGATGCCAGGACCGCATGTGAGCTGCTATACCACTTAAGCCAAAAGTTGTGCAGTCCGTCCGGTCCTGGAGATTTCCAGTTTGGTAACGGACGGACTGCTGTGGCTATATCTGTTGGTGTTATGGTGATTTTTTCCATTTGTGGTATAGCTTCACACACACGCTCGACATCACGCATCCAGTCACCCTCGGTATGACGGACGGGCACCGACCAGATGCTTCGCCAGAATGTAGTCGTGGCGATATCATCCGGGCGGCACTCGTCCGTCACACTTTGTTCAGGTCGCTCCCAAGTTCTATACACCCACCTCTCATCGCTCTGGAACATGCGATTCTGCGAGTATCGGTCAGCCCGCCGCTTATACCGCCGAATACGGTTTGCCCATGCACAAACTTTCTGCTTCAGGAAGTCGATGCGCTCTGTGATACGGGACGTATATTCATGAGGACTGATTCCAGTCCCCGCAAACGCCCGCCTCACAAAGCGCATCACACGTGGTCGTGTGTTGCCCTCCCTGAAGCAGTATAGTTTGCCAATGAGTGCCCTAGCCTCGTCGATACGCCGCTCGATCCTGCACTGCCAGGCTGGTGCAGCAGGTTTTGGTCGAATAGCCTCGTCACCGCTTGGAAACTTGACGTTTGCTAAACGACATGCCGCAACAGCCCCGCAATACAGTATTGAGTGCGTATCAACAAGGTTCTCACTGCTTACAAAGGTGTTCTGTAGCAGCGAGTCCAAGGCACACACCAGCGCCCTATTCTTTTTGTGCATAGGCAGCCGTGGTAATCGGGGCCTAAGTTCGGTTGGGGTCGATCGATATTCGCGAAGCGCATCCTCCAGCGCGCTCCTCAGTCGATTGTTGTACTGGCTACTTACCGTAACAACCCTATCATCTACCTCATCACTATCATTATTGGCCTGCGGTGTGTTTGCGCCACTTACTGGCGCCTGAACCGCGGTCTGTGTCTGGGTCGAGATGATAAGGTTGTTCAGTACCTCTGAGCGCAGCCTCTCAAGTGCGGCGTCGTCCAACCTGTGACTACGTTGGATGACTCGCACCTGATCCGACAATCGTTGCGCCGAGACGTTCACAGTCGGTTCCAGGTCCTGAAACAGAGACAGCATCCTAAGACGGTACGCAGTGAGGTTAGTTCCCCCCTCTGTAGACCCGTAATATGCGCGCATGACGTTCTCATTCATAGACTGAGTCCATCTCATGCGCTGCACACAACCACCGGTAGCGGGGACCCGGCTCGGGGCCGGATGGCCCCTAGGTCCCAAGCCCCTCGGTGGCCGGCCTCTCCCCTGCCGACGTACTGGTGGTGGCGACGTCGGCGGAGAGAAATACTCGTCGCTCGAGCTCGACGCGACTGCGGCCGCCGGTGACACTTGTGATTCGATGTCCGGCGGCGGCGAGGCGGAGCTGAGCGGCGAGTCCGGGGGTGGATGGCGTGCGCGTAGGGTAGCTGCTCGTGTTAGCATTATCAAAACATTTTTATTTCTTTCGTCATTTCGGATTTTATATTCGTGACAGGTGTCAGCTGTCGGTCACGGAGTTTGTTTCTTCTTTCTGCATTGTTGTTGAGTTTTTGTTATTGTCCGAGTTCTTATTAATTATTTTTATGTTCCAGTGGTCTTCTATTGTAATAGTTTGTGCATATATCGAGCTGTAAATGTATTTTCCGTAATTTAAAATTGTGGAGACGAAATAAAACTTGTTTTGACAGCCAGAGTTGCCAGCTTATTATTATTATTAATCAGTTTATTTCAGATTAAAAGACAATCCATACAGTTAAACATTTAGAGAAATAAATTACAGAATTTAAAATACAAATTATTAAAAAAAAAATAAAAAAAAAAATTACAATTGTGTTAGTAAAAACTTATTCTCTATGTTAGTCAGAACCCATCATAATACGCATCCATTTGTTCTGTATGGGGCAATCCACACGAGATACAACCATCTGCAGGATACTGTTGCTACTGCCTCGCACGCGCTGCAACAACGAGGCCACTTTCTTTCGTACAACCGCGTGAAAGCCGTCCGTTCGCGCCTCTGCAAACATTCCGGACGCACTACAATAGCGAGGCAGCCGCATCAGCATCCTGAAAACGTTGTTGTATTGGACACGCAGAACACTAGCAGCCTGGCGAGTGAAGTTTACCCACAGACTACTCTATGCTAAACCGATCTCCAACTTGTCTTGACTTTCGGTTTTTATTTTGTTGCTGTCTCTCTGTACTCAAACTAGCTGTAGTATGAGCAGCAACTAATTTTTACAGTAGTTATTTTACGGAAAACTCCAGAGTTAAGCTGGCGTGGACATTATTTATTTTGGCATAATTAAAAAAAGACAATTTTTATTTTTAAAATTTCTTTCTTCTTAGCATCTTTCAGCGACAAATTAGCAACAAATTGACCCCTACTCGCTTGATCGATCAGTCCACATCCAGTGATTTCCACGCTATCTTAACCTTCATAAGGTCTTCGGGTCAATTTTGACCCATTTTGGTATAAAAATGTAATTTTCTCAGAAAATAAGTGTTCAAAGGGTTTGATATTCTATGACTTTTAATTATTCGCTTCAATTTACTCATTATTGGAATAGGTTTATCAAAAATGATTAAAATATTCCACCTATGGTTTTTTTTACTCTAACGGTCTTCGGGTCAGAATTGACCTCAACTAATAACAAATGCACAGTGCATCTGTTATCGTTCGAATTGTTTATGTTTTGCATAAATTTTTGAATGTTATTGGATTATATTTCGGATAGTAATGAATGTTGTTCTGAAGCAGAAGATTATATCGAAGAAGCTGAACCATCTCATAGCTCGGATAGTGACAGTGAATCAGTGATTGTGCTTTCAATGACGTCAAAGAATTGGCAGATTCCAGAAACCCTGTCTCACAGTCTTGTGGCAGAGCTTCCAGAGAAAACATAATAAACTTGACACCAGGATTGACATGCTGGAGCGGAGAGTGGCCCGTTCGCGGACGCCCTGGCCGAAAGGCTGAGGGCGGTCTTACCCGCGGACGAGGTCCGGGTGTCCAGGCCGACTAGGCGCATCGACATGAGCATAGTGGGCCTGGATGACTCCGTGACGGAGGAGGAAGTTGTGGCCGCCGTCGCCAGGACTGGGGGGTGCTCTGCCGAGCTCGTCAAGGCGGGCACCCTCCGGCCTGACAACACGGGCATGCAAACCCTTGTGGTGAGCTGCCCCGTGACGGCGGCCAGAACTGTGTCGGAGGGCCGAAGGCTCTTGGTGGGATGGGTGTCTGCGCGGGTAAAACTGCTGGAACCCAGACCTCTGAGGTGCTACCGCTGCCGTGTGGGTAACCACACGGGAGCTATGTGCCCCTCGGAGGTCGACCGCAGCGGACTCTGTTTCCGCTGTGGTCAGCCCGGTCATCGGGCCGGCTCGTGCGAGGCCACGCCGCACTGCGTTGCATGTGCGGCTGTTGGCAAGCCGGCCGAGCACTGGGCTGGGGGAAGGGCCTGCGCGCCATCCGCCCCGACCAGGGGCAAGAGGTCCGCCGCCACCGCCGCCTCTGCCGCCGCCGCGGCTTCTGTCGCCGCCACTGCCGCTTCTGCTGCGGGTGCTGCGGCTCCCAACACTCGGGAGGGTGCTGAGATGGAGTGCCAGTAATGGTCCCATTTCGGCCCCCTCCAGAGACAAGTCGGCCGCTGTGCTATTGCGCAGTGGCTGATGCCTGGGGACGGTGAGCGTGGGTGGCTCGCCGTCCGATACCAGGTTGAGTCAACGACGCTTTGTGTTCCACGCGCGCCTCAAGGAGCCGTCAGCACCGAGGACGGGGCCCCATACGGTCGGTGCCTGCTAGAGTTGCGGATAGCCAACCCTGTAGGGTTGGATATTCCGTCGGGCAAAGAAATAGGAGGTGTGCCTGAAAACAGCCAAGGTATGCGAGTAGTCCTTGATTTGACTCGCGACCTGAAAGGGCATAATCTTACGGTGGATAACTTTTTTTTTATATAAAAATGAATAGTAATGCTGTAAAAATAAATATAATATGTCAAATAAATCCATTACACAGTAAACAAAGATACAAAATCTTTGTTTTCTGTTCATTTTACAGTTTAATTCTACTACTGGGTCAAATCTGACCCGAAGCACGGCAACGTTTGTAAAATTAAAGACCTTATGGTATGGAAGGTTAATGAAAAATTAGCGCTATTGCCGATTTTTTGCGATCGGTTGGAGCAAAAAAATTAATTTCTTAGCAACTAATTAGCAACAAAAAAAATACAACCGACTTCTCCACAAAAAATCAAAAAAGGACAAAATAACTTTAATTTCGGAACTCGGTGTTTGTGGTTCCTTTTTCGTTTTTTGAACACCGACTTCCGAAATTAAAGTTATTTTGTCCTTTTTGATTTTTTGTGGAGAAGTCGGTTGTATTTTTTTGCAAAAAGTTTTTTTATTTTTCAGTTTTTAGTGGTACCTACACCCCCTCTCCTCCCCCCACCTAAACGAACCAATTACATTGGTGTAAAAAACGCACTGCTCCAATGCAGAGTAAACTAAAAGGTCGTCAATGTAGACAATGTAGATATTTTTTTTTGATTTTTGTTGATTTTTCAAAAACTGCTTGTTCGATTTCGATAAAATTTTCATGGGACCATTTGGGAAGTATACCCTTTCCAACAAAAAAAGAATTTTTCAAATCGGTTGCCAAGCGACGGAGTTATGCGCGAACAAACAATAAAAAAAAAATACAAACATCCGAATTGAGAACCTCCTCCTTTTTTAGAAGTCGGTTAAAAAGCAACAAATTTCTGTGTTTTTTTTTCTATTCCGCTGATTTTACATCGCCAGTTTTTTAGACCTGGACTTATCTATGTGAGGGTAGATTTATATATGTAAGAGTATATTGAACAGTTCATGAATAAGTCTTGTTATAGTCGAGTTTCGTTGTGTTATTTGTGACATTTTCGAATCATTCGATGTCTCTGTCAAATCATTCGATTCTAAATTGAATAGCCAGTTTAACGAGTTGCGACATACCGCAGTCTTGGCCGAGGCACCGGCGCGGCGGCGCGGCGGCGGTGTGATAAGTGAAGGTTAGTAGAACGGTGCTAACATGACAGGAATAGAGTTTGATATTGATAATAATATTGTTATTGCGTTGATTTATCTATTGTTTTAATTCTAGGATTTCCTTCTGAGGTAAATTGCACTAGTATGGTAACGATGTGATGAAGAACTTCGGAGATAGGAAGCGGAACTCTTCAATACACGATAACAAATCTTCCGGGATTGCTGAAATCGCATATCTGTTTATTGTTAATACCATTTTATAACAACGAAAAAATTAAATTAAATTTGGGAAGTCAGTGTTCATGGTTGTTAAAAAGGTTTTTTATTGGTATTGGTTGCGGGTCAGAAGCCAGGAGACCTAGCTGTCACTAGTCTTGCCAAGGTTACTGTCTTGTGGAGGTAATGTGCTCCATATAAACAATGGTATTCAGCTGCATCCGACGCCGCTTTATAAACTGGCTAGGAGTGTGGCCGGCTGTGGGTAGGCACTACGAACTCTGTAAATTATAATAATAGGAATGATTAATTAAACAAGGCGAAAGTGATAACTCTACAGCTCTACGACATTAAAATTAATGACACGATCATAAAGTTCTGCCTTTGACAGGGTACAAGCTAAACAGATTCGTATTATTAAATACTAGCTGTACCCGCGACTTCGTTCGCGTGGAAGTCACTAAAAATGTACGCACAGTAAATACCTCGCACAACGCGAACCCGATGTGATGTGGTGATGATATGATGAGGTGGTACATCACCTCTTCCGTTTGAAATGCCAGCCCAAGGTTCTCCTCCGAATCAATATTATACATATAATGGTTAAATTCTGTTTTCCCATTAGGTTATATGGTTAAATAGTTTTACAGAGGCCTCATTTCGAGTAACATTGGCTTGTTTGGCATCAAAAATCGTTTTTTAACCTATATTTAGTACTGAATGAGGAATGAGAATAATGTACACCTAAGTTTCACAAATAAATTGATTGAGCAGCTCGTAGCTTAGTAATGACAGCCACACGGGTCGATCGAAAGGTTAAGCAACGCTTGCTGATGTCGGTAGATGGGTGACCATCATGCCGAGACGTTAAGCCGTTGGTCCCGGCCGTTATTTGTAGGTCTTTGGTAGTCGTAACGGATTTTCAGAAGCCAGAAAACATCAATCTTTCCAATAAGTATGTACCATGTTTCCCAGTTACTGGTTTGTAGAACATGACTGCCTATGTTCTTACGTAAAGCACTAGTATTTAGCTGAGTCCGGTTTGACTGTAATCCAACCCCAACAGAGCTGAGAACAGGTTAAGCAGATGATCATATTCAATACTGATTAAATCGATCCAGTGACTCGTGCTCTATACAAATACAAATTAGTTCCGCCATTTTCGTCCATCGTTAAACTCCGAAACTCTTGGCACTACAAATGCTTGGTGCGACACGCATCTAGTCGGTTTGAGATTTAATTGAGTAGACTTGTTTTTATAAAGATTGGTGGAATTTCAGTCGAGAAGCCTTTCCTACCTTTCCGACCGAATTTGTTCGTCGTCGGGTATGACAATAAATTAGATAAGAGAAGCTCGCGCCCCGCGCCCCGCGCCCCGCGCCCCGCACCCCGCTCCTTCAGATGTGTAGTGAGAGACCGCTCCCGCTCTCGACGCACAATCGACGCCCGTCTGCCACAACTAGTGGAGAGCGCTCGAAGCGCGAGAGATGGAGTTGTTCTCGAAGGGGTGCGGACTACAGGAAGGCGGCGGTAATCAAATAAATAAGGATAAGCAGCGAGTGACGGAGGGTGCTCCACGTGGAGCGTGAGCGTGAGAGGGCGCGCCCGCGCCGCCGCGCCGCCTGAGCCCACAAGAGCCTCGCCGTGCTACGTGTGACGCTGAGCTAATGCTATGACAACGTCCAGTTAAGTAATCTTTGATAGCTTGAATAAAAACGCAACATCGCTGTAACGTCACACATAACGCACTGCTATCAAGTCACAAGTCCTCTCGTCACACATGCACACACATAGGTTGCTCGTGATACACTGTAGGTGTGCGCGAGCTCCGCTGTGTGGTCGCTCCATGCGAGTATGTACCGGCGCAGCTCGCGGCGCCGCGGTGCACTGCGTTACATATGGCGTGCAGGTGATACCGCTCCTATTGCACAGCTGGAGGATGTTCACCTCATCCCATAGCTGTTCTATGCGGTTCATGTCCGGGCTTCTGACAGGTCAGCCCATAACCGTAATACGGACTCCGCTCAGGCATTCGTTTACAACGCGTGCGGTATGACGGCAAAATGCGTGATATGTATCTCCGGGCGCTCTTTGAAGTAACGTGACCTGTTTAATGACGGTAAGCGAGGTGCCGATACAAATGCAAGTAAGTTCGGGGTTTTCCATCGGCATGCCTCCCCAAATCGTCCATAAACCGCCACCGTAACTGACTCTTTCTACAGTCACTGCAAAACGCTCTCCTTCTGTTTAACAACCTTATTTTTTCCGTCGTGACCATACAGATGATGATCTGACTGATGATCTTACTCTCGCCAGAACAGAGACCTTTGCTCCAGGTATGACTAATATAAGTGCTCACGTGCAAAGTTAAGGCGCGCTCTTTAGTACACTTGGGGGACACCACTTTGACCAATAAAGATCTCATAGTTGGACTACGTAAAACTATTTGCGCCCGCGAAGCTAACTATCAGCGCTTAATGGAACCAAACACGACAGTAACGACCTTATAGTTGGACTACGTAGAACTATTTGCTCCCGCGAAGCTAACTATCAGCGCTTAATGGAAAAAATCTACAACGTCCAGTTAAGTAATCTTTGATAGCTTGAATAAAAACGCAACATCGCTGTAACGTCACACATAACGCACTGCTATCAAGTCACAAGTCCTCTCGTCACACATGCACACACATAGGTTGCTCGTGATACACTGTAGGTGTGCGCGAGCTCCGCTGTGTGGTCGCTCCATGCGAGTATGTACCGGCGCAGCTCGCGGCGCCGCGGTGCACTGCGTTACATATGGCGAGCCTTTATAAATACATGCTTCAGCGATTATTCAATGTTCCATGAAACGTGCATTTAGCGACGATTTGAGCTAAAAGCGCTACATTCAAAGCGATAGACATTCGCAGCGTTTAGCCGTTAGTCGTCATGATTCACAGCTTCATTCAGCTGAATTTACCAACATTGCGTCTCTTTGTTCGGCCATTTTGGTGTAACGCAAATATATCCGCGGCTTCTTAACTGCAACGGGGAATATTTTTATTACGGAGTACATTTAGGCGTGACTATCAAACAAATGGCTGATTTGGAGTTTGAGCAAGTTGTGCTCACTAGCTGATCCTCACTCGCAGCACTGCTACGAATGTGTTACGAGTAGGCTACGAGGATGCTACGAAGATGCTACGTGAGTACCGCGACTGTGCTACGTGGGTACCGCGACTGTGCTACGTGGGTACGACGAGAGTGCTACGAGGGAGCTAGGAGAGTGCAACAAGTGTGATATGAGTGGACCAACAAGGTGCTACGAAGATGCTTCGAAAGGGTGCTATAAGAGCGCTACGGGTGTGATAAGAGTGTACTTAGTACTATCAAGGTGCTGCAAGTGGGCTACGGGTGTGCTATGAGGTTGCTACGAATATGCTACGAATGCACTGCGAGGATGCTCGGGAGCGCTACGAGGATGCTACGAGTGTACGCAATCCATAGTGAATCACCATTAGAATGCTTGATTTTGTGCAGCGCACGTTTTGAATACGATTTATATGCAACTTTATCAAGCATACATTCGCGATTGTCTCTCTGCGCTAATTGTCCAATATCTTGCAAAACCAAATGTGAAGTTGTAGTTTGGAAGTTGACATTCACAATATTAATCAAGCGGAGGCTCATGGCAGTTACAAGTATTTACAAGAGTCGTTAACTAGTAACACGTCGACCACTACAACGCTTAATCAATATTACCTTTCAACAAATAATAAATATCCGTTACGTTCGCTGTCTCCGAGGTAAACATACCGACTCACCGAGAACGTTCACTCCGCAGCGCGGGACAAGCATACCGCTCAGTTATGAGCGGCTGCAAGATGATGAGAAATACCACATGTCCACGCGCATGGCGAACCACGCTGGAGAGGAGCGGGGAGCAGCGGGGGGCGCTCGCGCAAGCCGCGCGGCGCGGCGGCGGCGCGCCATTCGACGACGAAGAGAACCGAGTGCGCGCGCGTACGTTAACGGTGTTCCGCTCGGCTATCCTGAATAAAATTTTAATAAGAAATTACGTCGTTTGAATCAATTATCATCAGCATCACCCAACATTCATCGTGACACCTCGGTCGCGTCGCGCTCGAGCAGTGAGCAGCGACACGTACAATGTGCACGCTGCGGCACATTCGTCTGCGACACCCGCAGCGCGCTGCTAGTCTCCCACCGGCGCACACCGGAGAGAGAGGTGGTAGCGCCTGGCGTGTCGACCGAGTGCGGCAGGGACCAGCTTCAGGTAGTGCTGTCTGTTCAATAGGTTGTTAGAGTTCGCTAATGCGGGCATGATTGACGATGATGACGGCCGTGCTCGTTGAACCACGTAACAGTGGCCGCTTGCTGTGTAGATGTTTCTAAAATTCATTATATGAAGGCACTTAATTACATTTTTCACAAATTTAATCATATGCCGTACTGGATTTATTTCGTTACTAGCTTCTGCCAGCGACTTCGTCCGCGTGGAATAGTTACTTTACCCCCGATTTTGAAACTCTCAGCCCGATCAGTTTAAAATTGACAAAAGATAGACATGCTGTTTCGGGATATTTTTTAGATAATTTTATGTAGAACATTTCCGTAATACATGATTTCTATGTAACTTTAACCATTAAGGCTACACACGCGACGGAAGCTTAAAAAATGGAGTAACTTCTTCCGTTTTCCCAACATTTTCCTTCACTGCTCTGCTCCTATTGATTGTAGCGTGATGAAAAGTATACTATAACCTGCCCAGGAGTATGAAGAATAATTGCACCAAGTTTCGTCAAAATCGGTCGAGTAGTTTTTGTTTCTATAAAGAACATACAGACAGACAGACAGACAGAAAGACAGACAAAAATTTTACTGATTGCATTTTTGGCACCAGTATCGATCACTAATCACCCCCTGATAGTTATTTTGAAAATATATTCCTTGTACAGAATTGACCTCTCTACAGATTTATTATAAGTATAGATAGAAGATTGCGAGCCGTTTTATTGTTGTTATATTTCGTTATTGCGAGCCGTTTTATTGTTGTTATAACAAGTTATCTCCGTAATTTTGGCTGTGTTAACGAATAATTTTTAGCATTTTGCAATAAGCATTCGCCAAATATCAGTTATACACTTCTCATGAAAAAACCGAAACCATTCTGAAGTTTGGTTTTGTTTCAGATTTATGTTTTTTTACATTATGCAAAAAAGAAAATTGTAATGCGAGTTAATAGCGGATATTATAAAGTATCGTATACTGAAAACTAATTATTCAAATTACAGTTAAATACCTTCAACAGGGATGTTTTATCCTTTAAGAAGAACAACGTAACATGTTAACAAACACGTAAAACAAATAATGTTTTAACAAAGTTTATTCAGTATCTCGTATGTTGTCGCCGGCCTCGCAAGACTGCTTCCATACGGTTCCTCGTGCAGGTGATACCGCTCCTATTGCACAGCTGGAGGCCGTGATCACCTCATCCCTTAGCTGTTCTATGGGATTCATGTCCGAGCTTCTGACAGGTCAGCCCATAACCGTAATACCGACTCCGCTCAGGCATTCGTTTACAACGCGTGCGGTATGACGGTAACATGCGTGATATGTATCTCCGGACGCTCTTTGAAGTAACGTGACCTGTTTAATGACGGTAAGCGAGGTGCCGATACAAATGCAAGTTCGGGGTTTTCCATCGGCATGCCTCCCCAAATCGTCCATAAACCGCCACCGTAACTGACTCTTTCTACAGTCACTGCAAAACGCTCTCCTTCTGTTTGACAACCTTATTTTTTCCGTCGTGACCATACAGATGATGATCTGACTGATGATCTTACTCTCGCCAGAACAGGGACCTTTGCTCCAGGTATGACTAATATAAGTGCTCACGTGCAAAGTTAAGGCGCGCTCTTTAGTAGACTTGGGGGACACCACTTTGACCAATAAAGATCTCATAGTTGGACTACGTAAAACTATTTGCGCCCGCGAAGCTAACTATCAGCGCTTAATGGAACCAAACACGACAATAACATACACAGTGAATCTCTTACAAGCTCATACCAAAGGGTTGTGAAATGCGTGAATGTTGGTGTGCACATTTGTAAAGATTAATATATATCCATTTCTAAATATTATCTGGGATATCAATTATGTGTAGAGTGTTAGTTAACAATAATAAATCAAGTCGTATGTAATGTGTTAGAATGTGCATGGCGCACGTATATTTTCGGTGAAGTATAACAAGTTTTTTATCAAAATTTTGACGCGCCCCTTGAAATTTGCGTTTTTATTAAGTTGGATTTTAAAATAATGTTAGTTTCAGTACAACAACGAAAACACAACACACAACAACAACACAACATACAACGAAAAGTCGCCATTTTGACAAAGTTGGTTTTTCCGAACACATTAACAAACCGTTATAGGCGTACCTACTGTGTTTAATAATGGTGAATATCAGAACCATTGCTTGGCCATATGTTTGGAATTAGATTTCCGCAAATATTTCTATAACCGGACGGTTCTTTTATGTTGCCATTAGACACCTAGCTTATTTTAATTGTTTTGTTTAGGTATCAGCATTGAACATTGTAATGTTTCTGGACGTCGATCGCTTTTTGACGAAAAGGGATTTCCGAGCTTTATAAACCTCAATAATAGTAAATACCAATGTACTCTTGTACAGGACACCACAGATATAGTTTTGGATATTAAGTATATTATATTAAACCTTTATAACCGTGTTAAGATTATAACAATCTTGGTTTATAACAATATAAAACCGCTCCATTTTACTCAAATTGTTCCGTAAAGTGAATTTATAAACCCTTATAAAACCAGTTAATAAATGCAAATAGTTTCCGGTTTGTTTAGTTCTATTTGTCACTCTTATAGGATTTCTTTACTGATAACAGTTCTATAAAGCTTCTGCTTAGCAGTTATAAGTATTGCTAACCAGTTTATCTACTCTTGAGTGCATTTACACCCTCACGTCGTGAGGGTGTAAAGTATCGTGAGGCTCACGATACTTTTATAGGTCACCCAAACTTATATTGCACCCTTAATTTCCACCTATGTATAAGTGATTATAAGTTACTCTATAAGATCAGAAATACTATAAGGCCCAATTTACTCCATGCTGGCTATTATAAGCGTGGCAGCAAATACTAGAGCCGTTAATAGAATATTATAAGTGCTGGAGGCCTATATCATCTACACTATAGGATAATTTTGCTGCTTGGCGCGATTTCTTAGAGAAACTGATGCAACATACTGATCACTTTGCTCAGACGTGACTCGATACTACCAGATCCTGGGCGGCAAACATACCAGTCTCGCTCTATTGGCGGCAGAGACACTAAGATGCAATCGTGCAACCCTTATTCCAGCTGGGAGCTTCCGTGGGCGAGGTATCCATATTTGTTAGTGGAAATTAATCGCTTTGCTAGGATGTCAGCTCCATCCGCTGCGCAGCAATTTGCCGCAGCAGCAGAGTTTCACCCCCGCGTAGCGCCTCCATACGCAACACGTAAACGTGCGCGAGGGCTCTCGACTCCAGATCGCACGGTAGCAATCCAGCAAGGAGGCTCGCCGCCTCGCCCGAGTCCGTACGGTATCCCCAGACCAGCCGAATGGCGATGACCCTCTGGGCCGCTTCACCAGGTGGCGCGCTGGCAGTCGCTTTAGCGACAGCGCCCACACCGGGGCCCCGTAAAGGGCCATGGACCGCACGATCCCCGCGTACAGCCTCCGGTAGGAGGCGTAAGGCTCCTTAGATTGGGCCAGTCAATACATGTAGCTTACTTAAGTATTGGAAATTACAAATAGAATATCGCAAGTAGAATGATTATGTCTTGATTTTGCGGTTTTGCATCTTTTCAGCAAGCGAAAAGGTTGCCTACATACCTACATAATATTTAACAAATCTAAGTTGACTTCGTACATTTTGGAAGGCTTGTAGTAATTATGCGTATTTTAGACGCATAATTACTACAAGCCTTTATCAAATAGCTGCTGAAACAAATTTATCATAGTTAACTCAAATGCCGAAAGATGAGATAGTTTCTGAAATTTATGACGTAACATGCAACACCCCGTCGACTCAGCTAGTGGGCAAATGTCAAAATCTTGTCGAGCAGATTGGTTAAAATCAAATTTGGAATTGGGAAAAAATAAAATCGGCGCGGCGCACGTATTTTGGGAACAGCCAGGTGCGGTGGGTGCCGCTAGTTCACGTGCAGGCAGACACGCGGCTCGTAAGCTGTAATTGCAGACGCCGCGGGGCGGGGAGGCGGGGGGAGCGCAGGAATTTACAATTACATTTTTTACGTGGAACGTCTGTTGGGGTACTAGCATTCTCTCACACGGCGCCACGCGCAGGTAGTCAGGCACAAAGAAACAAGTATTCGGTTGTGGAGGCACGCGAGCCAATAACAGCGAAGTTAGAAATACGTGTGCCGAGTGCCACTCCGCCCTCAGCCAGCACTCGGGAGAGCAAATAGTTTCAGGTCTCGTCCGCTGGGCCCGGCCGCAGATGACCTACACTCTGTATATGGAGTATATTAGTGTGTGAGTTGTCCCAAGATATTTATTGTTATTTTATTCCATTTATTCATTCACTATACATACTTCATACATTTTTAAATATTTAAATAAAAAACATTTAAAAATATAAAAAATAGTAGCCCACCGGTATCGGGAACAGGGTCCAAGCTACCGGTGGTCAGGGCTCCCGAGAAAGGAACCTCCTAACGTTACGTGCCGTGTCCAGGAGTACTGCTTTCTGGATCAAGCCCTTGATCCAGCTGCCTAACGAGAGCCACTTAAGATGTTGGTCGAGGCTCTTGGCAATTATGCCATTAGCCGTCACGACTATCGGCACAATGACTGCTGTGTTCACATTCCACATGTCGACAACCTCGCGAGCCAAGTCAAGATACTTCGATTGTTTATCTTTCTCAGCCTTCACGAGGTTCTCGTCATGCGGGACTGCTATATCAACAATCATTGCGCGACGCTCTAGTCGGTCTATCACCACTATGTCAGGCTTATTGGCAACAACAGTCCTGTCAGTGATGATAGACCGATCCCAGTACAATGTGCAATTGCCATTTTCGAGAACTGGGTCGGGCGCATACCTATAGTACGGTACTTCCGACTCCACAAGATTGTATTTAAGGGCAAGTTGCTGATGGATAATCCTGGCTACAAGGTTGTGCCTGTGCAAGTAGTCTCCGTTAGCCAGACTAGAACAACCAGAAATAATGTGGCGGATGGATTCCCCCGGCCGGTGACATGCCCGACATATGTCAACCGTACCGTCCTTCACAATGTATTTCCGGTAGTTGTTAGTCATCATAACTTCGTCTGTAATTGCACAGATAAAACCTTCGGTTTCCCCAAAGAGGTCACCAAAACGTAGCCAGGCCACGGACGCTAGAAAGTCTACATCGGGCCCATGTAGGACCCGATAAAAGCGCCCGTGAAGCTCCTTGCTCTGCCATACCACCCTGCGATCATTAGTATCTAATACCACAGGTTTGCGCCAGTTCTCGTTAGCCAAGGAGAGTGGGGTGAGGCCCTTGTCCACTGCGACGACATCCCGGTGCATACCCACGTCGGCTTCTACGAAGTATTCCCTAAGGCTGCATATCTCGCGGTTGTGCAGAGTCTTAGCATTTAAAAAGCCTCGACCCCCACACTTCCGCGGGATATACAGCCTCATTACCGATGATCGTGGGTGATGCATCCGATTTGCGGTCAGCAATGAACGGACCCTCCTATCCAGGGCGTCCAGTTCTGTCTGAGTCCATTTGAGTATGCCGAAAGAGTACATCAATACCGGCATGACCCAACCGTTAAAGGCGCGCACCTTGTTTCCGCCTGATAAAAGACTGTTTAGAACTTTGTTCAGGCGGCCGAAGAAGCGCTCCTTCAACGATTGTTTCACGCCAATAGCATTGATGCCCAACGCTTCCGACATACCCAAATACTTGTAAGTCTCGGTTGAGCAAAGGGATCTAAGGAGTATGGAATCCGAGAGTTGGGTTCCCACGGATTCCATAATCTCACCTCGCTTCACATGCATGACCGCACATTTGTCCACACCAAATTCCATACTGATGTCGCTACTGAAGGTTTCTGTTACCTTCAGTAGCTTCATCAGTTGCAAGTTGTTGGGGGCAAAGAGTTTCAAGTCATCCATGTAAAGGAGGTGCGATATGACCTGACCACCTCTTCTCAACCGGTAGCCTTGGCCCGAACCCTCCAGCAGTGTACTAAGAGGGTTTAGGGCCAGACAAAACCACAGAGGACTCAGACTGTCGCCCTGAAATATGCCGCGCTCGATCCTTATCGGTTCACTGTTCGCTTGGGTCTGTCGACATCCTGGATAGTGAAGGACCGTACTCCACTGCCCCATACATGACATCAGGAAAGTGCGTAGAACTGCATCAACTTTATACAGCTCCAGCACCCTCATGAGCCATGTATGTGGCACTGAGTCATAGGCCTTCTTATAGTCTATCCAACATGTCGACAGATCCCTTCGGGAACGATGACTGTTGGCTAATGGCAACATCGATAAGGAGAAGCTCCTTAGTACCGCGGGACCCGTTCCTACATCCATTCTGAGAAGCCGACATTATTGAATTATTATCAATATGGTTGTTAATTTTAGCTCTCAGAATGGATGTAAGAACTTTATAGACCGTCGGTAAACACGTGATCGGTCTATAATTTTTAGGTTCCGCAGTACTACCTGATTTATGGAGCAGGTGGGTTATTCCTGTAGTTAAGAACTTGGGTAGCGATCCTGACCCTAAGGCAGACTGGAACTGGGAAGCCAAACGAGCATGCGATCCTTTGAACCATTTTATCCAAAAGTTGTGCAGCCCGTCCGGCCCTGGAGATTTCCAATTAGGCAACGGACGGACTGCACGAGCTACATCTTGGGGGCTGATGTTAATTGTCCCCATTTCTGGTATCGGATCGCACGCGCGCTCGACCTCCCGGGTCCAGTCACCCTCGGTATGACTGACAGGCACCGACCAGATGTTACGCCAGAATGAAAGCATGGCTTCATCATCCGGTAGGCGCGTATCAGTCACACCTTGGTCTGGTCGCTCCCAAGCCCTATAAACCCACCTCTCATTGCCTTGGAATGTGCGATTCTGAGTATATCGCTCCACTCGCCGCTTGTACCGACGAATACGGTTTGCCCATGCATAGACTTTCTGCTTCAGGAAGTCGATACGCTCTGTGACGCGGGTCAGATAGTCTCGAGGACTAATATCAGTCCCCGAGAACGCCCGCCTCACAAAGCGCATCACTCTACGGCGAGTGTTGCCCTCCCTGAAGCAGATAAGTTTGCCGATGAGCGCTCTAGCCTCACCAATACGACGCTCAATCCTAGACTGCCAAGCTGGTACAGCTGGTCGTGCAACTCTGTCACTGTTTGGAAATTTGACATGAGCTACACGACATGCCGCTGCAGCCCCGCAGTACAGGATCGAGTGGGTATCGGTAAGGTTTTCACTGCTATCAAAATAAATTGATAGCTGCGAATCTAGAGCACACACCAGCGCCCTATTTTTGTTGTGCATGGGCAAACGGGGTAGCCGAGGTCTAAGCTCAGGCGGCGTGGAGCGATATTCTCGGAACGCATCTTCCAAAGCGCTCCTCAATCGTTCATTGCACTGGGTACTCACGGATATAGTCCCGTCGTCAACATCTTCACTTACATGGTCGGGTCGCGGTGAAATACTGGGTTGTATTTGCACCGCGGCCGGTGGCGAAGCAGGTGAGACGCGGCTACTCCGTGATTCCAGACGCAGTCTATCAAGCACGGCGTCATCCAGCATACGATTACGTTGGATGACCCGCACCTGATCCGATAATCGTTGGGCTGAAACGTTGACAGCTGGCTCAAGTACCTGAAACAGAGAGAGCATCCGACCACGGTACGCAGTCAGGTTAGTTCCCCCCTCTGTAGCCCCAAAGTATGAGCGCATGACATTTTCATTGATGGTTTCTGTCCATCGCATGCGCTGCACACTTCCACCGATAGCGGGAACCCTGTCAGAGGCCGGCGGGCCTCGAGGTCCTAAGCTGGTCGGTGGTCGGCTTCGTCCGCGCCGACGCGCAGGTGGTGGTGTCGTCGGCGGCGAGAAGTATTCGTCACTCGAGCTCGACGCAACTGCAGCTACCGGAATCTCTGGACTCACGGGTGGCGTAGGTCCCGGCGGCTGCGAGGCGGAGCTGAGCGACGAACCCGAAGATGTTGCTTGTGTGGTTTGTTCTCGTGTCCGGCTTCTTGTCAGCATTTCATATCAATCCATATCAATGTCGTTGGTCAAAAATGGGTAATCGATCTTGGTTTTTTCATTTATTGGATGTGCGTGTTTTTTTTCTCGTGGTACTGATTGTATTAAGCATTTTGATTATTGTTATTTATTAATTTGTATTGAAAAATTCAGATTGAGAAAAATTTATGACATTCCAGTTGTCAGCCGGACCACAGATTATTTTATTATTATTATTATTACTAAGCAGGTCATTTGCCTCTTATTCTTGTGGCGGCAAAGAATTACATCACTAAAGTGTGAGCGAATAGGTCTGTAGTTTATTTCGTAAGTTAAGACCCTTCTGTAGTTAATGTCGCTGTGACGTATTTTTTGCATTGTAGAATGATTTAGTGGCTTATAGAGTATAGCTGGTGTGTTTGTCGTCCAAAAAATGGGGCAAAAGTTGTTGAAGTCGTTACTTGTGGTTGTGGCGTGTCCCTGTCCAAGTTGGTGGTACAGTCGCGCAGCGCGCCAGGCGCCGCGCGCCGCGCGCACCACACGTGGCCCCACGCGCCGCGCGCGCGCGCCGGGCGACGCCGGCTCCTACAGGACCAGGTATGCGCTGCTGTCTCGCTACTGGGAGGTCACGTCTGCGGCAGACTTGCACACTTCTACAACACTCTCATCGCTCTTTATGGTACGCGACTCGACGGCAATGAAAGACGCTATCGTCATTTTTCGTCGTATTAATGCTCATACTGTATTGTTTATACATAGGTTAGTTATTTCCAGCAGCAACGTGTGACCGCCCGTCAACGAGCTCTGTAACCGCGGCGTCGTCGTCACTCACTAGGACCCCGCAGACCCGTGTGAAGACTAGCGGCGCCGGCGCAGCTGCAGTGTGCGCATCCCTTGCCAGCTATGTGTTATACTACAACATTTGGAGGCTGACGTTACATTTGTTGACATTCATGTCTCGACGGCTGAATGCCAACATTGATTTATTAGTACTGACATAAAGTCATTAAACCCTATTTATGACTTAAATTAGATACAAGTGTCTAATGCTGTAATTATTACCCATCAAAATATAAATGTGAAAATGGGAGCCAAGTTCAATATTAATAAAATGTTTGAGAAAGTCAATGAAAAAAAAAAATTTGACATCTAAATGGGCACCGTGTTTTGAATATAATCCTGGAATAATAATAAAAAAGTACCTAATAAGTAATTATTTATACGTATATATCTTTTTTCCTTTACATATGGCACCGGAAAATGGCAACCTCCTTAAGATTATAAAACATCTTGAGAGATTGTAAACTCTCGATAAATTGTCAGCTGAACATTTGGAACACTTTTTACGTATCAAAATTTGATGGTCAATAATATCTCGATATCATTCCGAGACATTGTGAACCGACTTAAGTAGACTGACGCCATACGTCATAAGTCGCCAGCCACGGCGCGGCGCTGATCTCTCTACGTACGTTTCCATCATACGCATTGTACAATGATCCGGTGACAGAAATACAGTTTACACTTACGACAGCAGTAGGTACAACGACATCGCTCAGCTCAGTATGTGCGTGCAACAGTCACCAGGCGCGCACGGACGCGAACAGATCATTACGTGAATAGGAGCGACGGATGTTCGCCAACTACGCGCACTAGTGGGACGCACACACATCGACCAACCTACTGTTGAACTTCGCCCGACTTGACGTTGTGGAATTTTAGTACAATCTAACGAGTATTTAATTTATCCATTAAGTATTATTGCGTTCGTAAATTATTTCGTTATGTCAAACGAACTTTTAACATTCACATAAAATAATTATCTCAACTAATCATAGCTGGTTCTTCCTTCAGCAAGAATATAACGGTAGCGTTTAGTTGCGAACATTTAACTTTTATAAGTTTCACCTTTATCTACCTACTCATTCTTGATGTGCTCTGAAAATAGTAGGTACTTTGGCTGAACTTACAACTAGTCCTAGTCGTTTGTGGCGTGTCGCGAGTCGCGGTTTGCGGGGCGACAGCTGCTGGGGTCGCGGGGTGGGGCGCTGCGACGACGGCGAGGCGAGTGTAAAACCGTCGGTTATATTGGCTATTTCAGCAATAAGCAGACTTCCGCTCCGCTCCATACACACTGCGCGGCACTGCGGGAGTTCACAGGTCACTCTAAGGGGAAGCGCCAGCTGTGATCTCACTACAAATCAACTTCCTGCCGGCACTTATCTATGCGTTTTTATGGTAAGTTAAGTTTAGCTAAACACAGACAGTTGCAAATTGTATTAAATGTTCTATCTCATTATTTTCAGATTTATATAATCTCAGAAATTGTGGCCATTTTTACCTAGTAGTTCAGATACGAATTGAAACACGAAAATAATCATAAAGTTAGTACAACATGTAAACGTGCCAGGAAAGCCTTCAACGCTTCCTGCCGCGGCGCCGCTTGCGTTTAGTCTCCGACTCGCGACAACGACAACTACATATCATGAACAGGAACAAACGAAATGATTGTCGCGGCGCGCAGCGGAGCTGCTCCCTCACGCGCACGTGCTCGCTCCTTTATTAGTTCCCACCGTAGTGCCTGTGGTACTTCACCTAGCTGACCGCACCGTCCCGCGTCTGTGTCTTCATCGATCACAAAACATGAGCTTTTATGTTAATTTTGGTGTTCATGGAGGTAGCTGTTTTATGTGCTGTCGCATATGACTGTAGTGAAACATGCTCAGCGGCTCAATCACAAAACTAATGGATGCACAGTGAAAGAAAGCTACAATTTAAAATTCGTGAAACTAATTTCATTAGGCGGGGATCTTTTGAATTGGTCTAAACTTCGAGTTGTGTGGAAACAAACGATGGGCGAGAAGAGGAGTCTGTATAACAGCGAGATTGTAATGTAATGATGAAAAGGGAGAAACTAGAATTCATCGATAGAACGGTTTTCCTGGGGATTACGCTTGACTCAAGGCTACAATGGGGTCCTCATTTAGCATCTCTTGCAGGACGACTAAGCTCAGCAGCATATGCTGTTAGGAAAATCCGCCAATTTACAGATGTTGATACCGCGAGACTAGTCTATTTCAGTTACTTTCATAGTATAATGTCTTACGGTATCTTATTATAGGGACGGGCTGCAGACATCGAGTCAATGTTTATTCTGCAGAAAAGAGCAATCAAAGCCATTTAAAATCTCCGACGGAGCAATTCTGTAAGGGAACTGTTTAAGGAAATTAACATCAAGTCGGTACCTTGTCTTGTGCGTTAGAAAAAATCTACATCTCTTTAATAAACGAGGCGACAGATATAATTATGCTACTAGAAATAGGGATCAATTAGTTCCACCAGGTTCCAGACCTGACTAAAGTAGCCACATCTTTCATGGGGTATTGTTTCAAATTGTACACTAAAATTCCTCCCCATATATTAGAACTGAATGAAACGATATAATCTTGTATTAAACGAATATTTTAAGTTTTTTTGGGGGGATTACATTGAAGATAATAATACTTGGCTAAATGCTGGTCCTGCTTCACAGCCACTAGGGTGCACAAACTAAACTACACCTCTAACTTTGACCCGCTGAAGATCGTAAGAATGTGAGTTTTTTTATTGTATATACTCAATCTTTTTAGCATTATATAACTTCATGCATTAACGGCACATGTGTGGGTACTATGTACCATAAACTATATGTTTATGTATGTCTGACTGGAACGTGCCCTGGCGGTTGGGTGTGTCATGCTCACTCAAAAGTCTCTCTGATGGTGGCGTATGTGTTTCATTCATCATTTGGCTCCGTCAGCTGGGACGAGTCATCTCTCAGCTGCCACGGTTTATTTTAAGTATTTGTACTTTAAAATCGTCCCTTTAATTCTGGATCCTGTATCATACACGTCTTTCTGAATCGTTCTCACATATAAGAATAATATCAAGAAGAAAAATGTATCCACAACTTTGTAACAGTATTGATTTAAAAGAGTGTCAGTGGAGTTTCTTGAACGTTCTTCTTCATAGAGATCTACGCTTTAGAACGTGCAGATAGCTTCATCTCTTTCGACATTGATAATTCAAAAGTGCCTGTAAAGGGTTTAACTGAAATAAATGTTTTGAGTTTGAGTTTGTGCGTAGTAAAGGTTTATGCGGCGCAGGTCAAGGACGGCACGCGACACACGCGACACACGCGACACACGCGACGCAGGCGACGGGTTACTGCAGCGGACCACTTCACCGCACAGCCATCGCGCAGGGCTGTGGGTGTCGTGAACCCGTGAACCCGCGGGGCCCCAAATGCAGCAATTCAATTCAAAATATTGAGTGACGTTCGCTACGCACTCCGAGTGTCGTGCCGTGGTGGAGATGCACCGAGAGTGAGTGACTTCATTCGAGCGAACCTGACAATAATAAAACTTGTCGAGGCGCCCCCTCCCCCTCCTCCTCTCGCTCTACCTGTATATTGGTTTATGATTAACTGGTCTGTTTCCTTTCTTTGTGTTCTCATCGCTAGTTTATTAGTATTCCGAGTAACAATAGATATTTTCGTTCGTTTTGTTTGCTGAAATAAATTTCCCGGATCGAGAGATAGAGAGTCGGGTTAATTGTAAACTACGCTTGCCGAATATTAATGAAAATCAGATCCGCAAAAATGATAAACAAGGCTCGTGATAAAACTGTGTATCTGTGTACCTACCAGTAGTGTGTTTTATAGTAGTTGTGAGTGCTGATGAATAATTCTGTGCAGTGCGTGGGAGCACCGGCCTGCCCCGCCGGGACACGCCGCGTGCCGCCCAGTGCGGCGCGCTCAGCGTGTACACTGATGGCGCTTTAAGTTTGTGCAGGATATAACCAGATGCTCACTTGATTGTACGTCAGTCCATAACTCCATGTGCTAGCACTAACGTAATATAATAAATGCTGTACTTATTCGTTTCATTTTCATACATCATATTTGATAATTTCTTGACAGAGTAGTACCTACAGTATTTTTCAAACTAAAATGTTAAAAATGTATTATATGAAATATTATTATATACTAGCTGACCCGCACAACTTCATCTGCGTCACATAAGAAGAGAGAAAAAAAAACATTGAATGACAGAAAGAGAACCCTTATAATTTCATGTCATGTCCGTCTGTCCGTCCGTCTATCTGTATGTCACAGCTATTTTACTTGGAGACCATTAAAGCTACATACATGAAAATTGGTAGGTACTTTTAAACCGTGAACCGCTATTCAAAAGTGCTGTGATATTATGGGAATAAATAATTTTAGAAACGACGATCCCTTTCCGTGACGTGACGTGGCTTCCCTTTGATTTTTCAAGTATTTATTACATTTTGAACTCTTGAATGTAAGGAATACTTGCTATACCGTGTTAATGTAATGGCGACCGTCGCGCGTCGTAGGCTCGAGTGGGTCGAATGTACAGGCGCCGTTATTGTTTAGTAAGTGCGTGCAGTAACATAGGCTCACACCATTGCAGTTATGTGTGCGCGCGTCAGGTCTGGCGGCGCTACACAACGGCACAGATAATATAATACTACACAACGGTCAGTGGACGCTCACGTCTCTAGCGACCGGCGGCATGCGTCTGGAACAGACTCGATATATTAATTGTTAGATTCAACAAAGCGCGCGTCATTCACGATACTGTGTATGTCTTTCTTTACTGTTAAGCGAACGTAATGGCGCACACGGCCACACCAAAGTGCGCTAATGGCGGCGACTGTGGCGTCACACTGAAGCGACATGTTCCACTCTAACACTGCCATGAGCGCGCGTGTCCCGCCCCTCGATCTCATTCATCCGAGCACTATATTATACATTTTCAGCTTCATGATTGAGGCTGTTTCCGCGAAAATGAGATGTACGAGTATGATATCACATTTACGCGTAGAATGGAGTCGACTGGAATCAAATTTAATATCGTGGGGAAAGCGGAATATTGTGAAATAGGAAAAATAATTAGAAAAACTATTTCTTTAAATAAAAAACTTTTTTAGAAATCTCTATTTTGTTTCCACACGATTATGTTTGTAGGAATTTATTTTTTCATCCCTCAGTTATATATTTAATTCGAATCCTGCAAATGGTATCGGGCTACATAGAAAAACATTAAATCTGTACTTTGTGTTTTGACAGCCAGAGAAGTTACCGTAATTAACAACTAAATATGGTAGATCTTGAAAAATAGTAAAACAATAATAATCCTTTTCAGAAACGCATTTCTTTCATAATTTCAGGAAACAACCGAACACGTGTGCCCGCTGAAAGTAATAGTTGACTCATACTAAGAACGAACTAAGAAGCGCCGACACCTTACAGGAGTCGGCGCGAGTTGAGGCGGTGGAGGGCAGCTGGCGGCCGCGTGTGGAGGGGCAGCTGTGGCGTCGGGTGTAGAGGAGCTGGCCCTGAGCCGCGACTGGTACTGTGACCAGTTGGTAAGAGTTAATCTGATTTATTATTATTTAAACCTTTATGAAGCCTACCGCTATAGCATCCACCGTAGGCGCGGGCTCAACTCAAAGTCAATTCATTTATTTCAACTAGACCATTAAAAGGCACTTTTGAACGTCAAAACAGTATGAAAATAAAAATATTATAGTAACTCTAGTTGTCCATTTGCAAAAAGTAGATTATTATGGAGAAGAACGGACGTTTTCAAATATAAGTTTTACAATATTTTGTACACATTAATCAATTGATTATATGTAAGACACCCAAATAACACTAAGTACTATACTAGTAAACACATCAAAAGTATCTAGGGATCAACATATATTTTTGCAATAACTTTTCTCCTGATTGATATTAATTAAAATTTTCTTTAAGGATTCATCAAATAAAGTGTTTTCGTTTGTCACAGTAACGATAAACCAAGTCACCTTTGCATTAATAAAGAAATTTGCCATTTTCCTAATAAAGGGATTTTTGACATTTGAACCACTAACATTAAAGTTCGAAAAAAAGACTGAAATAACAGTTTTCTTTAAAATTTTATTGGGTAACTTAAACAATTAATAATCCGTGTTTCTACCGCGAACACTAACAACACAAGAACATCGGTTTGGCATACTCAAAATGAGTTCATCCAAATCACGCTGTGGAATGGCCGCCCATGTTCGTTGCAACAACAAAAAAAGGTCTTCTTGCGACTGGATACCCTCCATATTCGGCAGAGCTCTTCTCTGTAGCATATCCCATGCATGCTCAATCGGGTTCAAGTCTGGCGACTGAGCAGGCCAGGGCAGGACATTGATGTTAGCTGCGGCGAGAGTCTGTCTTACAACTCTTGCGGTGTGCGGTCGTGCATTATCATGCATTAACTGAAATAAGGGACCGATTTGCACTTGTAGAGGAACGATGACGTCTGATACAATCGTCTCAGCATAAATTTGAGCGTTGAGGTTGCCTCTGATCCAAATCAACTCAGTTCTTCCGCCGATCCAAATACCCGCCCATACTATGATGGTTCCACCACTATAAGGATGGACTTCCTGGCAGGATTTTAATCGCTGTTGGCGTCCAGGGGTTCTCCAGTGTCGTATACGTCTTGTATCCGGTCTCATACCAAAACGAGACTCATCAGAAAAGCACACGAAACGCCATTGTTCTTCTGCCCAATTTCTGTGTTCAAGAGCCCATTGATATCGAATCCTACGATTGTGCATTGCTATAGGTGGTACCCGTAGCGGTCTTCGGGAATGAAGGTTCACTTCATGCAAGCGGTTTCTGACTGTTTGGTCGCTAATTAAGTTCCCTGAAGAGTGATGAAGCCTCACGGCTAACATCATGGCGGTTATTGTTGGAGCTCTTCGAGTTAAGATTTGAATGTATCGGTCTTGTCTCCGTGTGGTGCAGCGATACCGTCCTCCATGGCGCTCAGCCAAGGTAAGCGAAGAGCTCTGCCGAATATGGAGGGTATCCAGTCGCAAGAAGACCTTTTTTTGTTGTTGCAACGAACATGGGCGGCCATTCCACAGCGTGATTTGGATGAACTCATTTTGAGTATGCCAAACCGATGTTCTTGTGTTGTTAGTGTTCGCGGTAGAAACACGGATTATTAATTGTTTAAGTTACCCAATAAAATTTTAAAGAAAACTGTTATTTCAGTCTTTTTTTCGAACTTTAATGTTAGTGGTTCAAATGTCAAAAATCCCTTTATTAGGAAAATGGCAAATTTCTTTATTAATGCAAAGGTGACTTGGTTTATCGTTACTGTGACAAACGAAAACACTTTATTTGATGAATCCTTAAAGAAAATTTTAATTAATATCAATCAGGAGAAAAGTTATTGCAAAAATATATGTTGATCCCTAGATACTTTTGATGTGTTTAATAGGTACAACAAAGTAATAACAGCAGAGGTAAAATTAATAAATTTCCTAGTAAGGGACATAGTACGTACTCACATCTTTACAAATTTTCAACCATTGATTTATATCATTAACAACTATGGGTCAGTTTGTGTTAAATGAAATATAAAATATCCGTGTATACCTGTTTCCAAGCATTCTTATTTTGAATATAATCATCTAGCTTGTAGTATGCTTGTTTACAAAGTGCGCTTTTAACATAGGTTTTAAATCTCCTTTCATTTAATTCTAATATGTCACAAGATATTATGTTATAACATTTAACACAGTACCCTGAAAGATGTTCGTACTTTGGATAATCATTAATTGGTTGATCTAATTTATTTCTACTTCTAGTATTAAAATGATGTCTATCACTCATTTTTTTAAAAAGATTTCGATTTTTCCTCGCATACATAATATTTTCATAAATGAATTGACAAGGGACTGTCCTAATATACTTAAATCTTTTTTTAAAGTTTCCTAAGAGAATCGCGTCGACGAAGATTATAAATGTCTCTGATAGCACGGTTTTACAAAATAAATATGAATATCAGCAGCTCGACCCTACATCAAAATACCTTACGACATAATGCTATGAAAATAACTACCTGGACTACTCTCGTCTTTCAAGTATGATCAAAGTAAATCATGGGAAGTATTCCTAATCTTATAATGCTCCAGTTTCAACAAAAGCGTCTCATGGTTGACACAATCACACACGAACGCCTTCGAAGGATCGAAAAACAATCCATTAGCATCTTGTGAATCTTCCCAGTCATTAAAGATATTCTTCATTAGGGTGACACCACGTTGAGTGGCTCGCTGTTCGATTACAAACAAGCTCGGCTCAACGGAGACTTGTGTTACACGCACGCCTCAGAGATATGGCAGCCTAGTAATCAGGGTGCGCACTGCGCTAGGACCGGTGCCTGCCAGGGTTGCGGAATTTGTTCGTAAGAGGCATTACGAGGAACACGGATGGTTTTAGTCAGTAATAGTTCGACACTCCCTACCGCTCCGCCAAGAGTGGAAGAAGTCATCAATGCTTTCCCATCCATAACGTGACTCGAAAACTAAATGTAAGATAATTCTTAGGAAAAACAAAAAAATATCAGGCTATGGTAATTTAGGAGCACTGTGTTTTACAGGAAATGTTTAGTGAATTAGCGCGCTTCACAAGTTGTCCCTAACAAAATTTGCGATTCTACTCCAATAGCTGAATTAATATGCGACACAAAAGTATTGTAATTAGAGGAGTAGCGGCGTGCGGGTTGCGGAGGGGAGGGCTGATCGCAGTTTAATAGTCGAGTATCTAAACAGGCGCGCTATGATGGGCGCCCCTGTTGGTAGTGAGCTCCACCGGGAGCCGGTTGCGCACTCCACGCCGGACAGTTTACTGAGCCATACTAGAGAAAAACATACGTCAATCACAGAATAAAGTCCGGCTCATGTTGAAAAATATTCGCAGGTGAGCATCCACGAGCTGCGGCGCGAACTGTCCGGACGAGTGAGCGGCCGCCGGCCGGGTACGTGCTTCACTATTCACACAACCTGATAAAGTATGGACGGACTTAGTGGCTCCTCCGAGAATACAACAAAATAAGCTTTAGTGTCGACTAAATGCGTTCGATTATAATTCTGCCGACCAGCGTCTATGTGGAAATACACACGAGAACTGAGTCGCTGTGCGGATTATAAAATACCTTAGACGTTTTCGAAGTCTTAGTGCTAGTAATACAAGTACATGTTTTCCCATCTGTTTTAACCTCTCCTATTTTGTAATAGTTTGTAAATAATCATAAAAAATAAGTAATTTTTTTTAAGAGTCATATAAGCATTCGTACGCACGGCATGAGACATCTTCATCATTGAGTTTCAAAACTTACAACAACACCCCTTCCCGTGACACATAAAAGAAGCGTAATGTTTGGCAATCGTTAATAGAGCACTGCAACACAATAATATATAATAAGATCTACTTAGTAGCTCACATTCGACTCACCCGGCATGAGTGTCAAATAAAGCGAGTAAATCATAACAGCGGTCATCGTCGTTGGTCAGGTTCGGTGGGCGTGATGAATGCGCTGCCAACTTGTGATGTATTTATTAGCTTCCCTCGTCCTCATTACGACGTGTGTGTTACAGGCGGGGGGGGGGGGGGGACCTACCCTACTCCCCCGCCCCGTCGGCCTCGTCGCCGAGCTCGTCTCACTATCACTCAACGAAGATTTATATCTCGCAGGAGTATTTAGCGGTGTATATTTTGCGCTCTTATGGCTCATAAACACAGCAGCAGGATATACATATATACGGCGGGCGGAGCGCTCGAGCCGAGTCCTGGCCTTCCGGTACGTGCTTATATCGGCTGTTGGCAGGCCGCTGAATACGACACAGGGCTGACAGCGACGCCGGCGTCCTCTCCACCACGCTGTTACCTCCACCACGCTTGGGGAGCGTGCGTGTGCTGTCCCGTGTGCTTCCGCAGCGAGTCGCTTACTTCTGAAGAGGTTGTCGCGGTGCCAGGAGTGCGTCACTACGACTGTAAGCCAGCCTACTACTAAGTGATGACGAGACGGATACGAAGCAGAGCCGGGGAGGGGTGCTGGGGGCATCCGCAGAGCGGTCGGCAGGCGGCGGCGGCGGGCGCGCTCCGGCCAGTCGCCGCAGATCGTAAATGCCATTAGTGACGTCATCCTTCTTCATTTGTTCGCTATATACTCTCGAAAGGTTTACTTGCGTTTCGTTACCCTTAGCTTATCTATCTAAATATATAAAACCGGCCAAGTGCGCGTCGGACCACGCAAAGTGAAGCGTTCCGTAGTTCACTATTAAAATTATAAAATGTTTAGTTGATATTTTGACTGTATATATATGTATTTATATTTTTATGACCTGCCTTAGAGTGGTTTGCATTTATTATTATTAATATTTAAGTTACTGTTGCGTCCAGCTATTTTGATCAAACTAGTTTTCGTTGGTAAGTATCTGTGAAGTTCTATTTGCTCAATTTTATTTTAGAATTTTCAACTTCATAGTTTAAAAGTAAGAAGGAGAGGGGGAGACACATAATTATCTAAAAACTGCAATGATACCCCACACAATTATGTTTGTCGGAATTTATTTTTTCATCCCTAAGTTATATGTATGGAGTGCCACCCCTAAAATTATTTGTTTCCATAATATCACAGCACTATTGAATAGTGGTTGACAGGTTGCACCTACCTACCAGTTTTCATGTATGTAGTCTCCGAGTAAAACGGCTGTGACATACAGACAGACGGACGGACAGACGGACATGACGTAATTATAAGGGTTCCGTTTTTGCTATTTGGCTACAGACTTGTTTTTCATTCATTTTCATTTACTTTTGACATGAATGTTTACTTTTTAAAGAATTCTTTTTATTTTATTACAATTTCTTATCTTGACATGAATACTTACTTTGTAAAGTATCATATTTTTTATTTTTATTTTATTCCCTATTGTGAATATGAGGACTATATCGGTTATTATTAGCTTTTTCGTCTTCAAGTATTTTTTTTAACGTTGTCTGGCTAATGTCCTTTCATTGGCATTGTTCGTCGAGTCGTTGAGCTCCTTATTGATTCTAAGTTGAGTTACTCAACTCTGACCAAGGGATACACTGACTGGACAGGTCCACTCAAAACTGTGTGGTACTTTCCTCAAAAGACCACTTCAGACACCAACCTACATGTTTCTCATATGATTTGACCAGTACAATTATATGGACTTCAAAAGAGACCTTGGGTAGTCAGCTAGGAAACACCGGCCTCATCTAGTTTTTATTACGGCCAAAAAAGATGACGTGTAAAAGTGTTTATTACGACCGACTTACAAAATAAAAATCTTTTTTTCTGGCGAAAACGGATGATGAGTCACTCGTGTCTGTCAGAGGTGTTCCGTTTTTTGTTGTATTAATTCGTAACAGTTGTTAAAAATCAATAAAACTATAGTAAAAACATTGCAGTGACCCTTCTTTTATACTATTTTATCATTTCAATAACAATATTTTCAACAATTCTGTAATTGCATCTTCCCTGTTCTCAAAAATACACATGAAATAGATACAGACGAGAGAACTGTCCACTCCTCACAAGGCAGTTTGCAAGCGCATCCAGTGGCGCCGCAGTGGAGAGTGCGCGAACACGCGTACTAAGCTGTTGGGTACTCCTGGTTGGCCTACAATTATGTGATTATTAAAAGTCAAGGTCAGGTCACAATATTTTTTATTCTGCTTTCGACTAAGTCCTAATCAGATATTTTAAAAAGGTGTTGAGCAACTCAAAGCAACGTAGCTCTTTTTTATTAAATACAAAGTTACTTTAATATATAAAAAAAAAACGATTTCAATCAATAAACGAAGACATACAAAAAATCAGTTTTTATTTGACTCGATGACAGTTAACGTGACAAACGTGAACGTAGAAGTGGCGCTCGAGGAGCAGACTTCGGACCCGACTTCCACTGCTTAGTAGAAGTGGCACTCGAGGAGCAGACTTCGGACCCGACTTCCACTGCTTAGTAGAAGTGGCGCTCGAGAAGCAGACTTCGGACCCGACTTCCACTGCTTAGTAGAAGTGGCGCTCGAGGAGCAGACTTCCGACCCGACTTCCACTGCTTAGTAGAAGTGGCGCTCGAGGAGCAGACTTCCGACCCGACTTCCACTGCTTAGTAGAAGTGGCGCTCGAGGAGCAGACTTCGGACCCGACTTCCACTGCTTAGTAGAAGTGGCGCTCGAGGAGCAGACTTCCGACCCGACTTCCACTGCTTAGTACGCGCAGTCATAGTACTCTAAGGGCGTGGTGTGCGTACAGTACAAGCATCGTACCTATGTTGTAATGCGTTGGCTAATTTTAAAATACTGATGCAAAGAAATAATTATGTCGCGCCCGCTGCGGCTACACTGCGAGCTATACAGAACAAATATAACTCCCAGAAATTATCCGAACAATTTAACTAAAAGCTGTAAAATGCCGCGCGAATCGCTCTCGCGCCGCTCCGAATGCCACCGAAAGAACACTAAGGCTTATTATAATGTATGGCACAGCAACAGGACGCTGTCGGGAGCAGTCGCGCGCTGTCGGGAGCAGTCGCGCGCAGTCGGGAGCAGTCGGGAGCAGTAGGGAGCAGTCGGGAGCAGTCGGGAGCAGTCGGGAGCAGTAGGGAGCAGTCGGGAGCAGTCGGGAGCAGTAGGGAGCAGTCGGGAGCAGTCGGGAGCAGTCGGGAGCAGTCGGGAGCAGTAGGGAGCAGTCGGGAGCAGTCGGGAGCAGTAGGGAGCAGTCGGCCGGCCACTTAATTCCGCCGTGGCTACAATAAGCGCCGCGCCTGCTCCGCTCCGCCGCCGCTACCTCGGCACTATCTCGTCTGCGCGGGTGCACACGCCGCGCGTCTATTACTTCCGATCCATTTCACTGGGCACGTGCTTACGTACAGTCACGTGTGTGTGCACTGCTAAACTTAAAGGCATTGTTTCTTTGCGAAATTTCACAAGTACTGTTGTCTAGTTTACAATATAACCCTGATATTTGAACATGTAGAATCAACAAGCCAGGACTCTGCCAGTAGCCCCCCCCCCTCCTCCACACAACTACGTGCCAACAACTCGGCACTCGGAAAAATACGTTAACGATGACGTACTTTTTATATTGAACAAGTTTATAAATGGCGGCGACAAGTTTTAACGAATTGTTAACAAAAACTCGCGCTCGGTATAATGAATCGAGTTGTGAGCCGAATCAGGGCGAAGTCACGTTCCAAGGTGCCAGACTGTTCCCGCAGAGTACTCCGACAGGCCGCTCTGCTGAGTGGATGTGACGCGGCCTGTTTACCTGCCGTCAATAAGCGCGCACGAGGCGTGTTTGTGCAGCACTGAATGGTATGTAGAGCGCGCCCAGCGAGCACACAATGCGCGCTCTACTTCCAGTGACGTCATCGCGACATCGCGTGCGACATCATCGCATCGGATAAGTTCCCAGCTCGTCGCAAAACAGTAAGCTGTGATTATATACTGAACCAGTCTGCTTCCTCATCCAAATCAAGTTGTTAGGATGCAACGACGAATAGCTGAAGCCTGCGGCGGATGCGGCGGTGAGGCCGCCGCGCTATCGGTTGTGTCGGGCGGTCGGTCAGCCGGTCGGTCAGCCGGCCGGTCGGTCAGCCGCTAGTCATTCCGCCGCTAGCCATTCGTTAGGATTAGCTCGGCGCGTCGAGCGCTTCATCAACGTCACGTCTCGATTGCTACGCTCTTTGATTAATATCGTAATCTATCAAGTTATTCCTAATTATGGATTTACTAACAGAAACCGCGAAACGTTTCGCTAGCCGGGCGCCGCTTGTGTTAAGAAGGCATGAGTCAACAATGTACCTGTTGCTCACGCAGCGCGTCGTCAGTGTCTGCGCCGCACGCGCCGCTCCCCACAGCACGGCGGGGACGGTGACCGCTGCTGCACGACCGCAACCATTTTTAATTGTCCGTTCGGGCGACATGTTTGAGAGACTGCAAACGTTTCTACGCCTCGATTTATTAGTGGCCGTCCGCCCCCGTCCTTGCCCCCCTCCCGTCGGTGCCTCACCCCGCGGCTGCCCGTTATTAATGAAGATCCTTTGTGTTTGCGCTCACAGTTTACACAATACTGTAATTGACTTAAGAAGTTGTCGTAATCTTACCATTTCGATAATTTATACTAAGCAATGTAACTGCTTGTTTCGAAAAAAGTCGACAGTTTTAGTAAATTTATGAGAAAGCTCGAAGCAAGACGAACCTGTAAAATGTGGTTATTATAAAGAGGGCGTCTCACAGACACAACACTGTACAAATACGCCAAGCCTACAGGAGCGCCAAAGAAAGTTAGGAGCGCTAAAGCGTGAGTATTTTTTTATTAGCATTATATTACCGCAAATTTAATTAAATGAGCATAAATGAATGCTGAAAGAATATCGAGTGATATAATATAATATGTTAGCAGCAAGTATAGTGTATGTGTCCGCTGCATCCGCTGCGCAGCGCAGCGCCTCGTGTTTATCTTACACATGAGTGTCGGAGTACGCGACTACCTCACGCGGTGCGCTACGCAATCAAAGTATTGTTGCGCGCCAGAATTAAACAACGAAGATAGTTGCATTTGGTACTACTAGCGCCATCTAGTATCGAGTAGCAGAACTATTGAAGTCGGGGACCTTCGAGATTTTTCTATGCTAGAATTCTCGGACCTTGGTCGGTCGCGACCGATATGTACGCGAACTTTCTGGAGTGCTACTCGGTGCCCTATATAAGGCCGGCACATGTGCCGACCGAGTCAGTATTGGATTTGCGATACAAGTGATAACTTCGAGAGCGATCTTCGACTGCGAACTCAAGTGATTAATAGTGCGATTGTGTTTTGTGATTAGTGAGTTTATTGTGTAATTAGTGTGGTGTAAATTAAAGTGTCATCTTTGTTTATTGAATCGGCTGATTTTTATTGTAACGAACCCGAAGCTCGTAACAATTGGTGTCAGAAGAGTGGATTTAAAAGATGCCGATTCTGCCGAAGGACGACACTGAGGGTATCCGTACCCGTAGTCAACGCCAGCAAGAGACGGACCAGAGGCGTTTTGGAGGTGCAACGCCGCAGACGACGGAGAGACAGATGCCGACCATGGAGGCCGGCTCGTCCGCAGTAGCTCCAGCGTCATCATCAGCACCAGACTTTGCTGCTCTGATGATGATGCTGCAGGAGCAGACTCGCCGCCAGGAGGAACAGGCCCGTCGCCAGGAAGAGCAGGCCCGTCGTTTAGAAGAGCAGCTGCAGCGTGACAAGGAGGAGCAGGCCCGCCGCCAGGAGGAACAGGCCCGTCGTCAGGAGGAACAGGCTCGTCGGTTGGAAGAACAGCTGCAGTATGACAAGGAGGAACAGGCCCGCCGACAGGAGGAACAGGCGCGTCGCCAGGAAGAACAGATGTTCCTCATCAAGGATCTGCACGCCACCTTCGGCAAGGAAATGAAGGTTGTAAAAGATAAGGTGATTCAACATGAAAACCGCCTGATAGAAGCTGAAACCCAGATTGCTGAAATGAAAAAGGCAATGGATAACCTAAAAGTAGGAGAGGGAATAGCAACCTCCGTAGCAACTACTCCTTCGCCACGGGGATTCAAAGTGCCGCCGTTCGATGGAACATCTTCCTGGTCGGCATACAAAATGCAATTTGAGGCTGTTATGAAGGCGAACGGGTGGAGTAAGGACCAGGCCATGACTGCTCTCACCCTAGGCCTCCGCGACCAGGCCCTCACTATCCTGGAAGCCCTCGGTAACGAGGTGACTTACGAGCAGCTGATTGAGGCACTGGAAGCAAGGTATGGCGACGCTCATCTAGAACACGTGTTTCGGGCGCAGCTAAAGGATCGCGTGCAACGCAGCGGTGAAAACCTGCAGCAGTGGGCCCTTGAGGTGGAGAAGCTTGTTAGAAAAGCATACCAGTCTGTACCTGCGCTCATTCAAGGGAACCTGGTGCAGGCATTTATCGACGGCATCCGCGACCTTGAAGTTAGAGCTGCCGTGAGGCTCGGGCACCACGAGAAGCTTAAAGACGCCTTGGCACATGCATTGGAGGTGGAAGCTGTGCGGCAGGATAATCGTTCCCATCGCGTCAGGGAGGTTGCAGCGGCTACTGTTCGCGACCGGTTTAAAGGATACAGCCCTAGATGCTATGGCTGTGGGGAAAGAGGCCACCTACGGTCCAGTTGCCCTAAGCGAACTGTAGATAGGGAAGATAGTCGATCTCCGGAGGGCAGGGCGGTTAACAGCACCGCCCAGCAACAGCAGGGAAACGAGTAAAAGCCAGGACTGCGGGGCGGGTGCTGGCTGATGTTCAGAGAGCCCCAAAGATTTCGATCTCACAAACCCATGATGGGAACAGCCTAATCATCAAGGGCGAGGTAAACGGAACGCCATGTAAACTGACGATTGACACTGGAGCTTCTCGTACGGTTGTCAGTTCCCAACTAGTAAGTCGGTTCCTTGGGGACTCCGCATACAACCGAGACCGCATACATTTGGTGACAGCCACCGGCCAGCGTATACCCGTCCATGGAGAGAAAGTGATGGAGTTACAGCTAGGCAACAGAATCTATCTTCATAATGTCATCGTGGCTGATATCATGGACGACTGCATTTTGGGCCTAGACTTTATGAGGAAGAACTATTGTGAGATCGACGTTAAGCAAGGTGTTTTGAAATGTGGAACAGAGGAACTTTTCATGGAAGGGGCGTTACCAGGAAATGTGTACAGCCTAAAGAAGATTGTTCTTCCTCCGAGATCGGAAACGATTGTGCCGGTTAGGCTTCCTCGAAATCCTGGGCAGACTCATCGGTGTGTACTCGTGGAGAGGATAGATAATGACCTTCCGTGGAAAGTGCCACGAACTTTGGTCAGAGCCACCGACATCGCAAGAGTACCTGTGCTGAACCTCTGTGATAAGGAACAAATGATAGATAAGGGCACCCTGATTGGTACATGTGAGGAAGTGGATTGGTTACGTCGAAGCCAATATGTATCGACTGGGAACCTTAGCAAGGATGCACAAACGAAAGTGACCACACTTTTAGACGACTGTCGCGGCGTTCTGTCTCAAAATGAAATGATCAAGGCGAAGAGAATGTTACTGAAGTACGCCAATGTTTTCTCTTCAAATGATGCTGACATCGGGAAGACTGGCTTAGTTCAACACAAAATAAACACAGGAGAAGAGTTGCCTATCCGTCAGCGGCCAAGGAGATTGCCGGTAGCGCGTGAAAAGGAAGTGGAAACTATGATTGAGGGAATGGTGAAGGATGGTGTCATAGAACCATCATCGAGTCCGTGGTGTTCACCTGTAGTACTGGTAAAAAAGAAGGACGGCAGCTTGCGGTTTTGTGTTGACTATCGGCGTCTGAACGACGTTACGAAGAAGGACAGCTATCCGTTGCCAAGAATCGATGACACGCTGGACATGCTTACTGGAGTAAAGTGGTTTAGCACGTTGGACCTAAAAAGTGGCTACTGGCAGGTTCAAATTGATCCTAAGGACAAGGAGAAAACTGCATTCTCGACAGGAAAGGGTCTATGGCAATTTAAAGTCATGCCGTTTGGTTTGTGCAACGCTCCGGCAACGTTTGAAAGGTTGATGGAACTAGTACTAACCGGGTTAATTGGCGATGCTTGTCTGGTCTACTTAGATGACATCATCATCGTAGGCCGTACGTTTGATGAACATCTGCAAAACCTGGAACGCGTGCTCATGAAGATCCAGAGTGCAAACCTCAAGTTAAGTCCGAAGAAGTGTTCATTCTTCAAACGGCAAGTTAGCTTTTTGGGATATGTAGTGTCGGAAGAAGGTATCCGCACGGATCCAGAGAAAATCACCGCAGTCAAGGACTGGCCAATTCCAAAAGACAAGACACAAGTCAGAGCATTTTTGGGTTTGTGCTCCTACTATCGGCGATTTGTCAAGAACTTTGCTGACATAGCGAAACCCCTGCACAAGCTAACCGAGGAGAAGCGACATTTCTGCTGGGATGAGAGTTGCGACATTGCATTCCAGGAGCTCAAGGAACGTCTGTGCAAAACACCTATTTTGGGGTATCCTGATACCGGCAAGGAATTTATAGTTGACACAGATGCAAGCGACATAGGACTTGGCGGTGTGTTATCTCAACGGAATGGCGATCAAGAGGTTGTGATAGCGTACTTCAGCAAGTCTCTGTCGAAGCCAGAAAGGAATTATTGTGTCACGCGACGGGAATTACTTGCTGTGGTCAAGTCATTGCAGCATTTTAGCAAATATCTGCTGGGGAGGAAATTCCACTTACGAACTGACCATGCTGCGCTAAAATGGCTACTGCAATTCAAAAATCCAGAAGGGCAAGTTGCGAGATGGATTGAACTACTTCAGGAATACGACTTTGTGATTGAACATCGCAGCGGGAAATCTCATGGCAACGCAGATGCATTATCAAGAAGACCTTGCCCTGAAGACTGCAAGCATTGTACTCGGCAAGAGGGTAAAGAAGTCGTACCTGTGAGGATGATCAAGACAGATCTTAGTAACGAGTGGAAGGAAAACTTGGAACGTGCACAGCAGGATGATTTGGACATCAAGCCGATCCTGGAGTGGATGAAGGCCAGTATTCCGAAGCCTACGTGGAGCGATGTCTCAGCGATGAGTTCCGTCACAAAAAGCTATTGGGCACAATGGGACAGTTTAGTGATTCAGGATGGAGTCCTGTGCCGTAAATGGGAAAATGCTCGGGGAGACAGCTGTCATTTGCAAATGGTTGTCCCTAAAGCTAAAGTACCGGATGTTCTACAGCTGTACCATAATGGTTGTTCTGGAGGCCATATGGGTGTAAAACGGACTCTACTGAAGATACGGGAACGGTTTTACTGGGTCCACTGTCGTGACGATGTTGAGGACTGGTGTCGGAAATGTACAAGTTGTGCGGCTGTAAAAGGACCTCAGACTCGTAGCAGAGGTGCATTGAAATTGTACAATGTTGGTGCACCATGGGAAAGGATAGCGCTAGACGTTGCGGGACCGTTTCCGGAAAGTGAAAGTGGTAACAAGTATTTCATGGTGGTTATGGATTATTTCACTAAGTGGCCGGAAGTCTTCGCCATTCCAAACCAAGAAGCTTCAACAGTTGCGGATAAACTAGTTCATGAAGTCTTCTGTCGTTTTGGAGTACCCTTGGAGATTCACAGCGATCAAGGAAGGAATTTTGAGTCTCAAATATTCCAGGAAACTTGCCGAGTTATGGGTACTCATAAAACGAGGACAACTTCTTACCACCCACAATCGGATGGGATGGTAGAACGATTTAATCAGACATTGGAGAGATATCTGACCAAAATTGTGGAAAACCGGCAACGAGATTGGGACAAGCACATACAACCGTTTTTGCTGTCATACCGAAGTGCTGTTCATGAAAGCACGTCAGTGACACCAGCTTTCGCAAACTTTGGAAGAGAATTGCGGCTACCTGCAGACCTGATCACCGGAATACCACCTGATGCCCCACGCAGTATAACCGATTATGCGAATGACTTGCGGAACAAAATGAACGACATTCATGAGCACGTCAGACAATCGGGCCAGCAAATTTCTGAAAAGATGAAAACCCGCTATGACCGCAAAATGAACAATAAAGGGTTCGAGGAAGGTTCACTAGTGTGGTTGCACAATCCAGTTCGCAGCAAAGGGAAATCTCCTAAGCTTCAAGCTAAATGGGACGGACCGTACCGGATTGTGACAAAGATCAATGACGTAACCTACCGTATACAGAAAAGTACAAGAAGCGCTCCTAAGATTGTTCATGTTGATCGACTGGCGCGTTATTATGGCGCTGATAATGCTCGGGACGAGCATGTCTTAGGAGGGGGCAGTGTTGCGCGCCAGAATTAAACAACGAAGATAGTTGCATTTGGTACTACTAGCGCCATCTAGTATCGAGTAGCAGAACTATTGAAGTCGGGGACCTTCGAGATTTTTCTATGCTAGAATTCTCGGACCTTGGTCGGTCGCGACCGATATGTACGCGAACTTTCTGGAGTGCTACTCGGTGCCCTATATAAGGCCGGCACATGTGCCGACCGAGTCAGTATTGGATTTGCGATACAAGTGATAACTTCGAGAGCGATCTTCGACTGCGAACTCAAGTGATTAATAGTGCGATTGTGTTTTGTGATTAGTGAGTTTATTGTGTAATTAGTGTGGTGTAAATTAAAGTGTCATCTTTGTTTATTGAATCGGCTGATTTTTATTGTAACGAACCCGAAGCTCGTAACAGTATTAAATGAGTTGCTACGCCTCTTGCTACGTCTGTGCGCTACGCCGTAGCAGCGGCACGGCTACGAGGCTACGACACAGCTACGAACTACATGGAAACATATTTCGCTCGCAGTCCACATTAAAGTAAAACAGTGCGTAACAGTTTTCAACCGAATCCGTTAAGACGTTAGTACAAAGGTAACAGACAGAAACAGTTACTTTCTCATTTATAATAGTACTAGCAGTGCCCCGCGGTTTCACCCGCGTAGTTCCCATTCCCGTAGGCATACGGGGATAAAATATAGCCTTTGAAACTTCCTGATAATGGAACATTCCATTGTTAATGTAATTTTTAAAATCCGTTAAAGAAAGAAAGAAAAATGTTGATTTGGGACGCGCACAACACAAACAAAATAGTAAACAAAAAATAAAATAAAACTACAGAAAACTAAATTAACAAAAGCTGTATCCAAATGTAAATGTGTGGGTTCCTATCTCAGCATATAGCTTTAGGTTTAGGCGTGAGAGCGATCAAACAAACTCACATTCGCAATGCTAGCAAGGTTCAGCTGCCGCAGAATGGCGAAAATGATCCCAAGGTAGCATAATTCTAGGATAAAATATCCTGTCTTATTCTGACCTACCAGTTCCAAATTTCATCAAGCACCGTTCAGTCGTTCTGAAGTGATCGAGTCACAAACATCAATACAAACATTCAAACTTTTGCATTTATACTATTAGTATGGATTCTATCTGATTCATGCCAGCACTCCCCCGCACCCGCACACCCGCGCACCCCCGCCGGCGCCGACCTCCACGCCCTTGTAACCGGAAGTCCAATTAGTGTACGTACAAAGTTATTGTCCGGAAGTACAGACCTACTACGACGGCAAAAGTAAATGCACATTTTATATGATCATTCTTCTTAGTACTTCGAGTTTGACTTACTGGACGTCTGGGAGCGTTGCGTTCAAACAAATCAAATGTGCGCCGCGACAGAACTGACTGCGGACAGAGTTCCGCTGTGTGGACGCTGCTGCCTGCCGCGCTACAGAACGCATCACGACAGACGTTCAAACAAATCAAATGTGCGCCGCGACAGAACTGACTGCGGACAGAGTTCCGCTGTGTGGACGCTGCTGCCTGCCGCGCTACAGAACGCATCACGACAGACGTTCAAACAAATTAAATGTGCGCCGCGACAGAACTGACTGCGGACAGAGTTCCGCTGTGTGGACGCTGCGGCCTGCCGCGCTACAGAACGCATCACGACAGACGGCTGACCGCGGCACGTCGGCAGCGCGCGTCAGTCGCTCGCCCATCCCAGTCATCGTTAGTACAATGTCTTTGCAGACTAATAGCTGAGCTCGAACGTACATACAAATGACAGACCTGTATTTGCTTCGTGTGCGAGTCGTACCGCTATGTATGACCGATTCATTAAATGCCGTATATTTATTGGCCGCCAAGTTCCACGTAAACTCGTGAGGTTACTCGTCACGCCAGCTCCTCACGCCATCCGTTCTACAGTCAATAAGGTTCACACCGAACAGTACAAACAGACCCGTTAGCACAATCAATGATTCCCATTTAAAGGAACCCGTGCTACGTTTTAGAATGGAAATGCACCTTCTTCCTCACCAGCACACCCGCGCTGCTAGCGCTATACTATACGTGTAGCAAGACTGTTGTGCTGAGCTCCTGCAGGACCCGGCCGCTGAGCGGTCGCAGTCCATCGCGCGCTACTATTGTTATTTTGCCCGAGGTAGGGTAAAGTGCGCGAGCACCCCCCCTGGGTGGAGGGGCGTTAGGAGGCACGCAACGACGTTTAATGGAGTTTAGCAAGCAGCCGTGATTCGCGACAGCTGCGTGCTCGAGACGATATCACTCGCACCGCTGTGTCATTAGCACACATCTAATTAAATTCCTCCGCGATGAAAGGGAAATTCTTTAGCGCGCACCCTTACAATCTCGTCTCTCACACACACTCCGCTGAGATCAAGGCGCGACGTGAGGGAACTACGTTCTCTGAAGAGAACTGCTGCTCTCAGGGCCTATTTTACTAATTTTTAAATAACGTCCTTACTAATTCACATCTCAGGCGCAAAAATGTATAGAAATTGAGGCATTCCTGACAGCTTGGCACTGAGATGCGAGCTGGCCCCCCGGTGCCCGTCATGGTTCGCGGTCATCGGTGTCAATATTGTAAGTTGATGACATTTCTTGTTCTTACCGAGAGAAGACTACGAGTTGAATTTAATTTATTTACAGTTCCGGTCTTCAGTACGGAAAAACGGAATGCTTCTAGGATCACTCGGTTGTCAGTCTGTCCGTCTGTCAAAGCCAATTTTTTCCGAATGTACTAGACCGATTCAAAGTAGAAATAAGTATTTATAATAAATAGTATAAGTTTTTCCAATTAATTGTGTGGCATAGCAAATCAAAGCTAATGGTATTTTTTTAAATTTATATTCGAAAGTACTGAGCCTAAAATTTCGAAAAAAATACTGATGAGAGGTCTTTGCCTATAGATTACGGGAAGTCTAGAGATGATTTTAAAGTAACATTTTTTTAAAAGATGATTCGTTTGGAGTCCTTTGCAAGCGCATCTGACTCGCAGCTGGTCGGTGTTTTGGAGCCACGTTCGTGCATGCGGCGGGTTGTCCGAGCGCCGGGCGGCGGCGGGCGGCGCACGACCTGCGACCACCGCGGCGGCGAGCCGCCCGCGCGGGCTCGAGGGCCACAGATTTCCCCGTAGACTAACCCAACCCCCTCATGCCAACAAAAGTACGGATTGTTTCATGGCTAAACAATTAACTGCAAAATCAATTCCCTCGCACATCACACAAATAGGCTCTCTCCCCGTGGCTTCCACTACATGTTGGCGTGGTTACCATAATTATTATAATGATAAAATATGTCATTGCCAGCCATTTAATGTAATTTAATAAAATAATTTATGACTTTCACATGCATTTAGAAATAAATAATAATTGATAAAATTTTGCTTTTGTATAAATTGAATTGAACATGATACCTATTAAATTAATTATAAAAGCCTAATATTATTTGTACACCGTATTTTTTCGTAGGACGCAGAGCTCGACTGTATTTTTACATAAGACCTATATTTTTGTACCTGTGTTCACAAATAAATAGATTTGATTTGATTAGTTTCCGGTGTCAGCTGCTCGGCGCCCACACGCCACAGCCGCCGCCAGTCGCCGCCAGTCGCCGCCAGTCGCCGCCAGTCGCCGCCAGTCGCCGCCAGTCGCCGCCGGTCGCCGCCAGTCGCCGCCGGTCGCCGCCAGTCACCGCCAGTCGCCGCCAGTCGCTGGCACGTGCAGGTTCGCTGCACTTTGCAAATTACGCAATTATTGTGCACAGTATAGGCAGAAAACTATATTAAAATGTATCCGGTAAAAAGTGAACGTCTGCGTGTTCGGTTTTTAAACAAAACATCAAATTTCAATAATAACTCGATGGGAAAAAATATTAACCAAACATTGTTTATTTGGAGAATTTGTAGAATAAATCAATGTTTACGAATACATCAGTAAATACATCATTATCAGTCCGTACATACATATGTGGCTCCTAAACTATACAGTAAATTACCAAATCAAACTAAACACATCAAAAGTATCTAGGGATCAACATATATTTTTGCAATAACTTTCCTCCTGATTGATATTAATTAAAATTTTCTTTAAGGATTCATCAAATAAAGTGTTTTCGTTTGTCACAGTAACGATAAACCAAGTCACCTTTGCATTAATAAAGAAATTTGCCATTTTCCTAATAAAGGGATTTTTGACATTTGAACCACTAACATTAAAGTTCGAAAAAAAGACTGAAATAACAGTTTTCTTTAAAATTTTATTGGGTAACTTAAACAATTAATAATCCGTGTTTCTACCGCGAACACTAACAACACAAGAACATCGGTTTGGCATACTCAAAATGAGTTCATCCAAATCACGCTGTGGAATGGCCGCCCATGTTCGTTGCAACAACAAAAAAAGGTCTTCTTGCGACTGGATACCCTCCATATTCGGCAGAGCTCTTCTCTGTAGCATATCCCATGCATGCTCAATCGGGTTCAAGTCTGGCGACTGAGCAGGCCAGGGCAGGACATTGATGTTAGCTGCGGCGAGAGTCTGTCTTACAACTCTTGCGGTGTGCGGTCGTGCATTATCATGCATTAACTGAAATAAGGGACCGATTTGCACTTGTAGAGGAACGATGACGTCTGATACAATCGTCTCAGCATAAATTTGAGCGTTGAGGTTGCCTCTGATCCAAATCAACTCAGTTCTTCCGCCGATCCAAATACCCGCCCATACTATGATGGTTCCACCACTATAAGGATGGACTTCCTGGCAGGATTTTAATCGCTGTTGGCGTCCAGGGGTTCTCCAGTGTCGTATACGTCTTGTATCCGGTCTCATACCAAAACGAGACTCATCAGAAAAGCACACGAAACGCCATTGTTCTTCTGCCCAATTTCTGTGTTCAAGAGCCCATTGATATCGAATCCTACGATTGTGCATTGCTATAGGTGGTACCCGTAGCGGTCTTCGGGAATGAAGGTTCACTTCATGCAAGCGGTTTCTGACTGTTTGGTCGCTAATTAAGTTCCCTGAAGAGTGATGAAGCCTCACGGCTAACATCATGGCGGTTATTGTTGGAGCTCTTCGAGTTAAGATTTGAATGTATCGGTCTTGTCTCCGTGTGGTGCAGCGATACCGTCCTCCATGGCGCTCAGCCAAGGTAAGCGAAGAGCTCTGCCGAATATGGAGGGTATCCAGTCGCAAGAAGACCTTTTTTTGTTGTTGCAACGAACATGGGCGGCCATTCCACAGCGTGATTTGGATGAACTCATTTTGAGTATGCCAAACCGATGTTCTTGTGTTGTTAGTGTTCGCGGTAGAAACACGGATTATTAATTGTTTAAGTTACCCAATAAAATTTTAAAGAAAACTGTTATTTCAGTCTTTTTTTCGAACTTTAATGTTAGTGGTTCAAATGTCAAAAATCCCTTTATTAGGAAAATGGCAAATTTCTTTATTAATGCAAAGGTGACTTGGTTTATCGTTACTGTGACAAACGAAAACACTTTATTTGATGAATCCTTAAAGAAAATTTTAATTAATATCAATCAGGAGAAAAGTTATTGCAAAAATATATGTTGATCCCTAGATACTTTTGATGTGTTTACATATTAGCTCAAAATGATTTTGTACGCCAACTTATTAAATGATTGAATGACGTTGCTATCACTGAGTCGATGAAGATGCTGCGGCTGATTCGTACACTTAAAATTTGACTACTGTGTACTGTAATATTGCTGACATTGTATTTTTTTAAATTTTGTACTTTGTACTAATTTAATTTTGACAATAGCGACCATAGCGACACTATTATGTGGTATGTCTTTCGGCAGAACATAAAAAAACATCATTTACCCTGTGTTCACAAAATTTATAAATGAATTTGTATTTAAAAGCAGTATCAATTGCCAATCAATTGAAGTTCGTATCGAATACTATCGCCGATGGCAAATCTTAGAACTTTTTAAAACATGATGAACAACACACAACAACAAGTGGCGGCAAGTGATCGACCCCCGGCGGGTCTCACTACGAGTACGACCTGGCGGAAACGTTCGCATTTGATTAATACCTACTGCAACCACTGCTGATAAAGTATTTAAAGCAGCCAGCGAGTGAGAGCAATATTTGTAATGCTGCAGATATATCAATTTACTTGTTTTACTCAGAATGAAACCGCCGCAGCAGGTATTACCGTCAGAGACACGGATTTAAACGCGGAACCAACTTTCAATTTGAATTCTTTAAGTAAATTACTCGTGCGCCGATGACGACTCCTCGCGCAGCGTCGCCTTCATTTTATCCCGTAGCTGACCGCGGCCGGCCGCCGGCCGGTTGCTAGCGTTCTATGCCGTAGCTGACAGGTGCTACGACCGGTGGCAGAGAGTACTACGCCGTAGCTGACAGGTGCTACGACCGGTGGCAGAGAGTACTACGCCGTAGCTGACAGGTGCTACGACCGGTGGCAGAGAGTACTACGCCGTAGCTGACAGGTGCTACGACAGGTGGCAGTGAGTACTACGCCGTAGCTGACAGGTGCTACGACCGGTGGCAGAGAGTACTACGCCGTAGCTGACAGGTGCTACGACCGGTGGCAGTGAGTACTACGCCGTAGCTGACGGGTGCTATAACCGCACGTACAGAATTGTCAGTATTGGATGTCGACCTATGAAGTTGCCGTATTTTATCGTAACTGCGGTTTGAATTTGAATTTTAAAGTGTAATAAACTTTACCTTTAAGAAGTGGCGTTTTATTTTTCATATCAGTCATTAGTTGGTTTGTAGGGGTTGTTATTTTTTCTGTGAAATCGCCATATTAATAAATATTTCTGTTTAATATGCAGGAAAAATCTTGTTATTTCAAATATGAGTTTCAACGTTTGAAGCTCCAAGCTCGACCGCAGCTATCGTAGTCCGAACTGCTAAGGTAGGTGCTCTCTCTTAAATGATTGGGGAGGTTGATGTCGTTAGGTAGTAGCAGTAATAATAATAATAATAATAATAATATATCATTTATTTCGGGTAACAAAGACCCATAACATATATACCTTACAGACTATCATACATATTTATAAAAACTACAAAAATACACTATTGTACACGAAGTGTCGGCGTCGTGTTGCACTGCGTGGTGTCACGTAACCTTCCGCGGAATCGCCGATACACGACACCCTTCGGCCAAAACTCCGCCTTGAGGAAGGTCTCAACATGATGAGTAGGAACTCGCACCACGAACGACTTGAAATTCGTGTTATGGCGCGGCTCCAACTTCTCTACCCTCAAGGTCCAGCTGGTCTTCGCTCGAACATACTCCACGATCTCCTCAACCTTCGTGGTATGATGTAACCGAGACACATAGAGCTGCGTCGTAGGTATTGCCGGACGCAGCGTATTCGGTCCTACCAGCGCGGTCCCGCACTGGTTCCGACTAGGAGGCCTCTTCCTCTTCTTCCTCTCCACTTTCACGAAGCCATCCTTGTCAGTCGTGCCCGTAGCTGGGCCTAGCTGTTTGGAACCCTTGTTCGTAGGTTCACAGCAGCTCTTCTCATTCCCCTCCCTTGTCTTCGAAACAGGCTTATGCGTGGCGACGATAGCAGCGTAGGCACGTTTAGGGGTCGACGTACCTACACGAGTCGCTACCTTGACCGGCATCGAGTCAGCGACGGCGGCGGCGCATGTTGCAGCGCAAGCAATTTCAGCAGCGGGTGACGCAGTGGCGCTCGCCGACTCAAAACTGCCGATGCTTGCATTTCTCGCACCGCGACGTGTGCTCACGTTAGAGGCATCAGGCAACCTATTTACCATAACAACGCTGCGCAATAACTCAACTTCGTTACGTAGTTCACCGATGGTGTTATTCGATACCTCCAACTTGGACTGTACCTCGGCCAGGCTTGCCTTGAGATTTGTAATGTCCTTTAGCAGCCTGGTGACGTCGACGTGATCAAACGTGACTGGGGGCAACTTGTGAAGCTCCTTCGCCACAAAAGCGGGAACGTCGTCCGGGTCGGTGCTCTTCATCAATGTGATGATGTCCTGCACACACTTCTGGCCTCCATCCCTCCGGCGGGACTGCATCTGCTCGACTTTGCCGAGCGACTGGAACAGTAGCAGCTTGGCACTGCTGATCTCCTCCTCCTTGAAACTGGACTTACAGATCTGCAAGATGCTGACTTCGTCCATGTAGTCGATGGCATGGTTGATAAATGCCAAGACCTCGTTGGCTATGAGCGGTTGTGAACTCATAGTGACGTAGACTGGTCAGCGGCTAAAGCCGCGCGACACGCGAATATAATATTCGTATCGAGCAGCGCAAACACGTCCGCACTCGACCGTGCATTGCACTACAGCAGTGTGCTTACTACTCACTCTGACATTTCCACACTAGGATAGCTGAGTCATTGCTTGTAGCAGAAATTGGGTAAGGGATTGATCACCGAAGAACGAGATCGATTTGAGGGCTTATTGGGCTGAGAGTCATGATCAAGTTTGTTCGTTAGGCATAATTACGCAGCGCGCAGTGTAATTACGGAGTAGCTGCGGCCAGCGAGCGCAGGCTTCGCCGGGCAGTGCCGCGCGGCGCGCCGAGCTCGCGTGACGTCACGCGCCCCGCCCGCCACCCCACGCCCCCCTCTTGGCTCAAACCCTCCCCGCACCCCGCACACCCGCACTTCGGCGTTACAGTCGATAAGAGTAGTTGCAAAACCAGGAGCTGAATTCAATTTTTTAACCATTATATTTTATGATAGGTACATGAACAAACGAGAAAAAAGAGTAGATGATGATGACAATTGCTGTGCACAGAATACATTTTAATCGTTCTATGAAATCGTGATGATTGCTGCTGCCTTCTGAATACAAACTCACAGTGTACGATTTCTAAACACACGTTGTTCCTAAATGAAAAAAAAAATTGAATTTCATACCGAATTGTTTCGTAAAACTAAATTAATAAAATAATAGCCTTTTCCTTTATCCTACCTTGCGGTGCCCGACAAAGTTCAATTTTTGCAATGCAAATTCGGTGTTTTCTAATATCGGCGTGACGCGTTGACCTAATTTTAATTCTTATCAAACACTTATTTATAACTTTACATTAGATCCAGTGCACTTTGGTGTACCGCGTTAGCCGGTATTCTAACATTTGTCAACATTTCATTTAACATTACGAACAGTTTGAGAGTGACTCAATAAATAGTGTTCAACATAAACAGTTGTTTCTCTTCAAAAACACCGACACCTTGCTAAGTACCCCGACATATTTTGAGTATTGAACTAGTTATCACTAAAAGCTAAACATTCGAAGTTAGGAATATCGCTCAAAAGTACCTTCAATTAGATCACTACTTTAAGAACTTCATTTAAACGGAGGCATATCCAGTTTTCCAGTTTGTTCAGTTTTCATGTATCTATATGTAAATCTTTAATTGGTCTTTTCATGAAGTGGCTGGAGATAGCACATACAAATGTGTACACAGCCGCTAGCTATTTTATAAAACAGCTCTTACATGCACAAGCTGCTGATCGACGTTCAATGGAAAGCTGCGCTGCGAATGTAGGCTATAATAGGTTCCAATGTGTGGATATCAATGGCGTGAAGTCTTCCGCACTACCAGTGCATTTAGGCGTGCCTCGAGGCTCACTACGGGGTCCATTCTTGTTTCTAGTATACATTAATGACTTACCATTTTTCTTATAGGGTATCTGTGACGTAATATTGTTCGCGGATGATACCTCTCTTATCTTTAAAGTAGATAAGAATAGAAAAGATTTCAGTAACGTAAACAGCGTTCTCAATGGTTACGGATTGGTTTACGACCAATAATCTAGTTTTGAATGCAAAGAAAACGAAATGTATAAAGTTTGCTTTACCAAATGTTAGAAATCTAGGACCCAATATCATCTTAAGTGAATAGGTACTTGAAACTGTGGACTCGGCAGTTTTTTTGGGAATAACTGTAGATTCCAAACTACAATGAGGCCCACATATATCAAGTTTATCGGGAAGGCTCAGCTCTGCCGCGTACGCTGTCAGGATAGTAAGACAGTGTACTGACGTTGAGACAGCTCGGTTAGTCTATTTTAGTTATTTCCATAGCGTTATGTCCTAAGGTATTCTATTGTGGGGAAAAGCTGCTTATATACAAAATATATTTGTCTTACAAAAACGTGCTGTGCGAACAATATATCAGCTAGGGCCTAGAGTTTCATTAAGAGAACTTTTTAAAGATATTGGAATTCGCACAGTAGCATCTCAATTCATTTTTGCAAACATTCTATATATTAGGCAAAATATACATTTATACTGTAAAACGAGCGACATCCACAACTTTAACACCAGAAACAAACACAAGCTACATGCTCCTTCCCACTGACTTCGTAAGGTCCATGACTCAATTGTGGGGCTCGGTATCCGTTTTTACAATAAACTTCCACTTTCTTTTCTTGACCTGCCTTTTAACTCATTTAAAGCTAAAGTTAAATCTAACCTTTGTTCGAAGGCATACTATTCTATTCATGACTATTTAGACGATAACAATAGTTGGTCGCTGTGTTGTACGTAAGACAATGTCTTAATTAATTTTATAATGTTCTTACTCTATAAGTTAGCTTATGACGGGTTATATGAGTTCATATAATATTGTTTTTTTTTTTGTTTTTTTCTTATGACTATGTAGGTCAATCTATTTTTACTTTATTAATTGAATATACTCTTTAAAATGTTTTATAGTGAATTGATTTATGATTTCCATGTTGGATATTTTTTTTTCTACCTTTGTCATGTATTACTTTGCATACTATTGTATAAATTCGAGTTCTTAAGACGCAATAGACAGATGTGTTGCTTGGGAGTTTGTTGCGCCACTGCTTCCCAGCTAAAACACTAGGAAGTGGTGACGGGTGGGCGTTTGGGGGACTGTCTTTATGTAAAATTTGACGTTCAAAAAGTGCTGTCTCTCAGCCTAGTTTGAATAACTTAAGCTAGCTAACTTTTGATTTTGATTTTGAATCTGCAGTCACAATAAGCAAGTGTTGGTTTGTATCTACAAATATATTGAATTTTTAAAATTAATAACGGAAATCGTTACAGTAAATAATGGAGAATGTGATAAGATGGGCCCCGTTAGATGCATGCACTGTGATCGTTGACAAGCGACAAAATTTAGATTGTCCAAATAAATATTCTTTGATCCATTGCATTGATATTTATGGAAAACGATTATGCAATTATGAAAAACAACTTATTATGCAACGAAACCGCATTATATGCAGTTTGGAATATAATATGTAAGTATACAATGGGTGTTACTAACACAAGTTTGTGCCTTTGTGGTCAGTTGTTGTAATTTATTTAAACGGTTCCAGTTGTTTGATATAGTACGTCAATCTGTTGAAGGCAGTTATTTTGTAGTGCTCAGCTCCCGGCCTAGAACTGTACGTTCCTCGGAGCGCGGGACTACGCGCGCGCTCGCGACCAGTCGCCGCTCGCTCGCCACCGAGCGCACCCGTGTAGCGTCGCGCGAGCGTCCAACGACAGACACGCAGCGAGCGTCGCGAGTGCCGTGCCAGTGTGTGTGTGAGCGCCGTGTGCCAGTGAGAGTAGAGTGCTGCCAGTGTCGGCCGCCGGCGCGGCCTCACGCATCTGCCGGGAACTGGATGCTGTGACGATCCATCCGGGACGATGCACACGTACGTCACTTGTACCTTGCACAGGAAATGCAGCCGCCGGCTCGAAGCTCGAACATTTCTGGGGTCACACGGCTCACCCTCACACAAGACCGTGCTGTACCGGCTGCGGTAGACAGCCAGCACTCGGCCGCTACGTGTCTCATAGTCTGTGTCCATGTTCTGTTCTCCTTGAAGTCTATTCTTCTTTCTATGCTTAGGTATTTGTTTTTCTTAAACGTTCCAGCGTTTTTTCAAACTTTCACTGTTTATACGGAAGCTCGGATGGATGTTTGTCACTCAACTACGCCAGACAGGCTTAACGGACTCTCTGCTAAACGCTTCCGCTGCCTGGATGTGCGACGATACTACAACTGTTGTCGGAAATCGAGTCATTCAATGGTGACTTTGCAACGTTACTTCATCATTACTTGGGGTCGGCGAAACTCCTTTTGTCTTCCGTTCCGTCCAATCAGCCGCCGCGCTATCACGCTTTCGAGATCGTTGCATAAATCAAATTAAGTAGTCAAACTGTTGACGTCCGCTGTCAGATTCTCGTCGCAGTCCTGGCTGTGATGCATCTTCAGTTGTGGCCACATTCATTACCAATTAGTCCGCTCAGCATATTTATTTCACTGATGGTTATATGTATGCTGTCCCCGACCCCGAGTGTCATAAGCTATATTTATCCCGGAAAAATGCACGGCCCTTGTGGAAGAGGCCACATCACATGGTGCACGATTGCGAATTGGCGGGAAAGCGCTAGTCTTTATAATTAAAAGAGTGTGTGTTTTGTAGCTGTGTCGCCAAGTTAAAAAAGTAAATGAAAAGCGACCGACGACGGCTTAAATGTTAAGTATTAATTATGTAGAGAGGAGTAGGCGTGTGATGAAACGAGACAGATTGTTAAGGTAGTGGTTGTGTGTTGTATACCGTGTTGACTGCGACGAATACTTTGGCTGCCCGCGGTTGAAGTACACAAATTGCGTTCTAATAAAATGGCATTTAGCATTATCAGCGAACTGATCCCATATTTCCCTGGCACGTAGGACAGTCTACTACAATCCCAATTGAAACTAAAGCAAGAAAACTGTGTAAAGTTCTGCGAACACCTAGAGGAGAGCCTCATTATTGTTATCATCATAACATAATCATCGTTAGTCACCGAACCCAAGTACCTATAGGCAGACATCCAAAAAGTAAGGTTGTCGTGCCAGGGCGCCGGGGGGATTCCGTACAAACTTGGATGTGGCTAGTTTGTTGATTACGGCAATCGAGTGTCGATTTATTCTATTCCTCGATTGATCCTATAAGGGTTCCGTCTGTTGACGTAGGTACGGAATTCTAAATAGAGTAGGATTTTGAATTCCGTACCTAGGAATGTTCTTAGACATGTTTGATCAAAATCGGTTGAGCCGTTTAAAACTTGTCGGGGGTGAAAGCGAGGAAGAATAACTGAATGTCTGCCAATATACTCGAGCGGGGTCTCAAATGAAAGCGCATTGAAAGCAAATACTGATGATGACTTAATCGAGAGTGTTCTTATAAGTATATACCTATAAAAAGTATAAAATAATAAAGAAACAAAATCTTAAAGTACCTAAGTATATATTAATGATTCTAAAAAGAAATACGTCGCGTTGGAGAAACGCGCTGCTTAGTTAGGTAATAGAGTATTTGTAATTAAATTGTTAGGTTTGAAGCGGTCCGCGACGCGACGGTCTTTTAAATAAGTACTAACTCTTGTAGAGGTGTGACAGTAGTCTGTGACTGAGAGACATTTTGTATAACTTTAGTTTCGATGCTGGCTCATGTTATGTTAGTCTCATTGTATGAAGTTGCATGTGTGGTGCCAACTGTGAAAACGTGTAAGTTGGCCTTCTACTAAATATAAATATAAAGGGTGGGGCCAGTGATCTTCAGTTTAGCTATTCACGCAATTATTCGACAGCTAAATTCTAAATGTAATGTTTGGTATCTCGGTGATGGAATCCTTGGAGGCGATGTAAATTGGGTATTAAATAATTTATCATTTTCAAATAATCAACTTCATTCCATAGGACTTAACCTTTTCAAAATGCGAATTATTTTTAACTGAGAGATCTGACCGACGTTTGCGTTTTCAATTTTTTTTCGCAATAGGAACCCTCTGTCACTGTTCAGGCAGACGTCTCGGCTTGGAGCCCTAGCCACGATTCGATCGCCCAGTCGGCTACTCGCAATGGGACCGGATCACATACATCCTGCTATTTTTGAGATTTGCGCTGTCTTGCTAAACCCGAGAAGCTGAATGCTGGAATACACATTGATCGGAAAAAAGGCCGTTTATTGAAGAAAACGTTTGACGGCTCCGTGCAGCCACTTATCCCTGCTACATGTTGCTTCAGTAAATTTAAATTTACTAATAATTTTATTAGTAAATAGTCAGTTATTTATATTTATTTATCTATATCATTATTTATTTATTTCGAGCTGAATTTTGCTTTATGTGAATGTGATCTGGAGGAAGGTACCCTTTTTTTTCTGGATGGGAAATCTTCAAATGACTTCTCCCGCTCTGGGCGGAGCGGAAGGGAGTGTCAGACTCTTACTGACTAAAACCCACCCGTGATCCTTCATGTGCCCTTTGCGTTCCAGGGCCGCGGTGAATCTTTCGAACAAATTCCGCAACCCTAGCAGGCACTGACCCTATGGGGCCCCGTCTACGTTCAGCAACGTAGAGCGCGCGCCTCAAAGAGTCGTCAGCACGGCTCTTTGAGGCGCGCGTGGAACACGACGCGCCGTCGACTCGGGCCTGGTTGCTATCGGACGGCGAGCCACCCATAGCTCGCCATCCTCAGGCCCGCGCCTACGGTGGCCGGGAATCGCCCTGCGTTTCCCGACGCCCGGGGCGTCTTCTTCTGTTTCGGCGGCTGGGGCGTGAGGTTTCCCTCTCTCGCACGCGTTCCGCCTCCTCCTTCGCTAGCATTACTACTTCGCAGAAGGAGGCGACCGCTTCCCATGCCTCCTCGCTCCGGACCATGGCTTGAACCAGGGCCGGACGCGAGAGGTCGCCGCCGCCGATCGCCTCAACAAGCACACGGCAGTGCTCCGCCCAAGCAGGACAGACCTCCACTGTGTGCTCCACCGTGTCCTCTGGGCGATCTTCACAGTGTTGACACCCGGACGAGCCCTCCCGCTGGATCCGACACGGGTACCTCCCGAAACAGCCGTGTCCGGTGAGCACCTGCGTCAGGCGGAAGGTGAGGACGCCGTGGCGTCTCTCCAACCATTCCTCAAAGAGGGGACTTACCGCCGCTATGATGGCGTGCCCAGAGGAAGGTACCCTGGAGCAGTTGTTTTTTTCTGCCCTCGAGTAATAATGTTACGACTTACTCCCTTCTGATATTCCTCGCCTTTTAACACAACACACAACACTCCTTTCCTTTTATCTTTAACCCAAAACCCCGCAGTTAAAATTCTTTATAAATTTATTAATATTATAAATCCAGTTGTTACTAACTTTTTTTTACTTAAAATATATTTATTTCGAGTTTTAACACTTACTGCTCTCTCAAATGTATCAACCAAAAATATTTTGTCCTTTTGAAACTTGCTTCGCAACCCGACCATCTTTATCACTTTGAACATTGGCAAAATCATCGAAAGTTAATCGATGGAGCCAAACAAGAAAAAAAAACGCAATGGAACATCTAAATTATCGACAAAAACTTGATTCACCTTATTGGGTCGACAATCTTTGAAAACTCCCTTCCCAACTTTATCGAAAAAAATATTCAAAATTTCAATGATGTTTCAGAAATTCCCAAATCTAAATGCATTCAGCCATCACCGTAATTCGTTTTGGCCCTAAATTAACATATTTCCTTCGTGCTTCCCATCTATGGAAGCACCGTCACCTTTTGGAAAAAATGGGCCAAATTATCAAACATACACTTTCTTTAATTTTAAACGTAGCCATGGTCGACCGAGTTTGGGCTCGAGCTACTCTTCCCATGCGTCTAGGAGGCGGTGTGTCCGCAAAATTACTAGTATAACTGGCTTTTATATCCTCGGTTCACGGCACTGATAAATTAATTAGGAATATGACGCCCACACTGATTGATTGTGACGTACCGTGCTTCTCCGAGGCTATGATGCTTAGAGATTCTCTTGCTCTAATGCAAATCCACCCGACAACCCATCATACCAGAGACCGATGAGTCGCTCTGCAGAAAAATTCACAAGAACTTAACTGCCGCTCCTGCTGGCTGTGGTTGAGTGGGAGTAGGCCTTTAGCTTCACACACTAACGTCGTCAAACATAGGCGATACTAGCTCGGCAACTATATTTTCGAACCGTTTGAAACTTTTGGACCGTGGTATCCGTTTGCCCAAGGGCTGACTTTTACCTTGGACCCTTGGACAGAAGATGAGCATTGCCAAACAGCGTGGCGATGCCGCCAATCTTTTGAGCTCACTTCCAGTCGATAGCGTTGTGGAAGAATTTTTGATGCCATATTTTAGATAGGTGGTAGTTATTTTTATTATTGAGTGTGTGTAGTTGAATAAATATTCAAATTTAAAACATGTTTCTAGTTACTAATGCAGAAGTTCTATGTTTGTGCAACAAGGAATTTGGAAACTTGGCATTCTCTCTCTCATATTAAATTGCACATTTTGATGTGATTTGATTTTTTTCCCTCTGGAGCCAGTTATAAAGTTCACTTGGATGAAGTCCCAGGTAGATCTTATTAAAAAAAAAAAAAACATAGATTTCACAGGGACAACAACATTCTGGTATCACGAATTCAAATCCGATCTAGTGAATATTCTGTTAAGTGACTCATAATAACACACTTAGTATTTAATTTACGCTTGTTTTTAGTTTATTTCAATGTTATATCGATCTGTATATTTAGTGCACTACTTATATAAGCAACACACGCGAGCTGTGTTTTATAAAACACACGCACTGCAAAAACACAACTTACAACCTCACATTACTGTATATTTTTCATTACGCTCATTATTATTTTTATGCGGTTCAAATTGAAAACCTCCTTTATTTTAAATAGGTTAAGGATCGGGAGCTATTCGGATCGGCAACCACATCCGTAGCTTATTGCTTTATAAGGATCAGAAAATACAGCGATCAAGGAGGAACGTATCGTAAATTACCGACGTCTTATACTGAACTGACCAGTTCCTACTAATATGCTGACGAGTGTATGTTCACCGTGCGCGTGATGCGTGCGGCGTGAGCGGCGTGAGGAGCGTGCGGCGTGAGGTGCGTGCGGCGTGCGGCGTGCGGGGCGTGAGGTGCGTGCGGCGTGCGGCGTGCGGGGCGTGTGCGCGACAGGTACGCGGCGAAGGATCGTAAAAAACTCATCAATCTCGGCGCGGAGAGGTAATCAATCACCCGCATTAGGTCATGCACACGAGCGCCTGCCCCCCGCGCCCCGCCTGCCGCCCGGCGCCAGCGGCACTCAGTGACGATGGCTACCTGAGGTGTTAGCAGTCCAGCCATAGTCGGGTAGCAACTAGATACATGTTGTGGGAAAATGGGAACGATAGATGGAATGAATAACCCATTAAATTGTGCGAGGGCTAGCGCAATCGCACAACTTTTTCATCGACTAAACTGTTTAGTGGTGTTAGCGGTGCGCATACAATCGGTTTCAGTCGATTTATCTCCTAATCAAATCCAGCTGTCTTCCATAGGCAACGCTCGAGTCGGGGTGCTAAGTACAATGCCATCCGACCATACAGTTATAGCTTTGCTTTGCTTTATATACGTTCTAAAGGAAGTATTGTGTACATCCCGTCTTCAGTGACAGATTATTTTGTGGAATGTTTCATACGACAACAAAAAACCAAAAAGTACAAAATAACTTTGATTTCGGGACTCGGTGTTTTTGGTTGCTTTTTTTTTTTGAACACACCGACTTCCGAAATTAAGGTTATTTTGTACTAAATTAAAGTTATTTTTTGTAAAAAGTTTTTTTTAGTATTACGAGTATGTATATTTAGAATGAATGAAGAAACTTTTAATGAAATCTTATCATTACTGTGTCCTTATATACAAGATGGCGGTGCGCCATATCAGTGGAAGAGAGACTAAGTGTTACTTTATTTTTGTTTTATTACGTATCTCAGTAATTATTATAACACATTTGTTAACCGATTTCAAAAAGAGGAGGAGGTTTCTCAGTTCGACCGTATATACGAGTATTTACATAGATCTATACATATAAATAAAATTGGACCGTCTGTTTGTAATATTGAAAGAACCGCTTTTTACTACATGCATATATATGAATATACATATATTATGCGATACATACACCAAAATAACATTTTTTACAATTTTTGTCTGTTTGTCTGTCTGTCTGACAGGACTTTTATTGGCAGGTAGCTGATGTAATAAGGAGTAACGTAGGCTACTTATAGTGGGCACGCCACCATTGCGGCGGTAAGTCCCATCTTTGAGGCGTGGCTAGAGAGACGCCACGGCGTCCTCACCTTCCGCCTGACGCAGGTGCTCACCGGACACGGCTGTTTCGGGAGGTACCCGTGTCGGATCCAGCGGGAGGAAACGTCCGGGTGTCATCACTGTGTGGATCGCCCAGAGGACACGGTGGAGCACACGGTGGAGGTCTGCCCTGCTTGGGCGGAGCACTGCTGTGTCCTCGTCGAGGCGATCGGCGGCGGTGACCTCTCGCGTCCGGCCCTGGTTCAAGCCATGGTCGGGAGTGAGGAGGCATGGGAGGCGGTCGCCTCCTTCTGCGAAGCAGTAATGCTAGCGAAGGAGGAGGCGGAACGCGTGCCGCCGCAACAGGAGAAGACGCCCCGGGCGTCGGGAAAAGCAGGGCGATTCCCGACCACCTTAGGCGCGGGCCTGCGGATGGCGAGCTATGGGTGGCTCGCCGTCCGATAGCAACCAGGCCCGAGTCGACGGCGCGTCGTGTTCCACGCGCGTCTCAAAGAGCCGTCAGCAAAGAAGACGGGGCCCATAGGGTCAGTGCCTGCTAGGGTTGCGGAATTTGTTCGAAAGAGTCACCGCGGCCCTGGAACGCAAAGGGCACAAGAAGGAACCCGGGTGGGTTTTAGTCAGTAAGAGTCTGACACTCTCTTCCGCTCCGCTCAGAGCGGGAGAAGTCATTTGATAATTTCCCATCCAAAAAAAAAATGGCTACTTATAGTATTTTAGAAAAAATCTTTTATGTTAGCAAAATAAAGTAATGTTGCAATGTCCAAGTACTGTTCACAATAAAACGATTCAAGTCTATTAAATTTCGAATCATTTATTCAATCTCTATAAAAAAATAAACGTTTCTTCTATGACATAATTAAACATCTATTATAATTTTTATAAACTTTTCTAATATAGCATTATAACAAAAACCAATTTTTACCCACGACTACTGGGCCTCAAGTCTGCTATTACAATAGTGTCAAAATGGCCTATCATTGATCTCATAATAGTCGATTTTGACAAGTTTGGTAATCTACTAACATAATAGCGTCACTATGATTTTCCAATGGTCAACCACTGACACTCCATTGAAAGAAATGGCATAGAATTTAATCTCGTACATAATGACAAATGAATGACAGACGTATGAAGTAATCTGCTAAAATTTTGACAGTTCCTTTGATCAGTGACCTACCATTAGAACCTCATTGTGCAGTCATTTTTTTTAATAGCTCGGTTATCAAAAATTATTACGAGACCACTGACAGACCAATGATCGACCATTATGACTTTTGCAGATTACGAACTTTTAGCAAAATGACAATGGGATCGTGTTGGAATGACAAATTTATAAAAATAACAGATTTGGGGCCCTGTAGTATTATATTATCTGTGCCACGACGGAACGGAGACAGTACATGCGTTTGGGGTGAGAGGATGTTTGTTTGTGCAAACCAATGTTCCCATTTATCTCCAGTACTACTAGTCCGATTTTAATGCGGTTTTCAGTGATGGGTTCGGATCTGATTGGTGCATGTTCTTAGATAGGTGTTACAGTGACAACTCACTAGGGGGCGCTGCAGGCAAGGATATTTGGGCAAACCAATGTTGCCATTTATCTTCAAAACTACAATTCCAATTTTGATGCAGTTTTCAGTGATGGGCTAAGGTAACAAACCTTAGCCCATCACTGAAGACTGCATCAAAATCGGACTAGTGGTGTATTTTCTTAGATATATGATACGGTAACAACTCACGAGGGGGCACTGCAATAAGCATAATTGAAATGAACTACTCTTATTTTGATGTAGTTTTCAGTGATGGGTTCGGTTTTTTAAATAAACTATATCTGTATGTATTACAGTGTTCTTAATAAAGTTCTCTTTAAAAAGTTTGAAATAAAAGGCAAAATTGAACATTTTGAAAAAACCCACGACGGTAAAAATATAATTGAAAAATAATTAAATAATTAATAAAAACCCCCGACTTACAGAATTAATGTTACCCAAGTACAATATAACCGTCAGGGCTGCCATCACTATCTGCAAAACTAGTTCATTTGGCATAATGGCAGCTCTGACGGCCATTCTTGCGTTACATTTTTTACAATTTTTGTCTGTCTGTCTGTCTGTCTGTGCCGGCTTATCTCTGAAATGGCTGGACCGATTTGACGGGACTTTTATTGGCAAGTAGTTGATAATAATATAATAAAAAGTAACTTAGACTACTTTTATTTTAGAAAAAAAAACTTTTATTAATATTATAAACGCGAAGGTTTGTAAGTATGGATGTTTGATACTCCTTCACGCAAAAACTACTAAATGGATCTTGATGAAATTTGACACAGATATAGATCATAGTCTGGAATAACACATAGGATACTTTTTATCTCAGGATTATGTTCTTTTGGGATAATTCCTGACATTCACGCGGGCGATGCCGCGGGCATTTATTATTATTATCTTATTTTTAGGGTTCCGTACGCAAAGGGTAAAAACGGGACCCTATTACTAAGACTTCGCTGTCTTTCCGTCCGTCTGTCGACAGACAGACAGATACAGCCTGGTGACAACCAGGCTGTATCTCAACAACCGCGATACCTAGCTAGACAGTTGACATTTTCACAAATTATGTATTTCTATTATAATAATAGAGCTTTATTTATTCCACACAATTTGAAAATATTAACAGAAAAGGCAATCGATTTAATGTATTTCTATTGCCGCCATAGAAATATAAAATACAGAACAAATACTAAAACCAAATAAAATAATTATTTAAGGAATTTGTTCGAAAGATTCACCACACCACGACTTTAGTCAGTCACAGTATACTTCCTTCCACTCAGCCCAGAGCGAAGAAAGCCATTTGATGATTTCAGATCCATAAAAAAAAACCTAAAAGTTAATGTAATGTTTTAAAATTTCATACATTCTTAAAACAATAATTTTATGGTGTTAATAAGGTCTTGATGATTTAATTCAATAAGGTTGTTTGTGCAGGTGAGGCGCGGGGCGACATGTAGTGTGTGCGGGCAGCGGGCTGAGAACGAGCGGCGCGTGCGGCGCGTGCAGTACGTGCGGCGCGTGCGGCGCGTGCAGCGCGTGCGGCGCGTGCAGCTGGATGGCGCGGGCGGCGCGCGCGCTCTCCGTGGCGCTGCTGGCCGCGCTGGCTGCCGCCGCCGGCCCCGAGCCCGCCAGCCGTCAGTGCTCGCCAACTTCACATTGCACAAACTGAAAATAAGGTTGACAAGAGCGCTTTGGAGAGCTAAAAACATTAACTATTGCAGAGCGAGCGCGGCGTGTGCACCGCGACGCTACGTCCATGGAAGTGCCGGGCGCGGGTGGCGGAGCGGGGGGCGCGGAGCTGTCAGGCGATGGTGCGGCGGGCGTCGGGGCAGCAGACGGCGCGCTCGACGCGGCCGAGCTGGAGATGGCGGAGGTGGCAGGGGTGCCGGCGTGGCGCGAGCTGTGGTACGGCTCACTGGAGGCGCTGCACCGCGAGCCCTCCTTCAACAACACGCAGGAGGACGTGCTGGTGCAGCTCGGCGCCGTCGCCTTTCTGCACTGCCCCGTGCGGAACCTCGGCGAGCGCGGCGTGAGTACCGACACTGCGCGCCGTGTCAACGCGCCTGTGTGTGTTGCGCTTGCTGACGAGCCGCGCGTGTTTTGCAGGTGTCGTGGGTGCGGCGCCGCGACTGGCACATCATCAGCTCTGGCATGCTCATGTACACCAATGATGAACGCTTCCAGGTACGAACTCCAGCCCACCCGAGTATGACACAATCAGCTCCGTACAGACACGATCTCAAGCCTTCGATGAAATTAGATGAATACAGGGGCTCAAGTCTGCTATTACAATAGTGTCAGAATGCTCTATCACTGATTTCGTTATGGTTGATTTTGACAAGTTTGGTAATCTACTAATATAAAAGCGTCATTATAACTTACTAATGGTCACCACAGACACTCCATTGAAAGAACAAATGAATGACATACGTATGCGGTAATCTGCTAAAACTTTGACAGTTCCTTTGATCAGTGACCTACCATTAGAACGTCATTGTGCAGTGTTTGCTTTTAAAAGCTCGGTTATCAAAAAGTATTACGAGACCATTGACCGAACGTGATCGACCATTATGAATTTAGAAGATTACGAACTTTTAGCAAAATGACATTAGGATCGTGTTGGAATGACAAATTTATAAAAATAACAGACTTGGGGCCCTGGATGGTTGCATGAGTAGTACACAGTTTCAGGTCTGGCTAGTTGTTCATTATAAACTCATGTAACTAACAAACGAGATAAATATAGAGATCATAAATAAAAATATATTGTTAGTACACTTTTCCCTAATTTTTAGGGTCCCGTACCTCAGTCGCCAAAACAGAACCCTTATAGGATCACTTTGTTGCCGTCTGTCAAACCCTTCTTTAGGAACGCGTGGAGGAATCAAGCTGAAATTAATATCAAATACTCGGGACTGCTACCTTTTGGAGCCTACCTTTTGGAGCAGTGAAAAAATCTAATCTAAAGATAAGGCCGTTTATGGCGCATCTCCTGTCGCAAGGGAATCTAAATCTATGGGGTACTTCACGTTGATCTAGTTATGAAATTTGGCAGGCAGATAGATATTTCAGTAGAAGTACAGGAAAAAGTCTGAAAATTGGGAATTTGTAGTTTTATCCATACATATTTTTTTTCTATTACAAATTTCTATTTTCTGTTGAAGAATTGACCGTGACTTACATTGATAGTATAGGAGAAGATTTTTGCAATAACAAAGTTAAGTTTGTCCTGCTATATTTTTGTCAGATTAATGAATTTTTAATATATTTTTTAGTGTCAGATGGACATGCTCATGACTCTAGTCTAGGTCGCGGGAGGACACGTCCGGGTGTCAACACTGTGTTGCTCGCCCGGAAGACACGGTGGAGCATACGGTGGAGGTCTGCCCTGCTTGGGCGGAGCACCGCCGTGTCCTCGTCGAGGCGATCGATTGTGGCGACCTCACGCGTCCGGCCCTGGTTCAAACCATGGTCTGGAGTGAGGAGGCATGGGAAGCGGTCGCCTCCTTCTGCGAAACAGTAATGCTAGCGAAGTAGGAGGCGGAACGCGTGGCAGAGAGGGAAACCTCACGCTCCAGCCGCCGCAACAGGAGAAGACGCCCCGGGCGTCGGGAAACGCAGGGCGATTCCCGACCACCTTAGGCATAGGCCTGCGGATGGCGAGCTATGGGTGGCTCGCCGTCCGATAGCAACCAGGCCCGAGTCGACGGCGCGTCGTGTTCCACGCGCGCCTCAAAGAGCCATCAGCAAAGAATACGGGGCCCCATAGGGTCAGTGCCTGATAGGGTTGCGGAATTTGTTCGAAAGAGTTACCGCGGCCCTGGAACGCAAAGGGCACAAGAAGGATCACGGATGGGTTTAGTCAGTAAGAGTCTGACATTCCTTTCCGCCCCGCCCAGAGCAGGAGAAGTCATTTAATGATTTCCCATTAAAAAAAATGGTGATAGACAAAGTCGACTATGAAATGAGCTTACCCAGAAGAAGTCTAACTTTGAAGAGGTCAGGGTTGAATGCGTTCGGAAACACAGACGCAGGCAGAGAGTTCCACTCCTTTGCTGTGCGCATTACAAAAGACGATTGGAAATGCTTAGTGCGAATTGGTGAAATAGCAACAAGGTAGTGATGGTAATTTACAGTGCTTCTTGATGTTCTTCGGTAGAAGGGGCCGGTGGGATGAGGTCGTGGAGTTCATGGGCACACTCGCCGAAGTACAATCTGTAGAAGACTAACAAGCAGGCGACCTTGCGTCGATGATCCAGGCTGTGAAGCTTGGCATTCACCAGTTTTTCGTCGCCAATAAGCCTCTTAGCTCTGCGTTCCACCAAGTCAAGTGCGGCAAGTTGGTATTTAGCTGAACCATCCCAAAGGGGGCTGTAATACTCCATGCAGGACTGGACTTGTGCTTTGTAAAGCGTTAAAAGCTGTCCTGGCGAGAAGTATCGCTTCACTCTATTTAGGATACCCAGCTTTTTGGCCGCAGTTTGGGCTTTGTACTCAATGGTCGCACTGAATTTAAGACTGGATACCAACTCTATGCCTAAGAGCTCTTGTCGATCAGTTACAGGGCCTGTCCCTGTAACTGATCGACAAAAAGTAGGAGAAGAGACCTGTACCGCAAAAAGTAGGAGTTCCACGGTCAAAACTTAGAACCCACTTGCAGAGCTTAGCGGCAGAATTAAAGGCTCTTTTCCTCGCTCGAACCCTACGCGTTCCAACTTTTCCGCCGCGGGCCTTGACTTGGTAAGTAGTGTCTTTTCGAGCCTCAGCGTGAGTGCATTGTACATTATACCAAGGTCTGGATTTGTGACCAAGCAGATATCGGAGAGTGGAATAAAATATTCCATCCCTTGCCGATTCACGTCCGAAATCACTTCCTGGAACGGGATCAACCGCTCTTTATGGTAGGCGTTGAGGTCTCCCAGAAAAATAAGCTTCGCTGTTGGGTACCGTTGTCAGGTTACATCAGCCGATTCCATGAGGAAGTTAAACAGCGCTGTTGTATGCGGTAGATGCCAATGTAGAGCGATTTCTCCACGCCAGGGTCCACACGTAGCCACATGCAGAAAACCCCGATTTTTCATTTTCTTTTCCCCCAAAGGCGCTGGCAGTCCCACACACCGACGGAACACAGCAAGCTGTTTGGCGACGGAAGCCGGTGGGATGGTGGTCGCGAGCCAGGCAGAAGTCGGTGTTCAAAAAACGAAGAAACAACCAAAAACACCGATTTCCTAAATTAAAGTTATTGCATACTTCTTGTTTTTTTTTGTTGTAAAAAGTTTTTATCAATATTGTAGCCATATTGTAAAAACGGTTTTGTCATGAAATGGTCTCCTTTGGGCCCCGCCGCGAGTAACAGGAGCTAAGTTCGCTTGCTTAGCTCCCTCACTCAAGCTTCAATCTTCTCATTCAAATCAAAACTATCCCAGTGATCGGGCGAAGCGAGCAAAATTAGAGCTCGTCATGCCATTCATGAAATTTTAAGAAAGTTGAAATTTTATGCATTACAATTTCAACATTCTAACCGACGGCCCCGCTGCGCCGGGTTCCTATTTCTGTACTTGCTACAATTTCTTGAATGACTTCGAGAGTAAAAAATTGTTCCCAATGACAATGTTTGACAATAATAGTCCTGACCTTGTACAGTTCACAATAATAGTCAACTGTAATATTGTCATTGGGAACACTTGGCAAAAGATATTTTATAGTCATATTTAAATTTGCCATTTTCTGGTGACATCTATGTACTTACCTACAATCTACAAAATTGATCTTTCATGCAAATTACTTTCTCAAGCATGTCGTTTCTTTGTTTTTTTTTTTCATTTCATATTAGTTTTCCTTGTCCAACCAAAGCCAGATTAATGTGTGTTATTAATTCCAGAAATTCTTTGAGTCTTCCTTGTTGATTTTGATCTCGTAGTAGATACTATCCATCTCCTGGTCACGAACTTTGACGTACCTGCTTCGTTGCAGGTGCTGCACAGCGAGGGCTCCGACGACTGGATCCTGCAGATCAAGTACGTGCAGAAGCGAGACAACGGCACCTATGAGTGCCAGGTAAGTGTGAGTGCGAGTGAGTGCGCGCTAGTGGCGCTAGTGTGTCGCGTGTGTGACGTGTGTGTCATGCACTCATGCTGTGTGTGCAGGTGTCGACGGGGGCCGGCACGCTGTCGCGACTGGTGCACCTGCACATCGCCGTGCCCGAGGCCTTCATCCTGGGCGCTGACGAGCACCACGTGGACGCCGGCTCCACCATCAACCTGGTCTGCATCATAGAGAAGGTACACGCCAAGCTGCCGCTGTCGCTACGTCGAGCGAGCTCGCAGTGACGTCACAGTGAGCACCCGCGCTCGTGTTGCAGAGCCCGGTGCCGCCGCAGTACGTGTTCTGGTACCACAACGCGCGCATGATCAACTATGACGCGGCGCGCGGCGTCACCGTGCTCACGGAGCCAGGGCCCAAGACGCAGTCGGCGCTGGCCATCCGCGCGGCCGGCCCGCAGCACTCCGGCAACTACACTTGCGCCGCCGCCAACACCGAGCCCGCGCACATCTACGTCTACGTCTCCGAAGGCAGTCAGTACACGCGAGTAGTCGTATACGCACAGCGCCACGACAGCGCTGTGCACTGCAACATGTGTTGTGTTGCAGGCGACAAGATGGCGGCCACGCTGAGCCGCAACACGTCGGGCGCGCGACGCGGCGGCGGCGGCGCGGGGCGGGTGTTGGGTCGCGCGCTCGCCTGCCTACTGCTGGCGCTCGCCGCCACATGACTCTCGTCCACTACATCACTTATCTTATAAGGACTCTGTACATATTAAATACCTGTATTTACACAGCCCAAGAAAATAATAATGATTACTACTTCAACTGTGCCGTAGGAGCCGATATGACTGTTAAGAAAAAACGTGCGGCCTGGGCGTCCGGCGACCGTGCGGTATGGGGCGTGCCACGCGGCGCTGGGGTAGTAATTTTATTGCGGTGTGGGTTTAAATGTTTTCAATGTCAGCGGTGCAGGCGCTGTCGTTGTGAAAACGAATCGTTGCTCACGTCACGACGCAGTCGGTAGTAATTTATGTATTTTTAGTGTAAATAACTTTATTAGATAATTCTATATGTTTGCGTTCGTCACTAAAACTCGTTTGCAAGGACCAAAGTACTGCTAAAATGCCTTGTATTATAAATTGCCAAAAATATTTTTTATTTTCTGTGTTGATATTGATCCAACACCGAATCATACTGACTTCTGGTAGTACAACCTTGATAATGAAATTTAGTGGCTGGCAGTAGGCGTCGTGCTAGTTGTGGAGGCGCGACTGTAGCGCGACTGCTGCGCGACTGTTGCACGACGCGCGACTCGTCTCGTTAATACTTTATTGTTCGTTACGGTAGGGAGCGCGGTGTCATCTGATGGCCACCGCCTCCTGTACAAATGGCTGTTAGAACTGACATCATTCTGTATATATAGGTACTTCTCGACGAATTACTACTACGATTCAACCGTACTTTGTTAACTAAAATAGTTCATAAATTGTGTCGCTCCGTCTGCACCAGTTCCCGTTCGTATCTCGACGCGAGTAATGTCCAAGGGCACTACAGTAACACCTACACTCCCTCAATAGTCTCGAGCAGGCAGCGCGCGCACGTCTGTGTATATGACGACCGCAGGGGTTGAGCGATCGACTGCTGCGCTTTGTCGCGGGTTCACCAAAAGACAAGTTAATTAATACTTTGACTTTAGGTTCGCAACAGATAGCTGTTCCGGGTCTGGCTGGTTATGCATGTTTGTAATCGCACCCACGATAAGGGGGAAAATAATGGTGTGGGCCAACGTTTTATTATAGAAATAAAACCAAACTAAGTCCAGACAGCTAGCGCTCGCTCGCGACGTGGCCCGTGAATGTTACTCACTTGTCACTTTCATAGGTACATTGTAGACACTCGGAGGAACCCGCTGTTGCTTCTGTTTGTCAAACTATATTTCTATGAAACTGTTCGATATTTTTTACAATTTGTATGTAAGAATATGGTTTATACTATTTCCTTAAAGTATGTTGTGTATCATCAACAGAATTTACTTTCCTGTCAGATATTTATAGTATCTCGCGCAGGTAGGACACGTTTTAACCGACTTCATAAAAGGAGGTTTTATAATTTATGTTATTTGTTTCTAAGTTGACTCGAACATTTAAAAAGGTTTAATTTAGCTTGATTTTGTCAGAACGGTACCGGGGACTCTGGGAGACGGCGAAACTTAAACAATCTTTGTAAAAATAACATTTTACATCTCTGTTCATGACTTCCATTGTAATTATAAAGAAATAAACAGACATTTTGAACAAGGAGTGAGTTTTATTATGCTGACATTGCTGACACTCTTCACAATCCTACTCGTAGCACAGAGCTGCTGCTGACTGATGTGCAGGCGGCGGACGTGCCGGTGCACGGTGCGCGGTGTATCAGCACGATGGGTCGTACAAATGATTGGAGGGTTGAAAGGCGACAAGACACTGTCACTGTGAAGAAGGTGCTAAGACGTTGGAAGTGTTCAAATGAAAATACTATTTCCACTATCGATGGTAGCGAGTACTGTCCCTGCTGAGCCAAGTCCTCTGTCTCGTAGCAGATCTCAAGTCGGAACTACGAGTATAAGGTGGAACTGCGCGAATTCTAAGTGCGAACTCTGAGTGGGAACTGATCGGAACTATAGTGTTAAGATCTGCAGGCGTCTTTTAAATATCCTAATATTTAAAAGACGCCTGCAGATCTTAACACTTAAAGTTAAAGTATGAAATGGCCGATTTGTACTGAAAATCTGAATTGTTTATTTTTTAATTTTTAACAAATGTATTTAATCAAAATAGTTACCATTATTATCTATACAATGCTGCCATCTAATAGGAAGATCATTTATGCCTTTGAGATAGAACTCTGAGGATGTAGACTGCACAAACTGTGTGAAAGCATTTTGTACTGCTTCCTGGGAGGAAAACTTCTTGTCACGTAGATAATGGTTTCTAACTGCAGTTCCTTAAGGGTCAAAACGGTTTCTCGTGCTGTATGAGGTCTCGCGTTGTCATGGAGCAATAATGGTGAAGATCGATTCATGAGTCGGGGCTGTTTTACTGCTAGTTTTGCCAACATTGTTCGGAGTTCGGCACAATAGACATCTGCCGTTATTGCTTGACCAGATCGGAGAAAACTATAGTGAATAACACCATGCTGAGACCACCAAACAGTTACCATTACCTTTTTATTGGTAAGTTTTGATTTAGGACACTGTTGTGGCGTTTGACCTGGGGTCAGCCATTGCATTTTTCTTTTACGGTTATCATAAAGAATCCACTTTTTATCACATGTCACAATTCAATCCAATATTCCTTCATTTCTGTACCGATTCAACAAGGCAACACAAGTTTCCACACGCGATTCTTTCCGCAGATCAGTCAAATCACGAGGCACCCATTTTTCGTATTTTTTATTTTATTGATTTGACGCAAATGAGTCAATATTGTGGGTAAGGTAACGTTAAACCATGCCGTTAATTCCTGGGTAGTTTGACTAGGATCGGTTTCCACAATCTCTCTTAATTCATCGTTATTCACCTGTGTAGGCGGTCTTCCTCGTGGCTTGTTCTTCAAGTCGAAGTTTCCATCACGAAAGCGTTTAAACCAAAATCGCACGGTGCGTTCATTAGCAGAACCCTCTCCAAACGCAACATTGATATTGCGGGCTGTTTCTGCCGCGTTAATTCCGCGTCGGAACTCGTATTCAAAAATCACGGTTAGGTTAGGTTAGGTTTTTTTTTTTTTATACTTCTTCCTCCAACATTATCGGAGCCTATGCTTGTCTTGTCTAATCTTTCATACCAGTTCTCGCATTTATGCCTCTCGTAATTTCATTCCACATACTTGTTCTTTCTTTCATTCATCCTCATTTATGTCTTTATGGGTGGGATTCCCAACTATGCTACTTTATTCTATTCTCTCTATATTCTTGTTTTTGTTTTGTACTTTTATTTGGGTATTTCGGAAAGGAATCGGGAGACAGTTTTTTAATTAATATGCTTTTTCCTTGTACATTTTCACTTAATCTTAGCTTACAGTATTTTACAGTTACATTGCTATCTTATGTTATTTAACATTTGTAGCATGGTGTTACTAACTCCATACTCGAGCGTGCCTTATGCGCGGCGATGGCGAGAATATACTCCCGCCAGCGATTCCCGCCAAAAACTTAAGTGGACAGAGAACCGCGAAAAGCGAACGACTTTTCGCGAGACGCTACGTTAAATTTTTCCATTGTTTTACTGTTTGTGCCTTTTTACCGTTTTTACTTATACATTATATTTTATTTATACCACCTGATAACGTGCCGAACTCATTCCATAGCCCATTAAGTCAAACCCCCAGAAACTTTCTCACAACTGTCGCCCAACTCGTGGCCACGATATCAGTGCAAAATTCAGTGAATAGTTAAAAGTGAAGATAATCCTGTCGTGCTAAAACTAAGACATACAGTGAACGGTTTCCGACAGTGCATTTATTCCAAACAGTGAAAAAACCATCAAAAGAATTTGGGCGAGTCCATTCTTCCCGCCAAAAATCGTAACCGACGCCGACGCGCGAACGAGCAAGTCTCGAGTTTTGGCGGGAGCTTAAAAAAAAAATTACGTTCGTCGTTTCAAACCGTGCTACGGAAAAATTGCGAATACGTGTTCGTTAATATTAACGACCCATTCAACCATTACCCGCGTTGTTCGAGTGAGTAACAGCTGAGCTAGTGCCCTGTTACCATGTCGCCGAAACCAACAAAAAAACATGCAGGAAGAGATGGTGGGTCGGGCTCCGACACAGATCTGGAACAGGATCGGACGATGGTACCAACGTCATCATCATCACCGAACATCATCATGACTGAAGAAATGCTACAGTCATTGGTGAAAAATATCACTAAAGGTCAAACGGAAGCAAATCGCGTCCTTATAGAAAATATATTGGCGAACAAAGATGAACCGTGCACCTCATCACCACGAATACCTGATGCCCGTGATACCGCACGACGGTCGGGCAACTTCGCGAAGTGCACGGCTCGCTTCGATGGATCGTCAAAGAACGCGGAGGAGCTCGAGGCGTTCATCGACGCGATCGATGTCTACCGCGACTGCACCGGCATCACCGACGAGAACGCGCTACGGGGGCTGCCTATGCTGCTAGTTGGTGAGGCCGCTGTCTGGTGGCAAGGCGTGAAGTCATCGATTGCATTGTGGTCCGACGCGCTACGACCCGGATACAAAATATTTCGCGACGTGTTCCGTGACGAACAAACAAGTGAACGGGCTTATGTGTTTATTAATAAAGTGCGCGCAAATATATCTAAGTTGCCATATGATGTGCCAGAAGTGATGAAGTTGGACATGGTTTATGGATTGTTAGATCGTAGGATAAGAAAACGAGTGTCTCGCGACGAGGTGAATGACCTAGAACAGCTGATTGCGAAGGCCAGGTTAGTCGAGGAGTCGTTGGCGGAGGTAAGTACTTCTACCTATGTAAACAACAACTATCCCGTCGTCGTGCAGGTACGTTCGAGTACGAAAGTTAGCCCTGCTGATGCCCTGGATGACCCGCGTTTTTCGAAAAGTAAACAAATTTCATCAAGGTCATCTGACTCGCACGCATTAAATTTAAAAAAGGATCATGCTGAAGAAAGGTGTTAGTCATAAACGCGTTAGACCAAAATGTTCATATTGTAAGTTTTTTGGCCATACGATGGATGAGTGTCGTAATAAAGTGAAGAAGGACGGTCAGGTCATCGACCTTTCAACTAATACGAATAAAAATACCGAGTTACGTTGTTACGGATGTGGTCAGCTTGGTGTGGTACGTTCAAAATGTAGTAACTGCAAAGGCGTTTCGACTTCTAGTAAATCGAATTTTTGTATCGCTCAAATATCTGATAGTGACGATTCCGCGGCCGCTGGTGGAAATTGAGGTCGTAAATCATAAGGGGGTGGCTATATTAGATACGGGAGCCACACATTCTATCGCCGGCCCCATGTTATACAATTTGCTAAGAAAAGCTGGCACAGTTTTTACAGAAACTTCGCGTACTATAGGGCTTGCTGACGGGTCGCAGCAAGTAGGTATTGTGCTCGAGTGCGATACTGAGGTGAAATTAAATAACCGTGCTATATCTACCACTTTTATTGTGATACCAGGTGCGCAAACTCGGACATTACTAGGTAGAGATTTTATTATAAAAGCAAACGTAATGTTAGATTTACCGCAGAGCAGCTGGTGTTTTAACAATAAGCCGGAACGCTGGTACCCGTTCATAAACAGCGTCGAATTACCTTCGGGCGGCCAGATGGAACTGATAGAAGTTGAAGCATCCAACCTTGTACTGAGAAAAGATGAAGGTACCAAGCTAACAGCTGATCAGAGGGTTCAACTGAACGCGTTTCTGTTGAAGAGGTCCGAACGCTTTGCTAAGAGTGGGCCACCAACAGAATATGCCACGCACCGGTTGAAGATTGACCCGGATCATGAACCCATCGCCTCGCCGCCTTACAGGATGTCTCCCAATAAGAGAGCGATGCTGGAAAAGGAGCTACAGAAGTTACTGGATGCTGATGTGATCGAAGAATGTGATTCTGCTTGGGCCGCCAGCGTGGTTCTCGTCACAAAGAAAGATGGAGGCATTCGGCTATGTGTAGATTACAGGAAGTTAAACGCTGTGACTGAGCCTGATCGCTACCCTCTTCCGCGCATCGAGGATATTCTTCACGCCGCTAAGAACACAAGCTATATGACCACCTGTGACCTCCACTCAGGCTATTTCCAAATTTCTGTGGAACCGGCCGATCGCGATAAGACTGCGTTCGTAAGCCCACTCGGTTGCTTTAGATTTAAAAGGATGCCAATGGGTTTGAGGAATTCGGGAGCTACTTTCCAGCGTCTTATGGATCGATTTAGGTCCGGCAAAGGACTGGCTGATGTGTGCATGCTAACATACTTAGATGACCTTATTATTTTATCTGATTCATTCCCCAAGCACCTGCAAGATCTGAACGCTGTTTTCGACCGGCTTGAGATGTACAACTTACGCGTTAACCGCGAAAAGAGTTGCTTCGCTCGCGAATCTGTAAAGTTTTTAGGCCACGTGATCGTACCAGGAGGGGTGAAGGCAGACCCTGATAAGACAGCAGCCATCGCTAATATGCACCCACCTGAGAACGCTAAACACGTGAAATCCTTTTTGCAAACGTCAAGTTGGTTTCGGCGCTTCATTCCCAATTACGCCGACGTTGCCAAGCCTCTGACAGACCTTCTAAAAAAGGACAGCAAATGGAACTGGACTTCAAGCAACAAGATGCCTTCGACTGCATCAAGGAAAAGCTAATCTCCGCTCCTATACTGCGTCAAGCCGACGAATTGTTGCCATTTACGTTGAGAACTGACAGTAGCGGATATTGCCTCGGAGCAGTACTGATGCAGGGGGAGGGCCACGACGAAAGACCAGTTGAATACGCTAGCCGCTTGCTGAACAGTGTGGAAAGGAACTACAACACAACGGAGAGAGAAGCGCTGGCAGTTGTATGGGCTGTCACCAAGTTTCGCGCTTACATCGAAGGATCAGAGGTTGTGATAAAGAGTGACCACCAACCCCTGCGATGGCTCATGACTATGAAGTCGCCAAGCGGCCGTTTGGCGAGATGCCGTTTGGGCCCTTACACTTCAAGAATACAATCTTCGTATAGAATATACTCCTGGCAGGTCGAACGCCATCGCTGATACGCTATCGCGTCCGCCTTGCGCTGAGGAGACTGTCTGTGATATCCACTATGCTGAGGTTGATTTCCCATCAAGAAGCCCCAAGGACGTTCGAGAAAATCAACTCAAAGACACTGACCTGAGGAAAATCGTTGAGGACCTAGAATCAACCGACGACCCGTTTAGGGGGAGGAGTTGGTCCGACCGTGGCTTCATCATGTCAGACGGCGTTTTATATAGATACGGACCTGAAGATAGTGAAGAAGAGACAGGATGTCTCGTAGTACCGGAGCACGAGCGCGATAAAATTATGAAAGAATACCACAATGCACCGACGGCTGGACATTGTGGAATAGAACGGACACTCGATCGAAGAAAGTCGAAGTATTACTGGCCTGGAATGCGGCTATACATTGTTGAATACCTGAAAATGTGTGTAGAATGTCAGAGGTACAAAGCTGATAACAGAAAACCGGCTGGACTTCTGCAGACTCCCGCAACTAATCGCCGCTTCGAAGTGATTGCCGTAGATCTATTTGGCCCTTTACTGGAAACCGCTGACAAAAACAAGTGGATCCTTATCGTAGAAGACACATGCTCACGATGGGTAGAACTATTTGCTCTACAGGACGCAACCAGCATAAACTGTTCCAAGATCCTAATTTCAGAAATTTTCCTGAGATATGGAGTACCTAGACGGATCTTGAGCGATAATGGTGTACAGTTTATTAGCGAAATAATGCAGCAGGCTTGCCATACATTTGGTATTACTCAGTCGTTATCGCCTGTATACCACCCACAAGCGAACCCGGTAGAAAGGAAGAACCGTGATCTGAAACCGCAAATTGCTATTTTGGTGGGAAGGGATCACAGCACTTGGGACGCGCATTTGCCTGCGATACGTTTCGCGATGAACTCCGCGGTGACTAGAAGCACTGGATTTTCACCAGCTTACCTGACCTTCGGCCGAGAGATACGTGCGCCGGCCGATGTCATCGCCGATATGCGCGCTATTGTAGAGAGTGAGAATATCATAACGAGCCTCACACCTTATCTTCAGAGGATGTCAAACGCACTATTTGAAGCTAGGGAAGTACATGAAAAGGTACAAGCGAATCAGAAACGGTATGCCGACGAGGGGCGCAGCCCTGCTCTTGATTACTCAATAGGCGATCTAGTCCTTTTGAAGACTCAGGGGAGCAACGACACAACCCACGGCCAAACACCGAAGTTCATACCAAGACGGGACGGGCCCTACCGTATAAAAGAAGCCGTAAGCTCTACCACTTATATATTATGTGTGTACGATGATGTATGTATGCCGTGACAAAGACACAACGTTGTTAATTGTGCTCCTCAGATTTTTTATGAATAAAGTTGTAAAAAGTGGAAATTGAACTAATAATATACGGTTTACTTAAAGCCAGTGAAGTGACCTATCGAACTGTGTAGTTTTTATGGTGATCCGCTTCGGTGGAGCAAAGTTATATCAATATTAAACTGTGAAAAAAATCTTAAAATTTAAAAGTGTTGTAACGAACTTCGTCCCTGACCTACGACAACCCGCAGTGCGCTCGATACCTCCCGCGCTGACCACCTCTTACCCCGTTGTTACCTTCCGACGTCCAGCGTATTGCTTTCACAAGCAAGCTCAAATTTTACGCAGGTTTGTAACGATCACGTTGGCGCATAAGTGGACGGGCCGACATTGTAAATTACTCTTGCGGTCGTGGGTTCGAGACCGGCAGTTTGAAGGCGCTTTTTGAATGTTTATCAAAAATTTTCAATATAATTAACTACACAATAATTCGATTATGGAACTTACGCAAAATGTTAACACTAAAAAAAGAGGTCGCCGGATGAGTTTAGATCTGCATGACAGTGACTTTGATTTAAATATATCATATCAAAGTTTACCAAACAACGTAACAAACAGAAATGATGTGGCAGAGCTCAATGTCCAACTTGAAAAGTTAAATGAGGAACTGCAAATAGCAAACTCTGAGATAGAAACTTTAATCATTGAAAATAGCTCCTTAAAAAAAGAGTTATCATTAGCCCAGCACAAAATAGTTCTATACAAATCTGTTGGCGCTTTAGGACTATATAAGAATGCCAAATCGATGGCTACGCCTCCCAGATTCTATTCTCCACAGTATCGTAAGCGATACGGGTCGTTTGGTATAAGAAGAGGCATAACAAGAACATCGTCTAAACAAATAGATTTAAACGCAGTGAGAGATGGTAAAAAACAAAACGAAAGCAATGATTTAAGCTGCTTTTTTGAGCAGAATGTAACATCTGAATGTGACTTACAAAGTACAATAATAAGTCATCAGCCTTCTTACCGACACATTGCAAATCAAGGTAACATTGAAATGGGGACTATTGTTGACACAGTGACAGCTGGAACTCTGACCATAGATATCAGTAATATTGCAGACCTTGAAAAAAACCACTTTAGTTCAACTAATAATATAAAATCGAATACTGAAACAAGTCAATTAATCGCTAGAAAACATCAGTTGAAGATTTTTGCTGACCAAACAGGACTCGATATGAGAAGAGTATTACAAGAGCTCCTAGGAAGTTCCTTCCAAGTTACTTCGATAATTAAACCAGGAGCCCCTATGGCTGAAGTAATAAATTCATGTGTTGATTTATGTAAAGAGTTTACCCACTCAGACTACGTATTAATACTGGGGGGTTCAAATGATTCTAATCCTTTAAATTTTCAGTCAGTTTTGTATTACACCCTGGGACAATTGAAACATACAAACGTCTTAGTCGGAAAACTCTACAAAAATAAGTATCTCAATGTTAATATGCTCAATAATTCGATGAAGCTAATATGTAGCAACTTTAAAAATACGTCATTTCTGTCTTTGGATATGAGTTATATTGGTACTAAAATAACTTCAAAATACAAAAATACATTGGGCGCAAGTAGGTTAATCCATAGGGAAATACTTCGTTTAAAGTATAGTAATGACTATTCAGAATATGTTAAAGTTAAAGCTAATAAATTAAAATATTTTAATAATGCATACTCACAGACGGAGAATGCAACTTCGTTAAACCTTTACAAGCCAGTTATAGGTAGCATTGGCACACAGACTGATGAAAATGATTTTTTTCGATCCTAAACTATCTACTAATTCTTATGGCCTGAACAATTCATCTGATCTCGATAAATATATCTCCCTTAATATTTATCATCAAAACCTATGTGGAGTTATGAACAAGAGAAATGAACTAGAAGTGTATATGGAGACTCTTGATAAAAAGCTGGATTACGTGTGTATAAGTGAACATTTTCTGAATGAGAGCACTGCAAAGGTTTTTAATCTAAATAGATATAAGTTAATAGCTTATAACACTAGAAAAAATAAATTAAGAGGTGGCAGTTTAATTTTAGGGCATGTGGATGGACAGGCAGAAATTTGTGAACCAATAAATAAACTGTATAAAATGGAATGTTTTGAAATTTGTGGTGTTAAAGATACCAAAACTGGTCTTTATATCTGTTGTTGCTATCGGAATCCTGTTGATACAAATTTCGAACAGTTCTTAGAAAGATTGGAGAAGTTATTGGACTATTTATTAAATAAGAAATGCATAATATGTGGCGATTTCAATATTGATCTGTTGGTGGAAAATAAAAAAAGTGCGGAATTCGTTAGTTTATTAAAATGTTACAATTTTAGGCATCTAATGTCTTCTTCTACTTTCATTCGTAATAATAGTGCTTCATGTATTGACAACTTCATAACCAACCTGCCTGATGCATGTATTTTGGGTGGTGAGGTAGATCACAATGGATTGGCCGACGGGCATGCCGGTATATTTGCTGAGGTTCATTTGAAAAACCGATCTAATCCATATTTGAATGAAAATCAATTTATTGTAATAGATAAAAGAATTTTCAACGCTAAAAATAGTGCAGTATTCGCACAGGGTATTCTTAAAGAATCTTGGCCGACTATGGGTATTAATACTTTTCTTAAAAGTTTTTATAAACTGTTTCGAAATTGCTTTAGAAAGAGGGAATGTAAAATTAACCTGAAAGATAAATCACAATTAAAGTGGATCACTAAAGGGATACGTACCTCCAGCAAAATGAAACGTTTTTTATGCGCACGCCATGGAAACACCCTTGAACCAAGCGTTTTAAAATACAAAAATAAGTACATTAAATTTTATAGAAAGATTGTCTCTAAAGCTAAAAAGCTTGCTATAATGACACAGATAAATACATCTAAAAATATGGGTAAAGAAATTTGGAAAGTTGTAAATAAATGCACTAATAAAGAGAAAGTGATTAAGCGGGAACTTAGGTTTAAGGTTGATGAACGGATTGTTGTGGATCCAGAGGAAATAGCTAATTTACTAGTAAATCAGTTTAACTATGAGGGTGCTTTTGACATAAATAAAGGAGACCATGCTACGGCGTTATTACATACATACACTGACAAGGTTGGTAGTGACATGCATATTTCGCCTACCAATCCAAACGAAATTTGTAATATAGTCAAAAGAATGGAAAACAAACATTCCTGTGGGTATGACGAGGTTCCGATTAGTCTGTTTAAAGAGCACATTGAAATATTAGCCGAGCCTCTATCTAGCTTCTTTAATAAATGTATAAAAGAAGCTATCTTCCCAGAACAACTAAAAATAGCCAAAGTAATACCGGTGTATAAGAAGGGAAGTAAGTCTGATGCTAAAAACTATAGACCAATCTCTCTATTACCAGTTCTGTCAAAAGTATTTGAAAAGATACTTAAAATGCGACTTTTAGCACACTTACGAATAAATAAAGTTTTAAGTAAAAGACAATTTGGGTATCAAAAGGGTGTTGGCACTGCAGACGCCATATATACGTTATTGGATCATGTGATAGGTAAAATTAATAATAAAATGAGAGCTGCAGGCATTTTCCTAGATTTAAGCTCAGCATTTGACACCATTGACCATGAATTGCTTCTGACCAAAATGAGTCATTATGGAATAAGAGGAAATGCTTTGCAACTATTCTCTTCTTACTTAAGAAATAGGCGGATGTACGTAGAAATTGACAAAACTCAAGATAATTATAAGAAAAGGTATACATCCAAAATTATGGGCATATCAACGGGTGTCCCACAAGGATCTATTTTAGGACCTATTTTATTTTTGATATTTATTAATGACTTGATTAATTATTTACATACAATTTCACCTGACATTGAACTAGTAATTTTCGCAGATGACACAAATGCCATAGTGGCAGCTAATGACATGGTACAGTTGACAGAAAGGGTGAATGCTACGCTACAAGCTTTTCATGCGTGGTTCACGGCAAACAAATTATTAATTAATAGTAAAAAGACTCAAATAATGTTATTTCAAACAACAGCCCGTAACAAAGATCATTTAAATGTTGCCTTAAATGAATTCAAAATTGAGCCAGTTGCAGAAGTAAAATTTTTGGGTATGCATATTGACCAACTGTTAAACTGGAAACCAGAACTGAAAGCAATTGATGCATCGGTATCGTCTGCTTGTTACGCTTTGAGAACGCTGAGAAATGAAATCAGCATAGAACAGCTAAGAATGGTATATTTTGCACTGGTGGAGTCAAAAATCAGATATAGCATACTATTTTGGGGAAACAGCTATGAATATAATTGTAGAAAAGCTTTTGTACTACAAAAACGTGCAATTCGTACTATGGTCCGCATCTCACAAAGTGAAAGTTGCCGACAACATTTTATCAATCTAGGCATACTCACTCTGCCGAGTCTTTATGTACTCGTACTTTTAAGTAATATGGCCAAATACATACAAGACTATGAGACAGACAATGAACGGCAAATAAGGGAAGTCACCCGTAGATTGGACTTGAAGAATAAAAAATTCACTAATCATAATCTAAGAATAGTTAAACACAGTCCACGATACCAGTCCGTAAAATTGTTCAACAAGTTGCCCCTAGACATAAAAAGTGCTGTCTACTGTAGCACATTCAAAATAAAACTAAAAGAATTCTTGTTAAATAAGTGTCTATATGCTGTAGATGAATTGTAATTATTGTAAGATGCCAATTATATATTGCAATATTTATTATCATTTTATTTTGTTTATTCTGATTATTAATCTATCTATACATTTCATATTATTATTTTTAATCAATTCTATCAATCTACGCAAATTTATGTTTTTATTCAATTTTTTATTTGTTTGCCAATTTGTTTTATTTACATTTGAATTTATTATTTTAAATTGTTTATATAATCCATGAAATTCAAATGTAATTCATTTTAGTGTATGTAGGATGTACTGTTAGTGTGTTTGTGTGTGTAAATTCAGATACAAAATACTTGTTCATGAATAAATGACTATGACTATGACTATGACTATTAGAAAAAATAAGTAGCAATGAGACGTTAGGAAGATACCACGCCTCACAGTTGACCCCATTCGTAGGTTTAACAGGGGATTATTTATACATTTTCGCTTATTCTTATCTTATTAATTTCTATTTACATATTATTTATTTCCCAATTTTTACTTAATTTTTATACACCTTTTATTTCTATGCTAAGATCTAATATAATACAATATATTATGATAGCATATTACTTATGCGGTTTTGTTTCGATCAATGACTTTCTGTGCGATATATTTACAGTAGTCTAGGAATACTTCTTTGTTTTTACTCATAATTATATCTTTTAAATTGCGTTCCGTTATCCTTATGTTCAGTGCATGCTCGACGTTATAACGGTGTTTTTCGAATTGAGGGCATTCGAATAGTATATGCGGGACCGTTTCGCTTGCATCCGGGTCACAAATGCACGATGGGCTCTCCTTGAGTTAGAACCGGTTCAAGTACTCGGAGAAACCACCGTGCCCCGTCATAATTTGCGTGTTGATGCTGCTTATTTCTATTTTCCTGATTACACCATAGGCTGCCCGCACATCTGGGAAGAATAATTTTGTGACGGATGCTGTGTCACTGTTTTCGTTTTGAGAACATCTTTTTAAAATTAAAAAATATTAAATAAACTATATAAAAGAAAATAATTTTGGAAAAGTTCAGAAATAAGACGGTTGTGATTCTATGCTTGCCGCGTTATATTCTCCTGTAATATAAGGGAAGCATAGACTACCCTATCCTATTTCTGTTTACAACTTTTCGTATAATTTTGATGGCAAATTCCAAAAACGCCTCTCTATTCCTCTTATTACAAAAGAGAGCTCCCGTGCTCTCTTGGCTTAGTCTGGTCCGCAGCTCCTGTTCGATTTCCATCCTCTCCCTTCAGAACACAGGACACTCGAACAGGATATGCGGAACAGACTCCAGCACACCCGGCTCACAGATGCACGATGGGTTCTCCTTACACTTGAAGCGATGCAAGTATTCGGAGAACCCACCGTGCCCCACGGACGGTTTTCGTGTTCCACTCGTCAAGCGACCCCATACGGATCTGCCGCTTGACGAATGATACCGGACAGCGGTCGTAGTCCGGTCTCTTTTTGCTGCGCAGTGCCGCCTCCTTAGCGAGGTGGTCTGCGCGTTCGTTCCCATCCAGTCCAGCGTGTGCCTTTATCCAGAACAAAGAGACAACTTTGTTCTGGGATAGAGCCACGTTGAGGTTCGCTCTCGCCTCCACTGTCAGAGCATGGAGGGAACCCTGGTTTGTGACAGTCTGCAGTGCCGCCATTGAGTCACTATAGATACCAAAGGTTCCCTCCCTGCGTCGCAGGATTTGGCGCGTGGCTTCGCATACGGCCAGGAGTTCTGCCTGGTAGACAGTACAGCAGGTTGGCAGGCTAAGCTTTTGGGACCTAATCTCGGCAGCACTGTCCCAGATGGACAGTGCTGCTCCGACTTTGCCCTCGAGCTTGCTGCCGTCGGTAAAAATCCGAATGGCCTGGCTGTTGTGGGACTCCACATGAGACTGATCTACCAAGCTCACGAACCCCATGGCCGTATGTTTTGCCGGATGTGGAAGCTCCGCAAATGACACCACCCGCTCCACCTCGCGGCCCGCAAGTGACGGCTGAGGTACCCCACGCTTTGCCTCGTACAGAGCGGCATCCTCCTGTATTCGGAGGTCAAGCGGGAGTATCCCAGCCAACACGAGCGCGGCGTTGAGTGAAACAGTGCGGTAGGACTTGCACAGCTTCTTTGCGAACCCCCGCTGGACTGAATTCAGGAGTTTTTGGACTCCGACCTTCCTCGCTGCCGGTGCCCAGGCACTGGCTGCGTACAGGATGACCGGCTCGACCGCTGCGGTATAGATACTGCGTATGACCTCAGTATTGAGACTCCAGCTCACCTTTGCTGCTCGCGACAACTGTTTGTAAAAATTCAAAACCTTTTTACAAACATTTCAGTCCAAACAAGTCAGCCCCAGTATTTTTATTTCTTTGGACATGCCAATGTCGACCCCGCCCATGCTCAGGAGCGGGACATCGTGCTTCAGCTTCCTGGTGATAAGCATCGCACAGGTCTTGTGTGGCGCAAACTTCAGCTTGTTCACGATGCCCCACCTCCGAACATACTCGAGGGCGGCATTGGCCTGTCTTTGGACCTCTAGTGCTATATCCCCGTCGAAGATGAGCACCACGTCGTCGGCAAACGCCTGACAGTAGTCGCCTCGTTCGCCGAGCCCCTTCAACAGGGGATCCAGCACCAGATTCCATAGGATCGGACCTCCAATCGACCCCTGTACACACCCCTTAGTCGTCGCCCTGCGGCACTCTGCTCCAGCGTACCTGACCCGGACGCTTCTCTCGCTTAGGTAGCTGTCTAGCACCCTCCTAATGTTCACCGGGCACTTTTCCTTAGCCAGTCTGACCTTGATGGCCGGCCACCATGCGCTATCGAAGGCTCCCTCTATATCCAGTGATACAACAGTGATCAGCTTCTTCTGACTTAGCTTTCCATTGATATGTTGTATCATGGTGTAGAGGGAGTCCTCGGTGCTTTTCTGTGGCATAAAGCCAAACTGGCGAGTACTAAACCGCGGGATGAGGTGCCATTTCAGACGAGCTACAAGCAGCTTTTCGAGGATTTTGCCCAGGACAGGTAGGAGGCCGATCGGCCTGTACGACTTCGGGGTTGTGTAGGTGTTTTTACCTGGTTTTCGGAGTATCACTACTGTGGCCACTTTCCAAGCCCCAGGGAAGTGACCCTGCTCGAGACACTTGTTCGCGAGTGCAAGGAACACCCCTGGGTCCCGGAGAATGGCTTGGGCGCAGATATCGGCTGTGAGACCATCCACCCCGGGTGCCTTCTTCGGATTGAAGCTTTCCACCGCGGATCTCAGCTCAAGAAGCGTAAACGGTGGGTCGTGGTATTCATCATGCGACCACTCGTTTACGCGACTGGCCGCTTCTCGAGTCCGGCGGTGGTCTTCATCATCCGAAGCTTCCAGGTCTTTGGGGTAGAAAGTCTCGGCCAATAGTCGAGCCGAATCTTGCGGGTTGAGTGATACTCCGTCTTTTACCAGGGGCAGATCTTCGTGCCTTTTGGAGTTCCGACCAATGATCCTGTAGATCCCCTCCCAGACGCCCTCCCTGTCTTGCTTCTGACAGAACGCCTTCCAGCCCTCTGTCTGTGCTCTCCTGGCGTGGGATTCATATTTTTCCTTCGCTTGCAGGTACTCCTCGACGACTTTCTGTCTCCGAACCTTCGCAGCACATCGTATGCGGCGTATCTTAGTGTTGACGTCGGTCATCAGTTCGGCGAGCTCGGTGGACCACCACGGTATTGTAAATTTGTTGTTGTTTTTAATTTTTGGTATTGTTAGTTCGCACGTCTTTACAATTAAATTTATATATGTGTTTATTACTTCATCCACATCTGTTTTATTATTAATTTTTCCTATTTTATCTAAGTTTAAATTTTTTTCAACTTGCAATTGGGCCAGTTTCTCATGAAACTGGCTCCAATTTGCTTTTCTGGTATTAAAAGTTCTCGTAGTTCTATTAATGTGCGTACCCTTTGATTTTAATAAGTTAATTTTAAATACAATACCGTTGTGGACCGAGCTCGTGATGCCTTCGTCAACTCTCCAGTCCTCCACCAGTCCCAACATTTCGGTTGAGCACGCTGTAACGTCAACGAAACTGGTGAAGGACTGGCCGCCTCTGATGGTGTCGAAGGTCGGAGTGTTGCCGACGTTGAGTACCTGCAAGCCCATTTCCTCCAAGGTCCCCGCGAATTCCTCACCCCTGCTGTCGACGACAGAGCTGCCCCACCACGTGCTTTTTGTGTTGGCGTCGCCGCCCACGATTGTCCCGAGCTGTGGCATCTCCTCGCGAATCCGCATGAGGTGCTCCAGGTATGGCCCTATGGGCTGGTCTGGTTCAAAGTAGATGGAGACTACTGCGATTTCCCAGGCGCGGGTTCGGATCCTCACCACCACGATGTTGTTGGTGGTGAGTTGTGGACACTGTGTGACGTCCAGGTCATCGTCGAAAACGACGATGGCCGCCTTCACAGTTCCACTTCCTTGTTCCGCGCACTGGTAGACTCTCGCTCCTCGGTAGTCTCGCATCCTTTTAATTCCGCCCACATACGGCTCCTGGAGCAGTGCGAAAGCAACCCTACGCTCGCTAGCCACGATCAGGAGCTCTTGAGTTGCTAAATTCTTCCTCTGCAGATTCGCTTGGATCACCTTATAGCTCGAGCGACAATCGGGGACGACTCCTGGTGCAACCGGGACCACCTTAGCAATACGCCACCGACAGGCGCGCCAATGCGTCCCACTTGACGCGGATCGGGCACGCACTGTCGAAGGCGTTGTGGTCCGATTTGCCCAGTTTCGCCAAAACGCAGTTGCGGCACTTCGGCGTCTCTGCCGCCGACAACAAGGGGCAGTCCACTCGCAGGTGGGGGTCACCGCAGTGAACGCAAAGGTCGGCGGGCTCCGTGCACAGTTTACGGCTATGCCCGTACTGCAGACAGCGCGTGCACTGCACCAGTGGTGACTGGTCCAGAACACGCACCCTCTGCAGGTCTATGTGCACTCGGCCCGCCGTCGTTAGCCTCTGCCATATCGCTGGGGACACCTGCAGGACGATGTGGCAAGTATGCGGGTTTCGCGTCTTGCGACGGTATCTTGCCGTGATCCTGACATCGTCCGCAGGTATATCCCCAACCAGATGGTGGTTTTGGCGTTTAAGCGCTGCGATGACCTCCACGTCCGTGTGGCAGGAGAGCACATCCTTAATGATGACGAGGGGGTCTTTGTTCTTGACCTCCTCTACTACGAGGTCTCCCGCCCTCTTAATGCGGTCTGCCACCCTCGTCATCTCCTCACGGGTTTTGAATCCGACGACCACCTTTTGGTCCCTGGCCTTCCGCAGCCGCTCCACCTGCGTGCCTTCGTTTTTCGCGTCCACTGCGGTTCTCAGCTTCGCAACAACCTCTTCACCGGTGTCTTGATCGTTTTTTGACGAAACGACCACCGAGTGAAGAGGCCTTTGCGTGTGCTGCCGCTGGCAACTTCGGCGAACGTCGGCCCCAGGCCAGGGACGTATGCGGGTGTGGGAGCTTGTTTAAGATGCTCCGACAGAGCCCGAGTATGCTCCTGGCATTCCTCCAGCGCCTTATTGTGCTGCTGGAGGTTCTCCATGAGTTTTTTCACGAGCTCTGTCGGAACAGCTGCGCTCGGCGTCATTTCCGTGGAACCTTCGACTCGGCATTCCGGCTCGGTACCCGGTCCTCTGTCGGCCTCTGCCTCTTTCACCAGTTGGTAGAGCCTCTCCACCACTTTGGTGATCTCGTCTTTTATCTCCTTTTTGAGGTTTCGAGAACTCACCAACTGGATCTTTGCCTTAGAGAGGCAGGCCTTAGCCTCCGAGGTCCTGTTGAGATACCGAGCCGGCTGCGAGCAGGGCGGCGAGTTGTCCACGGCCCGCTTTTCCTCTTTCGAAGCCGCTGCCTTGGATTTGAGCTTGGGGGGAGAAGTCATGAGGGCCTTCTTGGTGGGGGATGGCGCCTTGAGAGGCTGGACTGCCTTATGCTGGTCACCCTCCTGCTCTCCAATGATGCGCCTCACCGAAGGGCCCGCCTGTTCTGTGACTGAACTCCCCGAGTCCAAGCTCTCCTCCGCGGCATTTGTCGTCTTAACGGTTGGCGTCCTGAAACCGAACATGTTGCCGGGTAAGGGGGAGTCAAATAAATAAATTTAAAATAGGGACGATCAGCAATCTCTGATCCCTGTAAAGGGGGGATCAGGAGATCTAAAAATATAAATATAAATCACAATATAAATAATTATTAAAATAGTTCAATACGTCAATTAAAATAAAATAAAATATTATAATATAGTTTCTGTTAAAATTACTGGTCCCTGTAAAGGGGGGGCCAGCAAGTTAAGGATAAAAGGTCCGTACACCCTGTGGGCGAGTCAGAGTTACAAATTTATATATTCGAAGTCAAATACGCTAAAAAGACTCCTCTGCTCCGGAATCTGGTGCTGCAGTGGCCGCAAAGCGAAAGAAAAAGTTGTTTTGGCCCGGGCTTACCACTGCGGAGCAAAATCAAAAATAAAAATTTTCGGCAGTATACTTCTCTACCTTCCCTATATAGAACAGGGTGGGTGGGTGGGCTAGCGGGTCGTGCGAGGTGTCAAAGGCGCGTCTCGGCGCGGGCAAGCTCACTGTAAGGTTTTCAGCACTACACATAAAACTGATTTACGTCCGTGACATGTCACACCCTCAGGTCCAGTTGAAAACCAGCGTCAGGCACTAGCTGTCTGACATATATGCTGAACTGGACCTATTTGGCGCAGCCGTGGGGCACGCACCTCTTTTTTACTTTTCTTGGTTATTTTTGTTTGTTTTTTATCGTTTTTGCTGTGTGCCCCAACTGTGGCAAATAAATGAATTTTCTTTCTTTTCTTTCTTTCTTTCTTTCACTACTTTTAGAAGAAAAAACTTTAATTGTGGTCAAAAAACCTCAAAAAACCACGATTTTTAATGAAAAAACCGAGTTTTCAGCGACCTGGAAGGGTTTCAATTCGCGCGCAGCGCCGGGAAACCTAGGTTAGTATGGCGAAAACCCGATTCAGAAAACAAAACAGAAATCTAACGTAAGGTTTGTGAGTTATTAATTTTTAAAGATGTAAAATTTTGAAAAATAGGGGTAAGTACTAAAATAAAACCACCCTTGCAGGAAAGTCAAATATTTTGTGTCAGTTAGTTGGCGGAGGCCTATTTATAATGATTACTGTCGAAAACCGCTTCAAAAAAGCTTTTCAGGAGTCTGAGATATCTCCATTAGGTTAGGTTAGGTTAGGTTAGGTTCACATCGAGCTGCGTCGGTCGCAGCTGCGCGAGGTCCTGGTGGCGGAATGGCGGGACAGGCTTTCACGCCCTTCCGCCGGCCTCGTCACTATCGAGGCCATCCGGCCAGTGCTCGACCTTTGGCTCGGGAGAAGGCACGGCTCCCTGACGTTTCGTGCGACACAGGTCCTTTCGGGGCATGGCTGCTTCGGGAAGTTCCTGTGTCGCATAGGCAGGGAGCCGGACGCTCGGTGTCACCACTGCGTCGACTGTCGGGAGGACACGGCGCGGCATACGCTGGCAGAGTGTGCCGCTTGGGAGGAGCCGCGCCGTGACCTCATCTCTGTGGTGGGCAGTGACCTCTCGCTACCGGCCGTAGTCCAATCTATGGTCGGCGGCGAGGAGGCCTGGGACGCGGTGGTCTCCTTCTGCGAAACAGTTATCTCGCAGAAGGAGGCTGCGGAAAGGGAAAGAGAGAACTCGACCTCTGACCCCGCCCGCAGCAGGCGCACCGGGCGTCGGAGGAGGGCGTATGCTGCCCTCTTCCGGCCCCCCTAACTGGGTCCAGGGGCGGCGGACTTGGGGACGTCTGTCGCCCCCCATTCATCCGGACCCGAGGTGGCGGCGCGAGGTGTTCCCGTGCGCCCCTCTCTGAAGTCACGGAGGGTGTTTAACACCTCACTCCCTCCGTAGACGCGAGGTGGCCCGCAGAGGCGGGCCGGCACCAGCCGGGGATTACGGATGTGGTATACGTTCCCGCGATCCCCGGCGTAGGTGAGAGATGGAACACCGGGGTTGGTTTTAGTCAGTAAGAGTCTGACAGACCCCTCCGCCCGCCCCAGGGTGGAGGACATCCATGAGGATTTCCCCCAGTAAAAAAAAAAAAAAGGTTAGGTTAGGTTCTGGTGGCCAAGGTGGCCCGACCAGTAAAGCTGGCGGCTGTGGAGGTGGCCGACCTTGACGACTCGGTCACTAAAGAGGAGGTGGTGGCCGCGGTCGCATCCATTGGTGGCTGTAGCGTCGCAGCGGTGCAAGCCAGGGATATAAGACCTGGCCGCGGTGGCATGGGCACTATTCGGCTCGAGTGCCCAGTCGCCGCTGCAAAAGCCGTCCTCGACAAGGGACGGCTCTGCGTAGGCTTCAGCTCGGGTGCAGTCCGAGCACTTGTAGACCAGCCTCTGCGCTGCTACAGGTGCTTCGGTATCGGCCACACCCGAGCCCTCTGTCCGTCCCAGGTCGACAGGACGGACAGTTGCTACCGCTGCGGCAAGGTCGGCCACAAAGCCGTGTCCTGCGCTGCCGCCAAGCCACACTGCTTAGTGTGTGCCGCCAGTGGCCGCCCGGCAGACCACATGATGAAGGGGAGGATGTGCAATCCCCCCGCCAAGAAGGGCAAAGCGCAGGCGCCAGTCGGGCCTGCCGCTTGCACGGCTGCGGAGGAGGGGGGTGCGATGACTATTGATGGATAGAGTCGAGCATCGCATCCTCCAGGCGAACGCCAACCACTGCCGAGCTGCCCAGGATCTGCTGATGCAGACCATGGCCGAGTGGTTGGTGGACTTAGTGGTTGTCGCTGAGCCTTACTCGGTCCCTGCCAATTGGGTAGGCGATCGAGACGGGTTGGTGGCAGTGGTGTCGCGGTCTTCCACGGACTCCCCTCCCCTCTCGCTTTTAGAGAAGGGACAGGGATACGTGGCCGCCGCGTGGGGAGATTTAGGGAGATCATCGCAAGTCGGCTGAACAGCCATCTGCGGAGGGTCGGCCCGGACCTGTCGGACGCCCAGTTCGGTTTCCGACAGGGTCGGTCGACCATCGACGCGCTGGCCCTGCTCAAGGGTCAGGTGAAGGGGGCGGTTGAGGCAGGGGACGGAGTGCTGGCGGTGTCATTCGACATAGCCAACGCCTTCAACTCCGTTCCCTACTCGACGATATTGGAGGCACTCCGGTATCATAGAGTGCCTCAATACTTGAGGGACCTGCTGGCCGACTACTTGGAGGACCGCGAGGTACTCCTTGTAGACAAATCGGCCACTCTGAGGCGGTACGGCGCAGAGTCCGGTGTCCCACAGGGGTCGGTGCTAGGCCCTCCTTTGTGGAACATCGGATTCGATTGGCTCCTGCGGGGAGCCCTGCTCCAGGGCACGAGTGTCATCTGCTACGCGGACGACACTCTCCTCACTGCCCGGGGCAGGAACTTCAGGGAGGCGGCCTGTCTGGCTTCGGCCGGCGGGTCCTTAGTCGCAGGGAGGATTCGCCGCCTGGGGTTGAGGGTGGCGCTGAACAAGACCGAGGCCGTGTTCTTCCACGGGCCTCGGCAGCGCTGCCCTCCGGATGCCCACATCGTTGTGGAGGGCACCAGGGTGGACGTACGGACCCAGATGAAGTATCTGGGTCTGGTACTTGACAGCAGGTGGCGCTTCGGCCCACATTTCAGCCGGCTATCGACGCGCCTGCTGAAAGCTGCAGACGCGCTGTCATGGCTCCTCCCGAACCTGGGGGGGCCTGGTGCGCTATGCCGGCGACTGTATGCTGGCATCTTGCGGAGCATGGCCCTTTACGGCGCCCCCATCTGGGAGGACTCTCTGCACGGGAGGGAAAATGCGACGGCGATTCGCAGGCCACAAAGGGCCATTGCACTGCGGGTTGCGCGGGCCTACCGCTCGGTAGGCTTTTCGGCGGCGTGTGCTCTGGCCAGCACCCCTCCTTGGGAGTTGGAGGCGTGGGTGCTCGCCAGAGTGTACGAATGGACGGCGCGCCGGAAAGCGCTCGGGGAGCGCCCCGTCGCGGAAGAGAGGGAGGCCGTGCGGAGGGAGGCGAGGGACGCCATTGTTGTCCACTGGACGCAGGACCTCGCCGCCGCCACCTTTGGCCGCCGCACTCTGGACGCGCTCGGTCCGGTCCTGCAGGACTGGCTTGAGAGGCGACACGGTTTCCTCTCGTTCCGTCTGGTGCAGGTGCTGTCGGGACACGGCTGTTTTGGTTCGTACCTGCACCGGATCGGGAGGGAGGAGACTGCGGCGTGCCACAACTGCGGCGCCGCGGAAGACAATGCGCAGCACACTCTCGAGGTGTGCCCAGCTTGGTCCGAGCGGCGCCGTAGTCTCATTGCGGAGATCGGACAGGACCTCTCGCTCCCCGGCGTGGTCAAATCTATGCTGGAGAGCGAGGAGTCCTGGGCAGCGGTCGCCTCCTTCTGCGAGGATGTCATCTCGCAAAAGGAAGACGAAGGAGAGGTCGGAGAAGAGGTCGTCTTCTCCCTCCTCCTGGTGGTGACGGGCGGGCGGCCGGCACGGGTGTGCCTCCGCCCGCATTGCACTCGTCACCGCCTTCGTCCGTCATTCCCGGCCCTCTCCCTATGGGGAGGGCGTGATGGGTTGGGTGGGTGTTCGTCGGAGGAGGACTGGACGCAAAGGCTGCGCCGGTCTCCCAGTCCCCCTCCACTAAGACGATGCGGGAATGCCGCTGGGTCGTTTTAGTGGGTATACCGGGCTTAGCTCGGGGAGTCCCACATAGCCCCCGCTCCCCCGAGCGGGAGGTATGCGTAACGCATTTTTTCCCAGCGCAAAAAAAAAAAAAAAAAAAAAAAAAAAAAAAAAAAAAAAAAAAAAAAAAGGTTAGGTTAGGTTAGGTTAGGTTAGGTTGGGGGGGGGGGACCACCCCACAGTGCTTGCGTCCACGTCGCGTCCCCTGGAAACGACCCAGTTCTGTCACCGTAACGGAGTGGCAGACTGGGATCGGCCAAAGTGCACTGTGCATCGTAACTCTTTTGAACGCTTTGCTGTTACGATATCGCGGGAGGCTATGCCTGCTCCACCGCGGGATGCCCTAGGGCGTTTTTTAAAACCCAAAGGCCCTTCTAAGGGCCAACCAAAAGGCCCTTCTCAGGGCCAAACCAAAGGCCCTTCTCAGGGCCACTCCGACGCTTCTGCGTCAGAAGCCAGCCGCGCGCCGTCTGCGGCTAGCTTCAGGGCGGTCGAGACGTCAGACTCGGACTGCGAGTCCCTGGCCAGCGTCTCCGAAGCGGGCGAAATCCGATCGCGGAAGCGCGAGTTCCGGAAGGTAGCGTCTGAGGGTTCCTCAGCCTCGGGCTCGCCTGGCAAGTCGAAGCCCAAAAAGGCAGCAACAGCGGCGGACTCACACGTCGTGGGTCTCGCGGATGCCCAACGCGAGCTAGACCTGGCTCGGCGAACGCTGCACCAGCAGGAGCTGGAAGAGCGCGTTGCTGCCAAGGAGCAGCGCGCTCGTGCTGCTCGCTCTAGGTCTGGGTATGGTGCGTCTCGCGTTTTGTACGCGGACCACTCCCTGGCCGAGCTGGAGCGGATGGCGGAGGAGGACGAGGAGGAGATTGCGGAGGTCGCGTCTAAGTCCTCTAACTTGAAGGGCACTTTCCAAAAGGCCCTTAAATGCCGTGCCGCTAGCTTACGCGGTATTGTCGAGGAGCTGGTCCGGAGGACAGCGACCGACGAGACGCGGCAACTGCAGGCGAAGGTAGATCGCCTGCAGTCGGAGGTCAGCCAGCTTCATCAGAAGCTAGCCGAAGCCACCGCTCCAAGTGCGGTTCCTAGACCTGCGGTGGAAGCCCCCTCCTCCAACCTTGAGGATATAATCCGAAAGGTTGTAATGGAGGAGCGGGCTTTCACGAGAGCCTGCATCGCAGGTATTGAGGACCGGCTCTTGCCGGAACAACGCCTCAGGCCCCCGCTTGCGGCGGACAAGAGGCGTGAAGAGGCGGGGCCATCCTCAAATAAGGCGGACAAGAGGCGTGAAGAGCCGGGGCCGTCCTCAACTGCAGCGGACAAGAGGCGTGAAGAGCCGGGACCGTCCTCTCTTGCGGCGGACAAAAGGCGTGACGAGCCGACGCCGTCCCCACCAGTAGAGGACGCGCTTCTCCCATCCACCACTCCGTCCAACGATGCAGGTTGGACTGAAGTGGTCGGGAAGGGGAAGGGGAAGGGCAAGGGGAAGGGCAAGGCAACGGCCGCTCCCGCCACCCCCGACGCCGCGCCTCCCAGCCAGTCGCAGGTGACTGGGCAGGGAAAGAAGAAGAGGAAACGGAGGAGGAGAAATCCCCCTCAGTCCGCAGCCGTCGTAGTGACGCTCACTGCGGAGGCTGCGGAAAGAGGGGAGACGTACGCGTCCATTTTGGTGCGGGCGCGTGCCAATGCCGATCCAACCCAACTAGGGATCGGCAAAGTCTCTTGCCGGCGGACCCAAACCGGAGCTCGAATTTTCGAGTTCCCGGGGGCAGAGGGCAGCGCCAGCGCCGACCTCTTCGCAGCCAAGCTGCAGGAGGCCGTTGCTGACGTGGCCAAGGTGGCCCGTCCAGTAAAGCTGGCGGCAGTGGAGGTGGCCGACCTGGATGACTCGGTCACTAAAGAGGAGGTGGTGGCCGCGCTCGCAGCCATTGGCGGCTGTAACGTCGCAGCGGTACAAGCCAGGGACATTAGACCTGGCCGCGGTGGCATGGGCACTATTCGGCTCGAGTGCCCAGTCGCCGCTGCTAAAGCCGTCCTTGACAAGGGACGGCTCTGCGTAGGCTTCAGCTCGGGTGCAGTCCGAGCACTTGTAGACCAGCCTCTGCGCTGCTACAGGTGCTTCGGTATCGGCCACACCCGAGCCCTCTGTCCGTCCCAGGTCGACAGGACGGACAGTTGCTACCGCTGCGGCAAGGTCGGCCACAAAGCCGTGTCCTGCACTGCCGCCAAGCCACACTGCCTAGTGTGTGCCGCCAGTGGCCGCCCGGCAGACCACATGATGAAGGGGAGGATGTGTAATCCCCCCGCCAAGAAGGGCAAAGCGCAGGCGCCAGTCGGGCCTGCCGCTAGCACGGCTGCGGAGGAGGGGGGTGCGATGACTATTGATGGATAGAGTCGAGCATCGCATCCTCCAGGCGAACGCCAACCACTGCCGAGCTGCCCAGGATCTGCTGATGCAGACCATGGCCGAGTGGTTGGTGGACATAGTGGTGGTCGCTGAGCCTTACTCGGTCCCTGCCAATTGGGTAGGCGATCGAGACGGCTTGGTGGCAGTGGTGTCGCGGTCTTCCACGGACTCCCCTCCCCTCTCGCTTTTAGAGAAGGGTCAGGGATACGTGGCTGCCGCGTGGGGAGATTTAGCCCTTGTGGGGGTCTATTTCTCCCCGAACCGCCCTCTCGCAGACTTTGAGAATTTTCTCGAAATCCTCACTGCCGTCGTCGGGAGGGCGGCGCCACGCCAGGTCGTGGTGCTGGGCGACCTCAACGCCAAGTCGGAGGCCTGGGGCAACCCGGCTGCCTCCTGCAACGTCCGGGGACGCGCCGTCGAGTTTTGGTCGGCGTCTTGCGGTGTGACCCTCCTCAACAGGGGGTCGGTCCACACGTGTGTGCGGCAACGTGGAGGTTCGGTGGTTGACGTGTCGTTTGCCACCCCCTTGCTAGCCGCACGCGTCGTGAACTGGCGGGTGGAGACGGTGGAGACCATGTCGGACCACAGATATGTGCGGTTCGACATCTCCACCTCAAGTTCGAGCTCCCGGGGGGAGATGGCCCGCTCTGGCAGGTCTCCCTTCCCTCGGTGGGCTCTCACTCGCCTGGACCGGGAGGCAGCCAAAGAGGCGGCCTTTCTGCAGGACTGGCTGTCGCCCCCTGTTGAGGTCCTAGACGTCGACGTCGCAGCCGTGCAGCTCAGGGGATCCCTGACCGAGGTGTGCAACTCCAGCATGCCTCGGTCTCGCCGTCCCCCTCCCCGTCGTGCCGTTTATTGGTGGACGGAAGAGTTGGCGGGGCTCCGTGCCAACTGCGTGGCGGCCAGGAGGGCCTACACGCGAAGCCGACGGCGCAGCGCACGTGATCTGGCAGCCGAGGACCTCCTGTACGCCTCTTACAGAGAGGCGCAGGCGGCCCTCGGGTCGGCTATGTGCGCTGCCAGGGACGCGGCGAACGCCGAGATGCTGGAGAGTCTCGACCGGGATCCCTATGGGAGACCGTACAAGGCGGCGCGGAACAAGTTGCGCCCCCGCGGTCCCCCGCTGATCGAGACCCTCGAGCCGGCCCTGCTGGATGGGGTGGTTCGGTCCTTGTTTCCACGCAGGTTCGAATTCACCCCACCAACGATGGATCCTCCACAGAGGGAAGCGTCGCAGGACGAGGAGGTCCCTCCGGTGACGGCGGAGGAGTTTAGCGCGGGGTTGTTCAGCCTCCGCGCAAAAAAGACGGCCCCTGGACCGGACGGCGTTCCAGCACGGGTGGTAGCCATAGCTGCCGCTCAAATGGAGGACAGGTTTCGGGACCTTTTCAGCGCGTGCCTTACCGCTGGGAGGTTCCCGAAGCTTTGGAAGGAGGGGCAGCTATGCCTACTGCGCAAGGAGGGACGTCCTGTCGATTCCCCCTCGGCGTACCGGCCCATCGTTCTGCTCGATGAGGTCGGTAAATTGTTCGAGGGGATCATCGCCAGTCGGCTGAACAGCCATCTGCGGAGGGTCGGCCCGGACCTGTCGGACGCCCAGTTTGGTTTCCGACAGGGTCGGTCAACCATCGATGCGCTGGCCCTACTCAAGGGTCAGGTGAAGGGGGCGTTTGAGGCGGGGGACGGAGTGCTGGCGGTGTCATTCGACATAGCCAACGCCTTCAACTCCGTTCCCCACTCGACGATATTGGAGGCGCTCCGGTATCATGGAGTGCCCCAGTACTTGAGGGACCTGCTGGCCGACTACTTGGAGGACCGCTAGGTCCTCCTTGTAGACAAATCGGCCACTCTGAGGCGGTACGGCGCAGAGTCCGGTGTTCCACAGGGGTCGGTGCTAGGCCCTCCATTGTGGAACATCGGATTCGATTGGCTCCTGCGGGGAGCCCTGCTCCAGGGCACGAGTGTCATCTGCTACGCGGATGACACTCTCCTCACTGCCCGGGGCAGGAACTTCAGGGAGGCGGCCTGTCTGGCCTCGGCCGGCGGATCGTTGGTCGCAGGAAGGATCCGCCGCTTGGGGTTGAAGGTGGCGCTGAACAAGACCGAGGCCGTGTTCTTCCACGGGCCTCGGCAGCGCTGCCCTCCGGATGCCCACATCGTTGTGGAGGGCACTAGGGTGGACGTACAGACTCAGATGAAGTATCTGGGTCTGGTACTTGATAGCAGGTGGCGCTTCGGCCCACATTTCAGCGGGCTGTCGACGCGCCTGTTGAAAGCCGCGGACGCGCTGTCATGGCTCCTGCCGAACCTGGGGGGGCCTGGTGCGCTATGCCGGCGCCTGTATAGTGGCATCCTGCGGAGCATGGCCCTATACGGCGCCCCCATATGGGAGGAGTCCCTACACAGGAGGGAGAATGCGACGGCGATCCGCAGGCCACAAAGGGCCATTGCACTGCGGGTTGCGAGGGCCTATCGTTCGGTAGGCTTTTCGGCGGCGTGCGCTCTGGCCAGCACCCCTCCTTGGGAGTTGGAGGCGTGGGTGCTCGCCAGAGTGTACGAATGGACGGCGCGCCGGAAAGCGCTCGGGGAGCGCCCCGTCGCGGAAGAGAGGGAGGCCGTGCGGAGGGAGGCGAGGGACGCCATTGTGGTCCACTGGACGCAGGACCTCGCCGCCGCCACCTTTGGCCGCCGTACCCTAGACGCGCTCGGTCCGGTCCTGCGGGACTGGCTCGAGCGGCGACATGGTTTTCTGTCCTTCCGTCTGGTGCAGGTGCTGTCAGGACACGGCTGTTTTGGCTCGTACCTGCACCGGATCGGGAGGGAGGAGACTGCGGCGTGCCACGACTGCGGCGCCGCGGAAGACAATGCGCAGCACACTCTCGAGGTGTGCCCAGCTTGGTCCGAGCGGCGCCGTAGTCTCACTGCGGAGATCGGACAGGACCTCTCGCTCCCCGGCGTGATCAAATCCATGCTGGAGAGCGAGGAGTCTTGGGCAGCGGTCGCCTCCTTCTGCGAGGATGTCATCTCGCAAAAGGAGGCGGCGGAGCGCGCGCGTGAGGAAGACCCTCTCGCTGCGCCGCACCGAAGACGAAGGAGAGGTCGGAGAAGAGGTCGTTTTCTCCCTCCTCCTGGTGGTGACACGCGGGCGACCGGCACGGGGGTGCCTTCGCCTGCATTGCACTCGTCATCGCCTTCGTCCGTCATTCCCGGCCCTCTCCCTACGGGGAGGGCGTGATGGGTTGGGTGGGTGTTCGTCGGAGGAGGACTGGACGCAAAGGCTGCGCCGGTCTCCCAGTCCCCCTCCAGTAAGACGATGCGGGAATGCCGCTGGGTCGTTTTAGTGGGTATACCGGGCTTAGCTCGGGGAGTCCCACATAGCCCCCCGCTCCCCCGAGCGGGAGGTATGCGTAACGCATTTTTTCCCAGCGCAAAAAAAAAAAAAAAAAAAAAAAAAAAAAAAAAAAAAAAAAAAAAAAGGTTAGGTTAGGTTGGGGGACCACCCCACAGTGCTTGCGTCCACGTCGCGTCCCCTGGAAACGACCCAGTTCTGTCACCGTAACGGAGTGGCAGACTGGGATCGGCCAAAGTGCACTGTGCATCGTAGCTCACATTCTCGACTTGCTGTTACGATTTCGCGGGAGGCTATGCCTGCTCCACCGCGGGACGCCCTAGGGCGTTTTTTAAAACCCAAAGGCCCTTCTAAGGGCCAACCAAAAGGCCCTTCTCAGGGCCAACCCAAAGGCCCTTCTCAGGGCCACTCCGACGCATCTGCGTCAGAAGTTAGCCGCGCGCCGTCTGCAGCTAGCTTCAGGACGGTGGAGATGTCAGGCTCGGACAGTGAGTCCGTGGCTAGCGTCTCCGACGCGGAAGAAATCCGGTCGCGGAAGCGCGAATTCCGGAAGGCGACATCCGAGGGTTCCTCGGCTTCTGGCTCGACGGGCAAGTCGAAGCCAAAAAGGCGGCAACAGCCGCGGACTCGCATGTCGTGGGTCTCGCGGACGCCCAACGCCAGTTGGACCTGGCTCGGCGGACTCTGCATCAGCAGGAGCTTGAAGAGCGCGTTGCTGCCAAGGAGCAGCGTGCTCGTGCTGCACGAACTAGGTCAGGGTATGGTGCGTCCCGCGTCCTGTACGCGGACCACTCCCTGGCCGAGCTTGAGCGAATGGCGGAGGAGGACGAGGAGGAGATTGTGGAAGTCGCCTCTAAGTCCTCAAACCTGAAGGGCACATTCCAAAAGGCCCTGAAATGTCGTGCTGCGAGTTTGCGCGGCATAGTCGAGGAGCTGGTCAAGAGGACAGCGACCGACGAGACGTGGCAACTGCAGGCGAAGGTCGATCGCCTGCAGTCGGAGGTCAGCCAGCTTCATCAGAAGTTGGCTGACGCCACCGCCCGGCCAGCGGTTGACCCCAGACCTGCGGTGGAAGCCCCCTCCTCCAACCTTGAGGATATAATCCGAAAGGTCGTAATGGAGGAGCGGGCGTTCACGAGAGCCTGCATCGCAGGTATTGAGGACCGGCTCTTGCCGGAACAACGCCTCCGGCCCCCGCTTGCGGCGGACAAGAGGCGTGAAGAGCCGGGGCCGTCCTCAACAGCGGCGGACAAGAGGCGTGAAGAGCCGGCGCCGTCCCCACCAGGAGAGGACGCGCTTCTCCCTTCCACCACTCCGGCCAACGATGCAGGTTGGACTGAAGTGGTCGGGAAGGGGAAGGGGAAGGGCAAGGGGAAGGGCAAGGCAACGGCCGCTCCCGCCACCCCCGACGCCGCGCCTCCCAGCCAGTCGCAGGTGACTGGGCAGGGAAAGGGGAAGAGGAAACGGAGGAGGAGAAATCCCCCTCAGTCCGCAGCCGTCGTGGTGACGCTCACCGCGGAGGCTGCGGAAAGAGGGGAGACGTACGCGTCCATTTTGGTGCGGGCGCGTGCCAATGCCGATCCCACCCAATTGGGAATCGGCAAAGTCTCCTGCAGGCGGACCCAAACCGGGGCTCGGATATTCGAGTTCCCGGGTGTGGAGGGCAGTGCCAGCGCCGACCTCTTCGCAGCCAAGCTGCAGGAGGCCGTCGCGGACGTGGCCAAGGTGGCCCGACCAGTAAAGCTGGCGGCGGTGGAGGTGGCCGACCTGGATGACTCGGTCACTAAAGAGGAGGTGGTGGCCGCGGTCGCAGCCATTGGCGGCTGTAACGTCGCAGCGGTACAAGCCAGGGAAATTAGACCTGGCCGCGGTGGCATGGGCACCATTCGGCTCGAGTGCCCAGTCGCCGCTGCTAAAGCCGTCCTCGACAAGGGACGGCTCTGCGTAGGCTTCAGCTCGGGTGCAGTCCGAGCACTTGTAGACCAGCCTCTGCGCTGCTACAGGTGCTTCGGTATCGGCCACACCCGAGCCCTCTGTCCGTCCCAGGTCGACAGGACGGACAGTTGCTACCGCTGCGGCAAGGTCGGCCACAAGGCCGTGTCCTGCACTGCCGCCAAGCCACACTGCCTAGTGTGTGCCGCCAGTGGCCGCCCGGCAGACCACATGATGAAGGGGAGGATGTGCAATCCCCCCGCCAAGAAGGGCAAAGCGCAGGCGCCAGTCGGGCCTGCCGCTAGCACGGCTGCGGAGGAGGGGGGTGCGATGACTATTGATGGATAGAGTCGAGCATCGCATCCTCCAGGCGAACGCAAACCACTGCCGGGCTGCCCAGGATCTGCTGATGCAGACCATGGCCGAGTGGTTGGTGGACTTGGTGGTGGTCGCTGAGCCTTACTCGGTCCCTGCCAATTGGGTAGGCGATCGAGACGGCTTGGTGGCAGTGGTGTCGCGGTCCTCCACGGACTCCCCTCCCCTCTCGCTTTTAGAGAAGGGTCAGGGATACGTGGCCGCCGCGTGGGGAGATTTAGCCCTTGTGGGGGTCTATTTCTCCCCGAACCGCCCTCTCGCAGACTTTGAGAATTTTCTCGAAATCCTCACTGCCGTCGTCGGGAGGGCGGCGCCACGCCAGGTCGTGGTGCTGGGCGACCTCAACGCCAAGTCGGCGGCCTGGGGCAACCCGGCTGCCTCCTGCAACGTCCGGGGACGCGCCGTCGAGTTTTGGTCGGCGTCTTGCGGTGTGACCCTCCTCAACAGGGGGTCGGTCCACACGTGTGTGCGGCAACGCGGAGGTTCGGTGGTTGACGTGTCGTTTGCCACCCCCTTGCTAGCCGCACGCATCGTGAACTGGCGGGTGGAGACGGTGGAGACCATGTCGGACCACAGATATGTGCGGTTCGACATCTCCACCTCGAGTTCGAGCTCCCGGGGGGAGATGGCCCGCTCTGGCAGGTCTCCCTTCCCTCGGTGGGCTCTCACTCGCTTGGACCGGGAGGCAGCCAAGGAGGCGGCCTTCCTGCAGGACTGGCTGTCGCCCCCTGTTGAGGTCCTGGACGTCGACGTCGCAGCCGTGCAGCTCAGGGGATCCCTGACCGAGGTGTGCAACTCCAGCATGCCTCGGTCTCGCCGTCCCCCTCCCCGTCGTGCCGTCTATTGGTGGACGGAGGAGTTGGCGGGGCTCCGTGCCAACTGCGTGGCGGCCAGGAGGGCCTACACGCGGAGCCGACGGCGCAGCGCACGTGATCTGGCAGCCGAGGACCTCCTGTACGCCTCTTACAGAGAGGCGCAGGCGGCCCTCGGGTCGGCTATGTGCGCTGCCAGGGACGCGGCGAACGCCGAGATGCTGGAGAGTCTCGACCGGGATCCCTATGGGAGACCGTACAAGGCGGCGCGGAACAAGTTGCGCCCCCGCGGTCCCCCGCTGACCGAGACCCTCGAGCCGGCCCTGCTGGATGGGGTGGTTCGGTCCTTGTTTCCACGCAGGACCGAATTCACCCCACCAACGATGGATCCTCCACAGAGGGAGGCGTCACAGGACGAGGAGGTCCCTCCGGTGACGGCGGAAGAGTTTAGCGCGGGGTTGTTCAGCCTCCGCGCAAAGAAGACGGCCCCTGGACCGGACGGCGTTCCAGCACGGGTGGTAGCCATAGCTGCCACTCAAATGGAGGACAGGTTTCGGGACCTTTTCAGCGCGTGCCTTACCGCTGGGAGGTTCCCGAAGCTTTGGAAGGAGGGGCAGCTATGCCTACTTCGCAAGGAGGGACGTCCGGTCGATTCCCCCTCGGCGTACCGGCCCATCGTTCTGCTCGATGAGGTCGGTAAATTGTTCGAGGGGATCATCGCTAGTCGGCTGAACAGCCATCTGCGGAGGGTCGGCCCGGACCTGTCGGACGCCCAGTTCGGTTTCCGGCAGGGTCGGTCGACCATCGATGCGCTGGCCCTACTCAAGGGTCAGGTGAAAGGGGCGTTTGAGGCGGGGGACGGAGTGCTGGCGGTGTCGTTCGACATAGCCAACGCCTTCAACTCCGTTCCCCACTCGACGATATTGGAGGCGCTCCGGTATCATGGAGTGCCCCAATACTTGAGGGACCTGCTGGCCGATTACTTGGAGGACCGCGAGATACTCCTTGTAGACAAATCGGCCACTTTGAGGCGGTACGGCGCAGAGTCTGGTGTTCCACAGGGGTCGGTGCTAGGCCCTCCTTTGTGGAACATCGGATTCGATTGGCTCTTGCGGGGAGCCCTGCTCCAGGGCACGAGTGTCATCTGCTACGCGGATGACACTCTCCTCACTGCCCGGGGCAGGAACTTCAGGGAGGCGGCCTGTCTGGCTTCGGCTGGCGGGTCATTGGTCGCAGGGAGGATTCGCCGCCTGGGGTTGAAGGTGGCGCTGAACAAGACCGAGGCCGTGTTCTTCCACGGGCCTCGGCAGCGCTGCCCTCCGGATGCCCACATCGTAGTGGAGGGCACCAGGGTGAACGTACAGACCCAGATGAAGTATCTGGGTCTGGTACTTGACAGCAGGTGGCGCTTCGGCCCACATTTCAGCGGGCTGTCGACGCGCCTGCTGAAAGCCGCGGACGCGCTGTCATGGCTCCTCCCGAACCTGGGGGGGCCTGGTGCGCTATGCCGGCGCCTGTATGCTGGCATTTTGCGGAGCATGGCCCTATACGGCGCCCCTATTTGGGAGGAGTCTCTGCACCGGAGGGAGAATGCGACGGCGATCCGCAGGCCACAAAGGGCCATTGCACTACGGGTTGCGAGGGCCTACCGCTCGGTAGGCTTTTCGGCGGCGTGCGCTCTGGCCAGCACCCCTCCTTGGGAGTTGGAGGCGTGGGTGCTCGCCAGAGTGTACGAATGGACGGCGCGCCGGAAAGCGCTCGGGGAGCGCCCCGTCGCGGAAGAGAGGGAGGCCGTGCGGAGGGAGGCGAGGGACGCCATTGTTGTCCACTGGACGCAGGACCTCGCCGCCGCCACCTTTGGCCGCCGTACCCTGGACGCACTCGGTCCGGTCCTGCAGGACTGGCTCGAGAGGCGACACGGTTTCCTCTCCTTCCGTCTGGTGCAGGTGCTGTCAGGACACGGCTGTTTTGGCTCGTACCTGCACCGGATCGGGAGGGAGGAGACTGCGGCGTGCCACGACTGCGGCGCCGCGGAAGACAATGCGCAGCACACTCTCGAGGTGTGCCCAGCTTGGTCCGAGCGGCGCCGTAGTCTCATTGCGGAGATCGGACAGGACCTCTCGCTCCCCGGCGTGGTCAAATCTATGCTGGAGAGCGAGGAGTCCTGGGCAGCGGTCGCCTCCTTCTGCGAGGATGTCATCTCGCAAAAGGAGGCGGCGGAGCGCGCGCGTGAGGAAGACCCTCTCGCTGCGCCGCTCCGAAGACGAAGGAGAGGTCGGAGAAGAGGTCGTCTTCTCCCTCCTCCTGGTGGTGACACGCGGGCGACCGGCACGGGGGTGCCTCCGCCCGCATTGCACTCGTCACCGCCTTCGTCCGTCATTCCCGGCCCTCTCCCTACGGGGAGGGCGTGATGGGTTGGGTGGGTGTTCGTCGGAGGAGGACTGGACGCAAAGGCTGCGCCGGTCTCCCAGTCCCCCTCCACTAAGACGATGCGGGAATGCCGCTGGGTCGTTTTAGTGGGTATACCGGGCTTAGCCCGGGGAGTCCCACATAGCCCCCCGCTCCCCCGAGCGGGAGGTATGCGTAACGCATTTTTTCCCAGCGCAAAAAAAAAAAAAAAAAAAAAAAAAAAAAAAAAAAAAAAAAAAAAAAAGGGTAGGTTAGGTTAGGTTGGGGTGCGGGGTCAGAAACCTCCACGTGTGCTCGGTGGCTGCTAGTCCCTTATGGATACGTCCGGGGGGAACAGCAGCTGCTTGGGCCGGTGCACTCTGGGCACGGACAATAGCTCCCGTGAGCTATCGCGAGAGGTATTGTCTGTGGCGAATTCTGACCAAGGGGGGGAAGGTCAGTTTGGCCATGGGAGAGCGCCTCTACGTGTCCCTCTGACATAGCAGAGGGCGCAACAGAGGAATGAGGTGGCAAGTGGGGTCCTTTACACCCCACGTGCGAGGCTTTGCATTGGCGGTTTTTGCCTGCAGAGGGAGAAAAAAAAGACCTCAACAGAGCTAAGGTCGAGGCTTCAGGACGCCGTGGCAGCAATCAAAAGCGTCGCCAAGGCGTCCAAAGGGTTGAAGGGCACTTGCCAAAAAGCCCTAAAAGATGCCTCGACCTCAATACGGCCCTGGCCGGGGACCGGAGGAAGCCGGAGCAAGCGCCGGTGACGTATGCAAGCTCTTCGAAAGAGTAATTGCAGACCGCCTCGTCACGCACATGAATGGGGTGGGGCCGGACCTGGCGGATAACCAGTTTGGTTTCCGCCGAGGGCGCTCCACCGTGGACGCAATTTTGCGCGTGAGGGCTCAGGCGGAGGAAGCAGTCGCCCGGGGTGAGGTCGTCTTGGCGGTGTCTCTTGACATCGCCAACGCCTTCAACACCTTGCCCTGGAGTTGCATTAGATCGGCGCTTGAATACCATCGGGTGCCGACCTACCTCCGCCGTATTGTCGGGGCCTATCTCGAGGAGAGGGCCGTTATCTACCCGGGTCGAGAAGGATGGAGTCGGCGAGAGACGTCGTGCGGTGTTCCACAGGGATCGGTTTTGGGGCCGCTCCTGTGGAACATCGGTTACGACTGGGTTCTGCGCGGTGCGTTTCTCCACGGCGTCGGCGTCACTTGCTACGCTGACGACACGCTGGTGACGGCGCGGGGTGAGACGCATCGGCAGGCGGCCATCTTGGCCACAGCTGGGGTTGCGCAAGTCGTTGAGAGGATCCGGCGGTTGGGTCTCGAGGTGGCCCTGCAAAAGTCCGGGGCCCTGTGTTTCCATGGGCCTCGGAAGAGACCACCCTCGGGATTCCACATCGTGGTGGGAGGGGTTCGCATCGGCGTCGAGTCGACGATGAAGTACCTGGGACTCGTCCTCGACAGCCGATGGGAATTTGGGCCTCACTTTCGGCAGCTGGCGCCGAAATTGATGGGCGCCGCGGCTGCTCTATCGCGGCTGCTGCCCAATCTTGGGGGGCCCAATGCCTCCTGCCGGAGGCTCTATGGGGGGATCGTGCGGTCCATGGCCCTTTATGGGTCACCCGTGTGGGCGGACAACTTGGCGGCCCGTAACGTCGCCATCCTGCGGAGACCGCAACGGGCGATGGCCGTCAGGGTGATAAGGGGGTACCGTACGATCTCCTTCGAGGCGGCGAGCCTCCTCGCCGGATCGATTCCCTGGGATCTGGAGGCGAGGGCCCTCGCGCTGAGATATCAGCAGCGCGAGGAGGCGCCTGATCGGAGTGAGCTCCGTCAGATCCTAGTGGCAGAGTGGAGGGAACGACTTGCGCAACCCAGCGCAGGGCACGCCACAATAGCGGCGGTAAGGCCCGTTATGGAGGAGTGGCTGGAGAGGCGTCATGGCGCCCTCAGCTTCCGGCTGACGCAGGTACTTTCCGGACATGGGTGTTTCGGGAAGTACCTGTGTCGCATAGGCCGGGAGCAAACGCCCGGTTGTCACCACTGCGTCGACTGCCCCGAGGACACGGCCCTGCACACTTTACAGGCATGTCCTGCGTGGGCGACGCAGCGCCGCGAGCTAGTCGCTGCTGTCGGTGGTGACCTCTCGCTTCCGGCCGTGATTCTGTCCATGGTCGGAAGCGAGACTGCGTGGGAAGCCGTCGCCTCCTTTTGCGAAGAGGTGATGGCAACCAAAGAGGGAGCGGAGAGAGAGAGAGAGGCAGCTGCCACTCTCCCTTCCCGCGCCAGACGCACCGGGCGCCGGAGGCCGCGCGACGACCTCCAGCCACCGTAGTGTGTGGCCTGCGGGCGCCGGGTTAGGGGACCCGCCGCCCGATCAGTAACAGGCCCGAGTAGGCGACGCGACGTGTTCCACGCGCGCCACTCAGAAGGACGTGGGGCTAGGCCCCACAGAAGAGAGGTCCGCCAGGGGTTGGCGGACCGAGACCTGCCGGGGTTGCGGTGCATGCTTTTGCGAATCCCGTGACCCCGGCCTACGGTCAAGTGAAGGAACACCGTGGTGGTTTTAGCCGGTAAGAGTCCGGCACACCCCCCCGTCCTCCCCAGACGGGGGATAGTCCATGAGGATTTCCCCACGTAAAAAAAAAAAAAAAAAAAAAAAAAAAAAAAAAAAAAAAAAAAAGGTTAGGTTAGGTTAGGTTAGGTTGGGGGACCACCCCACAGTGCTTGCGTCCACGTCGCGTCCCCTGGAAACGACCCAGTTCTGTCACCGTAACGGAGTGGCAGACTGGGATCGGCCAAAGTGCACTGTGCATCGTAGCTCTTTTGAACGCCTTGTCACTACGATTTCGCGGGAGGCTATGCCTGCTCCACCGCGGGACGCCCTAGGGCGTTTTTTAAAACCCAAAGGCCCTTCTAAGGGCCAACCAAAAGGCCCTTCTCAGGGCCAAACCAAAGGCCCTTCTCAGGGCCACTCCGACGCTTCAGCGTCAGAGGCTAGCCGCGCGCCGTCTGCAGCTAGCTTCAGGGCGGTCGAGACGTCAGACTCGGACTGCGAGTCCCTGGCCAGCGTCTCCGATGCGGGTGAAGTCCGGTCGCGAAAGCGCGAGTTCCGGAAGGTGGCATCCGAGGGTTCCTCGGGCTCGGGCTCGACGGGCAAGTCGAAGCCCAAAAAGGCGGCATCAGCCGCGGACTCGCATCTCGTGGGTCTCGCGGACGCCCAACGCGAGCTAGACCTGGCTCGGCGGACGCTGCACCAGCAGGAGCTGGAAGAGCGCGTTGCTGCCAAGGAGCAGCGTGCTCGTGCTGCTCGGACCAGGTCTGGGTACGGTGCGTCTCGCGTTTTGTACGCGGACCACTCCCTGGCCGAGCTGGAGTGGATGGCGGAGGAGGACGAAGAAGAGATCGTGGAGGTCGCCTCTAAGTCCTCCAACCTGAAGGGCACGTTTCAGAAGGCCCTTAAATGCCGTGCTGCGAGCCTGCGCGGCATAGTCGAGGAGCTGGTCAAGAGGACAGCGACCGACGAGACGCGGCAACTGCAGGCGAAGGTCGATCGCCTGCAGTCGGAGGTCAGCCAGCTTCATCAGAAGTTGGCTGAAGCCACCGCCCCCCCAGCGGTAGACCCCAGACCTGCGGTGGAAGCCCCCTCCTCCAACCTTGAGGATATAATCCGAAAGGTCGTAATGGAGGAGCGGGCGTTCACGCGAGCCTGCATCGCAGGCATAGAGGACCGGCTCTTGCCGGAAAAACGCCTCCGGCCCCCGCTTGCGGCGGACAAGAGGCGTGAAGAGCCGGGGCCGTCCTCAACTGCAGCGGACAAGAGGCGTGAAGAGCCGGGGCCGTCCTCCACTAAGGCGGACAAGCGGCGTGAAGAGCCGGGACCGTCCCCACCAGGAGAGGACGCGCTTCTCCCTTCCACCACTCCGGCCAACGATGCAGGTTGGACTGAAGTGGTCAAGAAAGGGAAGGGGAAGGGCAAGGGGAAGGGCAAGGCAACGGCCACTCCCGCCACCCCCGACGCCGCGCCTCCCAGCCAGTCGCAGGTGACTGGGCAGGGAAAGGGGAAGAGGAAACGGAGGAGGAGAAATCCCCCTCAGTCCGCAGCCGTCGTGGTGACGCTCACCGCGGAGGCTGCGGAAAGAGGGGAGACGTACGCGTCCATTTTGGTGCGGGCGCGTGCGAATGCCGATCCCACCCAACTGGGAATCGGCAAAGTCTCCTGCAGGCGGACCCAAACCGGGGCTCGGATATTCGAGTTCCCGGGTGCGGAGGGCAGTGCCAGCGCCGACCTCTTCGCAGCCAAGCTGCAGGAGGCCGTCGCTGACGTGGCCTAGGTGGCCCGACCAGTAAAGCTGGCGGCGGTGGAGGTGGCCGACCTTGACGACTCGGTCACTAAAGAGGAGGTGGTGGCCGCGGTCGCATCCATTGGTGGCTGTAGCGTCGCAGCGGTGCAAGCCAGGGATATAAGACCTGGCCGCGGTGGCATGGGCACTATTCGGCTCGAGTGCCCAGTCGCCGCTGCTAAAGCCGTCGTCGACAAGGGACGGCTCTGCGTAGGCTTCAGCTCGGGTGCAGTCCGAGCACTTGTAGACCAGCCTCTGCGCTGCTACAGGTGCTTCGGTATCGGCCACACCCGAGCCCTCTGTCCGTCCCAGGTCGACAGGACGGACAGTTGTTACCGTTGCGGCAAGGTCGGCCACAAAGCCGTGTCCTGCACTGCCGCCAAGCCACACTGCCTAGTGTGTGCCGCCAGTGGCCGCCCGGCAGACCACATGATGAAGGGGAGGATGTGCAATCCCCCCGCCAAGAAGGGCAAAGCGCAGGCGCCAGTCGGGCCTGCCGCTAGCACGGCTGCGGAGGAGGGGGGTGCGATGACTATTGATGGATAGAGTCGAGCATCGCATCCTCCAGGCGAACGCCAACCACTGCCGAGCTGCCCAGGATCTGCTGATGCAGACCATGGCCGAGTGGTTGGTGGACTTAGTAGTGGTCGCTGAGCCTTACTCGGTCCCTGCCAATTGGGTAGGCGATCGAGACGGCTTGGTGGCAGTGGTATCGCGGTCTTCCACGGACTCCCCTCCCCTCTCGCTTTTAGAGAAGGGTCAGGGATACGTGGCCGCCGCGTGGGGAGATTTAGCCCTTGTGGGGGTCTATTTCTCCCCGAACCGCCCTCTCGCAGACTTTGAGAATTTTCTCGAAATCCTCACTGCCGTCGTCGGGAGGGCGGCGCCACGCCAGGTCGTGGTGCTGGGCGACCTCAACGCCAAGTCGGAGGCCTGGGGCAACCCGGCTGCCTCCTGCAACGTCCGGGGCCGCGCCGTCGAGTTTTGGTCGGCGTCTTGCGGTGTGACCCTCCTCAACAGGGGGTCGGTCCACACGTGTGTGCGGCAACGCGGAGGTTCGGTGGTTGACGTGTCGTTTGCCACCCCCTTGTTAGCCGCACGCATCGTGAACTGGCGGGTGGAGATGGTGGAGACCATGTCGGACCACAGATATGTGCGGTTCGACATCTCCACCCCGAGTTCGAGCTCCCGGGGGGAGATGGCCCGCTCTGGCAGGTCTCCCTTCCCTCGGTGGGCTCTCACTCGGTTGGACCGAGAGGCAGCCAAGGAGGCGGCCTTCCTGCAGGACTGGCTGTCGCCCCCTGTTGAGGTCCTGGACGTCGACGTCGCAGCCGTGCAGCTCAGGGGATCCCTGACCGAGGTGTGCAACTCCAGCATGCCTCGGTCTCGCCGTCCCCCTCCCCGTCGTGCCGTCTATTGGTGGACGGAGGAGTTGGCGGGGCTCCGTGCCAACTGCGTGGCGGCCAGGAGGGCCTACACGCGGAGCCGACGGCGCAGCGCACGTGATCTGGCAGCCGAGGACCTCCTGTACGCCTCATACAGAGAGGCGCAGGCGGCCCTCGGGTCGGCTATGTGCGCTGCCAGGGACGCGGCGAACGCCGAGATGCTGGAGAGTCTCGACCGGGATCCCTATGGGAGACCGTACAAGGCGGCGCGGAACAAGTTGCGCCCCCACGGTCCCCCGCTGACCGAGACCCTCGAGCCGGCCCTGCTGGATGGGGTGGTTCGGTCCTTGTTTCCACGCAGGACCGAATTCACCCCACCAACGATGGATCCTCCACAAAGGGAGGCGTTACAGGACGAGGAGGTCCCTCCGGTGACAGCGGAGGAGTTAAGCGCGGGGTTGTTCAGCCTCCGCGCAAAAAAGACGGCCCCTGGACCGGACGGCGTTCCAGCACGGGTGGTAGCCATAGCTGCCGCTCAAATGGAGGACAGGTTTCGGGACCTTTTCAGCGCGTGCCTTACCGCTGGGAGGTTCCCGAAGCTTTGGAAGGAGGGGCAGCTATGCCTACTTCGCAAGGAGGGATGTCCGGTCGATTCCCCCTCGGCGTACCGGCCTATCGTTCTGCTCGATGAGGTCGAAAAATTGTTCGAGGGGATCATCGCCAGTCGGCTGAACAGCCATCTGCGGAGGGTCGGCCCGGACCTGTCGGACGCCCAGTTCGGTTTCCGGCAGGGTCGGTCGACCATCGATGCGCTGGCCCTACTCAAGGGTCAGGTGAAAGGGGCGTTTGAGGCGGGGGACGGAGTGCTGGCGGTGTCGTTCGACATAGCCAACGCCTTCAACTCCGTTCCCCACTCGACGATATTGGAGGCGCTCCGGTATCATGGAGTGCCCCAATACTTGAGGGACCTGCTGGCCGACTACTTGGAGGACCGCGAGGTACTCCTTGTAGACAAATCGGCCACTTTGAGGCGGTACGGCGCAGAGTCTGGTGTTCCACAGGGGTCGGTGCTAGGCCCTCCTTTGTGGAACATCGGATTCGATTGGCTCCTGCGGGGAGCCCTGCTCCAGGGCACGAGTGTCATCTGCTACGCGGATGACACTCTCCTCACTGCCCGGGGCAGGAACTTCAGGGAGGCGGCCTGTCTGGCTTCGGCTGGCGGGTCATTGGTCGCAGGGAGGATTCGCCGCCTGGGGTTGAAGGTGGCGCTGAACAAGACCGAGGCCGTGTTCTTCCACGGGCCTCGGCAGCGCTGCCCTCCGGATGCCCACATCGTAGTGGAGGGCACCAGGGTGAACGTACAGACCCAGATGAAGTATCTGGGTCTGGTACTTGACAGCAGGTGGCGCTTCGGCCCACATTTCAGCGGGCTGTCGACGCGCCTGCTGAAAGCCGCGGACCACCCAATCCCAAGTTTTGGGAGCGCGGCGAGGGGATGAATGGCCGTTGGGAGTACGGTCGTTAGCGCTCCCACCTGCTGGTACCTGCCGCCCCCAGCAGTATGTAGGCTTACCGGTGTAACTAGGCTCTGCCCGGTGGACATTTTACCTATGCTACTCGTGGGAACAAAATGGAAACACAGTTAAATAATAATAAAAAAGATGACGAAGTGGAGGTACCACTTGCCGGCAACGGCAACAAGGGCCGAGGAGGCTCACGCTCAGAATCCCTTGAGGATCTGAGCAGATCGAATTTTACGACTCCTGGCAGGGAGTCGAGAGGGCGTGGTGCGGACGCCACCTCCAAATTTTGGGGGAAGCGTACGCGCGACGAGAGGTCGGACCTGACGAGGTCGGTGAGTTTATCCTCAAGTGAGGAGAATCTTCCGGCCCCTAAGGTGCCGACGGGGAGGAGCGGAAGAGGCCGTACTCCACCTGCTGCGGTACCGTCGCGCGACGTCCGGGGTCGCTTTTTGAAGCGCCCTGATACGCCGGCAGCCAGCGGAGTAAGTGACTCTGACGGCGCCATGCAGGTGGAGCAGAGCGATGTCGAGCGTTCCGCTGCGTCTCCGCTGTTGCTAGACAGCAACAAAGCGGAGGCCAACGCTGCAAAGCGGGCGCAGCGGAAGGCGGTCGCGGCTGACGAGGTCAGCGAGCTAGCGCGACAAGCTCGGGAGCGGCGCGCTGCTCAGGCGACCTCCAGCGAGGGATTAACGGCGGCGGCGGCGTGTCACCACTGCGTCGACTGTCGGGAGGACACGGCGCGGCATACGCTGGCAGAGTGTGCCGCTTGGGAGGAGCCGCGCCGTGACCTCATCTCTGCGGTGGGCAGTGACCTCTCGCTACCGGCCGTAGTCCAATCTATGGTCGGCGGCGAGGAGTCCTGGGACGCGGTGGTCTCCTTCTGCGAAACAGTTATCTCGCAGAAGGAGGCTGCGGAAAGGGAAAGAGAGATCTCGACCTCTGACCCCGCCCGCAGCAGGCGCACCGGGCGTCGGAGGAGGGCGTATGCTGCCCTCTTCCGGCCCCCCTAACTGGGTCCAGGGGCGGCGGACTTGGGGACGTCTGTCGCCCCCCATTCATCCGGACCCGAGGTGGCGGCGCGAGGTGTTCCCGTGCGCCCCTCTCTGAAGTCACGGAGGGTGTTTAACACCTCACTCCCTCCGTAGACGCGAGGTGGCCCGCAGAGGCGGGCCGGCACCAGCCGGGGATTACGGATGTGGTTTACGTTCCCGCGATCCCCGGCGTAGGTGAGAGACGGAACACCGGGGTGGTTTTAGTCAGTAAGAGTCTGACAGACCCCTCCGCCCGCCCCAGGGCGGAGGACATCCATGAGGATTTCCCCCCGTAAAAAAAAAAAAAAAAAAAAAAAAGGTTAGGTTAGGTTAGGTTAGGTTAGGTTAGGTTAGGTTAGGTTGGGTTAGGTTAGGTTAGGTTAGGTTAGGTTAGGTTAGGTTAGGTTAGGTTAGGTTAGGTTAGGTTAGGTTAGGTTAGGTTAGGTTAGGTTAGGTTAGGTTAGGTTAGGTTAGGTTAGGTTAGGTTAGGTTAGGTTTTTTTTTTTTTTTTTTTTTTTTTTTTTTTGTTTTGGCAGGAGTGGGAAATCCTCATGGACGCCTCTACCGTCCACACTGTGAGACGGTAGGGGCAGTGCCGGACTCTTACCGGCTAAAACCCACTCCTGCCACGCTTGGTGTCCTCTGACGTAATCAGAGCCTTTAGTAAGCGATTTTGTATTTTCCGTCGTTTCTTCTTAAATTCTATGCCTAAATCTATGGGGTACAGATCAATAATATCCTTCTATCTAAAGAAAGCTGTCTTTGAAAAATAACTTCGTATTTATTGCTATTACTATGATTGTGTGTTTTTTTTTTTTTTTTTTTTTTTTTTTTTTTTTTTTTTTTTTTTTTCCCGTATTGGTTTAGGTACTTAAACTATATACTTACTATATAACTAAGTATCCTTATTAACATACCTTATTTCTATTTATAACTAAAGTTCCTATATCTCTACAATATTCTAAAAACATTTTTCTCTTTTTTCCTAACATTAATCTCGGCAGGTTTTCAACGACCAGCCTAACATCCAGCTGCTGCTCTGCCTCGTACCGCGTTTTGGCGGTAATGGGGCAGTCCAACAGTATGTGCAGAACTGTTTCATCTACGCCTGGCTCACAGGCGCACGATGAATTCTCTTTACACTTGAAGCGTTTCAGGTATGCAGAGAATCCACCGTGCCCTGTGAGAATTTGTGTGTTCAGACTTGTGAGTTCCATCTTACGGACGACACTGTAGGCCGCAACCGCATCAGGGAAGAACATTTTTGTGCCGGAAGCTGTTGCCCCCGACTTATATCTCCCGTTCCATTCGTCAAGCGTCCCCATACGGATTTGACGCTTGACGAATGAAACGGGGCACAGATCGTAGTCCGGCTTCTTCTTCGACCCCAGGGCGGCCTCCTTGGCGAGTTGGTCGGCTCGCTCATTGCCCTCCAATCCTGCGTGGGCTTTGATCCAGAACAGGGAGACACTCTTATTCTGGAGCCTGCAGCGTCTTATAATGTCCCTTGTTTGGACCGCCAGTGGATGGGGGGCAGAGACGTTGGCAACCGTCTGGAGAGCCGCCATGGAGTCGCTGAAGATGCCGAACTCGCTTTCCCTGTGTTTTAGGGCCTCCGCAGCCGCCCTTTGTAGGGCCAACAGTTCAGCCTGATAGACGGTACAGTACGACGGCAAAGTAAGCTTGAGGGCCTTTGTTTCAGCAGCGCCATTCCACAAGGATAGCGCTGCTCCAACCCTGCCCTCAATCTTACTGCCGTCGGTGAAGATACGCACAGCCAAATTGCTGTGGTGGTTGTATTGTTCCTCGTCTATCAGGCTGCCGAACTGCAGTGTGGTCTGTTCCGCAGGGTGTGGGGCTTCCAGAGCCGGAGCCATCCGCTCGACCTCCCTGTCTCCTAGTGCAGGCTGGGGCACGCCCCTCTTGGCTTCGTAAAGCGAAGCAACTTCCCTAATCCGAAGGTCAAGAGGGAGTATCCCAGCCAGCAATAGTGCCGAGTTGAGGGAGACCGTGCGGTAGGCTCTACACAGCTTCTGTGCGAATCCCCTTTGGACCACATTTAACTGCTTTATGACCCCTACTTTGTTGGCGGCTGGTGCCCATGCGCTTGCGGCGTACAGCAGCGTTGGCTCGACCACTGCAGTGTAGATGACTCGGACTACTTCGGGGTGTAGGCCCCAACTAACTCGGGCCGCTCTGGCCAGCTGCTTATACATAGCTATCGCCTTTTTACAGGCGGTAGCTATGTGCTTGTTGAAGGTCAATTTTGCGTCTATTGTGAGGCCCAATATCTTGACTTCCTGGGACATCCCAATGCCGATTCCGCCCATGCTCAAGCGTGGCGTGTCATGTTTCAACTTCCGCGTTAACACCATCGCACAAGTTTTGTGCGGTGCGAATTTCAGTTTATTTTTGACACCCCACGCTCGAACATGCTCGAGAGCGGCATTGGCACGTCCCTCGATTTCCACTGCCGTTTCACCGTCGAAAAGCATAACGACGTCGTCGGCGAATGCCTGGCAGTGGAAACCCTGGTCCTCCAACTGCTTCAAGAGCGGGTCCAGAAGCAGATTCCAAAATATTGGACCTCCAATAGACCCCTGGACGCAACCTTTGCTGGTCGACCTTCCACTCTCCTCACCTGCGTACCTCACGCAAACCCTCCTGTCGCTGAGGTAGCTGCTGACTACTCGTCTCAAGTTCACAGGACACTTTTCCTCAGCCAATCGTACTTTAATGGCAGGCCACCATGCGCTGTCGAAGGCTCCCTCTATATCTAATGACACAAGTGTGACAATTTTCTTTTGTGTCATCTTTGCGCGGATGTGCTGCACGAGATTATAGAGGGAGTCTTCCGTGCTCTTTTGGGGCATAAAGCCGTATTGGCGAGTACTGATCCTGGGGAGTAAGTAAAACTTGAGACGAGCAATCAGCATCTTTTCGTACACCTTACCTAGTACAGGCAGGAGCCCAATCGGCCTGTAAGACTTCGGTGCGGTGTACGAGTCTTTGCCTGGCTTTCTCAGTACAACCACCGTCGCTACCTTCCAGGCCTTCGGGAAGTGGTGATATGCCAGGCATTTGTTAACCAGCGCCAGGAAGAACGCAGGGTCACAATTTATGGCTTGAGAGCAAATGTCCGCCGTGAAACCGTCGGCCCCCGGGGCCTTCTTTGGATTAAACGACCTCATGGACCTGTCCAGCTCGTTTTGGGTAAATGGTGGGTCATGCCGTTCATCATGACTCCACTCATTTACTATCGCTGCCAGTTCTCTGGTTTGGCGATGGTCCATGTTGTCGTCCTCCTCGCGGTCCTCGGGGTAGAACGTTTCGGCCAACAGTCTCACCGAGCTCTTTGCGTCCAGGGTCCTCCCTCCCATTTCTAGCGGCAGATCTGCTTCTCTGTTTACAACCCTTCCCATGACTCTGTATATTCCTTCCCACACCCCTTCTCTGGTCTGCTTACCGCAGAACCCCTTCCAACTTTCCTCTATCGCTTTTTTTGCAGCTGTCTCATACTTTTCCTTTTCTTTCAGGTACAGACTTACGACCAACGTTCTCCGGACCGGCGCTGCGCTTCTAATTCGGCGTTTCCTGGTAGCGACTAGCCTCTTCATCTCAGCGAGTTCCTTGGACCACCACGGCATGGTAAGTGTTTCTTTGGTCTTTTTTATTGGTATTGAATGTATGCATGTGTTTTTTATTGCTTGTGTATATTTGTTTATTATTTGTTCTAATTTATCTATATTATTTATATTAGTGAGTTCATTAACTGTTAAATTGTATTCCATCATAATTTGAGACAGTTTCGCATGAAACTGTCTCCAATTAGCCTTCTTTGTGTTAAATAATCTAGTTGTACGTTCGATACTTATGCCTTTTGATTTTACCAAACTGATGCCGAAAAGTATGCCGTTGTGGTCGGAACTCGTGAGACCCTCCTCTATTCGCCAGCCGTCTACCAGGTCTAGCATGTCCTCCGAACACGCAGTAATGTCCACGTGGCTGCTGTACCTGATGCCACCCCTCACGGTGTCGAAAGTCGGGGTGTCTCCTAAATTAAGGACGTGCAACCCCCACTCCCCCAGAGCACCGCACATCAGCTCCCCCCTCGCGTCTTCACTGCTGCTACTCCACCAAGTACTCTTCGCGTTTGCGTCTCCTCCAATAACCAACCTGCTAGAGCCAATCTCTCGCATTATCCGCTGCATATGCTCCAGGTATGGCTCCACAGGAGTGTCAGGTTCGAAGTAGTAGGACACCAGCGTGATCGTCCAGGCTCTGGTTCGGACTCCCACCACAACGATGTTGTTTGTGGTGAGTTGCGGGTACTGTAGTATGTCCAAATCGTGATCGAAGACAGCGATTGCTGCCTTTACAGTCCCTTCTCCTCCCTCAGAGCTCTGGAAGACCCTTACGCCCTGGTAGCCCTTCATCCTTCTCACCCGACCCACGTAGGGCTCCTGGAGCAATGCTACGGCCACTTTGCGAGTTTGCGCCTCCAACAGGAGTTCATTGGTGGCGAGTTGGCTGCGTTGCAGGTTGGTCTGGATCACTTGATACTTGGGAGTAGCTACTGGGACCACCTTAGCAGTACGCTATGGAAGCTCGAGCCAGTGAGTCCCACTTGCGGCGTACGGGGCATTCAGTGCTGAACGCACTGTGCTCAGTGTTACTGAGTTTTGCTCTGGTACAGTTCACGCACTTTGCTGCCTCACCGAGCTGCCTATCCGGGCAGTCCGCTCTGAGATGCGGACCCCCACAGTGGCTGCACAGGTCAGCTGGATCTTTGCAAAATCTTTTGCCATGTCCATACGCTAGGCAGCGCGTGCACTGCACCAGAGGCGTCTGATCTTCGACGCGCACGATCTGGAGGTCTATCCGGAGTTTCCCTCCTTCGATGGCCCTCCTCCAGATCGTGGGAGAAACACTGAGCACAATGTGGCTCAAGTGGGGGTTGCGTGTTTTCCTTCGGAACTTGACGGTCATTCTGAGATCCTCGCCCTCGAGGCCGTGGAAGAGCTCCCGATTCTGATTCCTGAGGGCTTTTAGAACCTCCTCGTCACTGTGAACAAGTAAGACATCCCTCAGAATCAGAAGCGGGTCCCTGTTTGCCACTTCCTCGACGACGAGGCCCCCACCGACTGCCTCAAGTCGCTCCTTAATTTTTCTTCTTTCTTCCTTTGTCCGACAACCCATGACTACCTTCCTGTCCTTCGCTTTTCTAACCCTCTCTACCTGCACCCAGCCTTCCTTCGCATCGACAGCCTTTCTGACCCGCTCCAAAATTTCATCACCCGTCTCCATGTCTCGTGTTGAGGAGACAACTACGGAGTGCAACGTCGCTCGCCCCGCCACCTGAGACCCGGTCTGGCTTGTGTGCGACGACGCCACAGACGCGTATGTTCTCCCCTCAACAGTAGAAACTGGGTTTGTAACTAATTTATCTGTAAGGTTTTCCATTTTAGCCAAGTGTTCTTTGATTAGGGCGCTATTTTCCTCCAGTCGCAGCAGGAGTTCTCTTTGGCTGTCATTAACCTTGTTTGGTGTGGGCTGGCTAGTGTGGTCGATTATTGGGGGATTTGCGAGTCCTGCGGGAGCTTTTCTTTTTTCCGACTCCTTGACAATTTCGAAGAGCCGGTTTATAGCCCCAAGCACCTCCGTCTTTATTTCGGTTTTGAGGTTGCGAGAGTTGCCCAAATGAAGCTTAGCTTTATTTAGGCAAGCTCTCGCTTCCGCAGTAAGGTTGGGGTACTTCTGCTCGGGCTT